>OY982559.1:8866704-10078506 GCA_963859945.1 Euplagia quadripunctaria
AGGATCCTCAAATGCTGTATACAACATTGTATCAGGTGACGAATCCTGGATATACGCGTACGAACCCGAAACAAAAAACCAGTCACGAGTTTGGGTGTTCGAAAATGAGTCAAAGCCAACTAAAATTGTTCGTTCACGGAGTGTTGCAAAAAAAATGGTGGCCACGTTTGTCTCCAAACCGGCCATGTTGCGACTATTCCTCTTGAGGGACAAAGAACGGTTAATGCAGGATGGTATGCTAGCATTTGTTTGCCACAGGTCGTTTCCGAATCATCCTCCATCACGACAATGCGAGTTCTCACACCGCGCACAGAACAAAAGAGTTTTTAGAGCAAGAAAACATTGAATTATTAGACCATCCGCCGTACAGTCCCGACCTAAGATCGGATCCTTTATCATATCGGATAGTGTTCCTGTTTACTTTTCATGACTTTATCAGGTATTTGCGTTCAGAAATCATCACATTATGTAGCTGAGCTGATGATAAAAAAAAATCATAGAATAAAATATGGTATTAGAATATAATAAATTGAAATAACAGTTCCGATTTCTAGATTTTAAAATAGGCATGTCATTGTACTGGATATAAGAGCAATTCTTATCTGATGTATGAAAGTGTTGTACTGTACTTCCCTACAATTATTTAATACCCAAAATGCAGTAGTTAACTCTGTAGCAACTGAAAGCTAAGTAAAATTTCCTGACTGAATACAACAACATTATAATTGCATAAAATTATTTACCTATTTTAAATTAAGCAATTAATTTGTAACCAAATTAGTTCATTTATTTAGTAAATAACAATGTTGTGTACGGTTGGCAAGGAAATATTAAAATAAGTTTATTAGTAGGTTGAACAAGGCACGTATCACCGTAACTTCATGGAGAGATCCGATTGTCAGATTCAGTTAACCAATTTTATTTTGTGAGGTTAAATGTTTCTGCTCCGTTCATGTTGGCATAATTGGCTAACCCACAATAACAAGCATGTGATTGTGGGTTCCTGGAACTTCTCAGTAACAGCTCTGCCTCATATCTTTTGTATAGAGATGTATACATCTAATACCCACCGTACACCCAGGTGGTCTGGGAAGGTGGACGGTGGGAAAGAACCGCTTTAAACGAGCAATTCTTGTATTTATGTATATATATATAACAAAAATAATAAATTCACACATCTCACACACTTCTGTCTGATTCCAAACTAGGCAGAGCCTGTACTATGGTAACCAGACTGATGATAATCATACTTATATATTTCTAAATACATACATATTATAGATAAATTACACCCAGACACAGAACAAATGACCATGCTCATCACACAATTATTTGTCCTGGGTGGGAATCGATCCCACAACCTCTGGCTCAGCAGTCAGGGTCACTAACTACTAGACCAACAAGCCAGTTAATATATATATATCTCTGAATCTAGGAAACGGCTCCAACGATTTTGTTGAAATTTTGTATACAGGTACAGTTTTGCATTTTAAGTTCAACTGCATTGCAACTGCAAAAATGCAATTTTACAAAAAAAAAATACCTTTTTACAAAAAGCTACCGAGCAAAGCTCGGTCTCCCAGGTACTGTAGTATTAATTGGGGCAACCACAGTAGCACTGCAGTTGAATTTCCACGACGAATTCTACAAGACAGTATCACATGTTATCGCTCCCCAACCGAAACATCTGAATTGATGGATTTCGATGAAAGAAAATGGCGCTGGCCCCCTTGTAATTAATAGCTATTAAGACAAATTCAGTTTTATTGCAAATTCATTATCAAGAAACCCCATTTTTAGATTCAGCCGTTCTGTAATGACCTTTAAGTTTTTATTCAACCTAGCCACAAATAGAAAACTTTCATGTAATAATTTAGAGGTTGAGGTCGAAAAATACATTGGTCCAAATTGATGGATTTGAGTGTTTCACACCTGAAACCAAATATTTTGGAATTTAAGTACGACTTCGAAAGTGAACGGAACGGAAATTATTTATACCTAGATACTAACCTCAAACCAACTTGCCTCAAACCTCAGTAACCAAAGCCCTACGTGAAAGATAAGTAGTCGCTGTTGAAACAACAAAAACGTAGAAAAATGTATACAGCCAGCTGTTACCTGCCACAAAGGTTGTATGAGTCGGGGAAAAAGTCTTTTCGTATTTCGTATGTATAAAATTGAAGAAAAATCTCTTTGGTTGTACTGTTTGCATCCAACCGCAAAATATAAGTGTGTAATCACAAAACGAAAAAAGTTCCTTAAAAGGAACAAGGAACCCTTATGGGATCACTTTGTTGTCCGACTGTCTGTCAAGACCCTTTTTCTCGGGAACCCATAGTATATATATATATATATATATATATATATATATATATATATATATATATATATATATATATATATATATATATATATATAAGTTAGGTTAGTAAGGCGTTTTAAAGATAGAAATTGTGCCACGATTTTTTTTTTTCATTATCCATTTTTTAGCTATAAGTACATATGTTAATTTAATTAATTATATTGTCACTGACTCATTGACTCACCAGTCATCAGAATTCTAAACTCTGCAATAAAAAATACTCTATAGAATGTTATTTTGGTTTTGACTTCATTTACTGAGTGTTCCGCGTATTTAGGTGTATAAAAGTTATGACATATTTACACCAGTTTTTAAAAGATTTTAGAAGAAATTAGGTGCTGTGGTTATTTTTTTATCCAAATGAGTTCATAAAATATAGAAATAAAATACGTGTGCGTCTGGGGACGCCCGACAGAAGTGATAACTTAAACTAATCTAAGTTTAACTATTTAATATTGAAATTGGCAATACGGCTAGCGCTGTGGGTTAGAGTGAGAGAGGAGGAGCCTGCCTACCTGCCAGACAGACTGGCGCCGTAACGCGTTACGTAACGAAGCGGTTTACCCTCCCATAAGAAGTTATCACTTCAATAAACTACCAACTAAAAAGGTATAAGAAGTACCTACCTACTTACCCAAATATATTTTCAAATTGATTTAAAATTAATTCATTGTTTTGCACTTATTATCCCTATGGATATATGTAACGTTTTACGTTCCTCAATGACACTCACACAGGATCCTTGAGATCGTCGGAATTACTCGAACTGCAGTACCTAATCATTCTACCAGGTTTTATGACAAATCTTTTAGTGTACAGGCTGTCCGGTTATGGAACGCATTGCCTTTACCTATTGGAGGTGCCCAATCACAGGCCATATTCAAGAAAATGGTCAAAGAATATTACTTGGCTTCTTAATTTCTCCTTTTTGTCATTTGCTGCATTTATCGGATATAATCTTATTAATCTAGAAATATATATGTGTTATTTAATATATATGTTTATGTATATGGTGTATATGAATATATTAAATGGTACAGAGTGATTACACTTGTTTCCCTGTATTACCTATCTAATTATATTCTATATGTTATAGGTATCATTTACTAGTTTTAAGTCTTAACATATTTTGATTCCCACACCAAAACTACCCATTAAATTATTATATTAATGGTTATTATTTTTCCATCCCAAGGTTGCCTGGAAGAAATTGCGTTTAGCGATACTTACTACTTACTTTAAGCAATATTTACTGGTGTACAATAAAGTTTATTCTATTCTAATTCTTTAAGGGATAGGTAATATTTTTAGTACTTTTATAACTTAAGAATGCGCCATCTATGTAACCATGCCCGAAACGCTATTTTGTTTACACAAACAAGCTAGAAGATGGAGTTTACGTCTTAGCAAAAAACTAGACTCTTGCCCTAAGAGCAATTAGTGCTCTGTCTGGGCAGTTTTTTTTAAATACTGGGACATAAGCACAGAATAGCAGTTTAGCAGTTACCTCTATGGTTACATCAGTGTTTGTTCTATTTTAAGCATAAACTTAGTAATTATAGGTATATACTATTATAGGTAACTTATTAAAACGGACATAAAAGCGTATCTGCTGCGAAACTTATTTATGAATAGTTCACTTGTATCTTGAGATTTGTAGTTAAATTTTGTATTTGTTCTATATGATTACAATTGAGAGGAATTGAGCCAAATTAAATATATTTCAAAGATCTAAAGACGATAAAACGATTCGTAGATACAAACCTACTATGAATTTCTCTGTAGTCTTTGAATTTCTCACTGAATTAATAAATTAACTCCTTACAAGTTGAATACGATACGATATCAATAACTGAACTTCTACACAGCTACGTATTCGACAATATTGTGCACTTATACGATAAATCGACTGCCAAGTCAGTCAGTTTCTATTTATTTATACATCAAAACGGTAGGTTCTGTAGAAACTTGTAGTGCAAAACTTAATTTAGTCAAAATTCCATTTCAGATTATGTAGGGTCTCCTATTATTAGGTACTAAATTCTAAATGCATGTACCTAATCATAATATATATATTAAATTAGGTATTTTATTTTAGTCCGTGACACACACATGACATGTGAATGACATTTACTGTAGGCAATGTTGCAAGTACACGCTAATCTACACAAAGTAGTAGTACTTTTAACATTAATGTACCGAAATGATGTCATTTTTTTTCGGAGAAGGGATACTTTACATTAGATTAATAAATATTTTAAAAGCTAAAGACGTAGATAAGCGGCGAACAGTCGAACCAGTCCTTATTTTTTAAATTATATTTTGCCGCGTGAAACGAATGGGATTTAAAAATATCTGAAATCTTATAGAATGTACTAAAAATAGTGCTTGCTGTATGAACTAGCATTAAAAATAAACAATAGGTTCATTCATGTAATCATTTATAAAGTTACGGCCGTCAAACTTTTCAGTAGCCATAAAATAGAGAAAAATCAAATCCATATGATAGATTTTCGCCTTTAGACAAAAAAAGCAACACAAAATTTTAAAAAATCATAATATTTATATTTATTCTCTCAGCATAATCCATTATTTTTATGGTTATTTACTTCTAACAAAATATCTAGTTTGTAGGGGCTGGATCCAAGTCGTGATAAATGTTGACATTCAATATGGCGGTATGTCGTCAGTGCTATGCTGTGTCGTGGTGAGATTTGATTATTTCATGGTTTTCTATTTATTTGCTTTTAATTACAATCGATTAACGTCGGTAAAAACTGGTAACGATTGTGTAGTTCATGTGATATGCAATTTGCCTTAATGGAAGTAAGTAAAAGAGGTAGGCCTTGTCCCTCGGCGTTGTAACTTTTGCACATCGTCCTATCGGACGGCCGATGCCTACCTAGTAGCAATCATAAAATGTAGAACGACGTTCCATCATAAGGCTTTATAATAAGTTAACATTAATATAATTATTAAGTTTTATTTTACGGATGTAGTAGTGTTAAATTGTGGAGGCTAACGAAAGTGTCTATTGCAGCTTGTGAATATCGGGTTAAGCACGTATAGATAGCAAAAGAGTTATACGATACCCTCCTTCATACAAGCAAAAGTATCACGGGCTCCGATTCAGCAAGCATTGAAGACATCTGAGGATTTAGTTTAACATAATCATAAGTAATTTTATTTTGAAACATTTGTGGTTTTGGTGTATAAATTGTGACTCTTGCGTTAAAGACCTCAATCGTGTTCTTCTGAACACAAAGACTATAGAAAATGTGATTTGATGTAAAAAATTTGTAACTTCTACTGAAAACTGAACACCACACAATATTCTGTGATATAATTGGTACCTAGGAACTAGGATTTTCTATTAATATACAAAGAAGATACTGTCGCGATAAAATGTCCAGCAATCCTCAGTGGAAAATGTTCCAGCCGCCAGATTCACACTCCTCGCCCCTGCAAGACATCTTAGATCTACAACATTCTAACATGCAGCCTAAATCGGCTTACCGTAATGGTGAGTGTTCCTATTACAATAACCCTATTTTTGATAGTGTATTTTATAAATCTCTGCTATGATTTTGACAATATTTTGCTATGCACATGTCTATACAAATGTGACCTATTTTTTTATGATTACAATATATGTAAAATTATGTACATTTAGATTTGTAGGTTTTCATACTTGCTCATAAATGTAGTCCATTTATTTACTAGTTTTCTTTTGTTTTTCAATTTAACATTTGTTTTGTTCCCAGGCAATACAATAGTATGTATATTTAAAAGTAGAAACATTTTGTTTACTAAACACATTTATAGCCGTTTAGGGAGCATTCCCAAATTTATAAGTATTTTTGTTTGGGAATCAATTTAAAAATTGCATCCGTGTGTGTATTAGTGGAAGGATATTTATTTAGTTCACAGAAGAATAAAAATATATTACCTTACTCTAGTCAATGCTCTAGTGAAAATCAATCTATTCCTTGATACTGAAGAGACCATCACTTACTAGTTAAATCATCCATCAACACTATCAAGGTTTGTTTTAAGGAAATCTAACACCAAATTACTATGTAACCCATATTCTAGTTTGTGAGAACTTTATCAATATTAATAGAAGCAAAACCCTTTAAACAATGATATTTTTTCCAAATTTCATGTATCAATATCATTTTTTATTTTATACTTGTTTAAACTAGAATTCTATAATTTCGAAAATGGATATGTAGCTTCATGTGCTGATACAAACCTTGTATTCCTTGTTCTTATCCTATCCAACTACATATATACTTATTTGTTACCTCTTAAAATGTCTTATATATTGAGGTGCTTGTCTTACCATTATAATTATTTTTTTACAATAAATAATGAAAATCTTTTCAAACTTAAAAGTCGTATATGCAGGATTTTTCTCTTTTCTATTATAATGACAACTCAAAAAATTTATGGAAGTTTATTTCATAATTTTTAGATGTATGTCTTTATAATTTCTCTTTGACACTATAAATTGTAGGTATATAAACTTTAATTGAATTCGATAATGTGGTCCAAATTTTTACTTATATCACATTTTAACGAATACTTATTTGCTTATTGTACCTGCATTATATATTATTTGATGTTGTGCTGCATTACATTAATTTGAAAGTGTATGCTCACATAGTTAGAAAACCGTCTTGTTGTCCCAAAACTTGAATGCAAATGTAATTTTATTGTTTTAATATTGTATTTTATATTCTAATAAGAGGAATATACTAGAATTAGTTGTATACTAGAATTAAGTGATTATCTATACTAATATGATGAAGTTGAAGAGTTTGTTTATTTAAAACTATTAGTGAGATTTGAATAATTTTGTATTGGATAGAGTATTCATTGGGGATGGTTATAGACTATGTAACGCAGGATGGCAATAAACGCAGGGGAAATTGCAGGGAACAATTAGTTAAATAATAAAATGACTTTTGCATTTAAGTTCTATAAAAGCCAGTATGGTGATATACTTGAATTTCACATGTAGACATGTAATCTTGACTGAAATAAATTGCAATAGCAATTCACAGAGGTATTTTAAATTAAATAATTTTTTTTTTTGTTCAAAGGTGAGTATCCAAGTTCACCAAGAGATAATTTTAATACACCCAAGACCAGTGGTGGAAACCGCTTTTCTCTTGGTTACAACATTGACGGCTGTCCTATGGGGGATTCTGTGTATTCTTCTGGATCTACTAACAATTCATCTCAGTATGACTCAGTTAATCACCCACCTATTAGAGAGACTGGAATTATTGAGAAACTACTTCACTCATATGGATTTATTCAGTGCTGTGAGAGGCAGGCTCGCTTATTCTTTCACTTTAGCCAGTTTAGTGGTAATACTGAACATTTAAAAATAGGGGACCCTGTTGAATTTGAGATGACCTATGACCGTCGTACTGGAAAACCAATTGCATCTACAGTTACAAAGATTGCACCAGAAGTGGTAAGATAGTCTCAGTTTATTTTATTATTTAAATTAGTTCAGTGATTATATCAGGTTTTCAATTTATTATTCAGGTCATGAGTGAAGCACGGGTAACAGGTACAGTGACAACTGAAGTTAAAGGTGAAGGTTCTGGGGATAACACTGGAAGGATTTCGTATGAAAATCGTGGTGAATGTTTCTTTTTACCTTATACTAAAGATGATGTTGAGGGCAATGTCACTCTGCATACTGGCGATGCTGTTAGCTTCCAAATTGCTACGAATCAGCGGTAAGTGTTAAACCTTATTTACTGTAGCAAATATTTAGTTTTCTTTCTAACTGTCACGATATTACAGAGGTACGTTGGGTGCTTGCCATGTTCGTTTTGAGAATCCTGTACACCCTGTAAAGTATCATGGTGTAGTATGCTCGATGAAGGAGAACTTTGGTTTTATTGAGCGTGCTGATGTGGTGAAGGAGATTTTCTTTCATTACTCAGAAGCTAAAACCAAGGAAGAGTTGGTTTTGGGAGATGATGTCGAGTTCATTATTCAGACTAGAAACGTGAGTCTCACTGCAAGTAAATTGGTGTATGATATTTAGAGAACGGTTTTTACATATTTTTTTATGTTGTTGTAGGGTAAGGAAGTAGCTTGTAATATAACAAAGTTGCCCAGTGGTTCTGTGGTGTTTGAGGATGTTAGCCCGGAGATAATGCGTGGACAAGTGTTGAAACCCTTAGAGCGCGGGAATATGGTACGAGTCCCTCAAAATGATCCACTGCCGGGTCGAATTCGATACCGTGCTGCAGACCACTCAGAAGTTGAGGTATGTTAGTTAGGTTTAAATACATAGGCAAAGCACAAAAAAAAATTCAAAGTTAATTCACTATGTCATTGCAATCACATAAATAAAACAGTATAGATAGAAGTCATTTAATTTTTTTGTTTAGGTGCCTTTTGGTGATAAAGACCAGTGTGGTGAATTCACCCTTCGTCATGGAGACTGGGTGCAGTTCCAAGTCGCCACGGATCGGCGAGACCAACTTAAACGAGCTACCAACATCTCATTGCTTGATGAGTCATTTAACGTTTCTGGTGAACGGTGAGTTGTTTGCAAGAACTTTCCGAGACCCTCTTGGTAATCTTTAATCATAGTACCTACCACTAAACTATTTTTCTTTACCACAGTTAAACGTGTTGAGGATGATTCTACTAAAAAATGCGTATTAAACAGGAAAGCACACAATTTTGCTTTTCCTTTAGCTTACCTGCTTAATACGCTCCTATACTATTAATTCAGTACAAATTGTATTTTTGTTTGTGATAAGCGAGAAGGCTAATAGCAGGGACAGATGTAAAACGTGAAACTTTTAAAAGAGGATCTTAATCATGTTTCACTATACATATACTTTAAAAATATATATTTTAATAACCGAATGAAAAACAATACCAGGTCTCAATTCTTATGGGTCTAAAATATTTTTTATTATATTTTCGTAATAGGAGAGAGCAAGGTATCGTTTGTTCTTTGAGAGAAGGATTTGGTTTTATCCGGTGTGTTGAAAGAGAGCAAACAATGTTCTTCCATTTTGCTGAAGTACTTCGTCTTGGACTGGAACTGAGTGTGGGCGATGAGGTATGCGTTTTTTAAATATCTATTTTTTATTATTAACTGCAACAATATCTGTTTATTACATACTTTCTTCATAAACAGCACATACTTCAAAATATTGATAGATAATTTATGTTTCAGGTGGAGTTTACCGTTGATCCCGTGACTACATTCTCCAATATGAATAACCGTCAGTCTGCGATCCGTATCAAGCACTTAGTACCTGGTACTGTGAAGTTCGAGACTTTGATTGAACACGGCGCACGTGGTGTAGTCACTAAGGACGCTCAGATGTACTCATCATCATCCTCAAGTCCGACTAGGTCGCCTGTAGTAAGTTTAACCTAAATTCTAACAAACAATGTAACTGTTAAAGGTTTTTTAAACGCACTGCACAATAATTACCGTCTCTAGCTGGGGCTTTACAAACAATTCACATCTAGTCTCAGGAGAAATTATTATGATGACAGTGACAAAGATGTTCAAAAGGTTAACTTAAAAGCGTCTGTGTTCGAGCACTTTTTTGTGTTCTTATTTTCTGATATATTTCTTTGAGTTTAATCTATTAAGAGAATAGTTATACCTTGTTTTATCATTTTGGGCATGAGATAGACGTGTTGAGTTTTGTTAATTCAAAGCATGGTATGTATTCTATGAAGTTTAGGTATTATAAAAAAACATCAGTTCTTGCAACTCAAGTCAGTTAATACGACACGAAGATAAATACGAAACCAGCTTTAAAAACCAAGCTAACATTGTTGAATTACCAATTACACCATTTTAAATTTTACATTATTTTATCAAACAGGATCAAAACGGTGTGATTAGTTGGCAAGTAAATCCACAAACCAAAAAATCGCTCCAATTCTCATCTAAAAAGTGCGAATCTAAGATGCTGCCACGTGTCGGTGACGTTGTCACTTTTGATGTCTATCAGGTACATAATACATGTTGTCAATACATTTGTGTATTTTCTTTTTTATTATGGTCTTATTTGTCTAAATGTTTACAACAGTTTTCCTATTTTAAGATTAAATACATTATGCCAAGGTTTAGTCTACTATTGGCTTTTAAAAGCAGTCGTAGATTTATTTACGCATTAGAAAATATAAGACGTCATTCAAAAGGATCATCTCTGTTAGATATTATTTATCAATCTATATAAAAATAGGCAAGACCAAACAGATAATAATTATTTTCTTCTGTTTGTCAATCAATTTTTTTTACTGTGTTGTTTCTTGTAGTACTAGCTACGCCCCGCGATATCACCCGCGTAAGTCCCGTTGCCGTGAGAATATCGGGATAAAAACTAGCCTATATGTTAATTCAGGTCTCCAGCTATATATATATATATATATATATATATATACCAAGTTTTATCGTAATCGGTTCAGTAGTTTTTGCGTGAAAGAGTAACAAACATTCATACATCCTCACAAAGTTTCACGTTTATAATATTTTGTCTATTTTAATTATCTGAAAATGACTACAAAAAGCTAAAGGCGACCACTATTTATGTTGATCTCTCATGTACGGAAAGTTTATACAATGGCCGTTTAAGTTATACTGGTCAATGAAATAAAACATTAAAATTTTTTATGAATTATGGTTGAATACAGTGGCGTAACAATAGGGTGGCAGAGCGGGCAAAATGCCATGGGCCCCCGGCTCGAGACGGCCCTCGGGCACCAATGGCCCTGAACACAAGAGGCACTAATTACGAAATGTATTAAAAATATATTAATTTTGTATTTCAACAAAATACACAAGTTAGAAAATAACGGCCAAGTACGAGTCAGACTTAGACATCCAATAAATTAGCCACGTGCCGCAGATGGTATAGTTACGCCACTGGTTGAATATCGACTAACAGGCGATGTCTAGTATTTTTAAATATACCGGAGCAGGTTTCATGTAGCTCAGTAGGCAGAGCTTTGCCACGATTCTGCCACGACATTCGATTTCTGTCCTGATTTGAACTAACTAAAAGAAAATTTGGTATATTTACTATGCTTCGAAATTTGTAGTTGTTGTTATATAATTTCGTATGTACTTTCATATTTTTAATAACATTAACAGGTAAAAAGAACGAAGGAGGTGATTGCCAAAGCAGTGCAAGTACAGCACAGTCTGATGACCAATGGAAGTAATAGCAACGGTGCTAACAATCGCCCCGTCATGCCTGGCTTTATTGCCGCGCTTAAAGATGGTTTTGGTTTCATCGAAACTTCGGACCACACTAAAGAAGTCTTCTTTCATTTTAGGTAAGTACACCTCTAGTGTTCTAAAGAGGTCCATTTTGTTTTAGATTTTAGAGGTATGGTAGAAAAATGGCAATTATTCTAAGACTTCTAGTCTTAGAATAATTGTGATATACTATAATATTATACACATAATATTGATTAATGGTACAATTACGTTTTTGTGATTATATACTTTATAAAATGACTGAAGAAGGTACAAGTTGAAAGATTACTCTAAAACAATTGGCTAAATGCGACTTATCTTAATTTGCTCTGAGTACTGGCCTCTGCGAATAATGTAAACACACTGCTTGAATCTGCTTACTTTACGCTTCGGTAGAGTAAATTTGTGTATTTTTACGTCGAACAACTTACGGACAATATTTCAATTGGTTTAGGCTGAATGAGCTATTGACAGTAGTTCAATTACAAAAACTATAATATAAACAAATAGCAGCGACAAGATAACAGGAAGCTTTCCTATTATCGGCTTTGATTTATTTTAATCGATATATTAAGTAGTATTTACTTACAGGAGAAAATATTTGTGACGTTAAAACCACTGTATAGATTAAATTGATTAAATTTTTTGAGCTTAGCTACTTTGGGAATCCGGATCGTTGTAGTTGTCGAAGTTGACGGCAACTGCAATTTTACTAGTGTATGACCAAATTCTGGGGATTTACTTCATAACTTTGCACTCTTAAAAGAATTAATGATTTTGTTACTTGTACCGCAACCGTTTATAGTTGTGTTGTATCACACTTGCTTGAATCGAATCATCAAATCATCTAAATGAATCGAAAAGAAATGTAAAACTGACTTTATTATTATTGGATATATTAAACATGGTCTTATGTGAAAATAGTAATAGTAATATATTATACAGACTTAAATAGACTGTTATTTATAAATTGTATATTTTTCTTATTATATTTAATTGTTGTGCACCGCGAGTTACCTACTTCCATACAGTAAAGTCCATCCTAAGGTTGTCTGTAAGAGATCGCAGACTGCGATAAGACCGCCCATTGTACAGTTACTTTATATTAATTTTCTAGATTGTACAATACTTTTTTGGTGTGTGCAATAAAGAGTACCTATTTATCTATATATCTATATATAATAGTTTACTGAGGTTGTATTCTCCGTGTTCCGTACAATATGTTGCTCTGTACATAACTCAAACCATAAAATATACATACCTACATATCCACCTGTCAGGGACCGAGTGGTCGGAAATATCAATGTCGGCGAATTATAGTGCAAAAGAAACTTATTCAATTGAAGTCAAATTGTGTGAATTGAACATGTGGTTGGCTGCAGCGCTTTATACCAGGGGCTAAAGAAAATCAACTTCAATTGAAAAAATATGCATCTTAGCGAACTTTGTCTTATGTTTTACATTTGCGCTAGCTTCCAATATAGTTTTTTAAATGAAAATTAAATATTGCCATCAAGGTTTTTTTAAAACCTTGATATCAATATGTATTGTACTTATTACTTGTATATTTTAAACTTATAATGAACCTTGCGAATTGCAGCTAAGTTAAGTTGTCTGTTTATTTTAACAATGATTTTAAATATTGTTGTGGATGTTTTAGTGCTTATAATTCCCAAACCAACTGCTTAAAAAAAAGCTTTTTTTCTTTCTTATTTTCTTATTTGAAGATTGAATTTTCATTGAAGAGAAGGCTGAAGAATTAAAATTCAACTTAGCTTAACATTTCGTTGATCTTTCTCAACGGTTAAAGAAAAATGCCTGAGTAAAAGAAGTAGCATCTGACAAATTTTCCTAAGTATAATATAATTGATTCCTGTTAGAAAACAATAAAGTTTATACAACACAACCTATAAAATCTTGGCATTGTCCTTTGAAGCTGGAAAGAAAGATATATAGGTAGTACAGTTCGACTGTGTATAAAATAATATTTTGAATCCACACTAATATTATAAATGCGAAAGTAAATCTGTTGGTTTGTTTGTTACGCTTTCACGCCTTAACTATTGAACCGATAATCAAGAAATTTCGCATAGACGTTGTCTGTTGTCTCATCCCGAAAAAATGTACTATTCCCGAGGGATAAACGAATATCCTACTAATATTATAAACATGAAAGTTTGTGAGGATGTATGGATGTTTGTTGCTCTTTCACGCAAAAATTACTGAACCGATTGCGATGAAATTTTTTGGTATATAGATAGCTGGACACCTTGATTAACACATAGGCTTTTTATCCCGGTATTCTCACGGCATCGGGACTTAATATATACATATATATACACATTTTATGTTGTATAAATTATCTATGTGTATATGTTTACACAGACTGTATATATGTACTAGTGTGTATATATGTATTGTTAGGACTGACTGCATATACATATTACACACATGATATATGCTATATTATAAGTATGTTATGATTCTTTAAAAGTAAAAATATCTCCAATATCAGCACTTCACACCAAAATTACCCATGATTTAATCTATTCATTGTCGATTTATCCATCCAAAGGTTGCCTGGAAGAAATTGCTTTCAGTGAATCGGCCGCCTTTTGTACATATTAACTTGATGTATATCTTTTAAAAACATTTTTGTTGGTGTATAATAAAGTTTATTTCTATTCCATTCTATATTTGTTTATCCGGGATAACTTATACGCAAGCGAAGCCGCGGGCATATGCTAGTTGACAATATTATTATTATAGTAGTTGTGGGTGGAATTAAAATTGATTGATTGAACTTTTAATTCTACATTTAATTAGTTATTACTGTGTTAAAATTCACAGATCAGTTTGTCTTTAAATAAAAATAAAAGAACAATGTGGTTTTACATGTAACAAAGCAGTAGTAGAGTAGAAATATACTCATTCCTCCATTCATTTTACCTTTAAAAAATGTTATTGTTTTAAATTAAAAGACGTATAAATGGACTGATATTGGTCTTGAATGAATAGTAATGTTTTGTTGAAAAGCTTCTTCGGATTCGGATTCACCCTTACATGTCGAATTGTTCAATTCGATTTATGAGGGAAGTGATAAGACAGTCTATTCTTAGCTCTCGTTGCAAAAGATGTGCTGATATGCATATTATATGTATAAAATATATATATTATTATCGGTTATCATTATCATTCAATATATATAAAAATCAATGCCACTTTTCGTTGTAATTTTATAATTCAAGAGGGCTCACCTATCCAAGCCAAATGTTTAGGCTTTGTTCGGACTATTTAGTAGATGGTTTATGTGAAGTTTGCACAAAATCGGTCGAGCGGTTCTTCATTTATCACATTTTTTGTAACAAATGAATTCAATAAATGGCGGATCATTTTGTTAATGGGGATTTTGCTGTCAAAATTTCACTTTATACGTAGCGAAGCACGTACCGGGCCGCTAGTATGTATATAATACGACAATGGTGACAGTAATTTCAATTGATGTTATTGAAATTATAAAAATATAAAATATGTAAGGTGCTTACAGAATAATTAAGTTTTGTGTCAAGTCCAAATAGGATTTTTTTTTGCTTTTATAATGTATTACATGTATATTTGCTAGCGAATTATTAGATTTGATCACCGTAATTATTGCTATCGGATTTTTAATATCACTTTTAAAAATGCGAGATTTGCGTAATTTCTTCTATAAAAGGTTGTCTTAAAATTGTTTTAAAAAGTGTTACGAGCATTTAAACATTATGTTTTTATTACATGACACAAAAACAATTTTTTCAGCAATTTGGAAGGGAGTCCGGATGGGCTGGAGCTCGGCTGTGAGGTGGAATATACTCTGGGTAGGGTGAATGGTTCCGGTGGTGGATGTGCTAGTGCAGAATATGTTCGTGTGCTGCCTCGCGGCTCCATACCTGTTGCAAAACCACTAGACCCAACACTCAATGGAACTGTCACCAGGACTCTCCGAGCTCTCAACCCAGACCAAGCTCAGTACTCAGGTGTGTGTGAAAAACTACATATTAGTATTTGTATCCTAGTATTAACTTAGTAGGTTATAGGCAGAGCATAGGAAATACCCCAATAAATAACACAAACTACATGGTATGTAAAGAATAGATTATTTGGTAATAACAACATAAAACTTTGAAAAACGAGTTACAAAATGAAAAATGGTCAGATATAATAAAAGCAAATAAAAATATTAATGAGAATCACATTACATTTTTACTGATTAGAAATAAGAATCAAAACATATATCAGAAAGCACTAGTTAATAACGGGTATTAAACGGTCATGTATAAATAAAAGATTGCTAAAGATACTAAAATTAAAAACGAAAAGTCTTGTCCTAATGGAACTACAAAAAATACTGAAAAATAAAAGTAGCAACATCTGATAGAACACATTACAAAAATAAAATGAAAACATCAAATTATAAAAGTAACAATAACAAGGAGTATATTAATGAACGCATAAACAAAAAGCTCAAACATTAAAAACAACCTGCGACCGGTGTATCCTTGTGAAGTACAGGACATTATTAAAAATCTTAATCTTATTGATGAGCCTTCCTAATTAAACAATATAGTACAGAAGAATTATTCTTACCTTTCTATTTATTAATTAACCAATCATTGCAAGAAATTATATTTCCAGATTATTTAATAAAGTACACAAACGAAACCATATCCTTACAATTACCGGCCTTATAGCTTTCCTGTCTATGGCATTGAAATTATTTGAAAAAGCCCTGTGTAACCGAGTTTATTCCTTTTGTGAAAAATATCAAATATTTAATGAATTGAGCACAAACGGTTGAGATCGTATTTTTTAACCACCATATTAAAGAAATACAGCACATTAGTTCTGACAAGGAAATTATCCATGCCTCTATTCCACAGGGCAGTGCCATTGGATACCTGTGGTTTCTAATCTATATAAATTAGGTACCTCGCCAAAACCGTTCAATCGTTCTGTGTATTATTTACGGACGATATCTTATCCATGCCTCAATTCCACAGGGCAGTACCCCATTGGATATCTGTGGTTTTTAATCTATATATATTACCTCGCCAAAACCGTTCAACCGTTCTGTGTATTATTTACGGATGATATCTTTTCCATACCTCAATTCCACAGGGCAGTGCCATTGGATACTTGTGGTTTCTAATCTATATAAATTACCTCGCCAAAACCGTTCAACCGTTCTGTGTATTATTTGCGGACGATATCTTATCCATGCCTCAATTCCACAGGGCAATGCCATTGGATACCTGTGGTTTCTAACCTATATAAATTACCTCGCCAAAACCGTTCAACCGTTCTGTGTATTATTTGCGGACGATATCTTATCCATGCCTCAATTCCACAGGGCAGTGCCATTGGATACCTGTGGTTTCTAATCTATATAAATTACCTCGCCAAAACCGTTCAACCGTTCTGTGTATTATTTGCGGACGATATCTTATCCATGCCTCAATTCCACAGGGCAGTGCCATTGGATACCTGTGGTTTCTAATCTATATAAATTACCTCACCAAAACCGTTCAACCGTTCTGTGTATTATTTGCGGACGATATCTTATCCATGCCTCAATTCCACAGGGTAGTGCCATTGGATACCTGTGGTTTCTAGTCTATATAAATTAACTCCCCAAAATCGTTTAAACGTCCTGTGTATTGTGTACAGACGATATCTGGCTACTAATTTAATTTAGAACTTAAAACTAGAACACTTAACAATACAATTACCTTGACGACTCAGCATAACCTTGAAATTAATTACACTAAAACCAATATAAAGAAAGACCTTTCATCCAGCTCGAAAAACACGATTAAATACAATTTCATCTACGAGAACACAAAAATAGACATGTTAAATTCACGTTACTCGGATTAAATATAGATACACATATTAATTGGAAATCGCACATTCAAACAATTAAATCCAAATTATCAAGTTTTTATTACGCTCTCCGTCGACAGAAGATCACCGACATACCAACTGCGCTTGCCATCTATTACACATACGCATGGCTGTATTACGGTATCACCCTGTGGGAAAATATGAGAAAGCTGCAAACCACATTTCCAAAAACTAAATAGTTTAACCCTTAATGTTGTTAGGGAACAAAGATTTTTACACAAAAAGAGATGATCATACACAGTACACATTAAGACATAAAAATAGATTAAATTTACCAACATCCCGATTGAAAATGCATTCAGACAGTCCCTATTTTATTAAATTCAAAATCTAAAATAAATTAGCTTCAGACATATAAAGGGAAGAAAAACAGACAGTATATTTAATAATAAAATAAAATAAATTTTATTACAAAAATGCTACTACAATATAAATTACTATTTAAATTAAACATTCTATTTCTTAACTAACCCTATTTTATCGATAGACTTCAACTATTACAGGCTAAATGATAAAAACATTTTTCTTTTTGTATCTTATAAGAACAGAGTACATAATTGTAACCATACTTAGTTTATAAGACCTTTTATAACATTATGGAGTACATTAAAAATTGAGATTGAAGTTTAGACCATATTTTTCTCTTTTAAAATAAGCATGACTCAAGGATGCCCGATCTTTTCAATGAATGTTTTTTTAATCATAATAAATCGTAACCCCTTGATTCGATTCGCGATTTGTATCGAATTCATGTGAATCGATCTTAAATGATTACGAGATCGCAATGCAAGTAATCAAAAAATTTCTACAAGTTTAACACAATTTGAACAAAAATTTTGCTGTACTTCATCAAATATTATTTATATTAGTTTAATGTTAAGATTATATTGTGGAAATTTAGAATTGACGAAATCAGAGTTAACAAATTTTGCTGGTAGTCAATTTTGCTTTCAAAACTAGTCATAAGATTTTTTCATCCGATCTTATGAAAATGCGATCCGATCTAGTTCGAGACCGTATTGGCGGAAATCGAAGATCGTATTGCAAAAGATCGATCTTCTAAAATATCTATTCAGATCGGGCATCCCTAGATGACTTGTCCACAGGATTGATACAAGTGGAAGGTGGCACATCGTACGAATTCGGTATAATGGGCTTGGCCTGTAAGCGCGAGATTCTCCAGGTCGGAGACCCTGTTACTTTCCAGTCTGATGTCGAGGGCAGAGCTACTAATATTGTGCCAATCAGAAAGAAAAGACGTGCTACCGTAGATGCTATTAAAGGTAATAAATAGTTTTCACTAACCAAATATTAGGCTAACTCGTTGATTTTGTCATATTTTCCAAATACGGTAACCATCGAGTGCAAAGCTTCCGAACTTTGAGATGCACATGTTTTGCACTTGGCTCATACTAATGCCTAATACAGTTCGAATTTGCTGACAAGTATTTTTTGTCAGTTTCAATCATTTGTCGTACGGTGTCAATATTGGATTCTGTAACCGCAGTCGCGAACATCGTCGTGGAGATGATTAAATCCACGTCTAAATTCTCCAAACCACGAAAACAGAGCTGCGACTTAATTAGCATTTGATGATGAAGCCCCAATCATTAAATGCTAATTAAAGTCTCAGGCAACTCTCTTGTTGACTTAAGCCACAACGAAAATCGTACAACATCATTGAGCGAAAATTTTCACGAGTTAATTTCATTGTATTAGCGACACAGAATTTTCTAAATTACGCCACAGTGAAACAACAAATCACATTCTCCCAAATTAAAAGGTAACATGTTCCCAGAGAGTTCCATTTCCTAAATTCCGTATTTTTTATTTATTTTTATTGTAAGTGAATTCGTTCTAGAATCTTTCAGTATGCCCCACGTAACATGTTATCAAATAATGTCTAGAAGTTGTTGCCTTCCGTGTGCTTTATTAAGTTCGTCAACGAATGTGACGAATGAAGACAGGGAAAGCACAATAACTGTCGTGGTGTCGAATAAATCTGATGGGCTGGTCACCCTATTTTAAAACTCTAGGCACACCACTGTCTGGTATAAATAATATTTACAGTCTTTTTATTTATTAACGTTGTCACCTAATTATCCTATCTTCTAATTCTAGTCTACAAAATTATAATAACATAATCTTATATTTAAACTACCCCTTTAAAAGTCTTCGTTTTAAGTAACAAAGCGTACCATCTACGCTATTCTAACCTAGTCTGATCAATATGGACATTGACAAAGTTGTCGAAAGATTACTGTGCTGCTAAGTCTTGATAGAACAGAAAAGATCTCTCTCTTTTTCTGCAGCGTTAGGCACCAAACTCACACGCATTTTTTTTCTGTAATGATTAATGATTCGACAGTTTATGTATTCACCATAAATTTCATCGGAATTATAAAAAATGTACAAATGTAAGAAGTAATGAACAAGGTATTCGCTCTTGCTTAAGACTGATTTTAGATATATTTAAAACGAAACAAATTTGAACAACAAAAATATCGTTATACCATATTCCACATAGCATAAGTTCTGTGGCTTGTAAAAACCGAACTAAACATATTGATTGAATTTTATAACCGATTTGGTGCTTTCTTTATTTAATTATATATAATATAACAGCCTTGTCAATGATATTATAGAATATTGTAGCGTAGTCTGACGATCATACTATGCCACACTCTCGTTGCGTATTGGACGTGTCCAAAAACGTTTTGCGTTTAATTTCGCAATGGCTTGGTCAAAAAAATACGCTTATACAAAATGCGCCTAAAGCATTTTCAAATGAAGTCCTAAGCTAGTCGCAGGTTTGTTACTAAAGCACTGTTTGCATGCATAGTTTTAGGTTTGAGAATTGAAATTGACAATTCCCAACTACCAGCTCTTATCAAGTTGCGTGTACCTTTAGGCTCTCTTCTCGCTCTATTACTCCAATCGTTCCACCCCTTAGTAGGATTGTTCTCAGTGCCAACTCCATGTTCAAGAATGTGTAAAACAATTAACAGCTACAGTGACCAAGAAGGTCTTCATTTTGATGCCGCTGCTAAAGTGGAATCAACTCTGAAGGGTTTACCTGATCTCCAATAATAGATTCAAAATTGTAAAGAAGTTTTAAGGATAAAACTGCATTTTAGCCACATGTCCAGGGGCAATGTGTTATTTTGATACACAGGTGTTGTGCTAATTTAGGTACTGTATAGAATTGTAATGTAAGCTTACTGTTTATCATTTCATAATTATGCGGTGTTTGATAATAATAATAATGCGGTGTTTACCTATAAGTAATTGTTACATTATTATTACAAACTAGCAATGCCCCGCGGTTTCACCCGCATAAGTTCCGATCCCGTGGGAATATCGGGATAAAAAGTAGCCTATATGTTAATTCTGGTCTCCAGCTATCTATATACCAAGTTTCATCGCAATCGGTTCAGTAGTTTTGGCGTGAAAGAGTAACAAAACATCCATCCATCCATCCATACATACAAACTTTCACGTTTATAATATTAGTAGGAAAACATATAGCTCCACAGACATGAAAATTTTTAAAACTTATCAATTATTATTTATATTAATTGTAATTGTTGCGAATATAGAAATATAATTTTATTAAATGATTATTAATATTTGGATCGTGATTATGAATATTATAAACACATTTTGGGATTATAACGATTTTATTGTATCAATCTCTACTGTGATAATTATATATTTATTTTTTCGCATACAAAATGAGTTTTGAAGTAAATATTTTAAATTAGAAGTTTTGAAGGGGAACATAAACAAAATTAATCTTTAAAATGAAAAATAGATTTTAATTAATTCGGGTTATTTTCTTGAAGGTATATTATACTTTTATTTTTACAAAAAATAAACTTCCTGAAATGGATGAAATCAAGTGTCATCGAACTCGTGCTATGTGAAACATCGTATAGCCAAGCCAATACTTTGATATATATGAACTGTTATGATATGCTAAAAATAATATCTTCAATACTGTATTAAATCAAACTTACGTTTTTACTCCATGTCTCATATTTTACTGTGAGAGTATGACATGATTATATGTTAAGTAGGTAACAATAGCTCTGTTGAGATGTTTTGGTAGCTTTAATTTTTTTTAAATCTTAGACTGTCATTTTACTGTGGCAGTAAGTAATTGTATACAGTGATACCTTGTTGGTTATTATAAGATTTTCACTATGTTGTTGCAACCGTCCATAGGCTTTTTGTTTGTGGTATAATGGCTAATTTATCTTAATAATAATTTCATATTATAGGTGGCTTTGGATTTCTGTCTTTGGAGGCTGAAGAAAGTCGGCGGCTATTTTTCCATATGTCGGAGGTGCGTGGTAATCCTGCTGATTTGCAGCCCGGTGATGTGGTTGAGTTTGTTATGTTGACGAATCCCAGGAACGGCAAATCATCTGCATGCAATGTTGTCAAAATTGGGTGAGTTATCGTTTCTACTACATTTGTTTTGTATGTTTGTTCGTGCTATTTGTCCGTCATCGTATTTTGAGTTTTTTGTTGTACTATTGTAACTAATTAATTACAATTATAGTCATTACAAACTGTCACGTTAGTTGATCTATTATGGCAAATATTTAATTTATAATTTCGTTGCGTCCAGTGGTAAAGGTTTTGCTGGCGGAAAGGCTAGGTGCGAGAGGCCGGAGCGTTTGCTCGCGCGGCTTCGTACGGCGTCGTTGGAAGAGGCCAACGGGCCGCGCGTCGTCTTACTCCGTCCGCCGCGCGGCCCCGACGGCACACGTGGTTTCCGAGCGCGCCGTCCCGTCTCAGGTACACATCATTAATTTAACATATCGACACGGACATTCTTTACATCTACTTAAAAGTGCGACTCTGTATTCAGGGTTGGATGTGTATTGAACTATTAGATGATGCGAAAGTTGCTATGGAATTACTCCTGTGTCGCGGGGGACTTTACAAACATACAAACAACGGACACAAAGAACACCCAGACTCGGATGGGAATCGAACCCACGACCTATGGCATAGCAGTCAGGGTCACTAACCACTAGGCCAACAGGCCAGTCAAAGGCTATTTATTTAAATTTATTGTTAAAGAGTACCACCCAGCTGAAGAATAGTTTAGCAGCTCTGCGTTCTATACGTAGTCACTAAAAAAAATATATAAGTATACCTATTTTAAGTGCCACTTACCCTTAACAGAGTTCAAGAAGTGTAATAAAAATCACACCTTCACACGTACCTATAAAGTCATATCATAGTCGTAGGTTGATGTACCTTATCCGCAATGTACAGTTTTCTATGAAACAATAACTTGATTATAAAATAAATATCTGTTTCTTTGCAGAGCAATTAGCCGAGTAAGACGTTGCGACTACAGCACTAAGGCCCAACCATGTAGGTAAAATATCTTAATGGTTTGATTTTCCATTTCAAATTATTTCATTGTATTCATGAGAGACTGACTTATCCTTCTTTCTTAGCAGCATTTAGGAAATTGTTTTGTTATTTTTACTAATTCTAGGTGAAACAATAAATTATTGTCAGCTGTCATTAATACTAATCAAGGGAAACGCGTAAATATGTATGAGATCAATAAGCAAGGTACATATCAATTAATCAAACCAATTTGCGTTGCTTGATTTTATATGAGAGGTTCTTTTTCGCATAAAGACGTTGTTCAAAATTCCGTTTACATCATTCCTTGGCCAAAGGAAATGTTATGGTTTGCCAAATTCAATATTGTTGTTTGCTGGCGTAGTTGTGCGACACATGGCACATGAAGCGACGCGAACTCACAACGAACAGTCCATTTGTAACGACACACGTGCGCTCTGTTCGCTGTATTGGGATTGGCATTCGGAAACAATGTAAATATTTTATAGAAGCTAGGTATAATGTGTATAAAATGCTCATAATCAAACAACCCGGCTATTTGTGGATTGTCAGTGAATGTATCAAAACGGATTATGTTTAAAATATGTTAAATAAAATGTCGCATAATTGTATCATTGTATCTGTCCGTTAGCAATAAACATCGTCATCGAAGCTTAGTGTTTCTAAGGTACTGTCTAAGGAGTGTGAGACGTAAGATGAAGGAAAACCGATATAGCCTTTTCAGGAGCATAAAACAAAACTACTGGAAAATTATTTTCTAGGTTACAATTTCCTAATAAACTTTTATGTTACTGATTAGGTTAAAAAGTTTTTGTCAATGATGTTATCTTTCCAATTACAAATGTATCGATCGATATTATTGTCTATGTATCGAAAAATAAACAACAAAGTATGTATATTATATTCAATGTTCATTAAATATGCGAACAACTAATTTCTCAAATCAAATCGTTTGATATATTTAAAGTTCAAAAATGTTCACAAAAATTTTGTGGGTCGCCATTATCTCTAAAACCTGTTGATCGTGAAATTGTCAAAGTACATGGTGATATTATTAGAGTTGAACACAGATTAGTTTACACAATATTTCCTATAAAAGAAAGGTATATCGTTGACTTAAACTTGGTTATATCATCAGATGTGTTTGAGAGGCAGAGAGCATCATGAAGTATTGTTTATGAAAGCTAACATTGTATAAACGTGCGTGTATGTGATAATTGTACAATCGCAAATAAACACTATTAGTTTGCGGAACATTGAAAATATTGTTGATTTTTTTTTACAAGTAAGTTAGTATAAATGCGCTTATATTATATTTCGTATATTATATTGATACATACACACACAAATGTTACATTGAACATATTTGGAATTTGCCACATAGTAAACTGTGAGTGTATTAATGAATAGTATGTACAATTGTGGACATTTGATGCACTATTGTTGCGGTTGTTGTTACGTTTAGTAGATCTCTTTATGCGGAAACATTCTGTGATCAATGAAAATTTGTTGTGCAATAAAAATATAAGATGTTGTCCTTTTAGGACCGTGCTAGTCTCTTAGTATTATGCGATCCCCGCTTCTTATTCGCGCACTCTTCATATGATATGTGTCGTCCTACATTTTCCATTACGATAATGGCTAACTTTAATAATTAACGAACAAAATATTCATTGTTAATCGGAAAACGCATTAATGCAATGAACTGGAATGGAACCAAAGACTGAATTAAAATATTTATAACAGTACCTAATACTTATTGGTATTAGATTATTTTGATCGACTAAATGATGCGAACCTTAGTGATGTTCATTGTGGCCATAGGTTTTGTTACAAAATATTTATTTCCTTAGTAAATATAATTTTCAATTGAAATTTCAGTTATATTTTGACTTAATAATCAAATATTTCTCATTGTCTGCATTATATATTTAATGTATGATGTAATAATATGTTAGTATAGATAAGTCCAACACATCATTAGCTCGTACATTATCATGTTACATGACTTTGCAAAGATTTAGTCTAATAGAATTGTATTGCTTACCTTATTAAATTGTAATTTTAGAAAAAAAAGTACTTTTGCGAACGATTTTGATGTAATTTCTGCCTTGAATTTGCCCGTGCCTACTTCACATTCGTGTTACTCTGAGTTCCATTAAGGCGATTTACAAACTTTCAAAATTTGTCAAATAGTAAATTAATTATCGTTACACAAAGCTATCAACATACTATCAATCCATCTGTTGAACATGTTAGGTGGTGAAAATGTCGCAGGAAAAGGTGGTGCTCACCAACGAAACCTAATAAAATAAATTAAGCGAAATGAAATTCTTAGTATCAATTCAATCAGTGCATCAGAGTTATTATACACCACAATGTGTCCATAGGCGGCGGCCTGTACTCTGTAAGATTTCTTTTTGTTTTGAACATGTCATTATCATTATTTTTTATAGTTTATGAATACAAGAGACATTCCGATGACACGAACACATATAATTCTATTACCTCCATCTTACGCAATGTAGAGAAACTACACGTCATTGCCCTGCTAAAACTTTGCTTGGGGCGACCTGATTCACTCATTATTTTTTTTATTATTTAATTATCCGATGAGTTAATAATCCCACCAATTCCTTGAATCCAGAGGGAAAAATTGCAAATTTAGGTAGCAAGATTTCCATGTAAATTTTATAGGTTAGATTTGTTCCTAAATAACTCCATTTAGTTCGCATGAGCGCTTTAGTTTGTACCATTCATACTGTTGTATTTGCCTTAATCGCAACGTAGCATTGTGTGATTGAAATTCAGTAACTTTGGGTCTGCACGCTTCTGGCGAGAAGTTCTGTGTATAAAGTGGTCTCATATTCGTGACGATAGCATAGATTTCAATACAGCAAATGTGTAGATTCTTAGTTCTTCTTTTACGGTCGGCTTGTTGTCGTGATGACTACAGGGACATTCTTTTGATTTTGATCACTAATCTTCTCATTTTATTTATTCTAGAATTAATAAAGAACCAACCAGTCTATCAATATCATCCTGAAAGTAACAGATAAACAATTTGTTGTAATTGTTTACCTGAAGGTTGTGTTATTGTTATACAATAACAATAATTTTGATACAAATTGTTTCAACCAGTCAAAGCTACTCGCATCAGCCTAAAAGTACCTGCAGGTAAACAATTTGTATCAAAATCAAAATATCAGGGTCCCTGACATTTTGATTTTGATAACAATTTTAATACAAATTGTTTCAACCAATCTAAGCTACTCGCATCAGCCTGAAAGTACCTGCAGCTAAACTACTTGTATTTGTATGTCAGGGACCCTGACATTTTGATTTTGATAACAATTTTGATACCTACAAATTGTTTCAACCAGTCTTAAGCTACTCGCATCAGCCTGAAAATATTTGCAGGTAAACAATTTATATCAAATTCAAAATGACAAGGTCCCTGACATTGAGTTCATTGTTTAACGTCTATTCAGCCGTCATTGCGAAGGATTGGGTAGCGAGCAATATTAAAGTTGTTATAAAACGCACACGGTAAAAATACACCACATAGTCTATGATTATTTATACCTCGATTGAAATGTAAAAATAACATTCTGCTTCTTATTGCTGAACCAATGTGATAGAGAAATTAGAAGTCTTTAATTTCCATTTAATAAATTTCACAAAGGTAATAATAGTTGTTTTTATAGATATTATGTACAAAAGTTCACATTGTTTCTAATTGCACAAAAGTAACAAATGTTTAAACACGTAAGCAGAAAAATAAAATGATAATTGATTTATAGTTCTTGCAATCTACTCACGTGTTATGTAAACAACAATATTCTAACGTTTAAGAAATATGAAGAAGCAGTGATAGTATAGTTAAAACAGCAGAGCAGTTTAAGTATCATCATTAATTCTATTAATGATGATACTTAAACATAAAGTAATCTGAAACATCTCTTATTTTACTTCCGCTAGACATTCTCAAAAAACACCATAATCTAGGATAACTGGAGTAAGAACACTCATTGCACTGCACATTTGTAACACACGCAGGCACTTTTAGGTCGAGACGCATTTATTTGTAGATTTAAGGGCTGTAACTGCGAGTAAGCATCACATAGTACATTAAAAGTACTTGTAGTCTATCCAATCTTTACACTTAGTTATTTGGTTAAGCGATAGGGGATCGTTCTTAGATTTGATATTGACAAAATGTGTAACATGTCGAAACTGAGCTGTATATACCTCAAATAAGAGAAAGTTCAAATATCATAATGTCTCGTAGACATTGATTTACTTTAGAATGATGACTGTTTTGGCTGTGAGATTGGATGCGAGTTTTAGTACATGTGTATATTGAAATAAATATTCCCAACGCAATAACTTAGGGTTGTTTGCGACTTATACGGTCGACTTTTTGTACTCCGCGCTAGTGTCTGTAGTCGGTGGCCACACTTACAGGTCACCAAGGTCAATTAATGCAGCTTTTCTGATCTAACTCTCAATAATGGTTATACTCTAGCAGCATTAGTGTTTCTGTCAGGATCGCAAATCGTCTAATACCTTCATCTCTCCTACAGTTGAGTTAGAGCTAAGATGTAGTCAGACATCGTACCTGATTTGATCAACGTATTTATCAAATCTATGAACGGCTTGGTTTTATCGTATCTTCTATATACCCACTCTTACTAAGAAACAATTCGTGGACTGACAAAATGAGCAATATTATATATTATGTGTTCATGTTGACACGTAGTCTGTGAAATCTGAAGCATTAGACATATTAAATGTATGTATATACTGCGGTTCTTTTTGCGTACCGGAATTAATTGTCACAGCAAGGTGTAAAGCCACTACCGCTCAATGTACCTAACCTAAGATTTTTTTATGTCACACAAATAATAAATTAATTTATATTGAGTATTTAAAGTTGTAGAAATCAAAAATGTTTCGTGTATACAATCATCACATCACTTAAGTTATTTAAAAAAGTCACGCTTACGTATTAGTAGATTAAGTACTCGGAATCGTGTATTAAAATTTAGCAGTTGGGGCTTTGCACCTTCTATAAGTACATCATATCCGCAATATGCTAATAATGTATTCATGGATGTTTAGATAATAATCTTATTATGTCTGATTTAGTAGACATTACGTCGTCAACGACAATTTGACATCACAACAATTTTTTAAGATATTGTAGTAATTGTTTAGTAACAAGGATATATTAAAAAGCAATAAATGAAGAAGCATATTTGGACTATGTGTTGCTATAAATACAACGTGACCAGTAAGTTATGGAATTAGTAATTTAAAGCTAAATAGTTATAGGACGCTAAAAATTCTGCGGTTATGGTTCAATGGTGTCAAATTGTCTCCTGGATCTATTATCGAGTACTATAAGTGCTTAAGCTTATCTAATTATGTAATCCAAAGAAAAATAGGAATTTTGAACAAACGTTATATGCTTTACGCTTAAAACTACAGTTTTTGATTTGCGGTATCAAATATGTATGCCCATGTAACCAATATAAATAGTTATAGTGAAAATGATGTAATAATGGAAATAATTGATGTTGTAGTGTACGAAACTTACGCCCCGGATCATTTCGGGTATAGGTATTATTATAAACTAGTCTTAAACATTTACGCCCGGCGTCTGTCACGTGCGGATGTATTTTTAAACTAAACTGCTAACAAATTAACTATATGAGATCTGATATAAGGGAACTTTAGTATATCTCCTTTACCTTCAGAAATTTCAGTGTAGCTATGAATTTGGCGAACCAGTAAAAATATATTCAGTGCCTAAAAGAACCTCTGGGAGAAGGAAAAAACCAAACAAAATGTGAAATTATTTAAGCATTTCAGAAATTACAAACTTTGAATAATCATAAGAGTTTATTTTTATTTAATTCTTCGAATGTATTATTATTATCTATGCCAAATGTTTATACAGTCCTGTACATTTTTGAAAATCGTGATTAAATCAATGTACATCCACCTTCTTCGAGTTATATGCCCCTGTTTTTGTTTTAACCGCATGCCCCCACCATACCTATCCCAAATTATCTTATTGACACGCTAACATCAAAACAACATGATCGTTATTTTTGTCACAATTTACATAGTCGCTTGCCGCCTCAAAAGGCCAACAAATTTTTAATCTGATTTCGGAAATTTTCGCTTTCACTCACACAGGCGATATAAATTGCCTACTACTATGTACATAAGTTAAAAAACGTTCCTCCATAAAAAAAAACAGTGCGTTTCTGACTCGCGCGCCGAGGGTTCCGTTAGCAAGCAAACTTGTATGTAGATACTACGTTACGTCCATCTCGGGAATCAATTCTTTAAGACTTGCCAGTCTTTTAAGAAAGATAAACTTAACTTTGCGGTTGCGATGTACGACAAAGTCAACAATCCAACCGCAAAATATAAGTTTGTAATCACAAAAAAAACATTTTTTTTATATATTTATAACAACAAATTAACGACTTTCAGATTTTTTCCTTTACTTGTGCTGTCAAACTTTACTTCTTACCAAATTTGATGATTCTAGGTCAATGGGGAGTACCCTATAGGTTTTGATTTACCTGCGAAATGTTCAAATTTGGTCAAATCTATGGCTTGAATGGCCATGTCTTACTGCGTAGACTTAAACAGCTTCAAGGGACAGCAGACTTATGTATTTGGTATTAATTTCAATGCGTGTACGGGTTCCTGAGAAAAAGGGCTTGACAGACAGACAAAGTCATCCTACATGGGTTCCTTTTTTTCATTTTGAGGAGCGGAACCTTAAAAACAATTATAATCAAATTCAAGGTATATAAATTCAAATTCCTCAGTATACGTGTACCATATTTTCTTAGTTTAGAAACTTTCGATATTTAAACTTATTAACAGTGGTGAAGTGTAAGCTATAGCAACCAATACACAATGTGCTGCAGACACTAGTAATAAATAAAATAGGATCAGCAAAGGGCGAGTGACACTGTTTCCTCTGCAGCTTTAAAGCAAATAGGCTTACTGTAACTGCTAACCAATATGACGCGCCTAGTAGGTATGTCTATTTGCCATGTTTGCCATTAGTGGCCGCACCACTACGGACCCCTCGGTACGCGAGTCAGACTCGCACTTGTACGATTTTTTTTTTAGTTTGAATTGGTTTTGGTTACTGTAATATAACTAACTGCTGACCGATATGACGTGGCTGGTATGTCTATTTGCCATGTTAGTGGCATCAAAACACAAGGGAAAGTTCAGTTTCGGAAAAAACAAATAGATGGCAGCTCCAAAACTAAGTAAATGATAGTAACTGCATTCAATAGCAGACTCCACAGACGTTGCTTGTCACAATTTCAATAAATTTTTGTGTACTTGAAAAAAAAGCGTTCTTTTCTTTTTTTTTTCGAATTTACTTATTTTCTGGGCAACTATTACATTTTTCCTTTTTATAAAAACCATATTGGTCTTTTATTAACATTTAAAATAGCTAAACCCGTCTAGCCCTTCTCAAGTTATGCGCTTATTAACGAACAGCATTATTATTTTAACTCAAAATAAAACCCAATTAATTGGCGCCAGTTTGACGAATTACATTTATTATGACGATAATGATTTTCCATTTTCAATAACATTTCTGAAATTGTTAGGTTACTTATTTTGTGTCGGCGCCGAACAACCAACTGTATGACTGTATGCAGGTATAATTAATCATTTTATTATTTGGCGCCGACTCAAAATAAGATTATAAAAAAATTATAGTTATTTATTTTTTGCTTTTTAGTTCTTTTCGTCGGTTTAATTTTTTGTTAAAAAGATTTTTATTTGATGATTTTTTTTCATCATCAGCTCAGCTATATAATGTGATGATTTCTGAACGAAAATAAATGATAATGATAATAACGGAGAGAGGGCTGAACATACATAAAAATATATATATATATGTACATCTAGACGGTCGAATTGAGAACCTCCTTTTTTTTTCCTCGGTTAAAAATAGGTTTCTTAATATTTCCAATTTTGTTGTTATTTTTGATAATCACTAAGCACTAAGTAAATATGTAAACGATTAAAAATGAGTGAGATTTGACGTCACAACTCGTTATTATGAACTAATTTGTGCTTAAACTAACTAACTAAAATTAACTAAGTTTTGAAGTTTATTATAGAGAAATGAAATTCAACTAAAGTAAACTTGGTCAATTGCTCATGAGTCATGAACACATGTGGTACACATCTGTCAAAAGATAATAAATGTATTGTTTTCGATACATTTGCACGTACACTGAGGAATTTTAATTTATATACCTTGAATTTGATTATAAATGTTTTTAAGGTTCCGCTCCTCAAAATGAAAAAAGGAACCCATGTAGGATCACTTTGTTGTCCGTCTGTCTGTCTGTCTGTCTGTCAAGCCCTTTTTCTCAGGAACCCGTACACGCATTGAAATTAATACCAAATACATAAGTCTGCTTTCCCTTGAAGCTGTTTAAGTCTACGCAGTAAGGTATGGCCATTTAAGCCATAGATTTGATCAAATGTGAACATTTCGCAGGTAAATCAAAACCTATAGGGTCAGTGCTGGATTTACACTCAGGGCTAGTGCCCAGGGCGGCAAATAATCAGGGGCGGCATGATTCGGAGGGTGAGAAAAAAAACTGTGTGGTGTCGTGGGACAACAGACAGGAACGAAGTTCCTTATTATAAAAATATTAATTTCAAGTTCTATTCGAGGTATAAAGATATAAATATATAAGATAAAAATCAAAAAAACTACTTTACAAAATTATCTTAACACCTTTATTTTATTATAATAATAATAATAACAGTCATCACGTAGATTATACACGAGACACTGTATAGTCATCATACATAGACTATACATAAAAATCTTACGCTTTTTATAACGTTACGGATGTTTTTTGCCGGTTAGGGTACCCCTCCGCAACGCCCCGTAAGGAACTTCGTTCCAAAAATTGTTCGCGGTATCGAATATGCTTTTTTTGTTTTCTAAAAAATAATAATTAGGAAAATGTATTTAGTAAAATTTTCGAAAAATGTGAAACATTTATAAATTAGATGTTTGCATTTAAAAAACATTAAGTGGTCATTTGAACTTTGTGTAAAACTCTCAAGCTAGATGTATTTTTCACGAAAAAAGAAAATATTTATTTGCAAATATGTACATTCACTGTTTGGCGCTACGTGTTCCGCCTGCGTCTCTCTAAACGTGAAGGAGGGCAAGGCCCTCCGCTAGCAATGATATGGCTGCCTTCTGATTGAGGGCGGCCAAAGTCTGCCAGGGTTCTCGGGGACTTCCTTCTTCGGGTATACCCGAGTCTCATGCAATAGACTCACTTGTGACGGAACACCGTGTGGTTTTAGTCGGTTCGATTCCGACATACCGCTTCGCCAATAGCCAGGGCGAGGTGATGACCCGTGGGGGTTTTCACACGCACAAAAAAAAATGAGGTTAAGTTATTTTGAAGTACTAACTAAGCCTTAGGTTAGTTGACATGATTTGTAAGCTAAGACATTGCGAGCAATGTATTTTGCATAAATCAACTGTCATTGATAAAATAAAATGGCAGTCATGAGTCTCTGGCCGGACCCCCTCGGGCCGTCAACCCGGGTTTTCGGTGGGGCGGGGTGTCGGAATCAAACCAACTAAAATCACACGGTGTGCTGTACTGCGCCAAAAAGATCCGGGAACAGTTTTTATTAAGACATTCGGACCCCTCCTAGCGCCAGTCTGCAAAAGGGCGGGCGGCCATCTTCAGGTAAAAACCTCTCAATTAGGCGACGTCCGGGCACATGCGGACGCTTAGGGCGGCATGAGCCGCTGGAAAGCGCGCCTCCGCCCCCGGTGGCGAATTAAGGTAATCACACACTATATCTTCACGGTAACGGCACGGCTCCAACTGCGACTCCGACTGCGAGCCGCCAGCGAAAAAACTTCGTGCACACGAAGACGATGAAATTAGCTTGCACCTTGCGAGCGGCGCGCGGACTGCGAGCTTGCACCTCGCGGGCTACGTAAGGTGAAGCACGCTGGCGGCTAGCGATAGCCTCAATTTCAGGCGGCGCTGTGTTGCAGCTGTGCCGTTATAGTGTGTGTGTGTGACCTTGAAGTCCAAGTGGAGATCGTCCTCCCGGACCCGTTCCGCCGCCACCTTCTGCGAGATGAAGGCCTCACGCCATTCGCATACCTCTTCGGGCGGGGGCTGACTGCCACTTTCCGCTCGGAACTCAGCCGCCCGCCGAAATACTTCGGTGACACTTCCGCCTCAGTATAAATAAGTCATTTCATTTATTTACAAAATGAGTAACGAAACTTCATTCATGTTCTAGAAAATTTCGAAAATGGGGCGGCATTTGTACAGTGCCCAGGGGCGGCGCTAATGTTAAATCCGGCACTGTATAGGGTACTTCCCATTGACCTAGAATCATCAAATTTGGTAAGAAGTAAAGTTTGACAGCACAAGTAAAGGAAAAAATCTGAAAGTCGTTAATTTGTTGTTATATCACATAAAAAATAGTTTTTGTGATTGCAACACTTGTCCCTAAACTTTAAATTGTCCACGTGCATGTCGTGCATAGCTCAAACAAATTTTTGCCACATCGGTCGCCAAAGTTATTTGACAACCGCTTGAGTGAATAGTCTCAAACTAATCTTTAAAGAGGAGTTGAAGGCTAGTTCGTATCATCATTTACAACACGGAAGTTTTGGGTAACTTGTCACAAGACAAGCAAACTGTCGAGCTATTGGGAGAAGTTAGACATTTATTACAACGACATCTATTTACATTCGAATTAACTTTAGCTAAAAATGTACCGTTTGGCAACGCAGTTGTTGGTGTGTCCAACCAATAAATGACGTATTCATACAAAACCACTATTTACAATACTTTTGAGCTCACACAAAATTCTGCCACTTCGATCGCCAAAGTTATTGTTTGACAACCGCTTGAGTGAATATTCTCAAACCGATATTTAAAGAGAAGTTGGAGGCTATGAACTATCATCATTTATCTTAAGGGCCCTACGCACCTTCGTGCCTGACGTACGTCCCGCCAAGGACGCCGTGCCCGACGGTAGCATACTCACGCATCGTGCGCCGACGTACGTCCCCTCAAGGCCACGATGCTGTAGCAAGCGTTGCCATTTTCCTAAATTACCCCAAAATAATAGTCAAATTCCACAGTTTGGGGAGATAAAACCTGAAGTCGTAATGTAATTAATAAGGCTAAGAATTCCCGATTCCCCGCATTTTCCTCGCATTGATGGTCTCCCCATAAATTCGCCTATCGGTTCGAAATTCCCCGCATTTTTGGGCATTCCCCACAAATTGGCAATATACTGCCTATGTATCTACCATAAACTTATATACTAGAGCGTAAAGGTCTATGGTATGTACAAAACGCGTCGTGCAAGTCCAGCAAGCAGTATATAATGTATATATATACAATTCTGACGTACGTCAAGCCTACGCACGATCGTTTTGCATCGTGCATCGTGCATGTCCTTGGCGGGACGTACGTCAGGCACGATGGTGCGTAGGGCCTTTTAGGGAAGTTTTGAGTGTGTGTGAGTTTTTCTGTTGAGTCGGCCGTTGAGTGAAGGCAGGAAGGTAGAATTTATTACAACGACATCTATTTAGATTTGAATAAACTTTAGTACGAAATGTACCGTTTGGTAGCGCAGTTGTTGCTGTGTCCGAACAATAGATGACTTACATAGGCTGCACTAAAAGTATCGGGAATGGAATATTTCCACTATTCCTATCACATTAAAATCTTTTTAATTGAAAACTCCTTGGCTTTAAAAATCGAATACCATTTATTTATTTTAAAAAAGATTCTCGGTCTTCTCACAAGGTCTTCTCAAACTTTTTTAGTCGTTGAGAAAATGGAATTGACTCGAGAAGGGAGACTCGTGGAGCATCAATGGTTGAAGAATGACAACTTTTTAGTTCAGTGGTCCATCTTTGGAGAGCTTATACGAACAACCAATTGTCTTGAAGGATGGCACTCTAAAATAAACGAGAAGGTTGGAAGAAAAGTTCCAAATTTGGTTAATCATTAAAGAATGATTCGGATTTTTATCTAATAGAAATGAAAGGTGGCATCTTAGAAAAAAGGAAAAAGGAAGTTATTAGAAGAGACGACTTCATTTTAAAAACGTATTTGATGCAAACTGACAATAATATTGAAATTGGTTATTTTTTAGAACGATTGGCGTGGAAGGGCTCGCTTTTAAAAAAATGATCTTTTGACTTTTGGATTTTTTAACAGACTTCTTAAAAAAGAGTAGGTTCTCAATTCGGATGTTTACATATATTTTTTTTACGTGTATTCGGGCATAACTCATTTTGGTTCAAGTTGTTATAGAAGTACCTATTCTTGTAAGTTTGGGCTTAACTTATTTGTTTATATTTATGAACTGATTTTATTTGAAATAGCTTCGAATGCATATTCCCTACCTTGAAATAGACGTTTCTCCCTTCTTTTACTTATCTCATTTAAACGTCACTGTTTTACATGAGGAGGATATAGTAGGGATACTCGTGTTTGCTTTAGAAACATCAGTTACGTTCACTCAAAAGGAAAAAATGAATAACTGAATAATAGAATTAATTCAAACAATAAAAATGCTGTGTTTTAATAAGTAAAAATAGTGAAATTTAAACTATCTTATCTGTCTTTTTGAATGGCTGTATCTCTCCTCTAGCACATACATAATCAAATGTTTAGAAAAGGGTAGTTTTGGGATTTCCGTAATCTTTAAAAGAGACCCGCTTTTCATAGCCCGATTCATTAAATAATGGAAAAAACCAGCGGAAAAACAAGTCCACGTCGTCCGATCAGTCGAACCAACAGGAAAAAAAGTACGTGTCTTCCGATCAGTCGGACGAAGCTGTCAGACTACGCTTCCTCAGAGACAATAACAGTTCGGGTCATCCGATTGGTATAGTCGGGTTCTTACATCGGACCTACAGGAAAAAAAAGTCCGCGTCGTCCGCTCAATCAGTCGAAGCAGTCGGACTACGCGGTCGCAGGGTAATATTTTACCTTTCACTACCTATTAATGACTTATGAATGATTTGTTTAAAATACCTAAGTGTTAAAAATTTACTTTTGTTTTTATTACAATTATTAGTCAGTATTAGATTATTTTAATAGATTCGAAAAAAACAAAGGTTCCATGTTTCTATAAATAAATATCTCGATATAGCGAATAGAATAAATATTTGTCAAATCATCGATTCAATCCGATATATCGTATTGCAAAAATCGAGTAAGTTCGATATATCGATGTTAAGCGAACATCCCTAATGGCAGGCCTATGCTTAAAAGGCCCTACGCACCATCGTGTCTGACGTACGTCCCGCCAAGGACACGCACGATGCACGATGCATAAAGGGCCCTACGCACCTTCGTGCCTGACGTACGTCCCGCCAAGGACGCCGTGCCCGACGGTAGCATACGCACGCATCCTTGGCGGGACGTACGTCAGGCACGAAGGTGCGTAGGGTACTCAGTGTTCTATGTTCAAAACTGACTGACATTCCCCGTAGGGTATACGTGTTCTGTGGACAATTTTGTTGTTCTACCGCCGTTAAATAGCCGATTTTCGGTAATTAACTTTGATAATTTCATAGACATGTTAATTTTAGTAGCAAATTGATCGTTGTGCAAGGCTCTTATCGTGTTTAACCATTTTAAATGCGTTTAGTACGTCTTAAATGTAGTTAAATTGTGTCGCGCAAGGCGGCCATCTCCGTATATGTCAGGAAGGGTCAATAAAATGTGATACCTATTGATTAAATGCGCAGACTGCGCAGAGGGGTCCCAGTTACCGGTGCCCAATCCGACTGTTTGTGTAATTTGTTTAGGTACTAAACGTCGTCTTTTATAACAGAAAAATTGTCTACCGAGTGAAATATTTTCATAGAAACGATAAAAAGCATCATGGCAGATGATGATCAAATGGTTCGTCGGATTATAGCAAAAATGGATATGAAACATTTTACTGTTTGTTCTACGCACCAGGTGGAGGTAACACACATAAATGATCCAAAAAGTTTTTATGTACAACTTGCTTCTCTTAGCGAGGAGGTCCAGTTATTAGAAGGCCGAGGGGACCCAATAAATGACCAGGATATTGTGGTTGGAAAACGTGTTATTTATAAATCCAAAGTACTAAACAAATATGTAAGAGGTGATATAGAGTTCATATGTTTCGAGGAAACAAGTGCATCTTGTACAATTTTTGCAGTAGACTACGGATGCAGGGATCAACACATACCCTCGAAACACATTTATCTACCAGGCTTGGAATTAGATTGTCCTCCTTTGGCTCTTCATTGCCAACTTCAATTATGTGAACCAAAAGGGGATGTCTTTGATAAACATGCATTAGATGCTATGAGATTCTTTGTGGGCAAGCATACTGCTAAAATGATAATCTTATTTAAAAATATGGATAAGTTTACTGTAGAACTAAAGACAGTAGAATGTCCAGATGATGTTTCAAGTATGCTTGGATTACTGCACTTTACTTCATTTACAAAATCTGCTAATGTGGTTAACAGATTTGGTAATACTTAAAGAGCTCTGATGTTATTACATACCAATTCAAGAATCTTAGAGTCGGTGAAAGGTTATGTGTTAGAGTTCAGAGTGGTGATTCAATTATCAGTTTTTATGTTGCTGAAGTCAATGATTTTAAGACATAAACTGTAGAATGCAGAAATTACAAGATGTTGCTGTAGCTGCGAGTGATGGTTGAAGCTGTGGTGTTAGAGTTGGTCAGCCACCCAATTATGAACATGCTTATGTCATAAAAGTGACTAAACCTGATGCCAAAGCATTAGTAAAACTCGTTGACTGGGGAAAGGAAGTAGAAGTAAATTTTGATTGTATAAAACCAAATAATTCAGCAGTATACACTACTCCACCTGCTATTGCAATTTACTGTTCATCTTCTCAGAACCAGGTTCTTAAAAATGGCTTAGGCAAGTTCTTGTTCCCAGGTTTTACATTTGTAATTGTTATCGTGGAGTTAGGAAATGGAATTGATATACCACATAAAGTAAATCTGCATCTTATGCCGGGACGCTGAGTAGATTTTGCTTTGGAGAAATGAAAATATGGGGCTGATGAAAGCAAATGTGATTGTCTATCAGAGCAGATTGCTTTACTTTTTTTAGAATCTTGAGAACGAAAGAGTGGTATAGCACATAAAGCTAACATCTCTTATATGAACGTAATTCTGACGTAATTCTTCTGGCGAGTTCAGGAGAATAATGATCAAATGGAACTGACACATCACAAAAAGAAATCTGGATGCTGAAACCATGATCGTGTAATATTTCTTTAAGGTCTGTAGAATAGGGCTTGTTACTTAGCTGTGGTTCGGGTTACCACAGAGGTTTATATTTATGTTAATGTAATAACAACCATATCCTTTCATCAATTTACATATTAAGGTTAAGCAGTATAATATTATTCCACTATAGTATGTGTGATTACAGCCTGTGTCATATTTACCAATACAAATATTACTAAAACTAATTATATTTTCATGCGCTGAAATCTTCATGTAAACTTAGATGTTCTAGTTAAATCATTAAGATTAACTTCAAATATGTGTAATTTTCCCATACAAATTTTATTATTTATACTATTTTGTTAAGGAAACATTAATTGTATGTTAATATTTTATCTGAGGGTTACTTAATATTCAGCATGGTCATTGACATTGAAGTTTTTGTGTACATGAAGTTTTTGTGTACAGGTACATACTTGATTATTTCTTTGAGATTTTGGTTTTATCATTTCTACTATAAGAATATATATATGTAGTCAATGGAGTTAACAGACCTTAATTATATGACCAGATAATTCATATCAGGATAGCAAACTGCACAAAGATTTAAATTTTAATTTTAAATTTACCTGGGAATTAATAAATTTCTTGAGTCTATTGAGTTCTTTATAAAGAGCTAGGGCACAGCAGAATTCTGCCTCAATTGAATCTTCCAATCTATAAAAGACTGGGGTTAGACTTTGCGGTTTTGAGTAAGGTCACCAAGCGAATAGGGGACAGGGTTACAGAGAGGGTAAACCACAATTGATTCATCAACATTATCAGGTGTCATGCGGTTGTATACCAACTAAGTTGTAATAAGGAAAGCTGTGAAAAATCTTATTTAAGACCTATAACCTCCATTTAAACTAAGCTTGTAGGAAAAGCGAGAGACGGTCTTTTGAATTAACAGTACCAATAATTGTGACCCCTTTTAGGATTTTAAATTATTTACATATGCAATGTATAAAGTATTAATGAAAATATTATATAACCATTGTAAACATTCTTAATGTTATCAATACCTAATGTAGACTTCAAATAAATGTTTGAACATTAGGGATACATGTCCAGATCATGCGGATTTGACTTAAAAGAATTCCCTCCCTCCTTCCAATTCCAGAAAATTCCAATGATTTTCGACTCAGAATGATGGTGTGAGTACCACTATTCCAGGATTCGGTATGGTGTTTCTTACACCCTGTATACTTAATTCGTCGCGTCGCTGCGCGTTGCGATTGCTGCGTGAAAGGACAAGTCATTGAGACTTAGTAATGGTTAGAAACTTCTAACCATTACTAAGTCTACAACTACATAAGTACACACATACAACTGTATAAGAGATGTCCAGAGCCATCGGTTTATATATCAGTTAGTATGTCACACTTTTAGTTGACAAGATTTATCAAAAGCACTTATTTTATTATCAAATCAACTGATTTATTAACGTAGGTTGCAGTATTTTCAGTTACGTGCCGATAAAGCCGGTTTCTCTTTACAGGTAGATAATACAAGTGTATGACTAGACTATATAGATAGGGGAGAGTGGGTAACAGTGGATCATTCGCTATAGCTTCGAATATATTATGCGCACACGCGTGAACCAACGCTTCGTACCTGCTCTTAAACAGGTTAGGGAGTTCCCTCAGCCCAACTAATCGTTGCTGCCGTATTAGAGCTGAACGTAATGCGACGTTCCGGTCAACAGACAAGGACGTAAGTTAATATTTTACGTGTTTTCAATTTTGTATTGTATTTAAATGAGTAATATTTCTGGATATTTTATTCCGGTTTAATGCTTGGTGCTTCTTATAATTAAATGTGAAGTATATCGTTTTGAATTCATAAATGTCTGTTTCTTTCTATAGGCATTTTTTTTTATTACTGTCATTGGGTCACAATGGCTCATTACGATTTGGGGTACAATAGATCAGCCATCCATTGTAACTTTCATATGCCAAACGTGCCAGATATTTCAAAGATTTGCACTAAAACAAGTGTTTAACATGCAAAGAGAAAATGAGGCATGTTACCATTTCGATTTGTATTTTTCTAATATTAACTTACGTTAATTTGGTGTAAATTTGATTTCAAGTTGAAAGGAGTATTTTTATAGGTGGGCATTTTTGAGAAAATAAGCACCTACGTAGATTTGACGTGTCCTGTGACTTTCATAGTTATTTATTCAGAGATTATTTTTGTTTCTGAGTTGTACATTTTTTTTTCTTATAAAGTAGCTGTTATCCTAATAACTATATATGTAACTGTATTTAAAACTTATAGAAATAGCTTAATATATTAAATACTGCTAAAATGAGGCTCCTTGCTAAGTTTGGAAGTAAAAATTACTAATTTGAGTGATGTTCGAATATTAACCTTAAAGATTCGTACTTATTCTTCTATGAGAGGCATCTTCTATGAGAAGCCTAGTCTTTCCAATATTTTTCTATGGCGCAGAAACGTGGACGCTTCGTCTGAAAGACTGCCATGACACTTGAAATGTCGTGCTGGCGGCGACTGCTGCGGATTCCTTGGACAGCATTGCGGACAAATGTCTCGATCCTGGAAGAACTCAAAATTAAGGAGAGATTGTTGTCGACTGTGCAAACGACTCCTCAAATATTTTGGACACATTGTTCTTAACCGAAATTTCATGGAGCGACTCGTTGTCCAAGAACAAGTCGAAGGGAAGCGGTCACGTAGTCGATCACCTACGCGTTGGACAGACATTTTAAAAGCTGCAACAAAAACCTCCATAGTCCAATGTTCCCGTAACGCTGAAGACCGCAACAAGTGGAGACGCATCGCGGGGGATGCATTATCCAAACCAGAGCATCATCACGAAACCACAACCACTCTGTCAAGAGTGAACGACTGACGAGGAGGAGGGACTTATTCTTATTTTCCGCTCTAAAATAGGAAGTTTGAAGGAACGGTTGAAAACATCAATAAAATATTAATTTCGTGTTGTCTTATGAAATCATGTATGGTGGAAATTCCGACTGTAATAATAATACTGTCTACGTCATGTGTTGTAGTAGTGGAATGGGAAAGTGATGTAATGTAATTCTGAGGCATAGGTTACATAGAAATATTATTGATTCTTAATTAAAGTTGTTTATTTAAAAAATATATTAAAATTTTTTTTATAGTAATTATATAGTAGCACTTACATGTCTGAGGACAATGAGAGTGTTTACATTTTTTGAGAAGTCTATTTTGTTTAAATTGATAAAACAAAGATAATTTTCGAAATATAATGTATTTTAATTGAAAAAAGACTATACTTTGTGATATATTGGAACTCTAGTGGAAACGTTAGTCTTAAATCAGTTTCTTTTTCGGAATTTCTAAATAATTTTGATATAAATATACTTTTATTAAAATTTATATTCATTATCAAACGCATTTAATCACAATTAAATGACAATGACTTTTTTTAAAGTGGAATTCCCATTACGTGACGTGCAAATTTTCTGAAAAACGCTCAGGTACTACTGCGGAAGAATTTTTGTTGTTAATTGTTGGTATTTTGGTTATTTTTATATCACTGTGGATATGTTTTTACGCCTATTTTAAACGTTGTAATGGTTTTAAGAGAGACGTATTATAAAGTTATAATAATTGTAATCTTTACAAACTTTTGTGAGACCGTTTAGAATATTCGCTTAAATACTCTTTTATGGTGCAAGTAACCAATAACCCAACTGATCCACTGTCACCTATACCGATCCAAAATGACCCAATCCAGGGTTAAAAAATAAGTTGCCATCTTTTTTTTCAAAGGCATATATATCTTAAAGATTAGTTACTCTTCCTATAATTTATTTAAAGACAACAGTGATTAATCGATAAAACTTGTAGGTCATGCGTTAAAAAGTGATCACTGTTACCCACTCTCCCCTACATAATACTAAATAATTTATATTACTAGCCGTATTCCACTAATATTCTAGTGCTTGCATCATTTCACACGTAGACTACTTTAGATAACAATTACGTCATTTGGTCATTGCTAGAATACTTTTGGGTTTTATTGCCTAGCTCTTTTATTACTTTTTACGAAAATTTAAATGTGATCGTAAATTATGACGTGTCATATCTTATGGCATGATGAAACGATTTGTGTTTAATATTCGTAAGAATGATTACTTTTAATGAAAGGCATTACACTATATTTATGAGTCATATCAGCGAAATCTGGAGACGCGTCCTTATATAAAAATAACGGTCTTAAGCATGTTATTAAGTATTAATGGTAATATAATCTGTTTAAAATTTACATTTTAAAACTTAAACAATTGAACGTTTTAATACTAATCGACTTGTATTTTCAATAAAATTTTATCTTCGTACACCCTGTCTTGATTTTAGCTGTATTTTAGGATATCAATAAACCCAACCATTATATTTTAACATCACCGGTTAAAATGTGTAAAAAAATGATTTCTTTTAAACATATTGAATAGCTAGCTCGTATCCGCGGTTTCGACCACGTTAATGTAGATTTACCGTCCATCCGACCGTGTATAATTTAGTTTTCTATACGTAGGTATCTTGGGAGAAATACTTTTTGACGTGACAACGTCTTATAAATTGGTTTGCCGGGTGACACTTCAAGAAACTGCGTTACGCTCCGCTCACGTTATGCGCTCACAATGAGAGCGAGTGAGAGGCACGCGTCCCTTCCACTCGGGCATGGTTATTATTTTACCACTCAAAGTCGTTGTCACGTAAAACTTTCGCCCGTATACCGACTTTACAGGCAACCAATTTTTTTCTTGATGGTTGGTATGACAGCAAAATGTAAAAAATTACGATGATATTGAGCAGTTAAGGTGTGATAGCGTAACTAGTGAACACATTTATAATATTAGTTGGGATTACCGATTGATCTTGGAGACACCGTGTGGTTTAAGTCGATTTGAGGGAGGTAAGTAATTGCCACATCAGGCGTGGCAATTACCTCCCACAAATCAACTTAAGGTTTAGTTTAGTTATCGCGAAGTACTTTCGAGTTAAAATATTGACTGACCATGACTATAAAGTATGTACGCTAACGCTTTTTTAAAGTATTCTTTTATTTTTTAACCGACTTTCAAAAAGGAGGAGGTACTATGTTCGTCTGTATATAGTCTTTTTTTGTTAATGTTCATCGATATTTTCGCCAATTGTAAACCGATTAAAAAAAATCTTTTTTAGTTCGAAAGGGTATACTCCCGAGGTGGTCCCATTATCATCAAGTCAGGATCTGATCATGGAATCTCAAGGAAATAATGTAATAAAATTTTAGAAGTTGACCCACTTCCCGGTTTCCGATTGAGCTGAAATTTTGCATACTTATGTAAGTTTAGTAACAATGCAAAAATCTTGTACTATTGAGCTGATCTGATGCTGGAGTCAGAAAGTGGATAGTCCAACTCCTCAATGGCGAACAGGAAAGATACGAAATTTTGTAAATGGATTTATTAAATTAAAACTTGTTTTGCACTAAAAAGCGAAAAATAAATTAATATAATTATTATAAGCGCTTCCCACTCATCTATTTGAAGTCGGTGCCAGCCAAGCCAAGTAGGTAGTAGATAGAATGTATGTATGTAGTAAGTAGGTAGATACTTGTAGAGACTATCTATTAGAGTCTACTATCTACCTATTGGACTTGGCTGGCACCGACTTCAAATAGATGAGTGGGTAGTGCTTATAATAATTATATTAATTTGTTTTTCGCTTTTGAGTGTCTATTTGTTTTTTTTAAATAATTTATTTTTACAATTTAAAATGTTGCATAGACTTTCATAAACTTACTTTTAAGCAAAAGGAAATAACCCGTTTCCCATTACCACCTGATATCGCGCAAGCATCAATTGCACGCCCACAAAGAAAAACTACAAATAGTTTCTTCATATTTTGGATACCAACAGCTTCGTCAAAATCAAAGTTAAATTTAGTAAAGTTATATGTGTATAGGTCCACATTCCTAATACGCGCCCAATACGGGGGTCACACTGAAAGTTATTAGAAAATAAAAAAAAACTGAATGATATGGAAGCCTGTTAATATTTTTATTGCTTTTCTCTCTCGTCGTCGTATCTGTTCCTTTCTAAGCACCGTCGCATGTGAAGGAACCATTGAATGAAACAGTGAGCCCACTCTTCTTAACTCACTCACTCACTCTTCTTTAGGGATCTCTTCCACGCCTTTTTCAAACGCAGCCACGGCATCTTCAGGGTTCCTAAAACGAATTCCTCTAAGTTGATCTTTTATTTTTGGAAATAAATAAAAGTCACAAGGTGCCAGTTCGCGACAGTAAGGAGGATGACTCACTAGCTCCACACCTTCGATAGACAAATATTTGATAGTCAGTCTGGCGGAGTGAGCTGGAGCGTTGTCGTGGTGGAGGAGGATCCTGCTTCTTGGGCGCTGCTGTCTAACATATTCCAAGACTACACAATGACTGACATACCAATCTGCAGTAACAGTCTTTTTTTATCTTCTAGAATGATTGTTGCGAAATAACCCGTCCGTCCAAAGAATGAGGCAATCATCTTTTTCCTTTGACTTCTGCCCTTCTTTACTATTGTTGGCAAATCTTCGAATGGAAACATTCATTGCGTAGATTGTCTTTTGGTTTTGGGTTCGTAACAATATATCCAGCTTTCATCACCTATGACGATGTCTTATAGCGGCGCCAATCCGAACGACTGCGTTTTCAATCTTCCGTCAAATTATGAGGTATCCATCTAGTACAAAGCTTCCTGACGCCTAAATGTTCATGTAAGACTATTTGTACTTGACTCATACCAATACCTAAACAAGTTGATATGTCATCCTTCTATCAGCTTTTATCATTAGCCGCACAGTACTCACGTAATCTTCAGTAGTCACCGTAAAAAGACGTCCTTCTCGAGAATCATCTAATAATAATAAACTTATTAAACCAGTTGTAAACAGTGGCACGAGATGGGGCTTCGTAATGAAATGCCAATCGAAGTCTATCGTAACATTGTTGTTGAGTAAGACCGCAACGAAAGTCGTGATAAATCATTGAGCGAAAATTTTCTCTAGTCAAATTCATTTCAATGCACGACAGACTTTTTAAATTGCCGCCATTTTGTAAAAACAAATGAAATATGAAACAATTAAACATCTAATGATTACCAAAGAGTTCCTAATTCGAAGTTTAAATAAATTCTATTTTTCTTACTGGCCTATTCTGAAAACTTTCAGTGTGACCCACGTAAATGAAGTATCATTATACATTTTATGCAAGTAAATCGGTTTCGGGGACTTCTTAACTGACCTCATTTAAAACTATTTTGAATTAATTAAAAAGGTTTGCTACAAAAGGGATATAATTTTACAAAGAAAGGCAGTCCAAAGTGAAAAGCAAAACTTATATAATAAATAAAACAGTTAAAAAAATTAAATATTTTTAATGTTATGACAAACCTTACACAAGTAGTCACATTAAAATCAAATAAAAATATTTTATTTGTACATGTTTTTTTTTACAATTTTGCAACATAACCTTATTGCTTAAATATGAAAAATATGTGAAAGATAATATAATGTTGAAACATATAAACACCTCCGGTAATTAATACTCTAGACAGTTTTAGTAAGAGTAGTCCTTGTTAGGCCAAACTAAAGGCACCCATTGCAACATGACGCACGCATCAGCCATCATCCAAGTCAACCATATTGAAGGGAGCTGTACGACCTGACACACGCCACCGTTAGCAGGACTGCTAGGCGAGCATGACATACTCAGAACTGTTAGGCTTATGCCTATAATAATAACTTGACCCATCTTACACATTTTTAAAATATAACTTAATAATATTGACTACACAGTTTTCACGTGTACAATTCCATATTTTCAAAATGAAGCATTAAAATTCATGTCATATTTTCAATATCAGTACCTAATAAATAATATTTATAAAAAATCTACGTAAAGAATATATGTCAGAAGAAAACTAAAACTAGTAGAAAAGCAGAATCTAAAGACCATTACGCAAATTTTTTAATTTTCTTCTAATCATTTTTCTAAGCATTTTTATCAGCTACTTTAAACATCTAGTTTATATTTATAATAAGCTCATAGATTTACACTAACTAGAGTAACTAACTAGAGTTTGCTAATTAGATAAGCTCGTTTACAGCCATTAAATTATTTAATCTTGACAGTGTAAGAAGTGTTATGATTTTACTTTGTTCCATGAGATCAGGGACAACTCCGTGATCTATATACAAATTAACTGAAATGCTGCCCCCTTTTTTTAAATCGGTTAAAAATAATGATGTTGTGAAATGACCGCAGCTTGATAGTTCTTTTATACGACGTAAAATATATCGACATTTGGATAGATTGTGTTTTGCTTTTAGTCAATCACTGTGCCAAAAGCGGTCATATTCATGAATACAATATATTTTCATCAAACATAATTTAAAAAAATGTTACAATATCTCAAAAATAGACTATTTACTGCATATGTAATACAAAATAATTTTGTGTATATATTCTCCAAAAAAAAACCTTTGAAAGTAGTAGGTATTGAACTTTTGGTATTTAGCTATAAAATGTTTCTTTCTTTGGATTTTTCCCGTATTTTACACCACAATCTAAAACAATACGACACCATTATTATTTTTTATATTTACCCGTTAAAATATAGAGAGATTACGACGAAAACACCAAAATTAAAACGGGAATTTTTTTGACAGGAGACTTAGAGACTAAAAAAAAATTAGAGACTAAATTTTTCAAAATCGGTCTCACTGTCAGGTTTATTCTGTCTCTTTCTCACACCTAGGTTTCTGTATAAGTATTTCACTCGCACACTTTGTTTGTCTATTACGATAGTATACTAAGTTAAAGGTTAAAGCTAGTGTTTAGTAACTGTAGTATTTCGTATGTGATTGTCACTATAATACCAAATTGAACCCAATGAGACGATACAATTATACAGGGTGTATTTTTAAAAGGCGCAAAAACTTCGACATGATTTGCTACACCAGGCATTCCTGGTGTACCAAATCATGTCGAAATTATTGCATTAAAGTGCTAATATTAAACGTATCCAAGATGCATTCATCTTGGTTACGTTTAATATTAGCACTTTAATGCAATAATTTCAAGGATACAGATAGAGATGCGATTACTTGAAAATTATAAATATTTTCTTAAATCTCATTCTGTCACAAATTCGCACAAATAAAGAACTACTCGTGTATGTTTATTCTACAGGCGCACATACAATGGTTTTTGAGATACACGATTCTGCAAAACGAGATGTCGATTTCGAGATATTGCTAGAGTCATCCAGTAGGAAATGCAATATCTCGAAAACCTGAAGACGCACAAATTATATTTTCGGCCCACATTTTTGCACAAATATAAGCTCTCTGCCCATGCACAGTAATTCTCTATCCGATAATTCGTTTAGAATTTTCCTGCTGGAAAACGTAACTCCAGCAGAAATCGTTTTTCTGTTTTTTTCTAAAACGATAACATTCACAATTTTTTTACGCGGCGCACATTCACAGCAGATTACGTACTAATTATACGTTCCACTCATATCACCCTAGGAGCCACTTTCCTCCTGGGGTAACGTACACCCACTTTCCTGCTGGAGTAACGTAAACACAAGGCCGCCTTTTGTATATATTCACCAGATGTATTCCTTGTAAAGATTTCTTTTGGTGCACAATAAACTTTATTCTGTTTTATTCTATCAAAATCTTCCAGATGAGGAGAACACTTGCAATAATAAACAATTTACAAAAAAAATTGGTTGTTTGTGTTTGGCGTCGACTCAAAACTATTTAGGTTTTACATTAGTGTCCAAATCGGACTACCCTACTAAACTAAAAATATTTAAAAGTCAACCGGGCCCGTTGACTTGAAAACATCCTTAATTTTTTCGTCGGTTAAAGAGGACTATAAGGCTATTCTAACTTATCAATAGATAATGAAAACGGATAAAAAAAACGGGATAGTTGGCGCTCCTTGGGGGAAGCCCTCGTCCAGCAGTGGAAGGTGATAGGCTGATGATGAATGAAAAGTATCTCGATTATCAATTTCAAACATGGCATAAATACCTACTAGAACAGTTTGTATTTCAAGTAAAAGTAAGATTCGTCACGGGGATAGTTGTCATATTAACATCTTCATGTGCAAATAGATCTTGTATTTGGTCACAAGTGCGGTTATTATACAAATGATCATGGTCATAGTTAGACCATTTCTTTATAGCTCTATAAAGGTTTGTGCCTGGACTTAATGTTGCCTTGAGGTCCTTCGCTCCAAGAACACGAAAGTGAGGGTGGAGATAACCTAGCCTTATCCCTTCTTTAAATAACATTTGAGCTCTTTGTTGCTGCAGTTCTGTTACTTTCGAGTAGGAAAGCAGTCCTTCCCTGTAGTCACCTGCAATGGAAAAAGTAAAGTAAACCATAATAACCTCAGAAAACGAGCTTAATAAGTAGATATATATAATGTTCATTGAGTGTTTAAAAGTATAATATACATATATATCCGTGTATATATATTATGTAAATATACGTACGTTCGTACGATTTAAAATCTTTAACTTTAACTGCTTTTAAGAGAAACCGATGTAAAAGTACCTATAAATTCAAACTTGTAAACGGAAAAGTAGTTTTTTTTTTATTGTAACTGCATGGTAGTCATCATACTTTTTAAATGATTTAAGTAAGTATTCTATTTTCAAATACACCCTGCTTATAAAAGTATATAGGTATATAAAAGTATAACCCAATGCTCATAAAGCTGATCCACCCGCATGCATAAGTGATGCATGCGGGTGAATCAGCTTTTGAAACATTAAAAAAATGTATCTTGCTCGAAAAATAACCCCCGAAATTCTTCGATAGCCTTTTCTGCAGTGTTAAATTTTCGGCCACGAAGCATTTTTTTTTACCATGGTAAATAAAAAAAAAAATCGCATGGAGCTAAGTCTGTGCTGTACGGAGGATGGCGTAATATTTTATGTATCTCCGAAGTATTCAAATAGTCCATGGTTCTAGCAGCTGTGTAAGCGGGCGCGTTATCTTGGTGTAAAAGAATGCCACGACACCGCTCCTTGGTCGCTCGCTATTCAACTTCCCGAAAGCTTGAGGCAGACAAACTTCGCAATACCATTCACTAGTAACTGTTCTACGTTCTTCTAGCAGAATAACTACTACTGATCCACTGCGTCGTAAAAAAGCGCTATCATTTTTTTATTAACGCGCCGACCGCGAACAAGTTTTGTGGGCAACTCGTCTTCTTAAACCACCCATTACGTGGATTGTTGCTTCGTGAGAGGATCGTAGCTGTAGATCCAAGTTTCGTCAGTTGTAAGGATATAGGATACATTTTGCGAAATTCCTCCTTCGAACTTTCTTTGTTTCAAACAAAAGGGTGACAGATTTACTTTTTAAAAAATATTTAAAAAAAGAACTACACATAGGTAGTAGTAGGTGGTCAATGATTTTCAGCAAAGAGATTTGTATTGAAATTAGCCGTCAATTCAAAATAGTGTCTAGAAAAAAAGAGATTGTATTTATTCTGTTGCTAACAATTTTCGGATCTACCCAGGTAACCTATATATAAGCACTGAACAATCTTTTATGTATTAAAACGACAGAAGATAGGTAAATACATACCTATCTAAGATAGGTAGATATATGTATCTAGTTTAGGTACTATAAATTGTGTAAAAAATTGTGGAATATATTTAATTTGTGTGTGTGCTGCTAAGAATTTATGAAAATAAAACTACCTTATCAATTTATTCATAAACTATGAATAAGGGTTGGTGTGGCCTTCTATTTGAGGGCGGCCAAAGTCTGCTAGGGTTTTCGGGGACTTCCTTCGGGTATACCCGAGTCCCTTGCGATAGACTCACTTGTGACGGAATACCGTGTGGTTTTAGTCGGTTCGATTCCGACATACCACTTCACCAATAGCCATGGTGAGGTGATGACCCGTGGGGGTTTCAACACGAAAAAAAAAGAAGTACCTATAAATGCCAAGCCCATCGAACAGCTATTGTACCCATAAGTATGTGCTCCAACGATGTTCCATCCACGGCCTTCATATACTCTTCCGTCATTACCAATTACAAAGTTGTACCTGAAATGTATAATATGATATCCTTACTAATGTTAGAAATAATGCGAATGTGAGTTTCTTCGATTATGTGTTGCATTTTCATGTACACATTGTCAGGGGTACAAAAAGGACAATAGAAAAAAAAACTCCAGAAAAAAGTAGGTACTGTTCCAGGGAGTAAAACCGTGTTCAAAAGTTAGTATTTGATATTTCTAAAAAGTGGGGAGAGGGAAGGGTTAACGCCTCCAGTAACCTCACTCACGCGGCGAAAAGCAATGAATTCTTCTTCACTTCACGGCCAGCTTTCTGTGAGGCGGTGGTATCACGCCAGTCGAGCCGGCCCATACGTGGCGAAGCATGGCTCTCACACGAATAGAGACTTGGGGTTGTTGGCTTTCTTCCTTGTGTTTTTCGTATATAATACTGGCAATACTGTCCATACCGCAACAAAATATGAACCTTGTAGGATTACTAGTAACGTAGAAAGAACCACTGTATCACATATACGACTATAGTTTAGAATTAAAATATATATTTCAGTTAGCTCATAAGGAAGCGCTATGGAGAGAGCTATGCTTGGTGTGTCTCCGTAAAGTGATCCGACACAGAATCAAGGTAACCGACATAGCTAAAACAATTAGCAAGCTAAAGTGGCATTGGGCTGGTCATATTGTCCACAAAACCGATAACTGCTGGGGTAGACGAGTTCTGGGGTGGAGAACTGGAGACCGCGTCTAGGGAAATGTAGTGTAGCCAGGAGTGTCAATCTGCGCAAAACGGTGGGCAAAAACTGAACGAGGAGAGCTGACGACCGAACTCAGTCGCGAACGTTAGGAGAAGCCCATGTCCAACAGTGGATGATGATAGGCTGTTGATGACGATGATAACTATATTAACCAAAATGAAAAAGCGAATTCAGTGACGTAGGTACAACAAAAATTATTTGCCAAAAGTAAAAAATGCAACCTGAACCGATTTAGAAAATTCTTCATTGGTTTGTAAGGGTTCCCAGGTGGTCCCATGGGCATCAGGTCAGGATCTGATGGTGGGATCCAGGAGAAATCGAGGGAACTCTTCAAATTTTAAAGGCATACTTGAAGCGATTTGGGTATTTTGAGGCGTATTGAAGTCAGTGATACTTTCTTTAAAAGATGATTATTGTGAGAAAAAGTTCTATTCCTTTGAATAGAACTTTTTGTATCTAGTTATTAGAAAACTCTATATACTGAACTAAGACAACCAATGTACCTAATTAAAAAATATGTTATTGTTATATTTTTTCTTTTCTTATTTATACTCTAGACGTTATAATGTTGAATACACATTTAGATGTGTACCTATTCAATATTATAACGTTTATATAGTATAATATGTTTATGTCTTAAACGAGACCTAACTCGTGTTTTACTCAAATAACACCCTTTAATTAGACTGCAACGGATTATCCGGGGTGTTATTACTAAAAATACTTACGTAATGTCATACTTCGTAGTCTTAATTGCATAGCTCTGTATATTTCTCATTTCCGCGGCACAATTGATGAATACAGTACATTCTGGGCTGACTGTATGAGAAATGATGACCAGTTTCAAAGGGTTGTAGGCGTCAGTTGTTTCTGTCTCGGCATCGTGCTTGGCCGCCAACCACATTTCTCTGGTTATAAACCACTCATGAGGCGCTGTGGGTCAAAGTTTTAGATATTTAGTCAGTGGGGCGGATTCTGTAACACCACTCTCTAACTAAAATCTGGCTAAATTTTCTTCATATAAGATGTAAACCTTGTACACTTTGAAACAAGGTCTTATTTCAAATTTAAGCAAGTAGGTAATATATGTCGCTATCGAAATAAGCAGTTTATTTGTCGACTAAAGTCTGACACGCTTAAATAAACTTTAATACCACATAGCGAGAGCCGCTATTCGTTGAATGCCATCTCTTTTGCTCTGTGTTTTTAGTAGCCGTCTTCACAGATGTCGATGAAAATAACGTCATCTTAGTTCGTTTTGAACATATTTTTATAAGGGCATTTGAATTATTGGAGTCTATCGATACCTGGCAATTATACGGTATTTGAATAAATGGGGACTCTCGCTGAGTGGACATAAAATTGAGTTTACGTTGACAGGTTTTAGTGAAACTTAGTGGCGCTGAGAAATAGATGCCAGAAACAAATATACCTTGTTTTGAAGAAGACAAGGTTGATTTCATATTTAGAAATCTAGTCAGTATTTAGTTTAGTGAGTGTATCATAGAATCGGCACCAGTATTGATCTGTTAATATTTATTACAGTCTGCTTACGGTTAAATAGTTTTTATAAACCATGAATTATCAAACACATTTCAAGTATCGATTTCGTCGCTCGTTAATTGATGTCAGTCAAAATATCTTTATCAAGTTTGTCTATAAAAGACATTAGTGGATTTTATACTAGCGTATAAAAATCGCATTTGACATAAGCATACAACATGGTATATTTAATTGGTACCTAGTTATTGAAATGAACTGATTGACAAGAGCTTTAAAATCAATGTTTGTACTTCTATACTAATCTTATAAAGAGGTAATAATGTATAAGGGTACAGGAGGTTTCCCCCGGAATTACGGGTGTGATTTTCAAAATTCTACCACAACTTAATTACTTCATGTGAAGCTATTTTTATTTTTATAAAGATGACAATAATGTTAGTCGATTTTAGTAACTTAAGACCGTAAAAAAAAAAGATCATAAAAGTAACTCTCAAAAAGGCCTACTAAATCAGCTCTTAATTAAAAGCATAAACAACTTTATAAAATACTACTATTTTAGGCAGATATTCCTATTCCTTAATCTAGTGATGATGATAGGAATATGTTAGGCTGTATATTTTAAAAATAAAATTCATTAGGAAATATTCAATAGGAAAGGAAATACTCCTTACAATTATATTATACTAGCAGCGCCCCGCGGTTTCACCCGTGTAAGTCCCGATCCCGTGGGAATATCGGGATAAAAAGTAGCCTATGCGTTAATCCAGGTCTCCAGCTAACTACATACCTACCAAGTTTCATCGCAAGCGGTTCAGTTATTTTTGCGTGAAAGAGTAACAAACATCCATCCATCCATTGAAACTTTCACATTTATAATATTAGTGGGATAATAATAACTTGACACACCTCACACACGGCTATCTGATCCCAAAGTAGGCAGAGAGTGTACTATGGTAACTAGACGTTGATAAATATAATTCTCTAAATACATACATATATATTATAGATAAAAGACACCCAGACACAGAACAAATAATCATCACAAATTATTTGTTCTGGGTGGAAATTGAACCCACGGCCTCTGGGTCTGACGAATTAATTAGTGGCATTAATGGCCATCAGGATTTATGTGCAATTATTGAAAAACGGTGTTGTACACCTTACCTACGTCAGCAATTTCTTTTTCTTTATCTTTAGCTATGACTGTAAAATAAATGATAAGCAGAATGCAGATGATGAGAACCAACATCGCAGCTGTACAGGATACTCTCTCCGCTTTCGTCGTGCTCTTCGCTACATCCCAAATGTAACGGTAGAATGGTAGGTCTGAAAGAAAAACTTGTTTTAATTCGGATGGTGGGGGATACTGAAATAGTTTGTATGCATGGACTTAGTCAAGAAAGAACAAGTTTTTAAAGGGTCCTCAACGTGCATGGGACTCAGTTACCGCTTACCAAAAAAATATATCCGCTACCTTAATAAAAGACAAGTTATTCGTTTAGCCAATAAATGCGATGCACTAACTTGAGTGGAGGATTCTTGAGATTTTTTTCTACCAATTAAAGAAATTGAAATATAATAATCTTTTACTTAAAAAAAAAAAATATATATATATAAACTCAAAAACAAACTGAGGTAGGTATGTTAAGAAGTCCAGCGTTACTAAAACTCTTTCAGTGGCACACTTGTTGGTGGAGTAACCAAAATTCTCTGGCTATACCATCCATCACAGAAGTCTTTTTTTCTAAGTCACAACTTTTATAAAAAATTAAATTAGTAGGTACATCGGATCAATAAAAGCTGATGCGAAATATCAACCCGTTCGTACATTTTGATCGGTCTTCATTTAAAAAAGTAACATTAGCGTTCGCATTCGTGAATTCTAGAGATAAATATTCGCATCCGCATTTGCATTCGCGAATGTGAAAAATCAACATTCGTTACATCACTACTGCATATACCTATTACTTTTGAAAAGCTTCAGAATATTTTAGAACTTACTTAAATTTCAGAGAGGGAAATAAAACTTTTTGTCATTACCCTCTGAAGCGTCGGCTACTGCGCGATACGCGCACTCACACTACCGTCCGCGTTGGGCAAAATGTTCTCAACTTTCGTCAAGTGTGCACAACATTTATTTTTTTTGGTTGCAGCTAACGCCATGTATTATCACTACATATTATAAAATCAAACTCCCCCGCCGCGTCTGTCTGTCTGTCTGTTCGCAATAAACTCAATAACTACCGAACCGATTTAGGTACATACGGTTTTCAGCAATAAAGGGAGTGATTCATGAGGAAAGTTTAGCTGAATAATTAATTAATGTTTGGTGTTAAACGGCTGAAATATGACGATGATTGTTGAAGATGTTAGAAAAATGCTTTGCTACCCGTGCGAAGCCGGGGCGGGTTGCTAGTAATTTATAATTTGAAGGCTTATAGCGTAGGTATTTTCGCTTTTGTATGGGAGTGATGTATCTGTTACGAAGTAACTATTATCTTACCTATGACATAGTATAGGTAGTGAAGTAGGCACGTATTAGGATATAATATAATTAGGTATATCGCAGATCAAGGAGTTCTAGAACATCTATTTATTTAAAAAAAAATTTTAACAAAAAATTAAACCGACGAAAATAACTAAAAAGCAAAAAATAAATAAACCTCTTAGTCTTAGTTATTTTCGTCGGTTTAATTTTTTGTTAAAAAGATTTTCATTTGATGATTTTTGTTCATCATCAGCTCAGCTACATGATGTGATGATTTCTGAACGCATATACCTGATAAAGTAATGAAAAGTAAACAGAAACACTATTCATTCTTAAAGTTTTCGAGGGTTTCTCTCAATTTTATCAGGATCCCATCATCAGATCCTGACTTCCTTGACATGGGACCACCCTTGAGGTATACCCTATCTAACAAGAAAAGAATAATCAAAATCGGTTCATAAATAACGGAGAGAGGACTGAACATACATAAAAAAAAAATATATATACGGTCGAATTGAGAACCTCCTATTTTTTCGTTGGTTAAAAATGAATCCCTATTTCCCTTGGTTACGGCATCACGCGTGAACGGCTAGACCGATTTCGCTAATTCTTTTTTTTTCGTGTTTGTTATTGACAGGAGAAGGTTCTTATGAAAGAAAAAATGAAGAAAGTTGCGCGGAAAATTAGAAAATTTAAGAAAACTTAACGACCATATTAACTTTTCTAATGTAACCTTAGCGCTTTTGACATAGGTAACTGTCAGTCGTTTGACAGTTGGCACGGTTGTTCAATATTCATAGTTAATACAGGACAACGTCTGTCGTGTCAGCTAGTATTTATATAAAAATGGTTCTTCGGGAGTCGATTAGACTTTGATTTTTTCTTATCACTCCAGTTTACGTACCTACAATGTTTTGATTCTTAAGTATTTTAACATTGTTATCATTGTTTAACAAATAAAAAAAATAAACACCAGAATTCGTTTACAGGATTGATGAGATACCGTATGACTAAGCAGATACTTGTTTTTATAAATATTTGTTTAATCAACAACACATTACCTGATTTAAGATTAGGATAAGATTTAATACACAATTAAAGTTACATAATAATAATACTTGCAGAATGTTTACAACGGGCACAATAATAATTTTATGCAAATGCAATTTCTTTGTCTCTTCTTTCTTTCTTTCTTTCTCTATTTCGCATATCTACCTATTAAATAATGCAACCACTAAAGTGTAGGTAAATAAGCAAGAACCCCGACAATGCCGCGTCATTAATGTCTGTCCCAATACGTTTTATTGTAAGAAGTTTTCTAGTTCAACATCCTTCATTGACATTGATAAAACAGTAGTACTAACACTGTTGTGCAGTAGAAACACGACAGTGTACTGACACTTGTGTTTCTACTTATGAGTAGGGTCACAAGAGGGCTTTGGTAAGAGGGATAAGGTTGGCAGCGAACGAATGAAACCATTGATGTTGCAAAATAAAAGTCTGCAAAGTCACCGACAACCACTTGCCATAAGCGCCCCATGACTGTTTGCCTGTACGCTCCTTCCATGAAGAATCCTAGATATACTTATACCTTATAAACCTTTTTTTAAATTTGTACTGTTTGTTTTTTCCGGTTAATCTGAAAGCGATGAACCGATTTTAGCGGGACTGTTACTTGGCCTACATAGATTTTAGAAAAATAATTATTTTCCGCCAAAACAAAAGTGATATGAACTAAAGTAGCACTGTCCACTACCGTGCGCCTCACACGCCCTCGCACAGTGGTTTCTGTACTATGGATTCATTTGCCGGGACTTGCAGAGTACATTTTAGGCTACTTTTGTATTTGAAAATGTTTAGTGCTGGCTAGCAAAAATCCATAGATATTATTATAATGACTCCGAAAGGGGTGAACCATTTTTTCCGGGCATTTTACTGGCAGATTCAGGACTTTTCAGAACTATTACTACTTTTCAGAGCTAATTTTGAATTCGAAAATATTTAGGGTTCCCACGTAAAAAGAGAAAAACTGTAAAAAATTGTTCAAGTTCTCAGGTTACTTCGACAGATGGCGTTAGAGTCAAATTAGATCGATCATGCATGATCATAATAAATCATGGCAAGCGCGATTCGGACTCGCACAGGAAGGGTTCCAAGCATTAAAGTACCTATATAGTTATATTTCGACATATGTTCACGGGTAGGTAAGTGAGGCTTCTAACATCATTGTCCTAGCAAATATCGTATAAACAAGCTCTATAGTAAATATTGTATATTCTTAAAAATTCTAAACATTTAAGACACTTCTGTGTCAGCTAGTCAGTAAATAAACTCTAGTAAAGAATATAAGTGATGTTACTGGGACATGTTTGTGGTGCATCCCGCACTTAATAAATATAAATTGCCTATTTATTAAATGAAGGTAATGCGTTACTATTTGAAAATATTTTTCGAAATTCGAAAGAATGAATTCTGATTTGTGCATGAAAGTGGGAAAAAGTATAAACAAAATCGCAATGGTGCGTAGTGAGATATCCTGAATACAGATAATAATCATGATAATCGGTCTGATACAAACCACTATAAAGCTTAGACGATCAACAATTTTCATTATTTATAATGACTGTAGGTACATGATTAATAAACGTACAAGGAAAACATTGTAGTCGATTGGAACGTGCTAAGTCTAGTTGCGAGTACACTACGTAGAATATCAATTTACACGGGATATCATTGGACGGTCAATTGTTTTGTGTTAAGTATTTATTTATTTATACACATAATAAAATTGTCACTGGCCGAAGTCTGTACATATAATACAATGGTGGATCCAGGATTAATATTTGGCAGGGGCTTGAACCCGATGAGGGTAGGTTTTATTAAAGTAAATACTTAAAATTCACACAACATTTTATTTAGTTTAACGCATTTATAAGCCTCCTCGAATAACTTTTCGCAAATTCCTTCGTTAAGTTGTAGACCAGTGGCGGCCTTAAGGGGTGGCAAGCAAGGCAACCGCCCGGGGCCTCGCTCTTGCAGGGGCCCCGCGCCCTCGCACAACGATCCAAGGAGAAAAATCTCTTTACTGACTCAAGTCAAAAATGCTATCTGAAACTATGTGGGAATTCTGGGTAGAGTCGATAGGCCGTTAAATATCAACTAAGCGATATATGTGATGCTTTGAAAGATTTAGCGGAAAATAAAACAGATCATCAATTGGTTAGTGAATACCGTTCCATAGAAAAGTGAAGGAAATTGACATAAAAGTTTTGTCAATTTCCTATGTACAATTTTTTTTTTATTGCATTTTTCATTAAGCATTAGCGTTAAATATAGGTTCATTTCAAATAAATTCCTCAAAGGACAATAGGGCCTCGCAAAGATCTATCGCCCAGGGCCTCGCAAAGATCTATCGACTACCAGAGATATCTCGGTTAATATACCTACATGGCAGCCAAACCGGTTAACCTGTGTTCGGTCATTGTCGCACGAAGGTACGATTTTATTAGTTTAAGCGAAGAGAAGCTGTCCACACTCAGTGGTAACTACCAGTAACCACTGGAATGTAGCGAGAATTAGTATATATGGGAAAAAACTCATTTGTCTCTCGACGCGCATCAGCTGCTGTTTGGAGGAGACGTTCCCTATCACTCCAAATCTCCTTCCAAAGACTTATTTCCAATAACGAGAGAGGATTACGTAAATCGTGACTGTAAACACGTGCAGCTGCCACTATCGAGGTCAGACTTTCTGTTATAGAAGGTTGAACAGATGGAAATTGAAAAAGCTTGTGTACCCAAAGTTAAAGTCAAAGATTTTTAATCAGAATAATGTACTTGGTACAGCTTATCGAAATGTCAGTCATTTAATTTAATACGTGTTGTCAGATATACCGATAGATTGGATACCGGTGATTACCCATCTCTAGATACAGAAAAGGTCATAGGGTACCTTTCATTCAAAAAAAGGACTGTTCCCGGGTACAGAAATAACTTTTAGACCGGAGGTTCCCAAACTTTTTGACTCGCAGACCACTTGTCATGTTTTTCGGGTTTGGGTAGACTCTGCTTAGTTAATATTGCATTTTTGAAAAATGCATTGCATTTTTAATTTCTGCAAATACTGTGCACCGCACGACTTACGACGAGAAAGCGGAACCCTAATCCTTTTTCCAAAATAAAACTAGCCTAAGTTACTCCTTATAACACCAGCCATCTGCCAGTGAAAGTCCTGTGGAAATCGGTCTACCCAATCTGGTGACACAACAGGAGAGACTAAACAGACAGACATGTAACGTGTAAACATCCAGATGCATTTAGTAAAAAGCTGTGATTAAAATATTACAAATAGACACTTCAATTTTATTTATTTGGTGTTTGATAATAATCGGTGAATAAATATGTTGAAAATTAGGTAAATTGTGAACTAAATTTATCATTCTTTATTTATGCTCACTAGTAAGTATGACTAAAACTAATAATAAATACTATGACGTCCTATGCGATATGGCGGTACAGATTCAATTGCAATCTCAAGAGTCATTGTATGCATGAGTATGTGCCAATGCATCTATTCATCTATGTGTTTCTATGTAGGTATAAAAACTATTTCAGTATGTCTATGCGTTTTTTTTATGTTATAGGGGTCAAACGAGCAGAGGGGTCACCTGATGGTAAATGACTACCACAGCCCATGGGCACCTGCAACTCAAGAGTTACAAGTGCGTTGCCGGCTTTTAAGGTGGGAGTAGTCGACGAGGGGAGGAGAGGGAAAGGTTAGGGTCTCCGGTAACCTCACTTACGTGGCGAAGAGCAATGCAAGCATTGCTTCACTGCCGGTTTTCTGTGAGGCCGTGGTATCACTCCGGTCGAACCGGCCCATACGTGCTGAAGTATGGCTCTCCCACAAACAACGTGTTTTAGAACTATAGAATACAGAAATAATAATATGTCCTGGCACTTCGATCACTTATACCACAGATGTTCGATCAGCGCTCAAAAAATGGCACCAGCTAAACTGTGCTAAAATTATAAGCACAGTTTTGCTATAGTATTCTCTTAGATTATACACATATATTTTTTGGGGGCTCCAAGGGCTCTCTTAAGTTTGTATAAAAGTCCTTTATTGTTTGTAGTACAAGAGACCTAAAATTTTGCAGGAAGGTAGTTCATAAGTAGGACACGTTATCTTAGAACGGATTTTGAGAGAGGGCCGGATTATGTTGGTCTAAGGATTTTCGATAGTTTAATTACATGGAAGTCTGTAGTATTTTGCAACCAGAGATCTGAAATTTGGCAGTACTTTATAGGTAGGAAACGTCAGCTAAGAACGGATTTTCGGAGCCTGGTTACGGAGTGTAAGGGCTCTCAAAGGTTTATACGAAAGTCTTTGGTTTTCTGTACCAGAGACCTGAAATTTATCAGCTAGGTAGTTTATAGAAAGTACATACGAGTTTCTAGAATGGCTCATTAATTAGATGCACGTTAAGTATGTAGTTCTATCTGGTGCCACTATTTCACAAGACTTTTGTTACGGAACGGGTATCGATGGTAAATTTGCTTGAAGTGCTGGAATGTTATATTATGCTATTCTGAGCGTAACAGACACAACATGCAGAAATGCCAAAGGTACTTGTAGAAGTTGGAAAAAGTAATTATTAAGAGATTTGTAATGTAGGTCCCAGTAGAGGAATAAATCCATCCCTGGACTGTAAACGGTTACATTTTAATGTAAAGTATTCATAGATTATTATCGATATGATTGTTTGAGTAATTATTACAAATTGGATAATAATCGTTACTTATTATTATTACAAGGTTACGCAGGACCTATAAACTATGTTAACATTACAAGATTCTGAGTTGGAACTATTAATTTAATATATTTCAAGTTTTAAATATTTACTATCAAAATCTTAAGGTAAATACCTATTTTTTACCGGTATTAGACCTTTTTTTTTTTACCTTTGGAAACCCCCACGGGGCGTCATCCCACCTGGGCTAAGCGGTAGGGTGGTATGTCGGACTCGAACCGACTAAAACCACACGGTGTTCCATCACAGTCCATATTACCAGGGCCTCAGGTGTACCCTTAGATGGAAATCACTGTGAACCCTGGCAGACTTGGCCGCCTGTTAAATAACAGGCGACCCCACTGTGTTGTGGGGGTATCAGTATGAGAGGCACGCGCGGTACACGGCGGCACCGTCTCGTTCTGCTAGGGCGCCGGATAACCCTGTCCGTCGCCCCCAGGCAAGCGCTCATGGAGGCCGAAGATCCACTTGCTCTCTCCGGCGCCTGGTGCGTCTTCTACAGGATGGGAGAGTACTAGTTCTCTCCCTTTCCCTTTCCGCCGCCTCCTTGGCATACATTACCTCGCAAAACGAGGCGGTGGAATCCCACGCACTCTCGCTCTGGACCATGGACATAATCATGGTCTCCAGCGAGAGGCACCGGTATTATACCTGGTTTTAGCCATTGCATTTTAATCTTGAAGCTATAGAATTACAATATAAAAATAAGTAAAAAGTACAAATCAAATATTTTTTAATAATTTATTTCCAAAAAAAAACATCATACCTATTGCGCAGGTACTTACATAAAAAAAAATAATAGCACCACTTCATCATAATTATAAACACTTGAGATAAAATATAATTAACGTAAGGAGATCATTACTACCATATACATAATATAAAATTAAAAAGTTACAATCAGTTGGAAACAACAGCTGCTCAAGCATTTCAAATTTACAGATCTATACGTAACCACAAAATCTTTACATCGGACTTTTAAAGATGCAATCACATTCCTTCTAAAAAAAATAACTATTTGTTTTTTTTTTAATTTGCATCTAATAGAGGAAAATGACCAAATATATGGAAGACGGTAGTATTTTCTAGGCTAGAAAAGTAGGTAAATCATTTAATTTTTATGATAACCTGTCACACATTTGTGTAGACTGATAACAGTCTTATTCTGTATTTTGATTAAAGGTAGGGTTTATTTTTCCAAACAGCCAATTTAACCTAAATAAAACATTTGTGTGATCGACATTGCCATTTGTAACCGGTTGGCGATTTTAAACAACGGAAACGCCCGAATACTATTTAATTTGTATTTTTTCTTGAATTTACTTATTAACATACATACCCTAAAAAATGTCTACTATTTTGATATGCATAACTAGTGTGTAGTAGTGGGTAAGAAAATATTTTCCACACAAAAAAATGAAAATTTTACTAAAAAAGTAGTTAGTAATTATCATTGTATTAATATGTCAAGAGAATTCTTTGTAACTCTTTTTGAGAAAATTTCGCGAACGTAGTAACGTAAACGTGCAGAAAGCTAAAATTTTTAAAAAATACGTGAAAACGGCTTAATAAAATTACACGCGTCCAGTACATGTGATTACCTCTCATGGTAAGTAAGTCATGACAGCTCAAGTTATACTGGCCATGAAAAAACCATGGTCGAAATTCGACTACCACGCGATCTCTAGTAATTTTAAAAGTACTAAAACAAAAACTGGGCTTTATATTTTTTCGAGTTGGTACTTCCTTTACTAAAGAATTTTTGGCAATTTGAGATAGTATATAATCAATTTCGGTTAATCTATAATCATAAAAACATATTGTAAATTAATTGCAGGTGAAATGTTAACATCTCACCCTACAAATAATAATAATTTATTTATTTGTCCACTATAACAATTAAACACAAGAAATACAATTTTGTTGTTTGAACTAGTTTCTAAACTAGGTAATAACCTGTCATGGATAATCAGGCTTCCATTCCACAGAACAGAATCATTTTCTGAGACAGTGCAAATTGTAGTTAACAGGATAGACCAGGCGAAACAAGGAAAACATTAATAACAGCATGAAAGATGTTGGAAGAGGAAGAAATTATAGCGAAACAAACAGGAAAAATAAAAGAAGTCGATCCGAGTTACGAGTGTGAAATGGGGTGAGCTTTTAGGGGTGGAACATGGTTTTCACGATTTCCAGCGAAACTAGACCTATAAAAAAATTAAATGTGAAAGTTGAAGTTTAATAAAAATATCTATTTAACCTATCTATCTAAGATCACTAACATGTCTAGATGGACTGTCAAAGCTGTGAAAGCGTCGAAAAAATTATAGTCCAACTGGCCTTTAGGGACCTTTCCCGCGCTCAGTGTGTTTGTGAGATAAAAGTGTGCAGAAATTACAAAGGTCGATCTAAAACAACGGAAAAATGTACTTTTCATTAGTAAGTATCATTATTTCATAAAATAATTAAAGCCATTTAAAATTTCGTAAACTAATTTTGATTTTTATTTGCTATTTTGTATGTTGATGTGAGTGTTGCCAGTTTATGAACTCTAAACTCACATATGAAAATGGGGCCTGGTATATAAATACATACGTGCTGATATTCGAAAGTGATTTCGTGCATGTAGGTTTTGGAAGAGTTGTATTATAATCGAGGTTTTAAGTTTTTGAATCACACTAATGATGAAATGACAGGTAATAATGATACTTATATATTCTGACGTCACGTCAGTTTTTAAACACTGAAAAGAGTATTATTTAGAGGTTGTTTATTGTTCTATTTACAAATAATTACACATACGTACGTACACACATCTAAACAATCGATTACCTATTTAGTTTAATTATTAGTGATATAATGACAATTCACTTTAAATTTCAAATTAGTAGCTTTGGTTGCCCTTTTCTTAAGTAAATAATTGATATTAGTTCAGAATACCATATTGCGAAGCTAATGGGTAGATATCATACGAAAAAATCGCGCTGAGCAATCATGGAAACAAAAAAAAAACTTAGTAAATTTGTTTTTAGACAAAAAATATAATATTTAACATTACAAAATACACACTTACAAAAATATAAAAAATATAATTAGAACATGTTTTACTGTTTTTTCAAAAACATAAACTGTTACAAGCGTTAATTTCGCCAGTTTAAATATGCATTCAAAATTTAATTACAATTGAGAAAGAGGGAGAAATGAGGAACTTCTTCTTCTTCATACTTTGCTAAAGTATCAAACTGACTCGACTCAAATTATATTTTTGCTTAATAAAAAATTATAAATTTGTCCCTATTTTAATGGGAGTATTTTATCAACTTGTATCATTATGCACACACTAAATATGTAAGTTAGAGTGACGTTTCGCAAGTGTAAAACGTAACTGTCACGCACCCCAACTTAATAAAGTTAACCCCTTTATTTTAGTTCTTTTGTAGTGCCACACTCCAGCTAGACATATTAATGACCTAGTATATAACTTTTGTATCCACCATTTTTTCACATAACCTCAAATTTACCAACAAAAATCGAAAAACCAGTTTTTCCGTTTTTGATTATTATCTCCCACATTTTTTTCCACGAAATTACCTTTTTATGTCCTAAACAGGCTGTGTTTATTTCTCAATAAATATATTTACTTTTACAGTTTATTTTGATCGAAAACCAAAAAAGAGGCCTCATTTTCAGCCGAAAATGCCAACGTTCTGGAAACCCTTTTTTTAACGGTTGACTTTTTAATCGTTGAAACGTTGTTAAATCGTTATAAAGTAAATAATTTGTTTGATATAATTCCAGTTTCCACTAAAAATGGTGTAAAAAAAGATTTTTGTTAGAGATAAAAATGAAAACGTAAACACTGGTTTTTCGATTTTTGTAGCAAAATCTGCAAATTAGAAAATAAAGATTGGTTAATGCCAAATTTCAGTGTTTTTGTAATCCTTTTTTACAATAATTGTTCAGTACATGATCGACCTGATTGTGAGAGGGTACCGTGGTATCGGTTACTCAATGGGTAAGTGAGTGGGTTGAGTGGAAGGGCAAGCACCATAATAATCTCATAGGAACATATCTCCCGTGTAATGGTACGTGTTTTTATTTTAGGAACTCCCAACGACGACATTATGTTATGTTTTTTGTGTTCTTTTTAATATTGTACACGATATATTATGTATTAGTTTATTTTATTTATAGTAATAATAATTAATACATTTGACCTAATGTTTTTGTAACTACTTTACTATTTGTAAATATATACAATTAGAATAGAGATGGCGAATACCTACCAACCAAAACAAAGAACATTATATATTATACATATATATGTATATTCAATAGAACTTGTAATCCAAACCCCATCAGACAAACAAGGCGGTTTTCGAGTTTCAAAATTACAATAATAAACAGACGACAATTTAATAAATCGCATAGTAATCTGACAAATAATTTAAAAAACATATAAAGATTCACAGAATCAGACAGTGGCTCAGAGTGTTTTCTTATATTATACACACTTAGATTATACACTCTGATTATCACATATTATTATAACTTAATTTTACATATGTAATTGATAGTTAAAAATATTATATGACTAAAACATGTAAATGCATAAACTATGTAAACAACAAATATCGTCCCCTGTGTACCCTCCGCATTTGTCTTCATCTATCACTACGCGGCACCAGTCATTCTTTAAAGATTAGCTCGATAAGAATTAACGTGATGATTTGGGTATGTATCTACGTTTGCCCGTGGTCGCAATCCCAGGCTGAATTGACAGCTAGCCCGTGCACCTGGTCAAAAAGGCTCGATTCCCGTCAAAGTAATCGCATCTTGTATATCATGAAGCCCGATAGTTTGACGTTACAGGTTGATTCGACTGTTCGTTACCTTTTGTAGTGAACTAATTTCACTGCCGTAGACAAGTGGATTTGTTCGTGGCATCCCAGTGTTCAAAACGGTATAAGTTATCCATCACATGCGGTCCCGGGGCTATTACAGCACCCGTCTTTTGACAGTGTCCGTATAAAGCATAATTCGTAGTTAGCACTCGTTTTTTCACCAGTTGTTCCAAAAGAATTTTAATATGATCGATCTGTCCATCGGTCGGTTTATTTATGACGTAGTTTCCAAGAAGCATTATGCTTATACCGTTTCGGTTCCACGATTTCACCATGGCTCCTAAAATGTTTGCTCCTCTTCCTTCAAAAACTAAGCCATCACCACTGACAAGAAAGTTCGGCCCGATGTCGTTCCAGCCGCGTCTTTGGTGATCCCTTTGTATCTCCAAAACGTTGTTAATACAGTCGTATTTACCGCTACAAAACTCGAGTGCCGAGTGCCCGATGAGAACATTTGGAATAGGGAGTTCTAGTAAATCTATCCCGTAGTCGGGCATTGCTTGCCAGTCCGCGCGCCTCAGGTACCACGGCTCTTTTATATCTATTCAAATAAAAAATCTCAGTTGAATGTTTGCTTAAAAATTTATATTATTAGAAATGCATTTAGACTTGCAACTAATCTCTTCATCTCAATCATAGAGATAAGTCCTAAACATTAACCAAAAAAGTAAGTATGTTCATTGTCACGGACTGCCCTTTAACTGGATCAGAATACTTTCCACTGGTTCATAGGATTAATCTAATAACGCATAACTTTCAGTGTAGTAGGTAATCAGGAGAGCTTTAATATTGATGTGGAGAGCCATTTGAAAAGTGTTTTTTATACTACGGCAGTGACAAATAAGCTGCCCGCCTGATGGTGCGGTTACCATAGGCTACGGACGCTTGCAATTCCAGAGGCCTCGCATGCGCGTTGCTGACCCTTTAAAAACCTATACACGCCTTTCTTGAAGAACCCCATACTGTATTTATTTTATTTAATATGCAAGTTCTATCATTAAATAATGATCATAAAGGTCAAAGTCATGTTTGTTTATTTACGATTGTATAGTAATACTAACAGATATTCCTCAGAGTTCAATTAATTTCATCTAAAATATGACATTTGAATTACACAACTCTAATATTACAAGTAAGTCATACAATTAAAAACATCGAAAAATAGTACGAAAATAGTTGGTGAGGGTAATTTATATGCATATAAAATACCTTCACCTATCTTCTGCTATAGATGTTAAACGTGATCGTGAAGATCACGTTTAACTCCGAAGTCATGTGCTATAAAATAGCAAAATAGTGGTATTATAGTGTAAATGCTTATTAGGAAGATTGGTCCGAGACAGAGACAATGTTCAGTCCGTGTTCAAGAATAGTCTAATTTTTCTTTTGGTATTCAATAATAATAATTTATATAGTTATATTGGTAAGTAGTGTTAAAAAAAGTAGAAAATTATTGTTAGTATCTGTTTCATATAAATATGTATATCAGCACATTATTGTGGATCTTACCTATCTAATCATTTTATACCAGTCTCAAGCAAGCTTAGTTTAGAAAAAAGAAGACACTGCTAATCATTTTCTACTAGTTTTCTTGTATTTGTTCATGTAATTTGTATTATTATATTATTAGGTGTTACATGCGTTAAGCACGATAATTATCTAATAAGTGTAACAAGCAGTAAATTCTTTTTTCAAAAATAACCTTTTTACCAAAAATAAAGGGTCGTACAAAGTTGAATTCATAACTATCTCAGTTTCGCTCACCGCGACAATCATTGCATTGCAGTAAAATGCAAAAATCATTTGTAATTAATGCTAACCACTGCATATATATTATAAAACAAAGTCCCCCGCCGTGTCGGATTTTCATACCATTTTCACCAATAGACGGAGTGATTCATTAGGAAGGTTTCGGTGCATAATTCATTTAGGTTTTATATAAAATGGCTGAAATATGACTATGTTTGATGTCGGAAAAAATAAATATTCTTATACTCGTATACATATACATGCCGAGGCGGATTGCCAGTATGTCATAAAATAATAATGATAATTTCAATGCTAAACAAAGGTACATACCATGGCTGAGTTTCTGAGAGGTTGGTCTTAGGAATGAAAGCGATCCAACAACAGTTAAATTTGTGAACTTACCCAAATAAACCCTTCAGCTTTAGAATATTAGAATGTTTCAGTTAGATAAAGATAGATAGTAACAAAACAGCTGGCGCTCTGTTTAGACTTGAAATGCAGTGTTTACCAGCTATTGAACTTTAAGACAGTATGGACCGTTTCCCTTTAGAGACGCCGGGTACTACTCCGCAACTACAAGATGAAGTCAGTGGCGTAACAATAGGGTGGCAGAGCGGGCAAAATGCCACGGGGCCCCGCCCTACTCGAGTGGGCCCCGGGCACCAAAGGCCCTGAACACAGGAGGCACTAATTATAAAATGTATTAATGAATTGGCCACGGGCCTCAGATGGTATAGTTACGCCATTGGATGAAGTTGTTATGTCGGGGTCGAATTAACTAAAACCACCGGTATCTTAGATATCACACCTATTGATACGGGACAATATATGTAAAACTTGTTACAACAAACAAACAATTTCTTTTTAAATAAAAAAAATATATTGTATTTTCTTGAAAGTAAACCCTAATAATGATTACTTGTATTGAGAGTTTGTATGCCACACAGAGTTTTTAAAGCTTAGTAAGTAGGTACTTAATTTGTTTTTTTTTTATCGTTTATTGCACAGTAAATAATACTTTTTTATTGCAAACCGTTGTATCAATTCCAATTATTTTTTTATTTTTTCAAGAATATGTTGTGTATAGTTTTAACGATTTAGTACCGACCCTTTATTTTTGTTTGGCAGAATTATTACTATAAGCTTATGGGAGTTAAATAAATCTGTACAAGTTAAAATCGCGGACCAGAAAAAAGTCGTTACCTAGGTCTAGACGAGTAGCTTGTTTTGCCAAAGCAAAGTAGAATATGAAGAATGTTAGAGCAGAAGCGACTACGAAGGCCCAGCACACGAAGACGGCGATGCTACAGCGGAGTCGCTTGCTGTTCTGTGGCGACACCAGCTCAAGGCCCAGAATACGGCCTGAAACATCACCAAAGTCGTGGCTTTTATATCGATATCGGACTGCTTAAATTAAAATGATATGTGTTAGTTTATTCTTTGTAGTTGTTTCTATTCTAGCCATTAAATTAGAATATTATATTATTAACTATTTTAATATAATAAAGGCGTAGAGTATGTTTTTTTGGTTGAACGCATTTAATCTATTGAAATTTGCTATTGAATTTCGCGTTTATTTATTAAAATCGCAATTTTTTTAATTCTTTTTGTATTTGATGTATATTGTTGAGGAACGGGTCACACTTTTAAATATCACGATACAAAACTAAGAAGCCCAAAATACGGATGACTAGTTTGTTATAATTATGCTCTCTAAACCGGTATTCCACATAGTTTTTTTAATTTTTTTTTTAATTTTATGAATTATATTTTTGATTGTATTTTTATATTTGATTGCGGTAGTCGTCAGATTAGCTTGTGAAGATTACTGTAGATCATTTACCTGTTTACTTACTTACTTTACTAGTTTATTATTTTACGACGTACAGGATTTCTCTCAATGGTATTTTGTATTTTTAATTACCTATTTATTTATCGTAGCACAACATAATATGTTCCGCCGGCCAAGTTCTCAAATGTATAATGTTAAATGCATGTATTGTGTGAATATGCAACAAATTGTGATTAAGGAAAAATATGACTTAATATCTTAGGAGGAATATTATATTATACCTATATTTAATATAGGTACTATAGACAGAATTTTATTAAGAAGCACCGGAGACTTATTATTGTGTTATTGTGCCTTTATATCATCAGTAACAATTCTAAAATACTTGATGACACAGGGGATCCTATCATAAATGCTCTAATCCTAAACTATGTACATGAACTATATCGTGAAATAGTAATATGAAAATTCAGGGTTCATGTGCTTTCAGTAAAATGTATTACTTGTATTCTAACCATGAACTCGTCCTCCCGGTCAACGAACAATCACTAACAAAATTTAACAAAGTAAGTATTTTGAACATTGAATAAGAACAGAATATTAGTGTACCAAAATACGGACAGGACTAATTCATGAAACCAACTGTGTTTCTGTATTTGTAAAATGTTATGTACGTACCTACCACTAAAGCAAACATATAAAGACACTATTGATGGTCGCAAAAAGCATTCAAATACGAAACAAGACCAAGACAAGAAGTATAGCGAAAGGCAAAATAAATGGGAAGCATTACATACACGAACAAAATTCTTAGATAATAATAGAATCCTTAATACATTTTTTTCAGAAATACTAATTAGATACTTAAAAATGTGCAAAATATGTATATACCATTTTGCATTATGCAAAATTTTCCTAGTGATCAATTTTTTACCTTTATTTAGTCCATTACAGAATTCCCCCCCATCCCCCGCATAATTGAAACGGTGGCGAAGAGGAGTGAAGCGGAAATTTTGATTTGATAACTTGCTTTTAACGCTAGTAAATAAAAAGTACAAGATGTTATTGTTATTTAAATCAACATTGCCGACCGTTTTATATTCTCTCTTTATTTGGTTTCTTTTTTGAGATTTTTCCCTTGCATAGCGAAGAGGAGAGAATTTTGATAACTTTGTAACTTGTTTTTAACGCAGGATACAATAGGGTCTCATTAGCCACTAAATTAAAAAAAAAAACTACACTTTTATCACGAAGAAAAGTCTGTTAATGGATATTGCATTTAAAATATCTCTTCATGATTATTTTTTGAAAACAATTCCATATAGGATGAATCCATACAACGTTAAACATGATAAATTATCTTTCATACACACTATAAGAACATATCAACATTATCAACAGCTTTAGCACATCCTCTTAACTCGGACAGCGATTAAATAGACAATTTATCATACATGCAGTGCGTTAATCATTAATAAAAAAAATAACATCTGGTACTATGCTAATAGTTTCAATTTTTTATTTTTATTTTGCTAAACCTAGGTAAAGTACATTACAGTGGTGCTAGGTGTATAAATACTCATAAGTGAAAAAAAATGACTATTATAAATAGTACCTACTTCTATTCTTTACCTCGCTGATGTGCAAATCTTAAAATATAATACAATATTAAAAATATTACAAAATAATGTTGATTAGACGAATGAATTAAATAATTAATTAAAAATAAGATATTAAACGTAAGTCACAACAATAATATAAGTCATCATGGGCGTACCCAGATTTTATCTCGGTGGGGGGTGAGGGGGGCAAAATTATATTTTGTCAGTCCAGTGGTGCAAATAAAAAATTTGACTGCATTAGTACTACGTAAGCTTGCTAAAGCCAGGGGGGTCAACTGCTCTCCCCTTCCCCCCCATCGGTACGCCCATGCAAGTCACCAATCAAGTAATGTAGAAATGTTAGTGTTTACTATAAAATTGTCTCTCGGTTGAAATAATAAGTATAAAAAACAAATGTGTGGTTTATCTCTTATCTGTAAATACTCATACAATATTCATATACAGAATATAAATAAATAATACATGTAATCGGGCGTACCAAACCTCGTTTAGATTTACAACTTGTCTTTATTCATTGAGAAGTAAGTTTCATTAAATAGTAAACGTTATAAAAAAGAAAATTATTGTTGAAAATGGTTTTTTTATGTGGTACCTACACATTTAATTTTATGATTTTGTCAAGAGTGTGAATGACAGTTATTCTTGATAAATAAGGCCACGTCTAAAACATACAAGCCGGTTAATTTTAATAGTTGTGGTTCCTGGTAGAATGGCTTGCAACTGTTCGTATTTTCGATACCGCAGGCAGTGACAGACTGCTTGGACACACTTCTTTTGGGCTTTAAATGCCTTTTCCTTGTCTGAATTTCTTAATAACTTATGCCAAATCGTAAGACCGATAAAACATTTTTATTGTAAGGTGTAAGAATAGTGGATTGTGGATAATTCGTTTGCACACGTTATCAATATGGGTGCGCCAGGTCATTTTTTTATCGATTTCTATTACCAAGAATTTTGTGTGCTCTATTTCGGAGATAGTGATTAACTCGTACTCGTTTTCTGCTGAAAGGACATTATAGTAGTTTTCTTGTATTACGTTTTAGATTATTGCGTGTACGGCAGTGTATTAGTGATGCGATGCAGTCTTTTCTATCTTTCTCGAAGGTATCTTTCTTTTTAGCACCTAAAACTAACATGCTATCACCTGCAAGCAGTATCATTGGATGACTTATACATCTAGGCAGGTCATTTATGCATATTAAGAACAATAGCGGTCCCAAAATACTTACTTGTGGTAAGGCGTATTCAGGTGATCTTTGTGTAGAAACAAAGGTGCTTTCAGTTTTGGTACGAGTAGATACATTTTTAATAGTCGTAATTTGCTTTCTGCTACACATATAAGATTTGGTTAGGTTTAGCGCCATGGGCGTAGCTAAGAATTTTTCCTAGGGAGGGCAGCTGACCCGCTAATATATATAATATTATGTGATAGTGTTAAAAGTGTAGTTAAAAGATAAGTAATTATTTTTTTATTAGGACACATTAGCAGTAACCACTTAGTAACCTGTGATATTAGTCTTAATTTTCGCCACTATAATCAATTATATAATACTTCTTTGTTTTGTTTTGTTTAAAATGCATTGTTCTAGTAGAACAGAAATAACAAAGCTTGTTCGCTTTTATTGAAAGTCATATAGTTGCCATACATGTTCAACATATCTTTAATCACAGCGATTTTATTGGTATGTAGGTATTTATAGTTAGTAGGTACAACAAACAAACAAATTATATATATAAATATCGTCAGACTTTCGCTAGCAAGGGTACTACTGGTGAATACTTAAGATATACCTATTGCCAGTAAGTAAGGCAAAGCCTCTCGAAAGTGCTAACGCAATAGTACAGGAGAAGTTTGGGACAGATCTCCCTGCTGTCTTCCTGAGTATACACGGACACCAGTTAGTAGGTACATAAAAAATATTATTTTGATCTTAGAGGTAGCCCAATAGATAGACCCGGTTTCTGAAATACTGTTCAACTAACAGTTCTGTCAATTGAAAAGTGCAGCAGAGGTATCAAATCAATTTCAGTTTCTGAAAGGTTGATCAAAGAAAAATTTACTAATTTATTATCAATTTCATTCGACATTCGAATGGCATTTAACATAAGTTTTTTTAGTAAAATTTTAAAGCTTTATTGACTTATCCGATAATCAAGTCAAAATGCCTATATAGGCGATGTGTTGACAGTTTGACACACCTGTCCCAAAGTTGCTGCCGCCGGGGTGCATAACGAAGAATTTACTCAATTTACACAGAAATGACAGCTGTGTGTGCAGCTAGCACAATGATTGATTGTAGATAATGGTAATGTGTATGAAGAGTTACAAATGATAGCACCATCTACAAGGGGAAGGGAGAACGAATACAAATAATAAGTAAAGAGCCTGATATAGTTCTTACAAATATATAATATTTAGCTCTTTCAAATCGTGATTTGATGTTGTCGTTTTAATTCTGTTTTAAGATTTGGTGGACGATTAATAACGGTTTTGTTTATTAATATCTAATGTGTTTGACAGATTTAGTAGTTAATATTGGTATTCATTGGTTTCGCATTCAGAGTCATAGTCGGTACATTAATGTTATTGGTTTAGATAACGCCGGCTAAGCCAGCCTGGATCCTTTCAGAAGCACAGAAGCCTCCTGTGGCGTTCACAGGCTTCTCATTTCTCAGGCTGTTTCTTCATTTTAAATAGAGGACTGTCTGTCGCATTGATGGTGAAAAGTTGCCGATTCAGGGACAAAATAATGACCCGTTAGGTTTAGTTGGGTTATAAAAGAATTCCAAAAATATGCAAAGTGTTCTTTTGTTAATGGTGTTATCATTCACCGGTCTTAACAGACTGGGTAAACAAACAAGTTATCATTAACAAATCAGATAAGATTGAGTATAGTAAGCCGATTAGTGCACTTAATCTATAAAATTGATTATAAAAGATATTTACAATGAAAGAATTAGACTGCAAACAGTTTTATAAATACAGAAACTTCACAGAAATAAGACTAAAATTATTAATTAGAGATAAAACTGTTTGTGGGTTATATAATGAAAACGTAATGAAAAATAATGTTTGATAATGTACCGTTAGATGGTACATATTTAATATCTAACAATTTTAATACTGTTTTCTTATTTGATTGTATAAAACACTCAGGTTAGGTAGGTTTTTAAATAAACTTAAATAAGCGTTTTCTATAAGTCACAGACTAAAATGACAAAATAGCTTATTTCCATTCTGAAATATTATGTACTAAGTATGAAACTGGTTTTGTCTTTGTTTTAATACTTGTAAAATAATCATATTCTTTATGATTCAATAACATAATTATTGTGGTCTAAGGTGATCATTCTTTATTAGTTTTTTCTTTTAAGGTTTTTATTATCTAAATACTATGTTTTATAATACAGTTAATATAAATAAACTTGACTATCTTTTAAAAATAAGAGATAGTTTGGAAGTAAACTATGTCGACAAAAAAATGTAACAACAAATAATTTAAGCCAATTTTACATTATAATTTTCGGTCCCGTAATCTACACTAATATTATAAAGAGTAATACTATATATTTTGGCAAAAATTGCTACTAATATGTATAACAAGATATCTTTTTAAAATGGCTGAAAACTATAAAAGAATTAGTGAAAAAATCGTTCCGTAAATATTGTGGTTTATTTACGCAACGTCATTGAATCAGCAATGAGCAAATGAGTACGTATTGAATGAGAACCTGGTTTTTCTATCAAGTGGCTGTTTCTAACGCCAGACCTCCACACAACGACACAAATCCCGGCAACATTGGCTATCAGTTTTGTAGACACCGTTCAAAGAGACGCAAATCCTTCTGCCCTCTCAAGAATTTCACAATACTTTCTCAGATCCGTAATTAAGGCACACAACGATATTAATATTTTAAATAAAAATAAATAAATATTGTAGAACATATTACATATCGCTATCTAGACGCAAACCAGGCCTATGTCACGCGATGTACTTGCGTGAGCTAAATACCTACCGGCTGCTTGTCTGCCATAGCTTTATGTAGTCGTTTTCAAATTAAATTTGTAACACATATTGTTTAAAAAAGTATTTTTTTTTTAAATAACAGAAGTGAAGAAAGAACTATAGTGGAAATATGTCAAGTTATTATTATTATTTCGCGGCGGCGCGACGTGTTCCGTGCGCGCCACTTTGAATTAGAGGGGGAAAGCGGATGCGGCTTGTTTTAATTTCATACGTTTAAATAAAAATAAATAAAATAAACATGGTTAATACAAAATGAAATAAAATCTTTTAGGTAATGTTTCAAACAAATTTTGTGGAGCGCAATCTATTGGAATTTGACCGGTTTTTTTTTCGCGTGAATTTTATATCCCTTAATCCGCATATTTTATGGCTTAGTTTATAGCATAAACTCTGAAACCAAAGTTTAAACATGATAAACGGGAATCAATTCTCCAAGATTTTGCCCGTCTTTTCCGAAAGACAAACTTAAGTTCGCGTTTCCAAAAAGGGTTTCATAGCGTGTTTAGCTGTGTGATCGATTAAGTTGTAAACTAAGCATCTCATTTAACTCTGCCATGTTGTCGATTTCTTTTGTATTAATGATTTTTTTTTATTTTAACTGTCTAAATTATTCTTAGGTTCTCAGAATTAACTTTGTGTTTCAGAACATCGTTCAAGAAAAATGACAAGTTTCCGTCTCTTTAAAATCAAATCAATTTCCCAAAGCAAACTTTTTTCGACCCATGGGCTATTGCTAAATGTATTTATTGTGTTAAAATAAACTGCAAAAATAAATGAAAATTGTTATAAGCACAGAATGCATAATAGTACAGTTATAGTTTCAATTGAAATAATGTTGCTGTTTATGAAGAGCTTATTGCAACAATTAAAATAACGAAGAGGCTAAAACCGGTGTTTCGACGAGAAAGAAGTACAAAATTATTTTTGCCCGTCTTTTTTGAAATACAAACTTAACTTTGCAGACAACAAATACAAGAAATTACTGTAAAGAAACTAAAATTCATTTTTTTTTAATTATCTGAGTTAGATTCCAGTGGCAAAGTTTGGATGGGAACACGTGTTAGCAACTTGCACTTAAATACAACCTTGTGAGAAATAAACGTTATTATTATAATAAAATGATTACCTATACCTACGTAGAGTTGGTTGTTTGGCGCCGTCTCAAAATAAGTTTATAAAAATTTTTTAGTTATTTATTTTTTGCTTTTTAGTTCTTTTCGTTGGTTTAATTTTTTGTTAAAAAGATTTTTATTCTTTAGCCGTTTTCAAAAGTTCGTTGGCATTTTTTTGGCAAAGTTGCGCTGACAAGTCAGCATGAGAGGCTTTATAGGCCAAAAACAAGTGATAATGCAAATCTTCCTCTTTTGAGGACATTACAGTATGAACTCGCTTTAACAACTTGGTCACTGACTACAGCAATGTGCTTCAGCGTAAACACTAACGGATACTGACATCAAAAACAAAATAAAACGTAACAATGCAGTGAGGGATTCCCCGTAAAACATAACCGAAAAGAGTTGCCAACTTGAGAGAGTAAAATAAAAATGTCGTATAATACAATCGGGGGATTCCCCGTAAACCACAAACGAAAAGGGTTGCCAACTTGGGAGATTTTAATACCCTAGTTTTTTTTTATTAAAATAAAAAACAATGTTACGTAACGCGTTGTCCGAACCCCCTCCCGCCCCTGTTACGTTTTACAAGACCCCCCCCTCCCCCCAAATTGCGTTACGTAATACTTGTAACTACTTGATAATCTGTGCCCAAACTAGGCAGAGTTTGTACTACGTGTTCTAGAACACGAATAAACATTCTTAGAAAGCTTTTATAAAAAACATATATTTAGGTTCATAGAAACACACAGATCGATGAAAATAGACATATTCTGATTCTCTGAAGTAGCAATCGAATACACTACCGCCACGATGCATAGATCATCCATTTGAGTATAGGTTTTCTTTATAGGTGTTAAGTAGGAAAGTGCTTAGAAGAGCTCTTGTCGTAGTCAAGAGTTGCTGTTCCTGTCCGTGGACAATCAGGGTTACAGGTAAGCCGGTCACGGAATTTGTATGATGCTTCTACAAGTGATAACGATAACTTACTTTGATTACCAGGAATCGTAATTCGACGTACAACTGGTTTTTAACCTAAATTTTTTTATGAGCAGTGCGCTTAGCAATATAATCAGTGACGTAGAAAATGTCACATTCCTATACTCTCTTCTTTATTTTGTAGTTAAGTGGTTAATCGGTGTCCTTGTAAATTACGTGTGAGTAATTAAGATAGGTACTTTGTCAGTTTATTTAGGTTAAGTCATCATTGAAAGTAGATGAATAAAAAGTTTCAAATTCTGATATTTAAATTTCATTGAAAAAATCATCAGTACGTTTATTAACTTTATGTAAACATTTTAATAAGATATGTAAATTAATTGCTTAATCTATCAATATCAAATCAAGCAAATAATTTACCTGATGGCCTCTTTGAAGGTGAAGTATTACTCACATATATAATAATAATAGAAATTTCTGTCATTTGTAAGTTTATAAACAAACCTACATAGGCATATTAGGTACCTACTAGCACAGAATACATCTACTAGTTATGTTTCTGCTAACGAAGAGTTTAAATAAAGGACATAGTAAAGGCATACTTAGTTTCCACATTTATAAAAACAGTTGCATGGCAAGGGTCAAGTATATCTCTATTGGTTCGCTTAGATAAACAGAGATGGCGTTGCAGTCCTTCACTAATTTGCTCAGGAGTAAAAGCAGTATAGAGCATTAATATTATTAATATCAACAGTGGACAAACATGGTAATTCAGAATAAATGTTTTACTCAATTTAGGTGGTTTACGTATCAGTTATATTATCAGCAAGTTCATCTTCGTTTTTGTAAACAAGTCGTTGTTGCCCGACCAAATACAGTATAACAGGAAAATATGAACAAATTATTTCGCAGAATGAAATAGCAATGCTCTTCAAATAAAATAATCTTTGCACATAATGAACGCTTTGCCTACGTTGTTCGATATATCCAAGTTATCATTAGTAAGGTGACAATAAAAATTGTATTAGGTAAGTTCGCCAGCTCTAGCACAACTGTACAAAAACACTTATACTTTGTGAACAAGTTAGCTATTAATGGCTCACCTTTGACCACTTCGGTTTTGTCGACATTTTGTGTGACGGTGACGAACTTGGGGCCGATGTGGACGCGCGAAGACTTGGTTACGTTCAGGTTTGCAATGGCAGGCTGAGAACGATCCACTGCCTGCATAATCCGGTCATCCATCACCACCACCTCAGAGCCGCAGCTCGACCGTTCCATCGTCATGGTATACTCCGGCCTCGATAAGACAAATATATGAATCCGACGAGTTGGGAAATCCGATCGCGACCACAAAGGCGTGACGTAATCGCACAACCAGATGATTAACTTTTTGCCAGACGTCAGTTCACTTCGTCGTCTGGTAAGCGACTAACTTCGGACCTTTACATAAACCGGCGGCGGAGGTAAATAAACCTTCTGCAACTTGGAATCTGGTGACAGAGTTGTAATATCGCCATTATCATTATTACTTATCCTTACTGTTATATTCAATACTGTTCCAACTTCAAGACAATACAACATAAATTAATTAATATTTCCTTGTATTGAACACTTCGTTTTGCAAAATACTCGCAAATTGGTTTATGAATGTATATTTTAATTTAATTATCTTCTTTGTCCACTAAATATTTAAATGGTTTCTACTATACACTAAGCCCATAGATGAACAACGATGCTGAAAATTGTTAACCTACTTAAAGTTTATCATGAATAATCTATTGGGTGATAACGTTATTTATGATTTACAATAAAGATATAATTATATGTAGGTAATATGAAAATAGCCACCCAGTACGTTCTTTTAATAAACAGTCTTTACATTACTATCTACCTCTGTAACCTCAGAAAATCCTGCCGATGGTGGCGTATGTGTCGGGTCGTTCGGCTCCCTTTGATTTGGTTGAAGTGGACGATGGCGCGTGCGTCATGGTCGTAAACGAGTGCCGTTGGATGGGGTTGGTCATCTCCGATCTGCTATTACTTACATATAGTAGTAGTTTGTGCGACTTTTTATAGTTTAGAACAATACGTTACATTGTCCTCACATTTAATTTGCGCATATAAGCAATGTAACCACAGACTTGTAAAAACATGTTGAAAAAGAGTGTCCTTGGAGTTTCTTGCCTGTTCTCCTCCACAGGATCTACGTATTGGAATAGGCAACTAGCTTCACGACTGACTTAGTCTGACTGACTACTACTCCTGACAATTCGAAAATCCCTATCATGGTTTCATTGAAATAGAGGATTTTGATTGATTGATTGACTTTCAAAGCTTCATTAATTATAAATACAATGGCATTCATTTCAAGTCCCAAAACATCGACGGCACGGCACGTATTAGAAAGTTAATGGTTTTTATGAATGTATTAGAATGCACCATTCACAATGTGCGATTTTACGTTCGAACTGTTTTCTCTCACATAGCATCTGTCATCGTTTGTAGACCCGCCCTCTGCATCTAGTGCCTCCGTGGTGGCCTCGTAGTCAAGTCCTTTTTATCAGTCTTGTGCCTTGTTATCAATTCCATTTTCTTCGTAACGAAAGGGTTAGACTATCATGGCGGCACTGCGTTCATTATGGATCACACAAAAAACTACTATTAGTAGGTACCACTACTGACCAAAAATCGATCACGGGACACGTTGAACAAATAAAATTCAAAATTGCAAAGATGTAAGATCAAAACCGAAATCCACAACAGATGTGATTAAATCAAAAACGTACGACTTGTGTTGGTGGAAAAATCGAAAGGTGGGAAAATAATTGCTCAGCAATTTTTTTTAAAGGCGTTTTACAATACCATAAAATTAATAAATTTATATTTGGAGTTCTAAGAGTAGATCGAGCAGCGAGCAAGCACATTATGTGCTATACACTTGTGGGGATGTGTTTTAATTTGATCTTAACGCACCAGTAAACAATCAGATAATTTATTAAAAGTTTATTCATTCATATTTTTCATATTACAGTGCTGTGAAGCTGCACCAGCATTTTGCCAAGCAGTGTTATCAGCCATATACACTTATAATACGCTTGTTTACATAGTGTGCGTTTTAGACAAGTTTTTAATTATTTCTCACTTAGTTGAAGAATATTAGGAGGGATTTTATTATAGAACTTAATACAGGTACCCCATAAAAGTCTTTTGCACTTTTGTTAATCTAAATTTTGGTTGAACTAATTTATTTCCATCTCTAGTAACATTAATATGTCTTTCACACCGTTTTCTAAAGAGATGATATTTTTTTCTGACATATATGATGTTTTCATAAATATACTGAGAAGGCACCGTCAGGTTGTTAATTTCTTTAAATAGATTCCTAAGGGATTCGTGACTGCGTATATTATAAATGGCTCTGATCGCTCTTTTCTGCAGTACCAATATAGATTCTATATCTGCGGCACGCCCCTGTAATAGAATGCCATACGACTGTGTGAAATAACTAAAATAAACTAGTCGTGCAGTATAGATACTGCCAATTAACTGACATAGATGTCAGTTAATTGACGGACTTTCCTTACCGCATATGCTGCAGAGCTTAGCCGCTTAGAGAGAGATCTTCTGTTGTCATACTGACTAGTTTAAACTCATATTCGAAGCGTGGCTCTTAACTATGTCATTGCCAGGTGGCAAATGTTTACTGCCTCTACCTGTAGCTATAGCTTGAGTACTCTCCTTCGTCCTAAAACTACTGCTACCTAAACTAACATTAGTACATGTACTAAATGGTGTAAAATATAATAAATTAGTCCCCTACTAAATAGTAGGGGACTAATTTATTATATTTTACACTATACATTTTACACATACTATTATCTCAGTCATAAATATGACTGAGATAATAGTATATGCCAATAGCGAAGGTGAGCGAGGTGCAAACTTTCCCTGACCAGGGATACTTTAACGGAGGAAAGTTTAACTTTTTTACAAATATTTTTGTGTCAAAAAATGAACTGTCACTATGGTGACCCACTAAGAAACTCATATGATATTATTAAGCATATGAATATAGTTATCTTGTTTTTGAGAAAAATGGTCACAATAGGGAAATGCACACAGCATAACTTTTTGAACTTATTTTTTTAATTTAAATTTAATAGTTGAGTGTGTGTAGTGTAGTAACTGTGAGTAATATCTCTCTTTTTAACATTTAAACTACTACCTATAAACAATGCTATGTTTGTAAATGTATCATATTTATTTTTAACTATATTTGAAATTATATGTTTATATGTTGCACCAGGCATTCAACAATTTTGAATGGAATAACCCAGGTTGTTGCTTAATAATTCTCCAAAACCTTTACCAATATTATCAGAAAATAATATTGAGTGATATAAAACGGTACTATTTAAACTATTATTATACTATTTGTACTATTATAACAATAATTTAAAAAACTGATTTTTACGCATAGGTATTGTGCAAATAACTGTATGACCTTAAGAAAAGAAACTATTATTTTGACATTACAAACAGACACTTCAATTTTAATTTTGTATTGATTATATTAATAATGGTAGTGTTTAGTGTAATAATAGTTAGCTAACCTAATAAATAAATAAATTCACGTTTACTTGCAAAATCTAAAAATCTAATTAAAATAGAATATAAAAAGAGATATAGAAAAAGCCTAGGGAATATACCTTCGCAAATCAATACTTTTATCAGTTTTGCTTATTTACTGATAGCGTAGGCACTATAACAAATAGCTTTTAAAGAAAAGTCTCTGTCAAGGTGGTGTATTGCCACAGGCTATCCGAACTGATTAACTCCACACGTAGCCTTAACTTGTTATTTAGATATGTAAATAAAAACAGAGTAGTTATGATGAGTTTTCGAGTAAATCATATCTCGATCCTACATAACCAATGTATCGTTTTTTTATTAGCTGGTGATCAGTGTCAGAACCCCATTGGACTGGGGAAGGGTAAGCAAGTAAAGGGGTAACTACAAGCAAAGGGGTAACGACAAGTAACATCACGGGAACCGAATGGTGGGCTGTTTGCTTGTTTAAGTATCAACTTAATTTCGACTTATGTACTGGTACTATTATGTAGGTATTCTGTGCTTATGATTGAATATCTTTTTAAACTGATTGACAACTTTTTAACGAAGCGTATAAAGGTAATAGACTCAGTAAAGCACAAGTACTGAAGATTTTTGTTCGGTTAATTGAATTTTGTTTTGAAATTAAGAGTGTTTCGAAAATTTACCCATGAAGTTATTATTTAATTAACGACATTTATGGCTTTAAATGAAACAGGACGAGCAAGTCAGAAAACATACCGACTGGGTGTGCAAAAATACTGATTATGAAAACTAATTTATCGTATCTGTGTCTTGAATCTTGAATTGAATTTGAACATAATAAAAAAGGCTACATACATTTATTTATGTTATAACACAAATTACAGTTAATATTCTAATTGTAATACTACTTCAACTCAATCATGTATCAAGTGATATAAAAGTTAATCATATTTACGGCGTATGGTACAGGGGTTCAGAAACATTCTCGAGGGATAGAAAAACAACTTTTACGCGAACGAAGCCGCGGGCAAAAGCTAGCATTACATAAATTAATTTAGAGCAACTGTAGATACAACCTGATTTAGAACAGAAATAACATTATCTCATATAATATCACTTTTATTGTGTCTAAAAATACAAAATACACTGAATGACAAGTTTCACAACTTAATATAATACTGTGTGTAACCCATCGAGATATTAAGTAATAATAACTCAGTGATGTAACCCTATAAGAGCGAATCATAAAGTGGATTTCGTATAAAAGTCAGAAGGGTTCCACGTATCACTTACAATAACATATTCACATTTGCTTAATTAAAGTATTTTCTAATAACCAAAACTTTATTATTCTAAAATTATTATTATTAAGTATTTATTTACATAGGGATTTGTTTGTGAAAAGATACACAATTTAATCTAATACTGCATATTTTTATCACTTGTTGAACTCACTGAGCTATGAAATCACTCAAATCAGCCTTTTGCAACATATACACAAAACAACAATCAACGATAATACTATCAACAGTACCTACACGATAACCAAGTTTCAAATAATGGATTTTAATCTATGATTCTTTAAAAAAGTATTATTCTTTATAACTAAGTATTTGTCTAACTGCAATTATACATTAACAAGTTCATATGTAAAAAATATTAAAATAAATAATACTTATAACTTTTTCTATAAAAAAATTCAATTGTATAACATGTTTGAAATACAAATAACAAATGTATAAATGAAATGTACTATCTCCAGTGGAGGAGGCTGGCGACTGTTACACTTTTAATTATTATTACTAGAGACGTTAACGCTAATCACTTTATTTCTTTTTTCTCTTTTTTACTGCGAAATAAATAATTGTACATGTAATTATGTCCAATGTAAAAAAAGAGCAATGTGTAAAAACTTTTGTGCATCAATTAACTATTATTATTCTCTTTGTTACTCTTAGAACTGTTATTTTAAATTTAAGTACAAAAATAAATATATTGCAAAATAAAAAAAATAGTAGAACACCGAAATCAGGTATAGGGACCAAGACACCGGTGCAGCGATGGATAGGGTCGTGACGGACGGATAGAACTATGATCTAGGCTCTAGGCACTGAGGCTCTAGGCCACCGTGTAATGATCGCCGAATAGTCATTCATTCATTAATATTATTATTATGTGCCACATCTTAATAACATACTACACTAATAATATATGTTTTTTTCTTTGCCTAATTTTTGCGTAAGGTAGTTATTTAACATCACAATGCAAGTGACCCTAAATGCCAGAGTAACTGCGGGGAACAGGGTGATTTACACTACACTGACACTAATAAGGGTTGTGGTGTACTTGTCCCATTATCATTCTAGAATATTTCCTCTATTTGACTGCAATTCTTGCCCTTGTATAAATTTGCATGGTCATAGTTAGGCCACTTCCTTATTGCATTATAAAGGTTAGTACCCGGACTTTCTGTTGGCCTGAGATCCATCGCTCCGAGCACATGGAAGTGGGGGTGAAGGTGACTGTTTTTAACCCCTTCTTCAAATAACATATGAGCTCGTTGTTGTTGTAAATCCGTCACATTTGAATAGGATGGCAGTCCTTTCCTGTAATCACCTGAAACAAAAAATATTACTTAATAATTACGAAATATCATTACAAAAAAAGTTCAATTACAATATACAGATATTTGTGATTTGTTCCACAGTTAATAAATTGAATTATAAATGAGTTCAAATCATAGTCAATTAGTTTTTTAATAATAATTACTTTCTTATTTTTACTATTTGTTGTTTATACAGTTAACGTTCATACAGGCTGAATTTGAAAATCAACTGAAATAGAGGGGCCGTGAGGGTCCGAGGGGCTCATGTTCTGGCATTTTCAGTAAACTATGATTAATAATAATTTTGTAAAAAAAATCTTTTTAGGGGTTAACAGCATGACTTGCGAGCGGTTAATTCTTATAATCCTTCTTATAATATAGAAGGATCTTTTTATCAACTATCCTTCATCTTCCGAGTCACGTGAATTAGGTACCTACGTCGACCACATAATACATTTTAGTCGACGTGTCACAAAACAATTATTTAAGGTGATACCATATTTTTTTAAACAAACATCAAACAATCTGACTAAAAACTGGTCAGGGCTCTTTTAAATCAGCAGCAAAATTACGTGGTTTGTAGCAATAATACAAATTAAAACTCACTCAAAGAAACCTTTTGCTTTAAACCGCGGCGTTGCTCATGTGACTGTGAAGACTTACTGTACTAACTATTAGTTAGGTAATACTTGGTGAACATTTTATATCTATAGCTACTCGTTTATGCGTATCTTGAAGTTATATTTTCGTCTTTACCTATAAATGCCAAACCCATTGAACAGAGGTTGTACCCTTGTGTATGTGCTCCAACTATGTTCCACCCACGACCTTCGTATACCCTTCCATCCCCACCAATTAGAAAGCTGTAACTAAAATACAAATATCGTTACATAATGTATTTAATATCGTTCAAAATACGAATAAAGAAATGATATTTATAAGAAACAAAACCTTAGATATAAGATATTATTAATAGCAGCCTTTAGTATGTGTAAGGTGGAGTAATATCTAGGGATATGGCTCATGTACATTCAAGGAGGGTTGGAAGAAGATTGATCCTGTAAAGGTCATGGTTTTGTTTTTAAGACACGGAAGCCTAAAAAGTAATGCGATGAAGGCATGTTAATAAAGGCATGGTAAAAAATTTAAGTTCTTAAGGTGGTTCTCCTCGTATTTGGAGAGCAGGAGTCAAACTGTAGTTCTTAACAACGACGTTTCTAGACCTCTACTTGGGCTTTTATGTTCTGCTGGTGGTATGAAAATTTATGCTTTAAATTTATCACTTGAGGATATGACCGCACTTCAAGCTATGTCTCGATTGGAGGAATACTGTCGATTTAGCAGTGCGAAAGTGCTTAAGCCTTAAATCCATTTAGGGTAGCCATGTTAGGTCAGAGCAGTATCATATTGGTTTATACATACTAACCTAGAATATAATGATTATTGTGATATATTTGTAAGTAGCAACCCGCTCCGGATTCACACGGGTAGATTTTTTTCAACCTCTTCAACAATCATCGTCATAGTGCAGCCATTTTACACAAAACCTTAATGAATTAGACACCTAAACCTTCCTCATGAATCACTCTGTATATTGGTGAAAACCGTATGAAAATACGTTCTGTAGCTATTGAGTTTATCGTGAACAGACAGACAGACGCACCGGGGGCTTTGTTTTATAATATGTAGTGATATGTGTACCTGTATCTATGTCTGTAATACAATATTTGTTATCACTGTCCTGTAATGTCTTGTTCACTATCTGTTTTATATTAGTGAGGGTTTGTTATTGGCTTTCTGTTTTGTTGACTAATAATATTCTGTTTTTCTTGGTTGTAAATCTTTCCTATGAAAGTCTATACGTTAAATAAATAAATAAAATATATTAGCTGTTTGCTACTGCAATACTTACGGGATGTCATAACCCAAGGAATAAATAAAGTATTTCTGTAACTTTTTTACTGCCATGGTGCAATCGATAAACGTGGTACATGTTGGTCCCGTCGTGTGAGCTATAACGACTAGTCGAAGGTTATCGTTAGTACTTTCTGTTTTATTGTACTTTATCGCCAACCACCTTTCCCTTTTTATAAACCACTCATCAGGCTCTGAAAGTTATAGAAATATTACATAGAAATATACCTGCCTGTATAATATAGCAATTACCTTCACGAATGACTTAGTCTGACTGACTACTACTCCTGACAATTCAAAAATACCTATAATGGTTTAATTGAAATAAATGATTTTGATTGATTTGATTGATTGATTGAATAACCTACAGTTGCTTCTATTTCTCAATCAGTCTTAGATCTTATAATAATGTTTTAGGACATATTGCACAGCCTTTTCTGGACCCAAAATAAGCATAGCTGTAGAAGTTTGAATCTAGTATATCTAGGAACTAGACCTCGCATAACACAGGTTCTTGCATATTTTTTTTCTAAATACCCAGAAACACCCAGATCAATAAATAAATAATAATAACTTCACATATCTCACACACGGCCGTCTGATCCCAAACTAGGCAGAGCCTGTACTATGGTAATTTATACAATGCATAAATATTTGCATAGAGCGGGAATCGAACCCGCTACCCCTGAAGTTGCCATCTAATGTTCTACCATCGCGCCCGAAAGGGTGTAAGCAGAGGCGTGTTGAACTACCAGATTTTGCCAAATTGGTCCAACTCATGTAAAAGGGAGCAAACCCATTGCTGTCAACCGAATACTTTAGGATTTAAAAATGGAAAAATTAGGAGTATATTGAAAGGGAAAATCGTGGAAGAGCTATGCTTCGGCGGATACCATGGCCTCACAGAAAACCGGCAGTGAAGCAATGCTTGCATTGCCTTTCGCCGAGTGAGTGAGGTGACCGGAGGCCCTAAGCCTTTCCACCCCTCTCTGCCTCCTTCCCCTACTCCCACCTTATAGGCCAGCAACGCACTTGCGACTCTGAGTTGTAGGTGCCCATGGGCAGCGGTAGTCATTTACGATCAGGTGATCCGTCTGCTTGTTTACCATAAAAAGAAAAAGAAAAATGGAAGGAAAGGAATATTGCTTATATGGATAGATTCGGGAGGGTAATTTTCAGGTCTGGGTACCATACATGGAGGTACATACATGTGGCTGATGCCGGGAAGTGCAACAACATACAGACACACACAACACAATAACATAAGGTACCAACATATCATGGATTAATTCAGTAGTGACAATTTGGGCTCAGACTAAGAAGCTCGCCGGCAAATTATAAAGGTATCAAATAATTATACAACATTGTATGCCTCACCTAAGTTAGAGATGTCATCTGTCCTTTTGGCTATCACACTGAAGTAAATGATAAGCGTTATGCAGAGGATCAGAAACAACACAACAATACCGCAGGATGCTTTTTCAGCTTTTGAAGTATTCTTTGCTACGTCACAAATGTAACGATGGAATGACAGGTCTGGAAATATTTTAACAGTGAATTTTTGAAATGATTTTTCTGCCTGGATTTCTGGATAGACTGATATCTTTTGAAAGTTAGATACTACAATTCAAGTAGACATATAGTATATTCTTATTTTCTTGTATATAGTTCTGAATTATGACTGTAAATATAACATTATTCTCGTTATTATTATTTATAATCTCAGCCTTCTTAGAGTTTCTGATTACTTAAGAACAGCGTAAATGAGGAACATCGATTGAAGATTGAATCTGCCAAACATTATATCTCTTTTCATATACTACTATTGAATCCTGAAAGGCGTGTATAGATCTTTAAAGGGTCGGCAACGCGCATGCGAGTCCGTAGGCTACGGTAACCGCTTCCCATCAGGCAGGCCGTATGCTTGTTTGCCACGAACAAAGAACTAGCGGGAACTAAGATAAGAACTACCTATTAAAAATTAAAACTAAGACATTGCTAGAAAAAAAAATATTATAATACTTTTTAAGTTAAAGATTTGATCACATAATGAACATATTGTCAGAAACATAAATTCGCTAAGTCGCAAATTGGTATAATATTCTGTTCTCTGGTTCCAACCAAAGAAATAATAGTAATTAAGGCCCAATAACATTAACTAAATAATTAAAGTACCAGTGATAATAAGTAACTTTCTCCAAGAAATGTTATTTAAAAAAGTACACACTGAAAATATTTCAGCTGCCTTTCAATGTCAAAGCGAACGGTTCATATGTATGGACAAGTAAATATGTATATAGTACCTACACATCACAATTATGTTTTTATATTCCCCATAAATAAAAATGATTAATAAAAGGTTCGTCGTCCCCTTCGGCGGATGATCCCGTTTCAATAAACAGTAGATAAGAGACCATGTATTTTAATATTTGTTTATTTATACTATATAAGTATTTTTACAAAAAAGCTAATTTGGGAAATTTGTTTGCTAGGCGATAATGAGTACAACTATATGTTTACGTATCGTACCCTAATTAACGATATGTACAAAGATTTTCAAACCTTTAACGACGTTGATTTTTTCGAAGTTTTGCGTGATGGTGAGGAACTGAGGTCCGACGACAACACGCTTGGAGTTGGTCACATTGAGGTTTTTAACGACAGGAGTCTTCGTTGGTAACACCTGATCATTTATCATCACTACATCAGAGCCGCAGCTCGACCGCTCCGTCTCTTCAGAACTGCAGCTCGACCGATCCATCTCCGAGCCGCAACTTGACCGCGCCGTCTCCTCTGAGCCGCAATTCGAACGCCTCGAACCTATTGGACACTCGAGCGTGAACAAGGTTGACATTAGAAACACTGTTGTCGTCCGCTCGTTTCTCAGTCCTATGCTCAATTCAAATCTATTCCCATTACGACGGCTAATATAGGCACTTTTTACAATCTACGACCATTGTGACATTTTATAATTGTTATCTTTTCTTTCTTAGTCATCATCAAGTGCAAGGAAAAAGAAGGTATAAGTAAAATATAAATGTATGGTTTAACATACTATTTTCTTTAGCACGTCGAAATTTTTGCCCTACTTTTTACTTTATCAAGAATTATCTGTCTGATGATAATATTTTTAAGTGTACCATAATACCTACACTGTGGATAACTGTACAAATAGGTAGGTAATTAGGCGTACGCTGGGTTATTATGAAAACAAATATTTTTTTTAAGACTTAATCTATACTAGGTTAAGTCTAGTACTTACGATAAATCTTCTTTTTATTTTTTAAAGACAACTCCCACATTTGGAATTACTCCTGTGTCGCGAGGGACTTTACAAACATACAAACAACGGACACAAAGAACACCCAGACTCTGGTGGGAATCGTACCCACGACCTATGGCATAACAGTCAGGGTCACTAACCACTAGGCTAACAGTCCAGTCAATCTACATTATCAAGGATTTGTTTATACAGTTTTTACGACAATAGTTCTCGAATTATTCTGACTTATCTTAGAACAGATCTATCCGGATTTCCGTATAGTGTCTACTGGACGAAGATGGCAAGAATCGATATAAAATAGACACAAAACATTTTACCTAAATTATACTTGTTCTGAACACAAAAAATCTTATCTAAATAACCACATCGTTAGCACAACATTTTATTGCACGGGTAGCGCAACCTTTAAAAAGGCCTCAAAGGTTTGAATGTTTGTAAAGTCCCCGCGACGCAGGAATCTCCGGGTGTGGGAGTTGTATTTTTCAAGAGAAAGAGAATATAACAGACGGGTCAAAGCCTTAGATGAGTTCAAGTTTTTGCGTGTGCGTATCTCATCACTGACTTGCTGCTGCCTTGCATCAAATGCTCTACTTAAAAATAATAAGTATTGAAAATAGTTGGTATTTAGGACACTGCTTTATCTTTGATTTTTAATCGACACGGAACGTATACATTAAAAATACCGACTACTCAGTCAGAAACAGAACCCAGGAAAGTAAAACAATTAGGTCAAGGTTACCATGTTATTGTAAAATCATCAAGTCGCAGTATACTAAATATCAAATCGATCAGACCGGTAGAAGTTACTCACATCCCTTCAATTATTGGAAAAGAGCTGATGATTTTTAAACGCCTGAACAGAATTTCTTGCACTATTGCTAAGAACACTGTGAATCAAGTCACCTTTCAGACCTGTCCACCCGTGGAGGAGCTATGATGCCACAGAGAGACACAGATACACACCTTAAACTTTTAACACACTTCCTTTTTGCGTCAGGGTTACAAATGGTAACAGATTCACAGTTATATACAATCGGTGCCTGCTATTGTAATGCATTGATGTAGTAGATATTGGGCTGGCTAATGACTTCGCTGCTGCTGAAGCTCTTTAGTACAATTGCAATTTTAGATTATAAAGTACATTTACAGCCATAGAAAAACTGGAGCATCTGTTATTATTTTACATAGAAATGGTAGCCATTGGGCTCCTTGATCACGAATTATTATCTTGTATTCAATTGAAGTGCAGACTCTCCACATCGCTTTTGATACTCCTGTCAACAATTTTGGCAAAAACGCTTCATCTCTTACATTCCTGCTGCTATAGCAGTATACCTATTGTATAAAATATTAATATGGTTAGAATACCAGGAGAGATGAAGATGCCTTGTTTACAACCACTTGATGTAATAGTTAAGCCTGTTCACCCATAAGAGTAAAGAAAGAGAAAAGATTTTTTATAGATGCTATGAACGTGGGTCACACATTACTAGTATTCTTGTTAACCCCTATAGCTAAGATAAATGCTAAGTGTTAGGAGTGGGTTCACGACCGTCGACGGTAGAGTACTGGGTGGGGTTCGAAACCGCAACCACTTGATCGCAAGTCCGAAGCCTTAGCCATTACGCTACCGCCGCTTTTTGTATGTATGTATGTAAGTAAAGTATGCTTGTAAAGTGTCGAATCGGCTTAAAAATTATTATTTATTTTGTTTCAATTGTTAAGTACAGTTATACAGTTTTATGTTTTAAGCGCAGGATTTGATAAAAAATGTTTTTATCAAAGATTAAACCGACGAAAGAAGAATGCACTGGAAACCGAAAAATAATATTAAAAATAAGCTTGTTAGCTTAACTAAATACTTACACTAATGTAATCTATAGTTTTGAAGCTACGTGTTGCTTTGACGAATGGTTTTGAAACTCTGTATGTTGGGCGCCGACTAAAGATCATCTACATAATATGTATTTAGTTACGCTAGTATACTAAGTTTATGGTTATTTATACTAACTTTACTGTAAGAGTTTATGTTTTAATATAATTACATACTTTAACTATTCATTGTTATTTGTTATATTTTAAAAAACAATATTTTATTAGGTTTAAAGTTCTCATTAAGCAAAAAATGAAACAGGTCTCAGTCATCTTGTAGTGTCATTAGAATTACATGTGTCAAGTTTCAGCAAAATTGCTTCATAAATTGAAACTCAGAGGGTAAACAATGATTCATTCCCTATTTTTCTACATTTTGGGCTGATATTTTTTTTTTTGACTTTGGCTTATATTTTTATTTTATTTTGCACCACATTTTTTTTTTCAATGTTAGCTTTCTGCAATTCTTCTGTATATAAAGTTTAGGTATCTAAATTTCACGCTCCTCCGTTCGCGAAATTTTCTTAAATATGCGTAATATATAAGAAGATATCTTTTGTGGCACGCACGTGTTGCTTAAAGTACATTTTACCTAATTAAATTTCTCCATAGCTTATAATATGCTATAGCCTGTATTATATTCTACCACAAAACTGACTACTTATTCTCAGTTCTGTGATTTCTATTATTCTTTGTTAAGGTTAAAATTCCTATGAAAATGCACCACCAATATTAAATAGTTTCTAAAAAGTTTAGAAAATTTCACAGTACTTAATATTAATAACATTATAATATTTTATGTGAGTAAGCAAGGGTCACATAGCTAATCCAGCAGTATATAATATAATACCATTCTATTAGTTCTTGCATCTTAAATATATGCATACATATCTTATATTAATTGTCACCTGCGGTATTTCCAGACCCATCCGACCTTCAAACCTTCAAGAAAAGAGCGTACTCCATCTCAAAGACCGGCAACGCACTTGTGACTCTTGAGATGTAAGTGCCCATGGGGGACGGTAGTCACTTACCATCAAGTGACCCGTCTGCTCGTTTGCAGATTTGCTTTCTACAGATTGTCCACAAACACTTTTTGTAAGAGGTTGGGTTATCTGGTTGCAGGATATTTGTTAATGTGTTGGAAATGTATAAAAATACTGAATTCTATGTCATGGTTATAGGAAGCATGCGTGTTGGTGTACAATGGATGTCTATACTTCCTTACAATACATTTTTATAGTGATTTGTCGGCAACACGACAACATAATACGTTGATTATTGTCACTAAGGTTGATCGGGCGATTTCTGTGCGAGTCTTTATATCCTAATCTGTGTTCACTAACCTAGACACAGCAAAGCTTTTACTGTTATCGTGGGCTTTAATTCAGCATATATATATTATTTATATTCACAGATAAACAAGGTTTTGTGCCAGTTTCGTAAACCCTGTCAATGACTTGACATGCTTTGTTTTGTTGCTGAACTCTGCTTTGAAACTAATTTGCACTACTGTTAATTAACAGTTACTGTAGATTAGATTGGAGAACTTCACAATAAGGGCATGTCGTGTATAGAATCGTTGCACCTTCCACAAGCTAGTGGATCCAATGTGTCGCATTATTTTTAATCTTCTCAAGGTATCCTTAAATACAGCTTCCTCCGTTATGTTGACAGTTCCCAGCATATCTTAGGTGCAGTTGTTATAGAAACATCAATTTATCTAAGAATACGCATCATTAACTGTAGTCAATTCCATTTATGAATTGTTTTTAAGAATGCGTTGTACTAATCATGTAAAAGTTAATGTGCAAAATGCCCGAACAAGAAGCTTTCTTAGCCCGTTCGCACATGTTATTGTTTTACCATTAAATTATTTTTATGAGAAACGAACAAAATTAATTGTTTATAGTTTATTATAAAACAGTAAAAATAATAAGTAAAAATGTTATGCAAAAAATATTCATTTTGATACAAAATGACTTAATAAATGCTTATTAGGTAAGATGATATAAATACACGTATCCGTTTAAACCCATATACGATTTAAACGCCTTGACATGATTTTTTATATACATAAACATTATAGGCAGTTTCTTACAATATCAATATAACCCAAGATATAATTATATCTATAACACGATAGGTCGTATAGTTCTATGCCACCTATAATAGGTATATCATATATGACTATCACTGAGGAAGCACGTTGTGGTTCCCTTTTGAAAAGCAAGATAATACGTGAAATATGACTAGGTGACAGGATGTAGGTAGCAGTAGATAATAAGTAGCAGAACTAGGGCTAAAACAATAAAAACAAAAAGATAATAAATATTGGTCTGGAAAACTCGTCAGGTAATAATACTTTAAACGTATGTGATATTATTACACTAAAATTGCTACAAATTACTTCAGTGTCCTTTAAAACAAGTCATGTTATTAAAATCCAAAGTTTAAATTTCAAGTGAGACCAGCACTTGTGTTGGTAATAGTTGCCGTACTCGTTTCATTTTCATTCTGAAACATCTCCTGCACTTCTTCACAAGTTTTGTTATAGTATATGTTATTGTGGTCGTACTGGGGCCACGTCTGTATTGCTCTATAAAGGTTACTGCCTGGGCTTAACGTTATTTGTAGATCCATTGCTCCGACCACATGGAAATCAGGGTGAAGGTAACCCAAGTCTACGCCCTGTTTAAATAACATTTGTGCTCTTTCTTGTTGCAGATCTGTTACTTTTGAAAAAGCTGGGAGACCTTCCCTGTAGTCCCCTGTAATAAATAATATTCAGTTAATTAATGAATTTTCATTTTTACATTTTCTTAATACGGTACGACACCGAAATATGAGACGTAATATCATAATATTTAGAGGTGAACATGAGTTCTAATATTTTGAGAATTGCTTCAATCGTATTTGACGCGAGTGATTTTAAATCTTTTATGTATTATCGACGTTTTCTATTTGAGGGCCCAAAACATAACGTTCATCTTAGCAGTTCTAGCTTAGGTTTTTTATAATATCACATATTCCAACCTTGATATGTAAAAATAATAAAAACTTATGAAAAGGTAATATGGATTAAAACCGTTTTAAAAATGGCAGACTAAAACCAGATCAATTGTAAGTACTATTTACTTATTGCCAAGGTTATAAAACACAGTTTAAAAGAACACTGATACATCGGTAACAGAGTTGTTTAAAAAAAAAAGAAAAGTCAGTCATGGGACTGGGCCGACAGAAGTGCAAACCTAAACGATACGACGAACTTAAAACGTCACATTAACAGGTTGGTGACATAAATTAATAAAGAGATACAACTCAATGTTTAGATTAGCGCCCTCTAGTGGATCTATATATGGATTACTAGCGTCTCTCTCTCTCTCTGACTGACTGACACTCACTAACTCACTCACTCACTCTCCCCACTCACCCACTCTCCCTCCCTAGATTCCCTCCCTACCTCCATCTCTTTCACTCCCTCCCTCTCTGCCTTCCTCTCTTTCTCACTCCCTCCCTCTTTCCCTTCCTCTCTCTCTCACTCCCTCCCTCCCTCCCTCCATCTCTTTCTCACTCCCTCCCTCTCTCCCTTCCTCTCTCTCTTACTCCCTTCCTCCCTCCATCTCCATGTTTCTCTCTAAGAAACTCACCTCCGTCTTAAGAATTTTCGATCTCGTCATAAAAATATTTTTTTTTTTAATATATTACACTCGGACACATTTTCCATACATTTTCGATCAGGGTCCACGTGACCATATTACACTCGGACACATTTTCCATACATTTTTCACTTCAAAAGTTAATAATTTAAAAAAATGCAAGGAGTGATGTCTAGATGGACTTGGATCCATCCAACGAAGTATAAGTTGGCCCGGTAGAGACCTATTCCGACTGCATTCGATTGGGCTCGGGCGGTGGAGCGGCGTCGGCGAAGCAGGTCCTATTTTGAGTGTGTGCGGTGGTGCGTTCGCATGTAGAGCGTATGGGAGTAGCTTGAATCATATTGGTAGCAGAGGGCTTCAATTGTTTTATAAAGACTGAATAAAATTATTCTCGTAAGGAGTCATACGCGGCAAGTACTACTTGGGATGCCCCTAAATCTTAATTTCATCTTTTAAACGTACTTTACCTAACAAACTTTAATTTAAATTTTCTCAAAAAGCCTGCTTCAAGCATTTTCTTAAAATTACACTGCTCCTTACCGACAAATCCTAAGCCCATTGAACAGCGGTTGTAACCGAACGTATGTGCACCAACGATGTTCCATCCCCGACCTTCGTATACCCTGCCATCGTTACCAATTAAAAAGTTGTAGCTGAAACAAGCTATAAGTTAGAATCAGAAAATACAAAGTTAAAAAAAGAATTAATGAACACGTGACTAGGTACTATTTAGTCCGTACCATGTAGTCACACTGCTGTGACAAAGTGGTTTTACAACGATTTACGCCGTATACATATATTATATACCTACAAAATATTGATTTTTATAGAAGAAATAATTCGTGCAATCAGTAGTATCCTTACAGCCATATTCAGAACAAGCTGACCCGCGCAACTTTGTCTGCGTCACATAAGAGTAAGAGATACACTTTTCCCGTTTATAAGTAGTCAGTAGTAATAATTGCGTTACTTTAGATCGAACTAGTTACGATACTTATATATATATATACTTACGGTATGTCATATCCATATGTTTTAAGGAAATAGGCCTGTGTGGTTCGCATCTCCGCAGCGCAGTCCAAGAAGTTAAAGCATTCTTGGCTGACTGTATGAGCAATGATGACGAGTCTCAAAGGATTAAACTCGTCATTTTTCTCTGTGTAATTCCGCTTTACCGCTAACCACATTTCTTTGTCTATAAACCACTCATGAGGCGCTGTGTATAAAAGAAATAGATATTCAGTTATTTCAAAGGCAATTTTTCTGCTTAAAATTACACTTTGCTTCTTACCGACAAATAAGTACCAAGCTAATTGAACATTTGTTCTTTTTTTAAAAAAGTAGCTTTATTGCTTATGCATAACAAAATAAAGATCCAGTCGGATTTTAGTGCAAATGTGGTCCGTTCCTTTGTTTGACATCATAAGCGTAACGTCGATTGCTATAAATGTAAGTAGGGAAGTAGATTAGATCAATAAAAAATATTTAGTTAAAAACGTAATAAAAGGTCGTAAAACCTTTAAATAATTTTCATATTACATCTGGAACACACATTGATATCATATCTCAAACTAAAAATAGCTTGTACTCTATATAACGTCATGTTATAATTTAAATGATTTTAATGATTTCTTACTCACATTCTACGTCTCCTCCCACGTTCTTAACGATTACGGTGAAATAAACTACAAGAAGGACGCATACGAGAAGGACCAATAAAGCGGCGACACAACATATTCTTTCTGCGATTGTCGTACTCTTCGCTACATCCCAGACGTATAGGTGAAATGGTAAATCTGGAAAATATTATATACGTTAATAAGTCGTTACGATCTAATGGTGTATGCAGACAGTATTGGAAGTACATATATTGTTTTATGTTTTAGTATTATTAATTATTATCAATTTTAAGATCAAATTTAGTGTAATACTAACTACACTAAACATTTGATACAAAAGATAAGTAAATTATAGTCTCAATCTCTCATAGTTAAGTTAAGTTACTTTAATATAAAATACAAAGAGCGAGCGACCAAGGAGCGCTGTCCGTGGCATTCTTTTTCAGCAATATAACGCGCTCGCTCATACAGCTGCTAGAACCATGGACTATTTGAATACTCCGGGGGTACAAATCAAACATTCCACATCCCAGATTGAGCCGCGATCTGTGCGATTTTTTAATTTCCCACGGTAAAGAAATGCTTCCTGGACGAAAATTTAACACTTCAGAAAAGGCCATTGAAGAATTTCGGTGGTTATTTTTCGACCTCCCGCAAGATATATTTTTTAAATGTTTCGAAAGCTGATTCACCCGCATGCGTAAGTGCATTGGGGTTGGAGGGGAATATTTTGAAAAGCTATAAGTAAATAAACTTTTTGCACATTCCAACTAGTTTTCCTTTCACCAACAATTTTTAGAACAGCCCACGTATATATGAGACATTTAAAACGGTGTAAAATGTAACTAAAATAAGACTTAAAAGTAAAAACGCCCGTAACGCATACATGCACTCCACGTAATTCCTCAAAGACAAAACAAATTTAGTAAATTAAGTAAAATCTATAAAAACACAGAAAGAACATATGTAGTTGTATGCGACGAAGATAACTAGTAGAGAATTGAAGGTCATAAATCAATAAGTCCTATCAGGCATTTTAAAGATAATACCTAGACCGTAATACATCGAAACAGGGTTCTATTGCATAAAAATATTATAAATTTAAACAAACATTCAAATCATGATCATTACTTACAGTCATCAAGCGCTGTGACGAACCGGTATTAAATATTTCGCAGAGCATAGCTAAGCAATATAGGTAATTAACATCAGAATTGAAATTACTTGTATAAATCAGTAATTAATAATAATTAATTAGCACCGCATCAGAATAAAACTCTAATATATGAATATTAAATTTCTTAATGTAATATTGGTGTTCACCAAAATATGTTCATATATTCATACCATTCACCAATATTACAATAACAAATTTACAGAAACTAACCAATACATAGTTTTGTTTACAAGTGAATAATCTGTCAAAAGTCTGCAGCCTACCTTTAATGACTTTGGTTCTGTCGACATTTTGCGTGACGGATACAAACTTGGGGCCGATGTGGACGCGCGAGGATTGGGTGACATTGACGCTGCCGATGGCACCGGGGGAGCGATCATCAGCAACTGTCACTTGGTCATCCAGCATCATCACCTCGGAGCCGCAACTTGACCTTCCTAATGTCATGTTGCCTTGGTGGAATTAGGAAAATAAATTCCGATAAGTTGTTGATTACAAGCTTGATCACAACGATATAACGTAATCACTCTACCAAACTATAAGGATGTCGTCAAACGTCCACACGCTTCGTCGTCTGCTACGCGACTAACTTCGCACCATTGCATTTGGCAACCATTAGTAAGCCTTTTGCAAGCAGCTGACCGACGTATAGTATTATCTATTCTCTCTGTGTCGTCACCATGTAAACAGTTGAACGATATATAATATCTAAAAGTGTAGAATTTTTACATGAACACTGGAAATTTACATACTTTGACACAATTATTATTATCAGTTTGTTGATAATGTGCTATAAAAATTATTGCATCGTGACCATGTAGATTGGGACAATAGAATGAGGTCTGACTGTCTGAGACGTTACTTTTAGTATGTATAAGTGCCTCTTTGTATATTTTCCTTGTTGACGGATGCGGGGATTGTGGGGTATCGGCGGAGGCGGAAAATATTTTGCAAAGGCGTATTCGTACTCCTACCACAATCATAGAGACCGTAATTTCAGTTTGTTATTGTATTGTTTCCAAGATTTCTGTCTTATCTTAGTTTATCGTTCGGTAATCTTTTTATACTTAAACTGAGATACCTAAGGATCAGTAGATAATCTAGCGACTAGCCTTAAAATACACTTGAACACGTTATAATGTACATGTACTAATTCTAGGAACTATATTAATTAAAAATTTATTAACCTCTAACGTACTGTTTGTATATTCTTTGCCTCTGTCGATATCCCACATCCGTCAACAAAAATAAAATACAATGAGTCAATTTTTTTTTTAAAGACAACGCCCGCTTTAGGGAGGGTCAGATATAAATACGTATAGTGTACAGTCTGAACTTTGAGAAGTGAGATTGATTGATTGTAATTATATCGATGTAATAGTGTTATTCTTTGATATAAGTGTTACCAACTCCCAAAGATATTTATCCTTAAACTAAAGTCGAAAACCCCTAAATGCCACCATTATCTGAACCCCTAACAAACTTTTACTTAAGTAAACTATAAAAATCTTTAATTACAAATTATTCAATATTTCCAAAATAGGTTCTTTTTTCAGTACCGAATTTTTGAAGTTTCGAAAGCATTCGAATTTTATCGAAGAACGGTTTCGGTCGTAATTCGATGGCACCGGTGATTCAATGTTAAAGGATAATTTGGATTTTGGATAACATTTTGAATTTCATATTGTCCATCTTGATAATTTATAAATTACAATGTAACAAAATTACCTCTTAGTTCTAGGCCAATTTCTCAAATTTTAGTGTACCTACTTTAGAATGAAATCTTTAGACATTATATTTACCTGATTACCGACTCAGCAACACAATAGCGAAAATTAAGCTAAATAATTTTCTTGAAGTAAATAGGAACCAACGTATTTCCAATAAGCAAAATCTTAGATTATGCATTAATATCTAGAAACCATAGACGTGGTGACTAGAGTTGTTATAAAACTTTATGGTCACACTAGTCACAATTATTTTTTATTTAACTCCATTCTTAGTAACAAGGAACTGTATTGGGTCGCTTAGTTAAAAATATCATACAAACGAATAATATGATGATTACCCCAGGGCCTATACTAACTTGTAAATAAAAAAATCCCTACAAATATAAAACCCCTAAAAAATCCCACCCCACATATAAACCCCCTAAATTTAGGGGGAAAACCCCTGAGTTGTTAACCACGCTTGATATTTACATTTGAATTAACATGTCTACATGTATATCCTGTTGAAGTTGCTTTTATTACTTTCGAGGATCGCAGAATTGATAGGAATATGGTGTTATCATCCAAACTAATGTATCTATACTTTACTTTAAGACCTTAACGAATTATAATTTCAAAGCTAGGGACCTATTAAGGAAACTTCTAAACAAAAAGAAACAATGTCGGTGATGTAAAATGCTTACCTAATATCACCACGCATATTCCTGTCCAAATAAGAACATATTCTGACGCGGTTGCGAGAGGCTTAAGCGTTTGAAACCCTCGTCACAGATTACTAAGTAGTTTGCCCTCGTTCACCACTTTCAATAGTCAATAGATGAACTTGGATGATTTACTGACATCATTTCCTGGGAAATAATGGCGAGAAGTTTCGTCTATGTTTGTAATTTTTTTTCTGTGGAAAATTATTCTGCAATATGTGTGTTGTTAGTTTATGTTAAAAATGTGTGTAGAATTTAACTTACCGATAATAAAAAAAAATTTAATATCATTTATTACATACGAATAATCATCACAACATTAATACTTTATATATTATAATGTGTATGTATATATGCATGTATTTTTTTTTATGTATATATCTTTGTATGTATATGTGTATTTATTTATATATTCTCATATTTTACTCATCGTTTCTTTTTTGTTTTGGTATTTATTTTTCATTTATTTGTTCTTAAGCTCATGATATAAATTTAGTGCACCTACTTCACCCATTTCTGCACCACCCTAGGGTAGACTGGTACAGAATGCTTATGGCATTAAATCCGCCATTGTCCATTTTTGTGCATAAAGTTTTAATAAATAAAAAAAATATATATTGATTTTTTTTAATTCACTAAAGCTGATACTTGACGCCTCTGGAGAGTGTTGGGCCTGGTTCAGGGAAACACGAGGTAATACGCAGCGAGTCCAGCGTCGCGTCGCGCGGCCCCTTGCGGGGCTCTCTCCGTAATTCACGGGATTCCCGTGGTATAAAGTTGCATTTGATTATATAATATATTAATTAAAATACAATAATGGGGACGCGGCCGCGTGTAGTCGTAGATATCAATATACGCTTCTACATGAACTCTCTCATAAAATAAGCAATATGACATGATCGCGCAACTCAACGCCAAACACTCCGCGTCTCCCTGGATGAGACCTTGGGAAACATAAAAATTTTCTTTAGCACGGTGTCTTTATTTTACATTTTTAGTGAAAAAGAAAAGTAATTATCACAGATTTGATATATAATTGGTTAAATGCGTAAATTTAGAGATACTGCCTTATGTTTCTTTAAAACTATGGCAGTATCTTGTGCAACGTGTTACAGAAATTAGTGTTTATATTTTAGGATCGTTTTGGTGTATATGCGATAAATAGTTTTCTTTTAGTTCACTTCGCCATACCCTGTTAATATAAATCATACGGTCAGAATTGGTAAACCTAATTCCTCTAGTAGGCCTTATATAAATAATAGTCTAATTGATGGTTGAAATATTTATTTCTAGACATGTGTCATAAAGATATAACAAATAATAATAACAAATTGAAAAATGCTTCATGTAAATACCAAAAATAACACACAGTGATAGATAGTGATAGTTTCATTAATGTGTCTCGGATTGCTTATCTATCATTTGATTATCCTGTTTGTATCAGGTGTGCATTATCATTTAGTTCATTTAGATATCGTTTCGAAATACGATGTTAAAATTTCATTGTTATACGTAAACAGTCATTTATCGAGAGCGTTATCTTATTTATTTACTTTTAATGACGTCACTAAAAGTTCACGTTTTTCATTTATAAAAGACTAGCTGTGCCCGCGGCTTCGCCCGCGTGTAAATCTATTTGTGACTAAAAGTTTGATTGCGGGAAAAGACGGTAAACCTGCCCTTCCGGCCTTAAAAGTGGGCATGAAGTCATATGAAAGAGACTATTGCACTATTTCAAAAAATGTGCGGACAATGGACGAATATCCGTTAAAAGATTTTGTATCGGTTGTGTAGTTTCGTATAGTTCCTATATCTCCTATCCTATATTTTGTATAGTTCCTATATATTGAGAAGAATCACTTTGCCGGATGCACAGCACACACCGCTCGCTTCATCTATCCATTTTTTTGTATGGCACTTAGGGTAAATCTTACTGATTCCTCCAAATTTATAGTATTTTGGATCGTAACTGAAAGCCGACCTATTACTGTGAGCTTATATTTTATTGCGCGGTCGTTGTCTTTCTCTTTGTACCGTAAGCCGCTATGAACGGGCGGCTGGTGCTTGATTCGCAACGTCGTAAAATGTTGTGCAGTGGAACATTGTGACCGCTCAATGCTCGATCTTCTCACGCGTGGTTGCGAAGTTCTAATATGTTGTGCAGTGAAACGTTGCGAGCGCTGAATGCTCGATTCCTCACTCGAACCTGTGACGTTCTAACATTTTGTTCGCTTATTCGCTGCGAACGTTCCACGCTGAACTCTCTATCACGCTACTGCGTTGCATACTCTCTCCGACTTGTAAGACGATCCTCTCTCTCAGAGGAAGACTCTCCAATACGACGCATTTTGGCTGCCCTACACTGGAAGTTCTATTTAGAAAGTTGTAAACTTCTTCTAGATATATTAGTAGCTATCTATTGTAAAGGATTCTGAGAAGAACTTTTTAACATAAATATTTACAAAAAGATTTTTTCAAAATATTTGTAGCTTTCAAATGAACTTTCTAAATTAAATAAATTCTTATGTGCAAGTTGTAGTTCTCATAAGAACTCTTTAAAATAAATGTAGCCCTAAAAAGAACTTTTTCAGATAGTTTTAGCTCTCAAAAGAACATTTTCAATTGAATGTTCAATTTTTGTTATGAATAATCACTATTTTGCTCTGGTGCTTTGCGTAAGGAGCAGGCCGCGTGAGTGAGCCGCGCGACTACCTTATACGTAGACGTCAACTCCCCTCCCGTACCGCAATCTCGGCACTGTTTTTACACGTATCAACGACTATATATTTTTTTCATTGTCTCCTCGACAATGCATCCAAATAAGTTGCACATATTCACACTTTGTAATGACTCCGTAAGTGTTACATCAAAATAGCTCTAATATTTTGTCTCTTGTCGCAAACTTATAACACATTCACATAAATCTTACATATGTCCATACAAACTTTCATCCCCTATTCCCTATTGTTATTTTACACCCTTGAAGGTAAAACTTTTACAAACTTTGAATGTCATACACTTATTTATATCGAATCAACAGCCTAAAAAATAAGTTTCAAGCTCTAAATATGACAATACTTCCATACAACTTTTCATCCCCACCTTTCAAACCTTTACACCCCTTTTTTCGCATTAAAAAGTAACCTATGTGCTTTCTTAGGCTTTAGACTATCTGTGTACCAAATTTCATTTAAATCGGTTCAGTAGTTTTGGCGTGGGTTCGATTCCACGTGGGTGGAATCGAACCCACAACCTATAAGTATAGCGGTCAGGGTCACTAACCACTAGACCAACAGGCCAGTCAATTATTATGGAATAAGTATTATTATGGAAGAGTAAATTTTGTTACAGAAATCAAATTCATTTTTATCCTTTTAGAACCAAAGCAGTCTTGAATCCTTACACATACAGCGTGTAAGTTTGAGCTACGCGAAAAACTTACAAAAACCTCTTTCTGTTTATACTTATAACAATACAAAACTTAGTTCATCATAAAAAGCGAGATTAAGGATTTATAGTCATTAGTTTTATTTTGGTGCTACGTAATGTACACCTTACAAACGTAGGTATTCTTTTTGTGCGGTACGGTACCTTAAACGTCAAGACCAGCTGGTTGCATAAAATGTTTAAATGTTGTTTGATTGATTACATTGCAGTTTTTAGCCGTATGCAGTATTTATTAAAAAAAATCGATTAAATGTTCTGTTTACTCATTGTGACATTAACCAAAAAAAAAAAAAGTAATTATTTTCCGGCAGAAAATTCCAATGTTTTTCGACTCAGAATGATGGTTTGAATACACGGTTCGGTTCGGTGTTTCTTACACCCTGTACAAGGCAGTCTCGATTCCTTACATACATATGTAAATAGCAAAGCTTTCACATAAATAATATTTATTATTTTATTCTATTATATATCTAATATATTAAAGTATTCGATAAATCCAAATATAATCTTTATTTACATTCACTGTGATGTACACCGTATGGGCGCGACCTTCAACTGAATCTGGCAGTGTGTTGGAACTGACGAAAAAGTCTGGCTGCTTGGGAAACTTCTTTTAATACTTAGTATTAAAAGAAGTTTCCAAGTAGCATAAGCTTTTATACTATGACAAAAGTAGAATTATAAGTCTGGCGCATGCTATGAACATTTCGCAGCTAAATCAAAACCTATAGAGTAGAAACCTCCCGTTGACCTACAATCATGAAATTTGGTAAAAAGCGATATCTCACAGCACAAGTAAAGGAAAAAACCAAAACTCATTATTTTTTTGTTATATCTGTCTCTCTGTCTGTATGTCTGTCAAGATCCTTTTCCTCCTTGTCCCTTGAAGCTGTAAAAAATTAAGCTTCTAAGTCAACGCAATCAAAAGATACCATTAAGCATTAAGTTTTAACAAATTTGAAGATTTCGCAGCAAAATCAAAACCTATAGGATAATTCTCATTGACTTAGAATCATGAAAGTAAGAGAGAGAGAGGTAGAGAGAGAAGTAAGGTCTGACAGCACAAGTGAAGGAAAAAATCCAAAAGTCGTTAATTTGGGGTCATTTCACATGAAAAAAGAAATTGTGATTACAAACTTATATTTTGCGGTTGGCAAGTTGACTTTGTCTTAAATAAATGTATAGGAAATTATTTTTATTATAACTGTAAAGTTAAGTTTGTCTTTTGGAAGAAACGGGTAAAAATCTTGTAGAATTGATACCCGAGATGGACGTATTATATACTTACAAGTTTGTTTTTTACGGAATTCTCGGTGCGCGAGTCAGATTCGCACTTGTCCGTTTTCTTTAATTTGATGTTTAACTGTAATACTGAGTAATATTAAAACTGTGTATGTGAGTTTGTAATGGTTTTCATGCCAGAGCTACTGAACCGATCATCATAAAATAAAATAAAGAAAAGGTACCCTATGATTCCTCGCATTTAATGATCATCATGTTTATGAGGAATAGATAGATTGACAAAATCTAAGGTAGATTTTGTCAATCTATCAAATCGAGCAAGCGAAAAGCTAGTAAAAAAAAAACACTGAATATCAGATAAGACTTATATTTGCGGACATGGTTGTGTCACTTATAACATTTTCCTTCACAAATAACTTTAATATTTGGTCGCAAGTGTGGTCTTTAAACACATTTTTGTGGTCGTAGTTGGACCATCCCTGTATTGCTTTGTAAAGATTAGTACCCGGACTTAATGTTGGCCTGAGATCTTTCGCTCCAAGCACTCGAAACTGAGTATGAAGGTAACCGTGCTTGACCCCCTCTTTTAATAACATGTGGGCTCTCTGTAGTTGCAATTCTGTCACGTTTGAATAAGAAGGTAGTCCTACTCTGTAGTCACCTGTAATAAGAAATATCAAGATCAATCGTTACAACGTTTTACATTTCGTTCCTAAAAAGGAAAAAAGGAGCCTTTATAGGATCACTTTCAAGGTCCTTTTTCTCAGGATCATTAAATACTTATGTATGCGGTCCCTTGAATCTGTAAAAAATGAAGCTTCTATGTCAACGCAATTAAAAGATACGGTTATTTAAGCTTTAAATTTTAATAAATTTGAACATTTCTCGAGGTGAATCAAAACCTATAAGATTCTTCCTATTGACCTAGAATCATGAAATTTTTTAAGAAGCAATGCTGTTTGGACTGCCGTGGCGCTGTAGCGCTTCGGGTATGTTCGCGGAAACTCGCGTAGATGATTTCCAGGCAATCATGCGAAAGAAAAACGGCCCCCTTACTACAGCGTCTGCATGGCAGTGACAACAGCATTCTGAAAATGATTGCTGCCAGACCGGACTGCCCATTCCAGAAACACTAGTAGTAGTAGAAGTCGTATTTTGGCAATTCATTCCTAGGCTCCGGTGTGATACGATAAAAATTAAGCACTTGTGTATTTTCCTATAATACTTATCGCGAAACGTACAATGGAAAGGATTTTGATGAGCACTTACCCACAAATGCTACGCCGACTGAACAGCGATTGTAACCAAATGTATGTGCTCCAACGATATTCCATCCAAGACCTTCGTATACCCTTCCATCATTACCGATTAGAAAGTTGTATCTGAAATATAGATACAGTTTTATCCAGTAAGGTTGCCTCCACACTCCGTACTCCATACCTCAAATAGTGCAGTCAATGGAGCTTCAAATCCTATCAATTTTGGTTGTGACTCTGCACAATTAAATTTTTGGTAGGAATCGATCGGGAACGATTGACATAATTTCTATACGGGGGTCACACTGAAAGTTTTCGGAAAATAAAGAATGGAATGATATAGAAGCCTGTTAATATTTTTATTGCTTTTCGAAGTAGTCTCCGTTCCTTTCTAAGCACCGTCGCATGCAATGGAACCATTGACTGAAGCAGTGAGCTCACTCTTCTTTAGGGATCTCTTCCTTTTTTCGGGTTTCGGGTTCGTAACAATATATCCAGCTTTCATCACCTGTAACGATGTTATATACAGCATTCGAGGCACCTCGACGACGAACGATAAAAAACAACGGCGTTTTTGATCTTCTGTCAAATTATGAGGTATCCACCTAGTACAAAGTAATTCGAAATTTTAGTAAATTTTTCATGGGCTGCTTTTCTTACTGGCCTATTCTAAAAACCTTCAGTGTGACCCACGTATATAATAAGAAATATATTTTTGAATAATGTAAGCAAATAAAATATTACTATAAAAGATGCTTTGTATAAGCATAAATATCAATTTATATAACATTATTATCACATAAATGAAATAATTCAAAATTTACGTTTTTCGAGTTTTCAAAAAAAACCGAATTAACTTCGTCAGTAGAATACGTACAATCCCACAGCCGACTGGATACTAATGAAAATGACAGAAACTAAATAAAACTAAATAATTAGTTATTTCAGTATCAGGTAATTATTAAACATTATAGAATTAAAATTAAGAAAGTATTAATTAGGAATATTTCACGACTTTACAAGATAATTTTAATATAAAACTGCAATATTTATAACTACTCCGTTTACATCAAAATCATTAGATTACATATTTTAGTGAAAAGTCAAATTAATACGAACTTTTTAAAACTTTTCTCCAAGATGCATTCTTGATATAGTATAATTTTCTACCTTATTCTAATACTTCATTAATTACTCTACACGTATCTGTGTTTGTAATTGACCTAACCCATTTATTTATTTCTTTATGATTTTTTGAAGTCATCAATCTAAACATGTCAAAATTTAAATTTCGAGTTAATTCAGTTTATGAATAAATGTGCGATATTCGATATAATAGGTCGGGGAAAAAGTCTTTTCGTATTTTGTATGTTTAAATTGAAGAAAAATCTATTTGGTTGTACTGTTTGTATCAGGTTTGTTTTAACATCAATAAATATAGGACATTAAGAAAATGAAAAATGAAAAATAAAAGATACTGTCCCGACATTTTTCAATGGTTTTTCATGTGTTTTTCTGTCCCCCAAAAATGAGTGAATCTAACGAAGAAATTCGATACATTCTGAAGTTTTATTACAAAAAGGGAAAAATGTGATTCAAGCTGGGACAAGAAATTGTGACATTTATGGACCTAATTCAGTGTCAGTAAGAGTAGCACAAAGTTGGTTCTAGCGTTTTCAGTCCGGGAATTTTGATGTCAAAGATGCAGCTCGCTCTGGTCGCCCTCATACGGATAAAGCCGATGGCATTTTTGAAAATGTGAAGTTACGACATAGCCGAGGAAGTGTGAATTGACCACAAAATAGTTTTGACCCATTTAAAAAAGTCTGGCTAATTAAAAAATATCGATATTTGGGTGCCACACGAGCTCATCAAAAGAAACCTAATGAATCGTGTACTCATTTGCGATTCTCTATTGAAACGTAATGAAACCGAACCATTTTTGAAAAGATTGATCACTGGTGATGAAAAGTGGATCACCTACGGCAAGTACGTGCCAAAAAGATTATGGTCAAGGGGTAGTCAAGCTCCATAGACTGTAGAGAAACGGATTAACGAGGTGACAATTATTATATATAACGAGGTAACAATTAATAAGGTGATGCTGTGTGTATGGTGGGATTTGAAGGGCATCGTTCATTATGAGCTCATTGAACTTGATGGATGAAAGACCACTCCTTGAAATTGATGAAAAAATGTTTTGCCCGGCTGTAAAAACCGCAAAACCATCGATTAGGATCTCTACTGCCAACAAATAATTCAAAACTCAAGCAAGAAATGAAGAAAAAAAACATGGCCGGATTTGATCAACAGGAAAGGAGTGGTCTTTCATCACGCCAGACCACACACATATTTGTGCACTCAGCAAAAATTGAGAGAGCTTGGTTGGGAAGTGTTAATGCATTCACCATATAGTCCTGACCTTGCACCGTCAGATTTTCACCTGTTTTGGTCTCTTTCGAATTCTTTGGGTAGTTAGGTTAACATCAAAAGAGGACTGTTAAAACTACTTGTATCAGTTTGTTGGTAAAAAAATCACAAGATTTCTAAAGCAACGGGGTTATGTCACTACCTACAAGTTATCGTACAAAATGGCACATATATATTATAATTAAACTTTGAAAAAAAAATGTCTTGAATTTGTATATAAAATACGAAGAAACTTTTTCCTCGACCATATACATACCCGTATTTATAATATACTAGATGACCGGTAAACTTCGTATCACCTACAATTTATTTTATTCCGAGCATTTTCATATTTATTCACCTTTTAAACCTTCTCTGGACTTCCACAAATAATTCAAGACCAAAATTAGCCAAATCGGTCCAGCCGTTCTCGAGTTTTAGCGAGACTAACGAACAGCAATTCATTTTTATATACATAGATTATAATATTTGACACGTTAAGAATATAAGATAGATTATTATTACTGACAAGACGTATTTAGTTCTTTTAGTAAATATAAGAGGTAAGCTAGATACATAACTCATTTAAATGAAGAATGGAAAACTGTAACAGGGAGTGAAAAGATTACTGGACTGTCAAAAATTGAAATTAAGATTAGCTCAGGTAAGTGTTAGTACGAACATTCAAAATACTCCCTACAGGAATTAAATGTTCCTGTCAGTAGCATTTAAAGAAAAATTGTTAAAACATTAGTAACAGATTGGATAGATTCGACGTGTTAGTATCTATATGATTATCTATGGGGATCTTGTTTTCTCTCACAAATCTTTTAAACTAATACATTTAAAATTAATACATGTTAGACCGTTACTTACGGAATGTCATAATCGTACTTTTCAAGGAAATAACTCTGTATATTTTTTAGTGCCGCCAGGCAATCAATGAAAGTATAACAAGCCGGGCTAACAGTGTGACCGATGACGACGAGGGGCACATGGTCATCTAATTTTTCCGTAACATTGTATTCTCTTGCCAGCCACACCTTTCTTCTTATAAACCACTTCTGAGGCTCTGTGTGCAATTAGAGGAAATTAAATGTAACAAAAATCCGATTGCGTTAAAAATACCAACTAAAAACCAAATAGTTATAGCCTATGTCACTCCAACATGAGACGCATCTAATGATATTTCATATATATAGAAATCGGTGAAACAATTAGCAGCAGGCTGTCGACCGTGCAAAAGAGTACCAAAATAAATTTAAAAATTCTATCCTCGGTCGTCAATCGGGAATCGGGAAATATATTGGCTATTTAGTCTTGAAGATTAAATTGGCTTTGATAATAACTTAAGTTCATCTTGGGCACATCAAACGAAGCACAGAAGTTTTCAGTTCTATGAGTGTGCTATCAATGAACGTGTTTATGTACTTGACAAATCTCGGTTTACCCAGTCTCAATGTTAACAAAGGAATGTTTCTTGAAAATTTAAAATAGTTTTCATGATTTCTTCTGGTCGCCCCTTCTACTACAACTAACTACTGTTAATCGCAACAGAAGGAGCATTATGCACATTTTTTTAACTGACGATTAGCAAATAGGACACGACACAAACTAGTGAAGTGAAGTTTTTACTATTTACCTATATTAATGATGTCTTCTTTCACATTATTAACTTTTATAGCGAAGTAAACGACGAGTACTATGCATAGGATGAGAATGAATAGCGCAGCGGCACAAATCACTCTTTCTACTTTTGTCGTGGTCTTCGCTAAGTGGCAAACGTAACGGTAGAATGATAAGTCTATAAAAAAACAAGAAGATACTAATTGCATCGATATAGATAACAGTTATTCTGAGGAGATATAACAAACACTTTGTCTAACTTATAATTTGGATTTGATTACGACGGTTACTCGCAAATTAAAATATACATTTTTTATTCAATGTATCACATATATACCAGTCTCAAATAAGATAAAACATACTTACATATGTATATGGCAGCGTTAACAGTATGAGATCTATGAGAAAAAGTTCGCACTCTTTACAATAAATTCGAACAAAAATTTTCTTAGTTGCCGTTCAATCGTGAATACATTAATTAAACCAATTGACTCAGAAGTTGACTATATCGTATGCAGGGTACTATTCCACACTGGTTATACAGTGTCGGCTCACAGCCTGTCTTAATGTATCGAGTTGATCTGAAAAATGGATACCTAAATCGGTTTCCTCGACCTTTATTGCAACAAAGATGTATAGCGATAATGTTCAATAATTAGATTCGGATGACCTCGAAACTATTATAAACTACGTAGGTACATAAATATCTACAGGTTTTATTTTAACGACCGTACAAATTTTCCTCACAAGGAAACAAGATTTTAGTTTTTGATTTCGTTCATGATAAGACGTCCTGCCGAAGGTGGCGTATGTGTCGGGTCGTTCGGCACCCTTTGATATGGTTGAAGTGGACGATGGCTGGCGCGTGCGTCATGCTCGTGAACGAGTGCTGTTGGTTGGGGTTGGTCATCTCCGAACTGCTATTACTTACATATAGTAGTAGTTTGCGCGACTGTTTATAGTTTGGAACAATACGTTACATTGTCCTCACATTTCATTTGCGCTTATAAGCAATGTAACCAAAGAGTTGTAAAAAAGATGTTGAAAAAGAATGTCTTTAGAGTTTCTTGCCTGTTCTTCTCCACAGGATCTACGTATTGGAACAGGCAACTAGCTTCACGACTGACTTAGTCGGACTGACTACCACTCCTGACAATTCAAAAATACCTGTAATGGGTTTAATTGAAATAAACGATTTGGATTTGATTGATTGATTTGATAAGGTTTTTAACGAATTTAACAACCAGTAGCTTTAGAAAGGACTTAGAGATCTTTTTAGGGGGAGTTAGAGAAATTTTCTCTAACTCTACTGACCGTTAATTTCGCCCAGGAAGTATATTTTGCCTCTATTTGTTCATAAATTAAATGAAAATTTACCGTAGTAATGGGTTTATTGAATACTGTTTTTTAACACATTAATATACATTCCGTTCAATTATACATTTTCTGATATACCTACACTTCCTGTAATAAAACTTGTCTAATCCAAATAAGACACATCTAATCCAATTACAACTATATATATATATAACTAAAAGCGTCGAAAACCTCAATTTCGGTTATAACAAATGTATTTCAGGTATAAATAAACAAATTATTTGGCACTATAGGTATTACTAAAGTAAAGCAAGTCAAATCTTGTTTGAAAAGGAAAAGGTGTCCGTAGCTTTAAAAACTCTGCGAATGCACAGTCGTCTGTTGGCTCTAATTGTAATAATACAATTGTGGTTTTAGACATCCACTGTATACCCGTTAACAGGAAAGATTTATTTTTTATTTTTTGATTGATTGATTAGACTTACCATTTACCGCTTCGGTTTGTTCGATGTTTTGCTTTATGGTGACATACCTAGCTCCAATGTGGACGTGCGAAGATTTTGAAACGTTAAGATTTTCTAAAATACACTCTAAGCGAGGTTGAGCCGGCACACTCAACTCGGAACTGCAGTTCGCATGCCTTATGTCCTCAGAGCTGAAGTTTGACCGTGCTATCTCAAAACAGGAGCTTGATCGATCCATCTATGTTTTATTCTCTAGGCTTTACTTAACGACAACACCGTAACGTAATCCCTTAACCAGACAGTTATTTTTCACTTCGAGCCTTGTCATATGATGGTGGGTAATAAACTTAATGCGATTTGCCAGCCGATTAGTTTTATACTTGTGATGTTTGTTCAATGTTCGTCAACAAGTAAGCAATATTTGGATGTTAACTTAGTAAACTGAGTTTAATACGATTTAACTTACGATCTTTTTTAGTTTGCTAAAAGTAAAAATATGGGTCAACATCACTATCATGGATTATATTCCAGTTGATAACATGTTTTTAAGCATAAACGATGTTGATAATGTGCCAATATGATATCAATACTTCTTATGTGAGTCTCTACAGTTATATGTATGACATTTGTCGACTACTCCATGCAATTGATGGCAAACTAAAAAGAAATGAAAAACTAAAAATATATAAAAAACCACAATATTTCTCAGAAATGTGAGTGTAAAAATTTATACTATCCCCGTACTCGATCGAGTTACTTTTCTCGCTGATGGACCGCGAAGGTTTCAACATCTGGACAGGTCAAAATTTACGCTAACATTAGGTCATAGCGCTAATTTACTCAGGGTATATACAGAGTGTTCTCTGTAGCATAAAAAAAATACGAGTAATGTAGCCGTTGCTCGTGTGTGGTGCCAAATGTATCTGTTATTCAAAATTCCATTTTATTTAGCCACGATACTATATAAGTATATTAAATAATTACTCAGACATCTTATTGATTTGCAAGCTCAGACTCATTTCGTATTTGTTTTAGTTATTTATTCGTTATGTAATGTTAAAACTATAAGTATATAATGTATATTGTTATTCGAATCGCGTTTTAATTTCGCGAATTTAATTATCGAACTGCGTGTCAATTCGTTAATTGATCACATAGTTACCAAGACTCATAATACTTTCATAATTTAGGTTCGCTTCCTCTCCTGTACCCTTGAAAATTAATCCATTGTCAATCACTTACGAGTCAGCGGCGGCCCTGGGCACCGACGCTGAAATCAACCGAAACACTGCCATCGGATAGACCACTACTTCCCTTCAGCCAACTTTGCTCTTGGATAAGCGGATCAACACACCTAGCTACAGGCAGTCCAAACTGGTGCTAACATAACTTTAACTTGCAGACTGCTCAGTCTTAACATACTCGACATCCGAATAGTTGTAGGATCCATTACTGGCTTTTTGGTTTTGAATCTGCATCTATTCACCATCAATGCGACAGACCTTTATTCAGAAAATATATCAAGGAGTAAACGACCGCTAACTTTATCTTGCAATGCGAAGACGTGGCCACACAACGGGCACGTATCCTCAGTGATGCGAGGTCGCTCTTAGAAGCCTGTGAATGCCCCAGGAGGCTTCTGTGCTTCTGGAAGTATCTAGGCTGGCTCAACTAGCCAGCGTTATGTACACATATAATGGACCGACAAAGAGCCTACTCGTAAATGCGGAAACAGAGCCAACAATCAATACCTACCACCGGGCACTGGTCACCGACTCGTCACTATAACCGTTATTAACCAGTGATCATTTAGGCATTAACAACGGGGGCAGGCTGATGGTCGGACGTTAGGCTGATATTTATGGTAATGCCAGCTTAATACTTCTCCACCTTACTGGACTATACTCCTGAAGCGAGCCGCAATCACTAATATTCCATTTTCTTATCACGAATGAAGAAGAAGTGGAAGTATGAATGTGTTTTGTTGCTTATAAGCCGGTAAGTGACTCTTCGGGAACAGGACTCACTGGCCTTTTTCTTGAAGCATTTGTCAAAGAAAACGATACGATACAAACGAACAAAAGGAAAAGAATATCGAGCGAACATGGTAGTAATAATAAAAGGTGTCTAAACCAAAATTGTGGTAAAATGGTAACTTACACTAAGTTTATCTAAAAAAGGAAATAGGCCCACCCTCATATTTTGATAATATCTACTATATAAAAAATATCAAGCAATTAGCAAATAAATTTTATAGAGTTAAAACATCACGGAGACACTTTTTTAAGCCATCTGAAAATGAGCCATATATAAAATAAGGATGGATAAAAATAAATAATATTACGATGAATGCTAACGACGTGACCCCTAACACAAGCATTTAGCTTAGATGGAGGGATTCCTTACAGTACTCAACCACGTTCCTAGAAGTCTTGTAAAAAAAAAACTTCTGATGAAGACAGTGCCGCTTCTGACTGTTGTTGCCCTAATTAAGGTATTTAGCAGTACTAAAAGAAGTAACTGACGATACACCTGTGGTCGAATCAGTGCCTCCCTCTTAGGGAAGTCTATACATATAACCGCTACTACGTACCTACTAAAGGTACAAGTAACATTTTTCATAGTCTGCCAAACTGATCACATCAGCTTATTTATCTAACATACCAAAGTAGAAAATAGTTGTAAGAAATTAACTTACAAAAGAGAATAAGAATATTATACGAGAATAATATAGATACTTTTACATGACAATTTGTTCTGTTCATGAAAACTAGTTACTAGCCGACATTTCCTGTGACTAGCCTTAAGAAGAAACGCCATACATATTCCAAATGTGCAAGCGCCATGTAGAAGTTCAGGTTGGTCTTTATATGATATAACTTTTCACTTTTGAGTTGGCCAGTCACGACAGTAGACAGTAAACTAGATAAGTCAGTAATCATGAAATTCAATTATATCTAAGGGAGCTCCACGACTCCAATTGGTCCGCCTGCAAAATACTTGTCGCTGTTGTGAAGCCTACTCGGCACCTGAAAGTAAGTACTATAAGTCACTCTTTTTTCACAATCAAGATTACAATTCAAAATAGTTTATACAAATGAATAGAAGGTAGATAGTAGGAGGAAGATACAGTTTTTTTATTTTTTTTTGACAAGTAGTGACCATTGTATTCTACGAATGTACGACTTGTCGAATAAATCTTTTAAAAATAAAAGTAAGCTGTAAGTAAAGGAGTTACCCAAAATTGAGGTTAAAAAAATATTGACTGTGCATAATTTGTTTTGGCCGAGATATGTCTTATGCAAACATAACGTAGAAAATGAGTAAATAGTATTGATTTCATACTTATTTCTACGTTTCGACAGTCGTTAAACATAAAATTTAGGAATGAAATCATTCAAATTTTATGGGCATTCTTTCCAATATTATTTTATTTCGATTTACGTTGCTCGTTAGCTCGTGTTCGATATTTAATAAATGTTAAATTAGTAGGCTTTGTATGGTAAAATAATTGATATTGTTAATTTTACGTTGTGAGTTTAGTACGTGTACTGCTTGCTAATTCATCAACTTGTACCGTACCATGTATTACTCACTAAGACATTGATATTCTTAAACATATTTATACACTAGCTGTGCCGGTGACTTCGTTCGCGTTTATCTGAAAACTACAATATGTCGCTCATAATAGGCGTTGCATCTCTTCCTGAAAGGGGGAATCCTCCTGGCCGGATTTTTTATACTGTATTGACGGTGAAATAACTTGAAGTGTACAAAAAAGATTGTTTTGATTGCTTACACGCGAAATAACGACCAGGCCGCCTATTGTACATAATATCCACTCTTTGTGTTTATGTTAAGTAATATGTCGTGGTTGTACAATAAAGATTATACTATTCGATTTTAATTTGGCCGTGGGAAAAGCACCCATTTGTTTTTCGTGTGGAAGCTCACCTCCGGGCTATTGGTGAGGCCGTTATATAAGACTTCACCGGCTAAAACCACACGATGTGCCTTAACGCGCCTGTAATGAGTGGACCGTCAGTGCTGCGATGCCAGCCAGCCCGCGGGTGGCTATCGGGCTCCGTCTACTAAGTGGGCGCTGTCCAGACACCCCCTTCACGGGAGACTCTGCTGCGGGTGAAGAACATAAAACCCTTCTCATCCAGGCTCGGTCACTGGTCCTGGAAGTTCGTTCGCACGAGATGTTCTCCTCGCAGAACAACTGTGACGACCTAACGTCTTGAGTCTTCCAACCAATTAGGAGACTTCCGCTGTAATCAGTCAGTCAGAGACGTTTTCCAGAAACTATGGGCGCACTAGGGCCGTCACCAACATGTCGTTGATAAGTCTAACAGATTAACTCCCAGCCAATACTGAGGTCCACCCCCGGAAAAAATAAATGTTTGGGTTGAACAGCAGCGTAACTGTACCATCTAAGTCCCGTGGAAAAATTATCGAAAAGGGTCCTCCTTAATGTAAAAAAGCTTGATGTTGTACTTTCATTTGTATAAATTACTAAGTAAATACCTAATTTATACTAACTAGCAATATTAATTGTAATAACGTACTAACTAACTAGAACTAACGAACATTGGTTCGTGATCGCATTTTTAGTTATCTAGTAAGTTTTTAGGGTTCCGTTTCTCAAAAGCAAAAAAAGGATCACCTTATAGCATCACTTTGTTGTCCGTCCGTCTGTCTGTCTGTCAAGACCTTTTTCTCAGAAACCTGTAGAGGCACCAAGTTGAAATTAATACCACATACATAAGTCTGCAGTCCCTTAAAGCTGTAAAAAAATCAAGCTTCTAAGACAACACAGTCATAAGATATGGTCATTTAAGCCTTATATTTGACCAAATTTGATAATTTCGCAGGTAAATCAAAACCTATAAGCTACTTCGTATTGACCTAGATTCATGAAATTTGGTAAGAAACAAGGTCTCATAGCACAAATAAAGGAAAAATCCGAATGTCGTTAATTTGTTGTTATATCTGTCTGTCTGTCTCTGTGTCTGTCAAGACCCTTTTCCTCAGGAACCCGTGAAGGCATCAAGTTGAAATTAACATCAAATACTTACGTCAGCAGTTCCTTGAAGCTGTACAAATGTTAAGCCATAGATTTGAACAAATTTGAACGTTTCGCAGGTAAATCAAAACCTATAGGGTACTTCCCATTGACCTAAAATCATGAAATTTGGTAAGAAGCAAGTTCTGACAGTACAAGTAAAGAGAAAAATCTGAAATTTGTTAATTTGTTGTTATATCACATAAAAAAATAGTTTTTGTGATTACAAACTTATATTTTGCAGTTGGTTTGTTGGCTTTGTCGTACATCGTAACCGCAAAGTTAAGTTTGTCTTTCGAAAAAGACGGGCAAAAGTCTTCGAGAATTGATTCCCGAGATGGACGTATTATCTACATAGAAGTTAGAAGCTTACAGAACCCTCGGTGCGCGAGTCAGACTCGCACTTGTCCGGTTTTTAATTTAAAGAGTATAGGCATTATATAGAAAGAAAAAAAAGATTTCTAGTCTAAATTAATGTTTATTAGGATAATTTCTTTCTCTTTCTGTTCAGCGAAAGTGTCAATGACAACATCAAAGTTCCAATTATGAGTCATACAATTTTCAATTGAATTTCTCAAGTAAGTTTTTATTAATTTTAATTTTGAGAAAGAGCACGCGGCGCTAACTATAATCACAGGAATTGTAAAAATTATTCTTGATGATTAATAATTCGGTAAGTTCTCTTATACATGTTAACTTCTCTATTTCTTGTCTAAAAGTGGACCGAAAACTCAGTGTAATAAAGTTGTAATGAAATTTGCGAGGATGAACGTCACCAAGTCGTTCATCAAATTTCATTACAATGACGTTTCAATTTGCACTTCAGAGCTTTGAGAGATTTTGAGAGATTTGAGATTTTGGGAAATTTAGGGTTGATGCACCATTTTCCCGGTACACTTTTTGTTTCCTTTTTAAATCTTAAAATTCATGGCGATATTTTTCGTTCTAATTTACAATTGACTAATTGATCACAAGAAGTTTTTAGAAATAAATAATTTTTTTTCATTAAATATTTATATCAATATTTTAAGTAATCTAAGGTGCAGTGTGTGGGTCCTAGTTTTGCACTTTAGACCACGCAGATGTTATGACGTGACAGTAACGTAATATTTTAATTTTTCATAATTTGAACAAGAGTCACAAAAGTCAAGCAGGGACTTGACTTTTGTGACTCTTGTTCCGTTTCCTTTCATTTAACTTTGTCGTAGATACGTTCGAAAGAAAGCGTACGCATATACCTATTGCTATTTAAAACTACACGATGATACTTGTGAATTTACAGAATTTGTTAATGTACGTTGTAAACGTATTTCTCCGCCGACGAGTGTTTTATAAATACATTTAGCTCGCAGTTTTCACTTAAAAAAAGGTATAAATAAAAAAATATACTGACCAAACAATTCTATGTTTATTTCATCACAAACTCATATGACATCATAATAAAGTAATATAATTTCTTAACCAAACAAAAAAGTGTTATCTCAAAAATAGATTCAATAAATTTATTTATTATATAATAGCCTTAAATGTCTAAAACTAATTTAAATTTAAATTACATTAATATATGCTTACACTTTATTTATATAATTACACTTTACTGTTAATTTATCACGTGGTTTTGTTACCCTACCTATTGTATATCTTTCCTACGCGATCTCGGGACAAATTGATTTTGAGAGTGTTCATGGACTTGTACCATATCATGTACTTGCCTAAAGCTGATGTAATTCTGATAATAAATAGAAATCCATAAATTAGTGCCCTGATAGACGAGACTATGAATTTGACAATAAAGATCATAACAAAAAATCGTCCTATCTAGTCCATTTGAACCAAAATAGTCTGCTGGGGCCCTAATAACATTTCCTCATATATAAATACTTTAAGGTTCTACTATAAATATTGAAGCATGCAGACATAAGTTAGGCAGCCATGCTTAAATACGCCTACCTTTTCCTAAAGTAAACACTACGTTTAAAATTGTGACCTTCAAACGACAACGTCTGGATTCAATTTTAAACGTAATAGTGCTAAGTATACACAAAACTTAACTTATCTACGTATGTATAATATTGCTATAACTAAAAAATTAAATTAATTCATTTGATCTAGTTACCTCACGATCAGATTTTTACAGATTTTCGGATAAATCTATCGCGAAGGATATTCAGTTATATTTAAATTCCGAAGAAACAAATTGCCTAGCACGGCAATTAAAGCAACCTCGTGTTCACACAATAACAATAAAATTAACAATTGTAAAACTGACATGATCAAAAATTTTAAACTCAAATATTCTAAGTCATCTGGTACATAAAATAAACGTAATGTCGGTAGGAGGCATAGTCTTGGACCTCATTATATTTTTAATCAAACTCAAATTTGATTAGTCGAGTTTAAACTCTACTAATCAAATTAAATTTCAAACTTAGCAGTTTACTTTCAACTTCAAGTACCATCTATCGACATCTGTAAAAATTTAATAAATACTTGAGTTGCCGTTTCCAGTGCGTAACATTCAACAATTTTATTTATAAGGACGCATTCACAGTGGTTGTTTATGCGAATTAAATTTTTTAAATTGTTTTTTTATATGATAAAGACTCCGTAATCTTTCTGAACTTTTTAACTCCGTAATCGTTAAACTGTAAGTTATAACTCAGTTAATGTATATGTAATAGTTCAGGTACATTATCTGATAAATTCATAAATTATTATTAGTAAAACTCCCTTGAAAACACAGAAAGGTGCTGGTTAAGTCTGATTATTTTTATAAAAATAAGTCAGCGATTCTACGATGCGGTGGGTAAAAAATTCAAAAAGAAATACCTAACGTCCCAAACACTATATATTCTTTCGTGTTTTTCATTTTCCCAATACAGTAAAATCGAATTAAATTCCCAACATCGTAAAAAAAAAAACAATGAGCCACGTTTTTCATGAAATGGTTTCTTTTAATGGTCAGCACTAACACCTGTTTTTGTTTTCGAGACGAATTCCCAAACACCCAGCGTAAGGTAATTTAATATCCAATCCGTCAACACGTCCTTTATGTTTGACAACGATAAAATTTTTTATTTTTTTTAATATCTTGCACTCGGTATTGTGAATTAAAGAAATATCTGTTATTTTTTTAGTCACATGTTAATCGGGGCTTAATGTGGTGAATCAACTTATGAAAATAAAATGGCCATTTACATCCCCTTTTAGAGCAAATTAAAGAAATTGATTGATATATATATAGATATTGTAACCGCTTTGTTTATTAATAAATAGTCAAGTTATCATTGAACGACGTGATAATCACCGTCACCCTAGCGATTTGGTGTTGTTGAAATAAAAATATAAACCAAAAAAATTGTTACAGGTAGCAAGTCAATAGTTAATACATGGTGCTAAATTACTAATAATATTCATTCCCTTTTATTATTCGTGCCGTGGAAAGAATAGTAACAGCAATATAGCTGAATGTAAGTACATAGCATTGATCAGAACAATGTGGGACACATCTACCAAAAATTAACTTTTTCTTTTCCTTATTCAGTTACTCGGGTTCAAATGGCATACAATTTGTAATGTTCCAACCCTTGGTTGGGGTAAAACTGTAATCCGTGCATGCTCGTGAGGATTGGAAAAGGAAATCCAAGTGAAAGGAACAATAGATAGCAGTAATTACAATGAGTTGGTGACATAGAAAATAAATGATGTAATATGCAGTATAGATGTGTGTGTGCATCAAACGTTTGAAAAATGTTAATCGTAAAATGAGATCCTCATTTTACTTTGCCTATTACTCTTAGAACAGAGTTCAATTGTTCTACTAATTTGCAATCCGATTGTGTAGTTGTGATTGATTTGTTGAAAAAAAAGGCAGATAGGTATTTTAGGCTTGTTCTAAATTCAAATCACTTTTAGCTGCAGTTTAAAACAAAATTTAGGAAAAGTTCACGAGATTTTGAATGTGAAGATTATTTTGTTCCTCATATAGATTTGTACCTTCAAAATTAAAATGTTATGCAAAATGAGATTCATGTTTACTGTTGCCGCTAAAGTTCGGGCCTCTACACACGTTTACAGCTGTTGTATAATTGCTACAATGGCAATTGGTTGTTTTAGGGTTCCTCTCCATGTTTGTACTTGTAAAGTCTTTTAGATTTTTCACGTCTTATCCGACTTAAAATAACTTAACTATTGGATACATAAATAGCCCTACATACATTCGAGATTATAATATGGAGATGTCATTGTGATTTTGTACAAACGTACCCAAACATGTATGGCAAACTTGGTAAATTGTGGGCAGCGTGAAGATGTTCATCTTACCGATGCGGTGTTAATTACGATGTTGAACATCGATGTTTGGAGTACTGTATATGAGGCCACGAATGGGGACATACACCCTATGGCCAATAACTATGGCTTAGAGGTGTGTGATGATGATTTCGTCATCAATTTCATCCTTTTCGTCATCTTCTTCTGGTGGTTGCTTGGCTGCCTCAGCTGCTACTACGGGGTCCTCCGCGATGGCTTTCAAACGACGAGCCTGTAATAAAAAACAGGTTAAGTGTAAATTATATTTAAGTTTCTGTAAATAAGTGGGATTGACCATGTGCATGTCTTTTATTTTAAACACGAAAATAATTGTATTACTTTTAAAGGAATATATCAAAATATGTTATGTTTTCTTGTTCTTATTCTATTGCGACAAGGTTTTATCATTATTCCTATTAATGATATGGGACGTATTCTCTTGAAATATATGAAAATATGACATCAGTTTTTTCAGTAAATATCGTTTATCAGTAAATACCATTGCAAATAATAGCAATTGCGGAGGAATTTTATGACGCATGCATGTAAATAGCCCGTATACATTTCTTTTTCTTTTTTTATTAGTTTTAATGTGTAAGTTGTACATAGAATATAATTAAAATTGTAATATAAACTGCAATTAAGTGATTTTTGACTTAAATGAAATGAATGACAATAGGTATGCAAAAAAAGGGAAATTCATGTAATATTGAATTTCTATGGTTAAATTAGGTAAGTGTTATGTCACACTGCCCCACCGAAAACCCCGGTTGGGTGACGGCCCGAGGGGGTTTCCACACGCACAAAAAAAGGTAAGTGTTATGTAATATATATGTAGTTATACATTAATCTGTAACATAAATTTAATCACAACTGGATCTGTAATTGTATTTGATATTGCTACTGACCAGTAATAACGATACCTATATAAAAACAAATTATCTTTGAACACAACATCCTTTGAATATAAAATCGTTAGCTACATTTTATTATACTTGGTATACAATAAAGTCTATCTGAAAATTATTAATATATATATATATTATCTATACTTGATATTCAACGCAAAAGACTAAAACTTATTCAATTATATATGAACAGAGCGCCTACTTAAATACATAAAGCAAAATTTACCTAGCTAATTTTATGCTTCTAGCGACAAAAAACGTCTAGGTATGAATTAATGTAATTTTTTTTTGTAATTTCTATTTGTTATGTTATATTCATTATGTGTAATGAACCTACATCAGAAGTCTATTTCAACGCTTACCATGTCTTCTCAATGACGTTAATGAGGTATGTCATATTTGGAAAATTAAAGCTTAGGTATATATTGGAAAAGTGCAGAAAACTACAATTATTAATCAATCTACTACTTTAAATGAAACAAACATTCAATGAATAATTAACTGTATATATGTATATACGAGTTAGGACCGTTATATGTAAGAATATGTGGGACCATGAATTTACTGAGTTTTTTATAACCAATATGGTCCATGGCCGTTTACGTGTTTTATAACCGACTTCAAAAAAGGTGGAGGTTCTCAATTCGACTGTGTGTTTTGTTTTTTTAAGTTTGTTACCTCAGAACTTTCGACTGGGTGAACCGATTTTGATGATTCTTTTTTTATTTGAAAGCTGGTGCTTCCCGTGTGGTCCCATTTCAATTTGGTCCAGTTCTGACAATGGCATTCATGAGAAAACCATATATAAGACTTTTATGGAATAGTTTTTTTTTGTTGAAGTCGGTTTTTTTAAAAGTATTATGCTCTTTCGTGTCACGCTTTCCAAGAAGGTAAGTGGATTTATATATATAAAAAAAAACAGTTTCCATAAAAAGTTCCTAACAACATCTCGAAAGGTTTTTGATGAATCGACTTGAAATTTTTACACAACAGAAGAGTATTTTTGTATCCTTTTTATTTAGAAGTTTTAATGGAACGAAAATTGTATGCATTATAGATTGACTTACAATTTATCATAGTTACGTTGATATTATAACTCTTATATATGATAACTGTTGATATAGGAGATGTAGGCATCGGTTGTCATAGCAACATGTATGAAATTTTACTGAGCAAAGCTAAGAGTTGCCCTGAGGAGCAAAGCGTGGCCGGGTTATCTAGTCTATATATAAATAGGCAAAGACAAATAAGTTCAGTAGCTTTTTCTCCCCTGTTTGTTAACCAATTTTCTTTGTTTTTTTATTAGTAGCTATTGATGATGTTTAGTTATCAATAAAAAAAATAGAAAATAATATTTTTTCCCCGAGCACGAACCGACAATGAAACACGACCAAATTTCGACCTCTGGGTGCAGTTATTATAACTTAATTTTATTTACTGATTTTGGGCAGTCTAACTTTCCTTGGATTAGTAAAGTGATGTGCTAGGTGTTAGTAGGTCCCTGTTGCTGATACTAGCATACAGGAGATACCGCAATCAGTGTTAGTGGGATTTTACCAATAACTTTAATACTACCAAAAAGCTTACACAGGTATCAGTCAATGTCTCTTTAAGATTTAAGACTGCTTTTAATTGTAAAATGTATCTCACCTTTCTCTTATGCAAGATCTCAACTACGATGTACCCAGCGACGCCAATGAGAAGAGTGACCATCATCACGTATAGCTTCATTCTGGCGCAAAGATGTGTGGAGTAGGCGTAAGCGATCACGAATCCGGCACTCTCCCATAGACGATAGTTAGAGAACGCAGCCTCCTTGTTGCGTCTGAAGAGTACACCGTACAGACCTGAAATTAAAAAATCGTATGAATAACCACAAATTTATAGCAAGAGAGAATATTAGACGCATTTGAGGAAAGGATACTGTAGTTTTTTGCGACTATCAGAGGTTATTCTGAGATTACATTTATGTTGAGTGTAGGAGGTATGACCACAATACTGCAACATTCTGACTAGCCTGTTGGTGTAGTGGTTAGTGATCCCGACTGCTGGCTCAGTCGTGGTTTCGATTCCCACCCAGGACAAATAAATGTGTGATGAGCATGATCATTTGTTCTGTGTCTGGGTGTAATTTATCTTTATATATACATATAAATGTGTTTAGAAATATACAAGTATTTTTATCAGCAGTCTGGTAACCACCATGTGTGAGATGTGTCAAGTTATTATTATTATTATCCCAGACACGATGGTACAGAAGAGTTACAAAGTCATGGAATTTCTTTTAACCGTTTCAGACTACTGCAAGTGTTTGTCGCTGCAAGGATAAAAGAGAAATAAAATCACAGCTAACCAAGTATAGATAACAACGTGGTCTGAGCCACTCACGTGTTCCTATTCTTTTAATGGAGCGTAAATACACCAACTTTAACGTAAAATCGTGACATCTACAGGTATAATAATTGAGACTTAAAGAACAATATACATATATAATTATAAGCGATTAATAGCCAATGTTTTTTTCTTACTTTTTTAATTTTTGAGTTAAAACCATATTTCAAGTCGAATTGGAGCCGCTCGATATAGGAAACAATTCTATTATTCATGTATATTTCGGCTAGTTGAAAGGGTTGTTAGAGCTACAAGGATTAGTTTCACGGTTACTGCTTTTGCCACTACAATCAGTGATGCACACAACAAAAGCAGACGTGTGTCTTTGTTTTACTGTTTTAATGAAAATAATATTGTTATAATTAATTTATTCATAGGAAAGATTGCAAAGAGCTATTACATAACGCACTGTAAAACCGTCCAAGGAATTAAAATAATTTAAAATATCAGTTACTTTATTTTTTTACTGTCATTTTAGAAGCAATTGAAAAATTGATTTTGATTGCCAGAGAAACGAGTGATGATGAAGTGTGATGAGATTGAAGTAACTTCGTATGAGTGTTTTTAGCCCACAAAGGCGATTTTTCTCGCCAGTAAATCTTGTGCACCAGTGTTTATTAGCATCTAAAATCACAATCGTGTACATGTTACTTTACTAAACACGATGAAGAATATCTCTAAAATTATAAGATCTTGAAAACATACTCTTATACTTTGAACTCTTGACCTGTGTTTCAAAACAAATCATGTGGCATTTAACATTGGATATACAGTTTAATTAAAAGGCCAAGTTGTAATATTGTTTACTATTTACCTTGGTATATGTTTTAATGTTTCATAATATGTAAATTTATTACCACAGCATCAGTATGGCTCCGAACGTTTACAAGAATTTTTCGAAACAGTGGAAAACTGTTAAAGGATTTTAAATTGACTAACCTATATTAAGACTTCCTTGAACTATGTTATGTACTATTAATTTATTACTGAAAGGACTTATTAACTATTTTGATATGTATAAGATTAAGTAACACGCGACAATCTCGTTGTTTTTAAAGCATGCTTGATGGTAGAATGTGGCTGAATAAGATCACAAAGTGTACGTTAATTTAAACGGTTAATAAAGTAACAACTTGTACTCGGAAAGTACAATAATAAAAACAACAATAGCTAAATTTACAATCTTATAGAAAACTTAATCTCTGTTAACGTGGAGGTGTACCTTGATTTGGTGGCAGTTGAAAATGGAATCATTCCACTTGCTCTAGGTAAAGAAAACTGGCGCAAATCTGCAGTACTCAATATTACGGATCGTAAGGAGGTATAAAAGAGCTGCATGGCCATTTTTATAGGGCCATTAATGGGCCCGAAGTAGATTTATATTATCATTGGTAGCCTGACTTCAGTTCGGTGACTTCTTCGAAAAAAATTGAGGTTTTATCTGTGCAATTACAGATAAAGTTGTTATGACAAACACCTATCAGAGACATATTCTAAAGATACATTAAACGTTTATCGGGCATGTCATCGTTTCGGAGAACCCCTCAGGCGCATAACTTGCGGTTGTTGTCGTCTTGCTAACGATGAGTTTGTTGTGTAGACATAACCAAGTGGCCAGGATAGTCCATCATCAACATGATATTAAATATAACCGTTGTGGCTGTGGAGTTATCGTACTGTATGTGCCCGACCCTGTTCTTGAAAATGGTCGTGCCACATTGTACTGGGATCGATCTATCGTCACTGATAGGACTATTATTGCCAATAATTCTTTAAAAAAAACGACTTAAAAAAAAACTATTCCATAAAAGGCTTATAGGGTTTTCTCATGGAGGCCATGATCAGAACTAGACCAAATGAAATGGGACCATACGGAAAGCACCAGTTTTCAAATAAAAAAGAATCATTAAAATCGGTTCACCCAGTCGAAAGTTGTGAGGTAACAAACATAAAAAAACAAACAAATTGAGAACCTCCTCCTTAAAGACTGTAAAAAAAATTAAAATATTTGGACTTAGCCCAGGCGCGTTTTGACATGTGGGATGTGGATTCCGCAATCGTTAATTTATCGGTTAATTGCTAAAAGGCTCTCATTAGCGGATGGCTGCTCCTCGATATAACACGCATAGTGAGGAGTTTTCTATCTCTGGAACCCTAACCACCGTTTGGTCTCTGTACCCGAACAGGTGGGATACAATTTTTTATATTTTCAAGTATATTTTATAAATATAAATGTATTTAGAATGTAATCTTTAGTATGTTTGATGAAATAACTAAAGAAAATAATAATAACTGCAGATACTTCACACACGGCCGTCTCATCCCCAACTAGGCAGAGCCTGTACTATGGTAGCCAGACTACTGATAAACATATTATATTTATGTATATGTACTATATTATTTCAGCATTAGAATGTCCATTATGGACATAGGCCTCCCTCAATGACTATCATTAAGGGAGGCCTGAGCATTTGAGTTTTTTATAGTTTCCTGGAGTTATAATAGCATATTAGCTCCGTAGTAAGGACAGAAATCAATGAGAACTTCCACAGACAATGTCTCTCTGTGGAGAAAAAAACAATCTTAGTCTTGTCTTAAATGCCAAAAAAGTCACAGATATATCTTTTGCAATAGGTCAAAAATGTAAAGGATGTTTTAAAACTTTATTATTTCACGTATTTGTTTATTAAATACTAGCAAAAAACAGTCTTGATTGCTGTAATACCAGGTGCTAAGAGCTATTTGCGTTAATGAAGTTTAACATAAGAAAATTACAATATTATTTGAGGAAAAATAACAAAGGTAATCGATTCAATTTGATGAATATGAAGATTTTAATTTTAAAACGTTGTCGCTTCTGGGTACTGTAATTCCGAGGCGGTAAACTAGTCCACGTCTTGGATCACTCATTTTTTTCGCGTGTGAGAACCTCAAAGCGGTGAACTACCCTTGATTCTATTTTCTCTGCCACGTGGTTTTACTTGATATGATTTGAATATAATCGCTTCGTCATGCTTTCGGCCAGGACTCAGTGGTTTCCACATGGATAAACAGTAAAAATATGTTATGAATAGTTTCCTGACGCCTTCGTCGCTTTTCTTCTTACTTGTGAAAATCAAAATACAAAATATTCTTGGAACTAGGCACATTAGTCATCCAAATTACACAATAGAAAACTAATTATGTCGTGCATATAGTACATTACGGTATATCATTATTAAACTTAACAACCATATATTTACAAGTTTATTGTGAATGGGAGAACCATGCATTAAAACAATGCACGTAATGGCTATTAATTAATGGTGAATAGATGTCTTGATAACATTTTGTGGGATTATGTATAATTCATCCAATGTTAAATTTAAAAATATACCTATACTAAATTACCCTAAAGTATAAGATAAGTAGAATGCACACAAAGAAGAATACATAAAGGCTAACTTCTACTTTATTAAGACATGCTCACAGAATGAGTAATAGTAGCCCACGAAGATTCACTCTAGAAAGATATTTTAATAAATAGCATCTCTCATTATTTCACGATAAAGCCTAAGTGGAAACCGAGTAGGTTAGCACATTACAAAGTTAAATAATACTAGCCAGGTCAGTCTTACGATGGGTGACGATTCTTAACACATTGAGACCCCTCCGTGCCTCGGACAGCACTTTAAGCCGTCGATCCCGGTTGCCACACGAGTATCTGTGGCATTCGTTACGGGTAGTTGGAGCCCTAAAAAGTCCGACAACCTGGTCTAACTACAGCACTTCGATATCGCCTAGTACTTGGGTTGTGGAGGTCTGATGGCAGTCGCTTCACATAAAATAATAAAGTTCGGCCGTATCGTAGTTAGACTGAAAGCCGACCCCAACTTACTTGGGAAAAGGCGTGGAAGATGAAAGTCTAATTTAGCGTTTCTGCGGCGTTTGACATTTGTGTGATATTAAAGTTTTCCACGATCTGTCTATTAAGTAATTGAGAGAACTTAATTTTCTTTTGCACGATCCTTCTCCTGTCGACTTTGACTGAGGTTGCCACTGAATAGAATCGCGTCTGGTCGGTCAGTTAATACATTTATACTAGGGGGATTTATACTGGGACTACGCCCGGTTTTACGGTTACGTCCATAACTTCTAGTAACTACCAGTTTTGTATTTTTCGAAAAAGCATAATTAACTTTATTTTACTTAATGAAATGATTGATACAAAAGTTTTAAAGACAAAAACTTAAAAAAAATTCTTACCATTAACTTGAGTTTGCCATACAGCATCACCAACGCCCCACAGACCGGAGATTACGAAGAACACGGTAGGTGAGTCCGGATTCGGTCTCCAGATTAATAGCCAGATAATCAGTCCAAAATGCAGGGCAGCTCCCATGACCAGGATAGGGAATCTGCCAATGTACTTCATGGCAGTACCGAAGAGCAAGGAACAGATGGCATTGACTACTCCAAAGCAGATCATCACGTAGCCAATTGAGCGGATGCCCAGCGCACAGGATACGTAGGCCTATAAAATATATGAAATTTTAGATAATGTAACATTTTCATTTGCACTTATTTCTATATTTATCTTAGAAATTGGGTGTATGCAATGATGATATACGCAATCATTGATTTAATTGAACAAATAGAAACACTGACCTCACTGCACGTAAAAACTGACATGTCTTACTATTTAACTATTACAGTTAGATTTTTTAATTTGTAAGATAAGATATTATATTGTGGTAAGAGTTCGATATCGATCGGTAACATAGGCCTTCGTGCCCGTGCAATCTGCTTCGTATCTGCCGGACCGCTCCTAACTTGATTTGGTACTATTTAGTCGATGTACGTTTTTTGAGATATATCTTACAAAACTAATGTAACTACTTAAAACAAAAATAACGTACCTGAGTGTAATCAGCTCCAATAAACGCCTGTTCCATGCCTATCCACAGGGTGATGGGAATCAATAGCTGTTGGTTAGGTTTTTTTAATTGATATGCAGTAGCAGACAGTAGCTGGATTCCTGTGACCTCTTTTGAGGGGTCAGACTTCCTTTGCTTCTCACCATACCTAGGAAAAAAGTTTATTAATCAAACATTCACAAAGCGATTGTTAGCTGTACGCATTTTAATTCTGACACAAGTTAAACTTAAATGACAAAGCAGTTCATTATTATATGTATTTATTATTAGATCTACATCAAATCTAGTACGAACAATGGCCTCAAAAAAACATGCTTCTTTATTATAACTAGACAAAAATCATTGTTTATAACATCCTCCAAACAACTAACATTGCGATTTCATTAATTGGATCATTTATTATACCCGATGTTTTAGTTTCACAAAATACTACAATATCGTCTCTTTTTTAAGTTGAAAAAATATCAATAATGTTTTAGGTGCCATTATTTTGATTTATTAATCTATTAATTAATAATGACTTTACTCTCAATTATCTACCCTCGACTTCATTAATTGCCATTTTCTTAATAGTTATCGATTTGCTTTATCATTAAAAGTTAAGCTACTAATAGTTCAGCTGAATATGAGCCCTTAAAATGCCTTTTCAGCATAATTATGCTCAACTATCACACGCCTTACAGTATTAATGATAGTTGCAAATGAATTTAAACTGTATTATCAGTTTTTAGGGTTTAGTACCCGAAGGGTAACTAACGGGACCCTATTATATATAAGCCTCCGCTGTCTGTCCGTCCGTCTGTCTATCAGCGGGCTGTATCTCCTGTTCCGTAATAGGTAGACAGTAGAAAAATAGTACCTACATAGTATTAAATTTTGTACGATGGTGCGGAACCCTTCATGCCCGAATCCGACTCGCAATTTTTTTTTTACTAAAGCATTGTGGCAAGTTTTACGAGCTAAGAACTGGCTATGTTAATAATATTCAAACAGAGGTATATAAAGTAAGATAAGTTTTGATATTTTTGCACCCAAAATACCACATTTGTCCTTGGCGAGTAAATTGACGTTTCTAGCTATTATTTCCAAAACCAACTGTAAATACAATATGATGAATATTATCAATCAATAAATCAAATAGTAAAACTAATTGGTTTTAAGTAATAATTCAATAAAATTTACAAATATATTTCTTTCTACTTAGACTGTGGTAGTTCAAAAAAGTTATCCAATTCGTATAATCAAAGTAATCAATGTGTAAGCTCTAGGAACTACAACGATGTTCGAGAAGCGTGTTATTAACAAAACAAAAAAAAGGAAATATGCTCACACAATACTCAAGAATATGTTTAAGATACAAAGAGTAGGTGAGTTTAAAGTAATAGACCTACATATAAATACAATTGTAATTCTAAAGGCATTGTTATGCGGAACAGCATGGTAGACGATGTAAAAATTGGTAATTCCAACAGAATAATATCAATATTAACAGCAAAAACAAGAAACGCTAAGGTACGAACTGGATTCTTTGAGCTCTAAAAGAATATTTTAATTTTAGAAATACTATCTGTATTCTTGTTGGTTTATCAGCCGCGCGTGCAATCGCCACCGTTATATTAAAACCGTGAGCAGAGTTTTAAATAAAAATAAAGAAATAAATTGCCAGAGGAGACCCATGGTGAGCGGGAAACATGCACCATTTTTTGGATTACGTAGGGTAAACTGAAAGTTTTGCGTAATATATTTACAGCTTTTCAATGTATTCGCTATTACATTTTAAAAAATCTTGTCAAAGTCTTAATTACTAACAAAATTCCATGTAAATTTATTACAGAAATAAAAGGTCATGTTGTACTACTGAGGATTTCCACAATACAATTGCATTGTTAAAGGTCGGATACCGACAAAGTGTCAATGAATACGATATTATGATGTACATTTAATAACCATACTTAACAATTGCGTTCTTATAAGGTCGAAGTAATCAACGAACCTTGACAGAGGATCGACGAGCAATGCCACCATGATAACGGCCACAGCGACACATGCAAGATATATGGCACTGATCTCATATATCTCGCTATCTGGAGGCCTGTGGAGATTCTGGTTGTCATGGTGACCGCCTCCAATCATGCAGAAGTTTGCTCCGCACGTGTTCAGCAGTGTCTTGCTTACATTACTTTCTGTCGTTGAATTTGCATTGTGGACACCCGATGAGAAAACTGCCAAAAGAGAAACAACGTTAGGTCTTGTTCTTTCCTAAATATTAGTATAGTAAACTATTTTACCTCAGATTGACGGTATTATTTTTATTGAATGAAGTACAAATAATGAGAGTAATGATATCGATAACATATTTTAATATTGATTATAACTTACCTAAACTTGAGATTAAATTTCCCCACAGTTCAGCGGTCTGCCAAGCTAGGAAGAAGAATCCGAAGAATCGTACAATAATGCCATCAACGGGCTGATCGGTGAGCTTTGCGTAAACACTTCCCACTTGCGTTAAGTATGTGGCTTTAGATGTCCACATAGGTGCCGCTCCCAGTCCAACAATCACGCCAGCAGGCACCAAGGTATAGAATGCAGGGTAGAACTGTGCCCCAATATATGGAGCATAGCATAACATTGATAAACAGAGGGTCCATTTGACCGTTAGCCTCTTAATTAGGAATGTAGGTACGAATATACACGAAACGACGAGTGCCGCGTAAATCGAACTTAGGGAAACCGTCCCTAGGCCATCTCTGGCATTTATTGAGGACTGCAGATTAGCAGTCCCCTGGAAGGCCGTAAATTGGATCATGAACGCTGCGCTGACGGCAGCAATGTTCTTTAGTATTCTCCATTTCTCGTTTCTCGGTAATTTTACTTTCCCAGAGGCGAAATTGTCGTCCTCAGCGGGTAGTGGTGGGGGTTTGACGATGTCATCGTTCGAGTCTCGATCGTGCTGGTAACCATCGTTTTTGAATCCAGTCTTAATAGTATACACGGTGTCTTTATCCGGACGATCATCTTCACGTCCGCCGCCGTGGGTAGCAGTCATGCCGTGTTTATCTACTTTTGCCCTGAGAACAAATAAGTTACAATTAATAAATTGTAACAGATATACACACTATCATATATACAATACTATCTGGTAAGCACTCTGGTATAGAAGTAATTATTTTATAGAATTTAGGAATAACTTTCAAATAAGTAAATAAATAAACACTGGCTATATTAATAATATTCATAGATACATAGATAAATAAGATAAGTTTTGATTTTTTTGCATGCAAAAATATCACCTGTGTCTGTGGCGAGTAAAATGGACGTTTCAAGTATAATATTTCAAAATGCAACTATAAATACAATATGAAGAATTTATAAAAAAAGAACTGGTTTTAAATAATAATTCAGTGAAATTAACAAATAATATGTTCCCTTTAACTCATACAGTGGTAGTCTAAAAAGTTGTTTAATTCGTATAATCAAAGTAATCAATGTGTAAGTTCCAGGAACTACAATGATGTTCACGAAGCGTGTTATTAACGAAACAAAAAAAGCAAATATGCTCACACAATTAATACTAAAGAATATGTTCGAGGTACAAAGAGTTAGAATTTAAAGTAATCGACCAAAATATAAATACAATTGTAATTCTAGCGTGTACGGTAGCGTGGAACAGCCGATGTAAAATTGGTAATTCAAAAAAAATAATCGGTAGGTATCTACTATCTGGTAAGCACTCTGGTATAGAAGTAATTAACCTTTGAATAAATTTAAGTGATAATATACATGACTATACTGCAGTAAACACATAAAATTATTTGTATTCAAAGCGTAGATCAGTTTAAAAAAAACATGTAGCATGTTTCTGTAAAATTGATAGTTATTGTTGAGTTTTAGGTCCGACAAATGTATGTATATCAGACTTCCTAAGTACATTAAAGGTCCCTACTTCTGTTGCGTTGTTAAATAACTACTACATACTATATCTACCAACTGATTAAGTTACGTTAAGACTGTATTTCAAACTAGATCATACGAACCAACTTCGCCAAATTTGTTCACACACGGCTCGTCTCTATTCAACTCAGAGTAGTTTTTGTGACAATTACGATTTGATCCACATATAACATTACAATGAACAATATCAGCTGAGTACATATCGCCCCATTGTATGGCAGATTTCACAAAACTTTTCGTCATGACATAATCATCACATTTACGCGAGTGCCTCCCATCTGAAGAACCACAATTTTCAACTAGCTCACTGTTACAATAAATGATGTTTGGCGAACACTATTTTAAATGTCATTCGGAATTCAAAGAATGTTGAACGTTGTTGAAAATGTAGGACTTTATATATGGTACCTACTATGTTCTATGCATATACTTAATATAGTAGGTATTATAAAGAAGTCCAAGAAGCTGTTCCATTATATGGGATTCTGATCTTTATAGATTAAGTTTAACTGTTGGTTTATGTCTGTTGATGAGGTTCGAAGGAAAAGTTTATACCTAGGTGTTTGTCGTCGGCACATCAAAAACTCTTATTTATTTTATTAAAATTTGGGACAAACTATAATAGATGATAACACAGTTCACTATTTAATAAGAATAAGTTATATTAGACATTATTTTGACTGGTTATACCGGTAACGCAATGGTATTGGTCGATTGATAAATATTAATGAATAGTGGGGTTATAAAAGGGTAGCAATAAGTTCAGAAGATTGTCTTGAGTGGGAATAGTGGTACGAACAACTTGGCAAATACTGTTAGTTAGTGATTTTCATATTTCATATCAGTGGTTGTGAGACTGTTTCTAACATGTTTATACGTAAAAATTAACATTCCTCTTGTTTCTAAGCTCAATGGATGTACACCCGGTTTGTGAAATGCCCATCAAAATATTCCTCAATTAACAAAGCTGTCAAGTTAACAGTTGTTGAATTAATTCTAGTTTCTAAAAAAATCTATGATAAATTTCATTGCACATTAGAAGAGCATTTGACATAAGATTTTGCAGTAAAATTACACAAAGCTCTGTTAATTTTTCCGATGATCAAATCAAAGTGCCTAAACATGCTTTCAGCAACTCAGAATATACTTGACGAGAGTTTTATTAGTATACGATTAGTAATTTCAGAAATCGAGCGGTGGATTACGATTTTTTGTCTGAATAAAATAGAAGGTATATTATTGTTATTCCAAGCGTAAGGTATATTAATGCAGGTAATGTGTATGTAAAACGTGTTCATGACTAGTCAAAGGTCATCGGTTAAATGTGACGAACCAAAAAGAACAAAACGACCTTCTTGTAATCTTTGAAGGGCCATTTTTCGCAGTGACGTTTCCCAGTAATGAGATGATGGTCCCCGTCGGGGTTTCCAAATGCGAGAAAACCTCCTTTCGTTTTCTGTGTCAAGAACTCATTATATCTATCTCTTTGTAATTTTAGTGTAGATAAAACCGGACAGATTATGAACCCTGCAGATTCAGTCACAATTTGACTATTTGACATTGAGAGATACGTTAAATTGTAAATGGTTAGGTGCAGTTAATATTTTTTCGTCTGTTTATAATATCGCGAGATTTATAAACTAACGATGTTCACAATCTTACGCTGACATTTATAAGTTTTACTAATGGAAATATAATGTTCATCTATAAACTTTTATTTTCAGAAAGTGCCATTATCATAGGATTTATTTAAGTGACATCTCTAACTCAAAAACATTTAAGTGTCTTACTCTCAGTCTAACTCCGGAATGTCGTTTCGTCAGTATAAGCTACATATGAAAAGGGACAAAAAGACTTTTGAACCAATAAGACTATTTGCATTACAAACAGAACAATTAATTACCTAAATACGAAAACGACAAAACACTATTATGTTTACTTTTTCGTCGTCAAATTATTGCAGACAAATTAAGTTTATGTTAAATTAACTCTCTTTTAAACGATACGAATGCTATTTTAATTATCGTTAGTATTATATAACACCTATATACAGGTAACAATCTGTCCTAAAACGCCTACGCAGTTATACTACAAAATGTGAACCGACACGTGAGCTGCAAACCGGATCGAATCTGCCATGTCTAAACCATACATGAAAAAATCTAACGCATACACACTCTACGGAACTTTAGGAAACAATTGAATGTATTTGAAATATAATGTTCAAATTCCAACAAGGGAACAACAAAAACTATCTTACAGGCACATAAAGAGCACGTTACATGGCGTGCATAGCAGAGAAACGAATGCCTCTCTCCCTGCGATGTAATAAGTAGAAGCTCTGGGCTGATTGTGACAATTGATGAAGACAGCAAGTAAGAAAACCGAATTGATTTAATGATTGCTCGAATGATTTATTTTAAGTTACATGGACAAATTCCTCATTCATCTTTCAATATCTGAAGAGCTGCATCATGTAAAACAACATTTACACTAAATTTAAATCTTTAGTATCCATGCCCATTATGCGCATCGAATTTAGATTATTTTATGACCGCAATTCACCACACCACACATTTTTTTCGAATTTCTCATAATTAATATTAATCACATGCAAAAACGTATCAGGAGTTTGTGAGTATTAATTAACTCAAATTTGTGTAACTGACTTTAACTAAAAAACAAAAAAAATATGTATTTCTTATTCCTATATATATATAGAGAACAGGGTTCATAAATTAACAAATACAATACTATCTTGATTATAGATGTGTCGTATTTTACGAATTATATTTTTAATCACACATTAATTTGCATCGGAATCTTCGATTCTATTGTTTTTAAAAAGTCTGATCTAGCATCAGCAAATGTATTATCCTTACGAAATAACGTCAATATTCACAGTCGCCGTACAAGAATTTGCATAAGTTTACAGGGTTCTGGTAAAGTGTAATCAAAAAAACTATTTTCTCTTTCTCTTATCTTACTGTCGTTGTCGTAATATCGTAACTATGTGCACAATTGATACTACATGTCATCCATGTCAATTTATAAAATTGAAACGCTACTTTATATGATACATTATCACTTGCATACATTATTAAAGTTCAAAAAAGTCTTTTTGAAATTAAGTAAACAAAGCAACTGTGCAAAAAGTGCAAACGTAAATTATTATACGAAACTTTATATCTTGTTTTCTTACTTTTAGGAATTTTTATATCGTATTGAAAACTGCGCGCAAACATAAAAATAGAAGGACGAAAAGGGCACATGTAATTACAACGAGGCTGTGGTGGCAGGCAGGCGACCAAATGTTGAAATTAGTGCACATGTATTCACGTCATGTATCTACCCAAATCGAATAGCTATCGAATGCCCCATTGTGCAATTTAATGACTGCGTACGAGCGACGCTACGACTGTTGTTGTTAGATTGGTAACACGAGTTATTGTATTGCCAGAACTCATTGTCAGGTGCTTGTGGAATACTGTAAACACACTAACGGATTACAGAACACCCACACCCTGTTTCTTAATTCATTTTATGCCTTTTCAACACAATTTTGACCTTTTATGAAATGTCTTAAATTTTAGGTATAAATATAACATGTATATGTTGTATGGTAAAAATAGTTGGTCAGTTAAGAATTTATAATACAAAATTATTAGCGACTTCTTTTATAGTAATTGCGCGATAGTTCATCTTATTTATTTTTCCACTTTATCCACCTTTTCAGCGGTTGTTAATGTGCTGAGTCGACAAGCGCTCGTCACCTTTAACGTCTTGGTGCTTAAAAATCGCCGACCTTATCACAGCATCTGCTGTCCTTTTGGCGATTGGCAGTAGTTCTTTTCAGACATGTTTGTCAATATTAATAACAACTAACGCTCGTTAAGTAACAACCAAACAGTCGCTCCATACGGCTTAATATGAATCAATTTTACGTTTACAAAATAATTTATTTTCCATTAATAAATTCGATTTACTTAATAATACAACCTTTTAATATCGATTTTAATATTACTTATATTTATACTACCTTTTGCCCGTGGGTTCGTTTGCGTGAATATATTATTTATACCTTAGGAACAGTGTTTTTTCTTAATAAAATCTGATGTCCTTTCCTGTACTCCGGACAGCGTGTATGCAAAATTTCATAACGATCGGTTATGTAGTTAAGGCGTAAGGTAAATCAATTTTGAATTTGGAACTGTTCAATATTCGAAGTTGTTTTAATTCGGCATCTTAAAACAATTGGAAGTATTAGGATTAATGCTTTTGTTTAGTCACCGCGTTGTTTCGAATCTGTAAGGTCAGATACGAAAATGCATCTTCCTAAGGAAAATTTGCGTGCAATAATTTATTACAACTTGATGAAACCCCATGTCTGTGGACTGCCGAACGCTGGTATTTAGAATTCCAGCGAGGACATACCAGTTTGAGTGATAAATCACTTGAAGGACGTGCAAAATCTTCCTTTACTGAAGATAACACGATTCCTGTGAAACAATTAATTCTCGAAGATCGTCATGTGACATATCGTGACAGCTAGTTCATTATATAAGGATTTTTTTGTTACAATATGTAGAACAAAGTTTACTTTAACTATTAGATATAATGTCTAAAAGAAATACATATATGTTTTGATTTGTATATTATTTATTAGGTGTCCCGATGATGGAATAAAATGTACATGATTCCAAACTACATTTTTTATATCCCTACCCCGTTACACGGTAAAGCATGTTCCCTCTGGAGTATTTATTTTTATTATCGGTCCATTTGTCTGTGGCGCAGGTCAAAAACGACTGAATTCTGATAAACGTGGGAAGTTTCGTTGATTAGTTGGCTGTAATATTTGTTCGAAAAATGGTTGTATGATTTTTAAAATTATAAACATGTATACTCTGTGGACTTCTATGGCTACAATACATTAATAATACGGCAGTATAGAATGCACGGTACTGACAATTACCTACCTATCGTTACCGTGGATAAACTGTAATTTGTTGGTCATAACAACGAACATTATCGTCAACGAATAATTTATATGTACAGTAAATAATTAATATTTTCGTACCAATTATTAATTTAATTTGTGTTTGAATAGTTGATGTTATTATGACGCACGGTAAAACGTGCTGCTCGTGCAATAACTCGTTGACCAATATGTGTTGCATTTAGTTATAATGATGGATGGATGAATGGATGATGTTGATGTCCACTACCATTTCGCACAGTCACTGGTCTATTAGTATATTCTTACACCTTATTGAGGGTGATAGAGCACGTCACGAAATCGAGACGTCTAACTTGGGAAGTACTTCCTACCCTATAAAAGTACTATTTTCACTAAACGCGTAGAGACGTTTTTCTACTTGGTGATGATTGGCGATGAGAATCGCCACATACGCTTAGCAACGCACAATCGACAGGTAACACTTCTGTTACGGATATTTAAGGTACTAGCAGCCCTTAGTTGCGCATTAAAACTTCACCATTAGTAATAAACCTCTAGCTTGTGGTATACGATGTATGATAAAACACAGTACAAATTATAATAAAATAGTAAAGTCCAATAGTAAAAGCCAAAGGGGGCCACTTAGGGAAGAAAGATATCATATAAAGGGTGTATGGCGTACCGGATGAAATGGGCTATTCGCTCGTTGGGCCACGTGGAATATCTAAAAGAGATACAAAGAAAGTTGAATGCAGGATAAAGCGCTAATTTAAATGGGTTAGAATTTTACAAGACTTTATTCAATACCCTATAACTCATTGGAAAATATTTAAATGTTTCCAAATTTCACTTATAATAAGCTTACGTTTATACAAGTAAATACAAATGTAAATGATCTTACATAATAAAAAAACAGCACAACGAGGTACCGTCAACTGGTTTGCGGGTATTCCCTAAACTGCAAAATATTTAAATATGTGAACTATAGCTTAATTATTTACTGGTCTGCCCAGTCTCACACCCATATTGTATGAATGTAATAGACTTATGGAACAATTATATAGCTGAATAACATCCAATTAACAAAAAAATATATAATTGGTTGTAATTCGGCAATTACGAATATTTTGTTGTTATACGAATCATTCATCATATCACACTTATCATTTTATCAGATAAATTACAAAAAACATTGCTAGGTATTATAAGTGTAAAATACATAATAGGAGATCCTTAAAACTTTCACAAGGAGCGCACACACAAAGTCCAGTATGTGAGTTTTTTTTTATGTAACAGTTGTTTACCCACAAATCATATCTAAATATACCAATATGATATGATGATGACAACGCATAATTTTTCACTTTGAAAAATATTTGCAAGTAATTTTTGGCCTTTATGTTATTGTACAGTAGATATTCGAGTTTATTGTACAGTGCTTATACGGTTAAGGATCTGTATTAAGGAACTGTACAATACTTGCAATGAAAGAAAAACTGTTATCAATTCTTAATCACGTGGCATGAAACGTGCAAGTAGAGAACAATGAAGATAATATCAAAATTGAAATGAAATGATAACTTTAGTACTAGAATTCACCGTCATTATGTACAATTTTTTTACAAATTGTTGCTGTTTGCTTTTCAAATTGTTACACGTGTAGTGGTCTATTTGAATTCTTATTATTCTTTATATACATAACTTCAATGCTGAGGAGTCTTGGTCCATAAAAAAAATTCCAAAAAATATTTGATATCACTATAGTGACAAAAATAAATTCTCTCAGAACTACCCCCTTTAAAAAGGTGTGCGAAATTTTAGAGCTTGTATTAGAACTCAAACCTCGATATTCACAAAGTTCAGTCCTAGTAATGTATAAAAGGGTTTGCTGATTATATGTATACCAATAAAATAGACTCCTTGAATGATAGTATAAATGAATGTCGACACCGCATACTTGTCGCATATGCAGTCAGGCAAGACGTGAGATAAAAATGAAGCAAGCGTGTACGTAAATCATATAACTTTTCCGGATGCTTAACAGCACGTACTGGTAGATTAGGCTCTCAAACAAAATGTAGGTATAAACAAAAATGTTTTTTAAATATCAGTTTTAATGAAAGCGAGTTCAAGAGAATATTCTCAATGGTTTTCCTTATTCATTCCTCCTTCTGAGAATCGACACCGTTTTATTTATGATTTCTATGTGTACCTGGAAGTGCATATCTTGTCGGGGTTTACAAAATATGTAACGACATTTCTCTATCTATGTACAATAGACATTACGACTACTGAGAATGAGGGAGGGCGCCATTTTTACAGAAGTTACTTAGAACAGAGAATGTCTTGGATTATCATGAAAACTGACGTCAGCTTTTTAAACATTGTTTCAATATGAATGAACTGTTAAAAACAGTGTAAAAGTTGCAGGTTTATGAAAGACAAGAGTTGTTGCACGATTTCCATAAATGAAGGTCTACCAAATTGAACAGCAGATCCGCTTATGGAAAAACTAAATTTGAGTGCTATAAACACACATACGTCATCGCAACATCAATACAGATGTAGGAAGTCCACAGCAAAACTATTAACGTGTATATTTTCAGGACAAAAAGAAAACATTTTTTTTTAAATTTAGTTTTGAAGCGATTTCGTTTTTCCAAGTTTTAAAAATTATTGCGCTTTTGCATCTGACTCCTATGTAAAGAATGAAAATACTGTTAGATACAAAGAAACGTGTATTCGATTGATTTCTAAACAACCCAAAACGTCGAAAGACGCAAATAGACATAGACTAGGGTAACTTAAGTGGCTGCGAAGCAAACAAAATACATAACGCTGCTAATAAGAGCTATACTTTAGAGATACGGGACATATCCCAAAGTTCAATAAACAGAAGCGGTAGTTGTTGTTTATTGTCCTTTAGGCTGTATTATTTACCACATAACGCAATGGATACAATGAATTACACGGAGCTTATTAAGTCATGACGTCGCCGTTTTAGTTTGTCTCACGGTCACAAAGCATGATCATCAGATACTCATTGGTGTCCACTTCCGTTGCTTCAACCCCGTCATTGCTGTAATGATGATTTCAAGGTTAACTGCTACATTGCCCCTATCATGTATTCACAATACAGCGTAAAAGTGCTTTTGTTAACCTCTATTGTTAGTGGACGTAATTTCAAACAACTTCGCAACTTTGTCCTTCATTGTCGATGGCATGTGGCCGTTCGGGTTTTTCTAATAGGTACTGAAATAAATGGAAACTGACCACTCACCCGGAAAAGCCAATCAGAATGATACGAAGTTTATAGTTTTGGCCCAGATGCGAAACGAGGATTAGGATTTAATGCAACTGTTCAAGATTTGGACTATAAATTTGAAAATTGTTGAGTTAAAATTAATTATCTTACTGATACTTTCTGAATGTAAAGACAGAATTCCAAATTTGAATTTTATCGCTTTAAAGTCAAATTCCCATTTGTTGTTTGTTACTTCGCTTAGGTTTTTGTTTTACCTAAATTTGGAAGTTGAAATCTGGGAGTTGACATCCATGAACCTCTCCAACCTTGTTCTCTGTCATAATAATCCTCAACAGAAGTGTCCATTACCTATGGTTGTCTTTTTATGCACATAAAATAAAATAAAATTGTCTAAATCACACTGAATCAAAAACAAATTTGTACAAACTCGTAACACATGTATTCGCTAGCCGCTTGCACTATCAACTACTATTATTTATAATACTCTGCATCCATTTTATGAATAAAACACTACCTATATTTTCCTATCCGCCAGTTATACAGATGACAGATGGATCTGTAAAGGTCATGATGAAAAAAAAATGTACACGTATGGTAAATCGTACACAAAGCGTGTGTTAGGCCAGTCATTGAGCGGGAAATTGCAATGACCACGGGAATTGTTAGTTATAGATAGTTATCTGAGTTTATAAATATACATATATATATATTACACCCCAATGGGTCATACAGTATAGAATTTTATATTTATTAGATACTTATTCTATTCAATTATATTATGTATTATAGATTTCCAATTAAAATACATACGCATTATGCATACTATAAAAACCTAGTTTTATTAAATAACATATTTGATCCGATTTTATGTACGAGTATGTAAATGTTTTTCTTTATGTTTAGTCTATACATAAACAAATGTCGAGGTCGATCTGTCTTGTCCAAAGCATGTAAAATAATATTATATGTTACAGATGCATGACATCACACAACATCTTATACATACAAGATTCTACATCATCGCTGCATCGGTAAGGACGTATTTCTAACATTCCTATTTGATTTAAATTGTATACTGCATCGAGTCGTAATCGATTTCCACGACGTTTATCGATATTCGATCAAGTTCAAGCTAAGGTAATCACGTTGATGTGAATTTTGTCGGCACCAATTGATTATTCAGATTCAAGACCGCGTTCAGTGTCGATGATAATTAATTAGAAATCAGATTAATAATGGTAAAAAGAGTTAGAAAAATAAACAATTGGTGGAGCCCCCTTAGTACTTTTATCTACGTGATAAGATTTCGGGCACAGCATCTTGTAGCAGCGACCATTTGCATAAACATTAAATCAAATGATTAGATTATTGTTTAAACGAGGTTGGCCCATTTAAATTTGCATTACATAGGTTTTAAGGTGTTATAGTATATTCTGTAAGCAAACGGAAGTGTTCCGATTCTGGTGTTTATCCGACAGCGCATAAAAGCCGCATTGAATCTAAGCACTCCTATTTGGAATAAACGCTAAAAGAGATTACGCTTACGCGTAAAATTTTCGTTCACACCTTTGATCTGTCCATACATCCCATATAGTCCCCACATTTACACTTAACTGTAAATACTGTCCTCACGGGTTTACTGCAAGCAAAGTGTGTTTATAGCATTGTTTTGTTGATTGCTACACTGTCCTTTACACAAAGAAACTGTTTCAAAGACGCGCCCCCAAAAAATAGCAACTATAGTTTTTGCGGAAATTTATTGCTTTCGCATCCTTTAGCCATAACATTATTATAATAGACCGCCACTGACTAGCTGGGGGTCTTCCTGACTATAATTATTATCTATTTTAAACAATGAGACAAAAGAATGATGTTTTAATAGCTGAAGCAGCCCGTGTCTTTGTGAGAATCATCTGTGTAACTCTATTCTATGTCAAGTGATAAACGTGATAAGTCTAAACGTTTTTATAAACGTTTTTGAAATATTGATACCTGTAGGTAAAAAGGCCTTTTAGTACGGGAACTTGTGCTATAGGCATGCCTTTTAAGCCTCGAGTTATCAGTACTTTTCACTTCTCGGTTATATATCCGTTTCTCTGAAACGTTTAGTGCAAACTCTCAAGAAACTAGTAATTACATCGGGTATTGGTTACAATTACATCACTCATCCATAAGACCACTCATTTGGTCTTGAGCAACTACTACTGTCCAATATATTCCAATTTCTTTTTTGATGTCATTATAAATAGTTCCCACGATAACTGTTCTAAAAAAAATTTAATAAACATCTATAAAGCGACACATAATTTGTTGCATTTACCTGTGCAATTGAAAATTAGATTATAATCATAAATGAGTAACATGACAGCACAAAATTGTATGAAATGAGTACCTAACTAACGTAGGCTCATTACGCACCATGAGAAAATGATACAGATTGTGGCAAGAATGAATTTTTCATGTTATATCCCGGAAATAGAGGCTTATTATCGTGCATTAGGCACACGATGCCATATTAATTGGTGGCCAAGGTCGTAACACAATAGGCACAGCCGGCGCGGCTACAATCATTATACGCAACATTAGTGCCTAGCGCTTAAAAAAAACAATTGTCAAGATTGGTTAACATTTAATTTGTGCGTCATGACATTTCATACATAGTGTTTGTGACTACACGAGTAAGTACGCCCCGAACCTTTAACCCCGACTTGCCCCTCGTACAGCCTTAGCGAAGCTTTCGTAATGCATCTGATAACCTTCTATTAACTCTGTCACTTTGTTTTCCAGCTATCGGACTGTGCTCTTTGTCTTGTATTGCCAGGATTACCTCTCTGAAACAACACTTATGGCTGTGTTTTCACATAAGAAGTTTCCGTGTCAAGTCGTCCTGTCTTTTGAAGAAATTTACTGTACTCGTGGTGATAGTATTATGCAGTAAGTAGCGGTACCGTTAGCAAGCATTAAAATAGAGTTTTGTTAGGAATTTTGTAATGATTATAATTATCTAACAATAAAGTATAAGAGACAAAATGGTACTAGACAGGTAACAAAACAAAAACAATTTTTTTTAATTAGGCCAGACTTTACTTAGCAGCGACATGAGGTCGAATAAGGAAACGAATTATACTAACCCAAGATTAGTTTGATCATACCACAACAATATTATGCACTTTACTTGAGTTGTTTATTTTTACTGTAGAGATCCAATTCTTGTTAAAAATATACTTAATGTCAGTTTCTTTTTGTGTTCTGCAAACTTTCCTTTCTTTGACGTCGTTTGGCTATCATTATTACACTATCGCTAACATAAAAAGAAAACAGTCGGTTAAAAATATAAACAATCCAATCTATACACCCAACTTCTATTGAGTCTTAACATGGAGAGAGAGGATCAACATAATCTAAGTATGCGAATGTAGTTCAGTAAGTACTTACATGGCTCGAGCCAAAGTAAGTATTTACCCGGAGATAATCCAAATAATAACCACGACATAATAATAGATCAATACAAAGAACTTGAAATTTATTATATTACAATATAATGCTAATGAAAATTGTCAATATTGACACCAAATTCCAGGTTGTTTGTACTGTGATGAACTTATTGTATAATACAATTTATGTCTCTAAAATGTGATAAACGTATGCTAACTTTATAAAAGATAAAAGTACACGAAATAATAAAATATCAATAAAAATGTATAAGAAAGTTGTGTAAGTGTTTTATTATGCATACATATTACGTAAGGTAATTTACTGCACATGATGTTTATTGCTAAAATCGGTGGGTACCGGTGTGTTTACCGCCCACTACATGTGTGACATAACATAAATTTAAATCAGAGAGAAGAAAAACCAGTATCACGAAATATATATTTGTGATACTGAGTGTATAAGGTGCCTCTCATCGTAAACGTTTACGTAGGAATAGGTAAGCGCTCCATAAGGAACTCTTAACTATACGGATGGCGTTCGCACGAGGGGGACTTTTTGTGTAATTCAAAAATAATTGTCCAGACTGTCAAATCATTCTATGGTTGTATGTGTCTATATTCCTGGATCATGGGCACTTAGCCCATGACCCAGGAAGGTTTCAAAAGAATTGGAATGGACTTTCGTTAAAAGAATAAAAAATCAAAAATGTCCTGATTGTATTTAAGGGAGGACTGATCACGATCCGCCACGAGGACTGACCACTATGGTAAGAAGGTGGAGATGGAGAGATGAAAAAAAAGAAAAAAAGACGTCAGAGCTCGCAGATTGCGGCGCTGGCGAATAGGAAGCCAATTTAATTGGGAATGTAAAGCAGACACATGGTCATGCGTAAATTGATGAAAACGCTAGACGTCATGTTGCTCATTCGTTATGACGTCGTTCGGCATTAAACAACGACGATATGTCTAGGGAAAGCGAAAATTATTGCAATTTAAAACTTAAAATCCTTATGATTGGTGATGGAGATAGAACAATACATCGATGTTTTAATATTCCGTAATTTTTCAGAACGAAAAAATTCCTATCATAAAGGAACTTATTCTTGGGAGATTTGTACTTTCTGCCTATATAAAAATCGTCGTACATGGCAATATTTAAGTAAAATGCACGGAAAGAATAGATAACGTATTATCCGAAAATTTACTGAAACATCAATTTATATTTATTGACACTTCGTTGTTTTTTACTGACGTGATTACGTAAGGTCATTGCGGCTTGCGTTCGAATATACAGATAAAAAGATGATAAAGCTTTGAAAATAATTATAAAATTTATTTTACACTTATGAACTGAACCATTTTCCGATTGCCTATTGCCTTAACTATATTTTTATTATATTTTTGATCACTACTTTAAAATACCCCATTCTTAACCAAAACTGAATATGTTTTATGTTACATACGTAATTAACGCTAAAAATATCCAAGTGATTTGACCCCAAACAACTGTCACTTTACATGTGAGTCAGCAGCCTTGTAACAGAAACTTATCATACAAAATATTGCGATAATATAAAAATTTCGCAAATTCTTCGCAGGCATTAAGGATGATACTAAAATTATAGATATCTGGAGCCATTGGTTGTGATTACATTGTACCTCAATGAACAAGGATAAATAAAAGTCAAGGGTAAGTAGTACTAGATAGACAAAAGTGTTTGAGCACTGCGGTGCTTACAGTTCTGTGATGTATTGCCATCAGACTTGTTTCTCTCTCTGACGACAATTCTTAATTAACAATGGAATGTAAAGTACTTAGTATTTACAGTCGAACCATATTTCCGCAATGGTTTACATTTACAAGGTGTGGGCATTCCTGCCAGGCTGGTTAATTTACTATTTGTTGGATATGATTAGTTATTACACTTTGTAAATCTTTAAGTTTATACATACTAGTTTTAGTAGTTAAGGGGTGGAATTTAACAAAGAAACAAACTGACTTACGCATTTATAATGTTAGTTAGGATAAACAGTGTACGGTGGTTTGGAGGCTTCGCTTCAAACAGTTGTGATAGGATGTTTATTAACTTGCATACTAATTTCCAGTTCCAAGGTTCACTATTGAATAAAGTAGCCACGAAGCAAACAAATACTTTCAATTATAAATATTTATACTAGACTCACGTGTAATAATTATAATAATAAGTTGTAAGTCTAAAGGATAAAATGCATAATTATATAACGTAACATACATAAATGTTGAACTTTACGAGTATATTCTAATAAGTGTATTCGTAATAAAGGTAATTTCAACAAACATTCACTACGGACATACTTAAATATGATATATTTATATTATTCGTCATAAAAATATACTCTATCTTATTACAAAACGTAAACTAACCAAACTAGGTTTGATAATTTTGCATTGTTTTAAGGATGGCTTAAATCTAGTACTTTTGTTACAGGATGGTTTGTAATAAGGCGTCAAAGGCTGGCAAGGCGGCCCTTTAAATATGTATGCACTATTTTTGAAGTAAAAATAAATGATGAAAAATATCTAATGTGTAACTACTATGTACATACCCAATAAATTTCGTCAGCTTCCAATTTCACCTCAACGACACTCATATCATCCTCCGCGCCTTTTCCCAACTAAGTTGGGGTCGGCTTGCAGTCTAACTACGATACGGTCGAACTTTGATATTTTACGTGAAGCGACTGCCATCAGACCTCCACAACCCAAGTACTAGGCTATCGAAGTTCTGTAGTAAGACCAGGTTGTCGAACATTTTAGGGCTCCAACTACCCGTAACGAATGACACAGATGTTTGTATGGCCCGGGACCGACGGTTTAACGTGCTCTCCGAGGCACGGAGGGGTCTCAATGTGTTAAGAATGGTCACCCATCCTAGACTGACCTGCCTCGTATTACTTAACTTTGTAATGTGCTAACCAACTCGGTTACTCAACGACACTCATAATTAGCCTTTAAATTTAAATAGAAATATGCTGAATTGAATATAACAAGACAAGGATAATTCGTGTAATTAAGCTAAATGCTTATATTAAAACATGTCACGTTATGATCTCGTCGGCAGTGTCGGATGGGTTAAAATGAAATCGTTAGATAGTAAGAGTATTATCGAGTCTAATGCAATCGAGAGCCCTTGCATTTCATTCGTCGATGTTGGATTCGTTTGAGCGACAATGTTTATCGTTACATCTTTAGACGTAGACAAGTATGTAGTAAGTCTAGTACTTACTAACCACGATCTTAATGCTTATCTTAAAGTTACTAACTAAAACAATAATTGATCATAAATTGTACTCGACCACCACGTGTCTGCACGTGGAGGTCGAGCTCCTCACGCTATATATGGCCTAGCAAGTACCACAAAGATACATAATTTAATATCTATAAACTTTATCATCAAGGATAGTGAATAAAATAATAACATAGATCAACTGTCATTGTTATGGAGTATTGTAAAATGACAGGTCAACATATACAAAATAAATACTACTTATATTTAGCTTGAATTTCACATTCCTCCATACGCAGAGTTTGCTTATAAAAGTTAACAAACAATTATGTTTAATATATAGAAACCCTACTCGCAACCCTTACGGAGATGATGCTGCAGTACCCATCTGCAAAAACGCATTTAAAAGACAGACAACTCTAATAACCCGCGCCAACTCCATCGCGTGTAATCTCGGAATGTTTATTTATTTCCAATGTGAATTAATCTTTAGTATTCGAAGCCATTCTCACCTACCGAGTAAGTAATCATGCGAAACAGCATGGAATCTAAAAAAAGGTTATCTGCGACATCTTGCTATGCTATCGTTATTACTTCGTGACAATTAATCCGTCGGTCACTGGCAGTTAGGACCGGCTGGAACCGACCGACGCCGCGCCGCTCGGTTGATCGGGACGAAAGCGGTTTTAACATGTCGTTGATCCCTACATATAGAACTAAACAGTTGGACAACTTTAATCAAAAAAATCTTTAGTTTTACTTTCACGAGTTTTGGTGACAAATGTGCGTAAGACACCGGCACCCCTTTTATGAGTATTTACAGTTAACACTTAGTATTTGTTTATTGGAGGACGGTAACTGGTTTTTTGGACCACTGACATATTACACATAATATGCGTACGTCCTTCCTGATGGAAAATGGTCTCCGCGTATCCCCGAATGGTTGTGAGTCTAATCCAGGGGTGGTGAATGGTTGTAAGTATAATCTGCATTAAAAAACATTTCTTGGAGGTGTGTAATAACATGTAATTTACATACGGTCTACATTTTACTATAGTATATTCGATATATTCAGTCCCCTCGTATTTTTGCGCCTACATCGGACAGCCTGTTCTATATTAATTTATCATTTTAAAGATTATTATTCGAAATGATAATCTTTAAAATGATAAATTAATACTAATATAAATTAATTTGGCAATTCCTAAGTCTATCTAGCCATGTATGTAAAAAGAATTAGCGAAATAAGTGCAGATTGCCGTTTTGTTCACATTGTTTTGGTCATAAAATATAGTCCTTGACCTTTATGATGACATAATCTTTTAGAGGAATTAGCCAGTAGACGAGGTTAAAGTTTAAATTTAGTTTAGAATTCGTCCCCTCAGCATTTGTTTTGACTCGCTACTTATATTAATTAGGCTTGTAGATTTCTATCGACGTCGTTTTTTTCAAGATGGACGAATAGACGTCAATTTTTTTACGTTTTTGTTATTTAACTTGTATAATTATAAAACACTTGACATTGGCGGAATTCCTGCGCTGATTCTTGCGCGGGATAGAGTGCATAATAAAATAATATACATATGGATTTCTATCGCCGCCAAAATTACTCTCAAAATAATATTATTCGTAAAGTTTGAACCTCAGTGGTGAATGGTTTTATATATAAATTAAGAAAAGAAAGTGAAAGTAGGTTATATATATATACCTATCATGACTGATATATAAATATATTATATGTAGTGTTGAAAGTCAAATCGACATGGTCGTATTGACGTTGTTGTAAGCTTCCTTGGAATTTTATTCGAGGAGTATTTGTAAATATTACATAATGTACATATATAACAACATATTATTTATTATTACAACTATTACTAATATTCTAGTCAGTTTACAATGAAGTTGAATATTTCATTGGACGTTAGATCTCTGTCGTTTTTTGACACGGTATAAAAACATTACCGACGTTCGGCCGTCGGGTAAATATGAATTATAAGTGTTCTGTCGCTGTCATGGCTACGTAATATAATAGCTAAGCACAGCCATTATCATAATATATACCAGTAGGTATATAAATGACGAAAAGACTCAGTTGTGAACAAAGTCTAACGCGATTGTACCAAAGTGTATAAATATTAATATTCTCCTTATACATTGACAGTTGTAATATCTACTCAACTTCTCTTTTTTTATGATACAAAAAAGTTGTATCGGTAAAAAATTGATACGGAAGCAAATAGCTAAATCAATTGGTCACTTACAGAGGTTGATATCTAATAAAAAATGATAATAAATATCCTTAACTACACTCTGTGATCCTTAGGAACCAACGGCACTGCCACGTCCACCCCCCCTCACACTGATTACAGAACCTCTGACTCACAATTCAGTTTCAAATACGAACTTCATAAGTTATAAGTTAATGCTCGGCCAGATTTTATCATATTTATTGTTTAACGAATTAGATATATTTTTATCATTAATATGTGTTATATAGTTAATTTACTAACTTCCTGACTTGACTGGCCTATTGGTCTAGTGGTTAGTGACCCTGACTACTGAGGTAGACGTCGTGGCTTCAATTCCCACCCAGGACAAATAATTGTGTGATGAGAACGATCATTTGTTCTGTGTCTGGGTGTAATTTATCTAGAATATGTACGTATTTAGAAATATTTAAGTATGTTTATCGGCAGTCTAGTTACTATGTACAGGCCTGCCAGCGGCCGTGTGTGAGATGTGTCAAGTTTTTATTTTTATTATTATCGGTCTTCTTGGAAGTCATTAAGGGAGGCCTATGTCCAACAGTGGACGTCCTATGGCTGAAATGATGATTATTTTATACAACCTGATAGATTTTGATACGCTTTACTTACTGCTCTAGTTATATTTCTCCCTATAGAAGGCAGAAAATATATGTTACCTTCTAGTACCGACTAGTTTCACTAGTGTTCCACGCTATAGTTTTCAAGACATAAGGACTTCGTGGTACTGCGACTGTTCATGGGAACTATGGGACTCTGTGCTTGTATGCCAACTAAGTTAAATAAAAAAAAACAAGAGAAAACTCTATCAACTTATTCAAATTAGAGTACGGCCCCTGCGACGGCCATCGAGCATCACAAAGCTAAGAATATAAGACGTTATAAATTATGTAATCAATAGCCATATATATAGTCTTTCCAAAACAAAGGGCGTGTCCAAATAGCGGAAAACTCGTTGCGAACAGGCCGCATGATTAGGCATATTCCACGTCCATTTGCTATCTTCACGGGTCTCGTTAACAATATGGAAACATTACATTACAAATTATAATTACACGATAGGAATATTCAGACTCGGTCTTGAAATCTGCATTAGTTTCAATGGCTTGTAAGGCATATAGCATTTTTATCTACTACTTATCATATTATCTACAACCATCTTCCTCCTGCACATTTCTTAGTAAAAGCCTTTTTTTTCCTTTTTATTCAAGCAAATTGTCAAACAAGCTAACGGCCAGTATGATAGTCAGCGTTTATCTGTGCCTACAAACACCTCAAACGTGATAAAGTCCTACCAACTCTGCATACATGTAAAAATAATATAAAAATAAATTAATAATATTTCTTTCTTTCTTTTACTATCTTAGTGCTGGTCAAGAACCCAGTCTCGAGGCTTCAATAAAAGCAAAAACGGAGGAATCAACGAAAACTAAAATAAGTCGAAACGCATAACTCACACATTTGTGTGAGTTTGGCGTTATATATATTTCCAATACACAAAATAAATGACGTGATTGGTCGTTAAACGCGTTCCAGATGTCGTGACACAACGAGTAGCCAATCGCGATAGGGTAAATATGACATAAGAGCACTTTCTCTTGTTCACATTCTTACGTGGATGATAATAGGTACCGCTTAGAAAAAAGCTTTATGAGATGCTGATTTTATGTAGCAATATTTATAAATACTACTAATAAAAATAATATTCATGATACTAAGCTACGATCATTTACTTACTCACATGTAGATCTACAACGGAGATTGCTTGTTTACTCGGCATCCCCGGCGTTACGAACACACCTAATAGTCCTATCTGGTAAACATGGTTTCCGGCAAGGAGTGATTGTGTAAAATCTTATCGCTCTAACCTTTGTCTTTCTTACTTTTAAGTATCTTATCTTTGGTAATAAATATCGTATGCTTTAAATTTTAAATAATTAATATTTTTTTAAACTTAATTTAAGTATTTGGACAAAGAAACGATTATCAAATACTACATAATAAATACAACTGTACAAAGATCCTAATTAGAATCTTAATGTAAAAGATCTAAGGATCTTAACAGATGGCGCAAAAACAGGGTCTGGTACAATGTACTGTGTATTCTCGGAAGATCTAAATTTAAACATAGCCGCACCTTTAGGTGCTCATATCACTGTCTTCCAAGCAGAATGCATGGGCATCATCACAGCGGCTACAGCGACTTGCGTTTGCAAGAAAGGACTACTAGAATCAAATCCTTTCGGACAGCAAATCGGTACTACGAGCCCTAGAAAGCAACATTATCACCTTAAAGCTTATATAGGGCCGTCAACAACTCCCGATAGAGTTTTGTGACAACAATACACAAACAAAAAAACAACTCTACAATGAAACAAAGGTCACCGTAACTCACGAGGCAATGATGCCGCTGATAAACTATCCAGAAGAGGATCGGAGATTGTAGCAGTAAGTCCTGAACTAATTGTTTCCCTAGCATGGGGATGGCCCAGTGTCATGCTAAGGTATTACACGTCAAATACTGGACGGAGGTGAGTGGAGACAAGCAAAGGAGTTTCTCCCTCGCATAGACCGGAGAATCTCCCACTGCTAAAACTTCCCTGACCAAAATTATGGAAAATAACTAAAATATTAAAAAACATCTGTTTAATAAAGATGCAATCGACAGCCCCTTTGCAAAGCCTGCATGGAGGCAGAGGTGACGGCCGCACACATCCTTTTGGAGTGCATGAGTGTGGCCACATACGCATGTCAAACACTCCTAAGTGTCACCGAGAACTCTCTCCGAGATCAATGGCGACATCACAGGTTTGACAAATTATCTTCAGGAGTTGGAATGACAATACTTGCCATCTACCCCTTCCCGCAAAATAGGGGCACATCAGACGTCAAGTTATGCGTATGCATAAATAGGTTATGGTAAATTTTCTATCATATTTATTTTGGGTTTTAAATGGGTCCTTTCCCAGTCAGTTGGGGACAGTAAGGGTTCGATTTGCGGGTCGATCAAATTGAGTTTTGGTAGTAGAAAATTTTCAGTATCAGCGCGAAGATTAAAACCTTATCCACAGAACTTCAATACTTATGCCCCTGTGTTGTAAAAAAATACCTGGCGAAGTATGACTATGTTGTAATTTACCTACCCCTTACCCCTTCGAGGACTACAAGGGAGATTGCTTATTTAGTATAGGTCACACCTAATAATAAACGTGGCAATGCTGCCAGCCTTCTGGGAACACTACCAGAAGGCGACAATGCGGAGGAATTTTATGACGCATGCATGTCAATAGTTCATATATTTTTTTTGAATTAGTTTTAATGTCCTTATTTATTTGACGATTTTAAATTTTAAATAAAATTAGTTAATAATAAGCATAAAAGAATTACAGTAATAAAATTTTGGTTTCAGTCAATTATTTGCACTCGGTACATTAGACTATACAGTGAACTACTAAGTACTTGTGTAATTATCTTAAAAGATACGAACGTGGGCTATAGAATAATTCCAATGGCACTCGGTCACAAATCTATGGTGACACATTCAGCAAACATCGCAAGAGAATTTCGCAAGGGCCGCAATATGCCGTTGTGTTTTCCCGTCTACTTAACTAATATATAGTAACTTGTGTACGTTACGTATACCCTGTCGCAATGGCAGCGCTGCAGCATGATAATTATTTGAATTCTATAAAGAAAAGTTACTACTACTATATTGTATTGTAGTACTCAAGTTTCAACAAAGTTTCTACAGAATGATACTTTTGCTTATTTTTAACAACGAGAGTACTATGAGAGCTTTAATATTTTTTGTTACCCATTTTAAATGACATCACTGACTACACACGCAAGACGAACAAACCCCCCACATTTCTACTGCTGTAACTCTTATACAGTTACTTAACTTTAAATAAAAAAGCGACCCGAGAAAACACCGAGTACGAAACTCGGTGAGTCCCAGAGAAATTTAAGCTTTCGTGGCAACAAGTATAAATTAAAACTCGAAAATGCCCTCAATGATTGAAAACAGCTGATGATCTTAGAACGGCTGAACCTACTTCTTGAATGAAAGCTAAGAAAAACTAAATCAAAATGGGTCGTTCCGGTTATGATGCCACAGACGGACACACAGTTTTTGCACAGGGTTAAAAACCTTAAATGTACCGAAATTCACTAGCTGACTCCAGATCTAAATAGTACACCGCTCTAGGTATTGCATCTAAGTTTTAAGCATGGTGTTGAATCTATTTTGCGTGTACCGTCGGTGCTCCGTCGGTATGTTCTCAACTGGCAATTCAGTGCTAGCCCGGGAGGTGGCAGGCGGGCTCCGTCTCTTAAGTGGGCGATATTCAGACACAAACGGACATCAGCCCATCGCGGGAAGCTCTACTGCGGGTGGTGGACATAAAACCGGTCTCATCCACCCACGGCCACTGCTAGGGCGGTATGAGGCGCTAGTGAGCACGCCTTCGCCGCCCGGACACAGTGATCTACCTTAAACCAACTCCTAGTCAACCGCTCACGAATATTTGCTAGAACTGGACTGGTACTTACTGTTTATCGCAAGGTTTTTGGCATACATCATATTTATGTCATCTAACAGTTTCACTTACTGAAAAGTCTATTTTATATCCCGACTATATAATAATTAAGGTCTACAAGACAGGAGGAAAATTATATTAGATTATTATTTAGAAGTACTTTATTTGTACTTTCATGATACACCTAATGCATTTAAAAGCATTATTAGCAGGTATTCAAAGAAAATTACAGCTGCCTGAAAGTTCTAGAAATTCGGACATTAAAACATAAACGGAAAATTATATTCAGCATCAGTTTATTAACAAGTAACTATGATTCTTATTAATGAAATTCAAATTGTCAGTCATTAGCCAGAGTTTTTGTTTCATTCAGTTAAATTGCAATTTATGTGTTATGAGAAGAGAGAAACAAACTAGGTACTATTACTTGTTGAACAGTGTTTAAGTATATTTTATGTTTAACCATGTTTTATGTGTACCTAGATAAGAACGAGGAACGTAAACAATTGTCAGTACTAGGAGTGATTTTATGTGAGCTATTACTTTAAAAAGTATCGCAAAGTATTGCTTGCTTTGTCAAGTACGGGTCATCCTCTCACCTTGGCTAACGGTGAAGTGGTATGACGGAATCGGAACCGACTAAAACCACACAGTGTCCCGTACCGTCCCGCTAGTGGATCTATTGCAAGGGCACGGGTATCACTGAAAAGGAAGCCTGCGAGAAATATGACATTCCTACAGTGGAAGAGAGAATTAATTCCATTCCAATGCCACATAGGTATTTATTTTTAGTCAAATTTATTTTGACAAAAAAAAAATATAATTATAAATGATAGATCAATACTCATAGAGTCACTACAAAAGATTGCTATGTCAAATGTTAAATAAATAAAAACCAGACAAGTGCGAGTCTGACTCGCGCACCGTCCGTAAGCAAACAAACTTGTATTATTTTGTCCGTCTCGGGAATCAATTCTAATAATTTTGCACGTCTTTTCCGAAAGATAAACTTAATTTTGCGGTTCTAAAAAAATACTCTCCCATACATCGATTTCTGGCAACTTTCCAACCGTAAAATATAAGTTTGTAATCACAAAAACTATTTTTGGAACGAAGTTCCTTATGGGTTGCGAAGGGGTACCCTAGCCGGCAAAAAAACGTCCGTAACGTAATTTTTTTATGTATAATCTTTGTATGATGGCTATACAATGTCTAATGTATAGTCTACGTGATGACTGTTATTATTATTATTATTACATATTGTTATAAATCATTGTAAATAAAATAAAGGTGTTAAGATAATTTTGTAAAGTAGTTTTATTTTTATTTTTATCGATAAAAAAATCATAATAAAAAATGTATACCCAAATAATTATTTTCTTTATACCTCGAATAGAACTTGAAATTAATATTTTTATAATAAGTAACTTTGTTCCCATCTGGTGTCCCACAACACCACACAGTTTTTTTTTATGTGATATAACAACAAATTAACAACTTTCGTATTTTTTTATTTACTTATGCCATCAGACCTAGCTTCTTACCAAAATTTCATGATTCGACGTCAACGGACAGTACCCTATAGGTTTTGATTTACCTGCGAAATGTTCCAATTTGTTAAAATCTAAGGCTTAATGTCCGTATCTTTTGATTGCATTGACAGCTTGATTTTTTTAATGCTTCAAGGGACCGCTGACATAAGTATTTCATGTTAAATTCAACTTGATGCCTCCACAGGCTCCGGAACAAAGGGGTCTTGATAGACACACAGACAGACAGACAGATATAACAACAAATTAACGACATTCGGATTTTTTCCTTTACTTGCGCCGTCAGACCTTGCTTCTTAAATTTCATGATTGTAGGTCAATGGAAAGTATATATAGGTTTTGATTTACCTGCGAAATGATCAAATTTGGTCCAATCTAAGACTTAAATGAACGGATCTTTGGATGGAGTTGACTTAAAACCTTGATTATCAGCTTCTAGGGATCGCAGACGTAAGTATTTGGTATTAATTTCAACTTGAGGCGTCCACAGGTTCCTGAGAAAAAGGGTCTTGATAGACAGACAGACGGACAAAAAAGTGATCCTACAAGGGTTCTTTTTTTCCTCTTGAGGAACGGAACCCTGAAAAGGATAACAGATAATACTATATCTTGCCTTGTCGATCTATAACTGTCTGTTTCTAAATGTAGGGGCCTGGTGAGAAGAATTTGAACAAACAAACCCACGGCCACTCTTTTAAATCACTTCATAGTTATAACAATATTGAGTAAAATGTATTACAGCACTGTTTTGTTGTGTTTGCGAACCAGTTTCATGACTACAAACTTTGTCAAAGTTTACCTTATGTATATGGCTAAAAAGAAATATCAATGTTATTAGAATGTGCTATACGAATAGAATGGATCGAAATAATAGCTAAGCGAATTAATAGCGAATGTAATCAATGTTCATCAAAAATAATGTGTAGACAATTTCAAAATTCAACCATATATCCGTAGTTACTTTTATTCAGCTGATATTTAAAAAAAATAAGCTACAATCTCTTTATTTGAAAATATAACGGTGATTAATATCACCGATCGCTTTATTCCTAAAATGTTTCTTTAAATTGGTCAATTAATTCAATTACGCTTAATAGTATCAAATCTTCTAACCCATAAAATAGGCAATCCCCCAAAATAAAGTTGGTGTAAAAGCTTATCAAGCAGTTTCAAAACAATTGCATGCTTTTTGATGATATGCCCATGCACTCACAATGGACAAGGAGATAACGCGCTATGGTTGAAATTGTAACTTAGTTTAGCTTAATAAAGAATTCATTGTTTTCCGCGAATCGAACTAGGCCGTATCTTAATAGAATAGATTTAAGCGATTTGAGCGATACGATAAGCAACAAACTACCTGTATTGAATTATAGTAGTCGATATTGAATGATGAATATTGATGCCTAAACATGTTATTTCATGACACGCTATTTATAAAAGCTGAAGGTTTATCTTTGTTCGATCACGAAACCGGTTGCAAATCAATTTAATTATATTTATCTCAATATTTATGTGCATTAGGAGCATAGTAATATGAAAAAAACTACGAAAAGCCGGTTTATTTTAGCTACGCACGGAAAGTTTGACATACATGTAGGAGATGAAATATTTAAAAAAAATCGCATGCAGTTGTATAACAGCATGCGATTTTTTTTAAATATTTGAGTACAACAATACGTATTTTCTTCGAGGAGTTTTCATAGGTTTTAAAACTAAGTTTTAAATATGAATTGCCGTGTCTTATTTCATGACTGAAGAAAGTTATCAATCTGTCACACTGAGTGACCCAAATATATATTCTTTAAATGATTTTATTAGCTCATTCTGTCTTGGTCAATATGATAGAGTTTATTAGCAGTCAGGTCAGTAGCTTTGACGATGTTATCGACCCAGATTAAAAATAAAACGAAACTCCAACCCATAAATGATTCGCTGTTTGATGATGACAAATGTTACAATTTGCATATTCTATACATAGCTTTGCAATGTTAGTAAACATTTGTTAATATGTTTATTTTAAACTCCGCCGTTGGAGATATTAACATAAGTAGCATTTTATTCTCATTTGTACTTTATATTGCTAAATTGATCTATTTTATGAGTTTTCTGTGAGTGGTGATCTATTCTTAAATATAATACTTTTCATTCAACAATGTTACTCTAACAATAGAGTAAACAATGTTTGTTTAAATGCATTCTGGTATGAAAAAAAATGTAACGCCTTAACTATAAAAGATGGTTGGTGGTTTCTTTTCTTTTGTGGTTTAGTCAATACATGTATATTATATCCACGAAAAATAGGTTTAGACTGGCTTACGCGACATTTTATTTTAGTAGTTACTTAACAAAATTAGTGCAATTAAACGCATAAACATGTTTTACTTAAACATAATTAGTGCCCTCTTGCACAAAGGCTTATTTAGTTAAACATGTTTATGAGGTCGGTAAATCAGTTTCTACGTTCCGTTCCATGTCATGTCATGACAATTGTCTCGTTATGATTCTATCAATGTCATACGCATTTTTTAAATAAAACAAAACTCATTGTTGTTGCTTAGTAACAAATTTCAATATCAAATGTTAAATAAAATAAGCTCAAAAAAATAGAACAATTCAATATGGGTGATAAACCAAAAACAATAAAATATAATATTTGATATATTTCGAAAACATTTGTGATAAAATAATTATGTATCAACGCAAGTATAAACAAACCTAATATGAAATTCAAAACTGACATTTCTGTAGTTCTTAAACGCGTTTAGCGCCGTTAAACAGCCGATTTTCAGTAATTAACTTTGACAACTTCTTAAACATGGTTAGTGGCGAATTAATCGTTGTGTAAGACGCTTATCATGTTTAACCATATTAAATGCTTTTAGAACGTCTTAAAGGCATTTAAGTTATGTCGCGCAAGTCGGCCTTATACTTTGAAGAAAATTATGCAGTTTCTAAGTTACACACATTTAGTTTTAAACAAAATGTGTTTCCATGTAGTTGAATTACTGAGATATCAGAAAAACAATGTCCCAGGCATATATGTATATCGAAACTATCTTAAATGTTAATAGGAAAACTCGTTTAAAGTGCTTTTAAACGTTGTATAGTACTTAGACAATGGTTTGTCTCCTTGTACGACAGGTAGGTACTAACTTCAAGACAAAACATTAACTAATGATTTAGCTGTGATCAACCACCATTTATGTAATGTTGTGTTGTTACTCTTTCAACATCATCATTTCACTTTAACGTCCAACATTAATAGTTTGCTTGTAGATTGAGTAGATTCGGTTTGAAATATCTTAATTTTCGACTTGAGAGCCGGTCTACAGCTATCGTGTATAAAATGACTATATCCATTTTTTCGCTAATATTTATTTATTTATTAAAACTTTATACACAAAAATGTACAATGGCGGACTTAATGCCATAGGCATTCTCTACCAGTCTACCCTAGGATGGTGTAGAAATGGGTGGAGTAGGTGCTTAGTGCACCTATTTAAATCATAAACTTTAGAACAAATGAAAGACAAATAAATAGCAAAACAAAAAAAAAAAGAAACGGGAAGTAGAATATGAAAATATATAAATATATACACATATACATACATATTTACATACACATTATAATAAGTAAAGTATTAATGTTGTGATGATCCTGCTAAATTTTGAGAGAGGAGAGCTCGTACCTTTGTCTTGAACGATAGGCGACTGGGTGCTATTCTGATTTCCTGAGGAAGAGCGTTCCAGAGGAGAACAGATTGAGTGAAGAAGGAAGAATGGAAACATGCAGAAGTATGAGAGGGGCATAACGGAAGAAGATTATTTGTAGAACGGAGAGTTCTGTAATGATTGGAATACAGGAACTGGAAGCAGGATGTCAAGTATGTAGGAGAAGTAGGTGAATTGAGAATAGTGTAAAGGGTGGTTAGAGCGCGCAGTTGACGGCGCTGACGAATCGGAAGCCAACTTAACTCAAGACGAATAATATCCATAATAATATCCATATTATTGAAACCGTGTTCCTACAATCAAGAAACGATTCGTTTTGCTTATGGACGGTAAAATTTTCGTTGAAAATTCAATAAAATTTTACTGTCCGTAAGCAAAACCACATTGGATGTGCTCACATAAAGACACAACTTCCTATAGACTAACTCCTACTGTGGGTATTTTATGCCATGATCGACAATTGTCACCTAAGCTGTTAAAGGTAACAGTTTAGACAAAAATGATTGAATAACGACAAAAACGAGAAGCAAATGATAATGATTAATAGTTTTAATTGAAATTATTAATGAAGATTTAATTTATCTTTTAATGGCGCAAGTGTGTCATACGCTAAAGAAAAAGATTTGGATTTTTCAACGTTTTGTTTAAATTACGTTTCTACAAACTCCAATGTGTCGAGAAAAAATCATCAAGAACAGTTAATTATGGTATTTTTAGTAAGTTAAAGTTGCGAATTATTTGTTGACAAATGAGGGAAAATGGCTCGTTTATACATCTGTCTAGAAAAAATTACTGCTTAGAACGGGAACAAACGAACGAAGAGATAGACATTTATCTTCTATAACTATCTAACTCAACAATAATTCATTAAATTTTGAATGTTGAATTTCGAATGCCAATGAACTAAAACAAATTTAGTTAATTGGCCTATTTGCAACGTATTTAAAGCTATTCATAGTCATTAGTTTAGATTTTTCGTACAAGTCAACATACATACTGGACACATGTAGCTTGATGTAGGCATTTTCAAATTTTATTTTTAAAATATTATTAAGATAACAATATTTTATTAAGATAACATTTTTAAACATAGGCCATGTTTAAAAATGTTATCTTTCTATACTTCTTCCTTCTTTAAACTTTAAGTATTCGAAATTTTACATTCCTCAGTGAGCGAAATATTCTTAACAATATTTCTGTTTATTAAACAGCATTTTAAAGACAAGCTTTTATTAAATGATTTCTTATTGTTATTATTTTTTAATTTTTTGTCATCCATACTATACGTTTATGCAAAAATTCAGAATAATCGGTTGAGGATAACTGCTTTAAAATTCAGCTGCAAGATTTGACCCGAACAAACATACATACAAACATTGTAAGTTAAATAAAAGCTTGTAAGAGAGGGTTCATTGATTTCTCTTAAGTATTAAGAAAAAAATATAGAGTGACTGACACTTATACCCTTATGTTAAGTTATTAAAGTTTCAGTTGTGCCTGGTAATGCCTGTGAATGGCTCCACTTCTATTGAAGCATTTAATGCTTATAGTTACGTCACATTATCATCGTCACTTCGTATTGTGTAAACGTATAACGTTTTTTAACTTTCTTGCTAAAAGTTATTTGTGTTATCAATTTATCATCGATACAATCATGTTTGCGTGTATTGGTCACTAGTTATTTGTCACTCTATAATTAAAATAAGTATTATAAAGCATGGGTGCGCCTTAAGCAACAATTATTTCATTATAATAACGCTGACACAAGCGTGGTGAATTATTATTATCATTTTACGTTATTAAAATGTCAGAGTATGATAGTCGTCAGGATGTTTTGTTAAATATATAATGACGTGTTGATAATAATCGGTTGACGTGTACGATCAATTAAACACGATATGTGTATTCAGATGTCTTTTCCTTAATACTCGCTCAGCAATCTAGATGCAGGCTAGTGTGGTTACAGACTTGTATACCAGATTTCTTTGACGCCATTTAACTGGTAAACAAACATATAATAAAGTCAGCGATTACTGTCTACGGACATCTTTAATAAATTGATTTGATACAATGAAGCTGTTAAAGCGTCCCTGAAACCTATGTTAAGAAATTTAAAAAAAAAAGCGTGAGGTTTCTTCGGAGACCCGGTTGGAACGAAGTTCCTTTCGCTATAAAATAAATTTAATGGATCGAATAAAATGTATCAAAATATAGTAAATATTGCTCGAACTAATATATGCATAATTAGTATACAACAGTAGTATCGCGCGGAATCCACAGATGGCGTAAATAAAATAAATTAACTCGCGGTCAGCATTTTTCGTTGCGCTAACACTTTTTTCCCCATCCGCTTATTGTTTGAAGTGCAACGTGCGATAAGGAACTTCGATCCAAAAAGTTTAAACATAATATAATAATACTATAACATATACTGACAAACATCCTCACACACATCCTCACACACACATACTCACACATGCATCCTCACACACATCAGTACTTTAGTAACCAGACTGCTAATAAACATACTTATATGTTTCTAAATACAAACATATTATAGATAAATTACATTATTATGAACCTAGGTTGCTGACCTCAGCCTAAGTATGTCAACATATATATTGATCTAAGTGTGTCAAAATATTGTTGGAGGACTTTCATGGCCTTAATTTTGTCTTCAGGCTTTATCGAAATCATTAACAGACCTAAGTGCATAAATATATCTAAAGACAACTTTTATCTTAAGATATTATTATTTAAACATAAAACCATGTTTAAACTGTCGGTTGACACTCACTAGCTGCATTAATTAGCTCTATGATTTCTATTTTTAGCTTGCGTACTTTCTTGCGTTTTATAGTTATACTGGCAGTCAACAAGTCGTCAGCTAGTTTTTCTAGTTTCCTAATATGAGAACCGAGTCATTAAGATACACTGGATGGTAAAAACACTTTTAATTTTAGCTGTTAAAACTTTTTGTACCAGCCGGCCCTTCCCTAAGGATGAACACGTATTTAATATTCATTATTATATATATCGATGTCTTCATTATCAAACTTTGTAAATCCAAAATTTAAGATTTTTTTATAAAATGTCATCTAGTGTAGTAAATGCCGTAACGAACACGATGGAATCACTCGTATATCTTAATGGTTTTTAGTTTTTTTTACTTCGTAAGTCACATGTTTGAAAGTATTTATTTAATAATTTTATCGGATAATAAATCATAATTACAACAAACATAAGCACAATTAATATTTAAATGTAAATAAAGCTGTTTGCCTATGTTTTGTAGTTAGTTATTTTAATAAAATATTTTTTTGTTTCTCTTGTAAAATTTGGCGAAATGGAGATACGATGTTTGATAATTAAGCCATCGTTATATAAAGACGACAGTTCTAAGATAAGATTCGCAAAGAAAAGCGACGCAGAAAAACTATTTGTTACGCCAACAGCGATTTAGTGAAAGTGATCGCTGCGAACTGACGGCCGATTTTATTTACGAAAGCCTCGATGATATGTTGACTATATCGAACATTTAAACGTTATTCCTCAGTGAAAGACATTTTTTTAATGGAATTTATTCAAGTACTACTACGGAAACAGGCTGTGTTCGAGGGTGTTGAACTGGAACATGAACAATCAAGGAATAAAGTTGCCTACTAAAATTGTTTTTCAAAACGAAAATGAGGGTATGATTTAAATTAATAACTAAACTATTTATATTTTATAATTATTTTATTTGGAAACAATTTATGAAAATGCAACACCTGTCAAAATTAAGATGTTTTGCAACAACAACGAATCAAGTTGCACTACATACAATTTGAACACTGGACAAAGTCAATTTCATTTGACTAGAAGCGGTTACCGTAGCTTGGTGTGACCAGACTGAACTGGCATTATCCACCAGTAAGCCCTTAATAATTTTTAACCAGTCCTGTACGCCTACGTTTGCAGCTTCTACCATTAAGTGATTGTAATTACAGTGTGACACAAGGTCACATCTCATTCGTCGAACCGCTGCACTGCCTGTATGAATTCTCAGTCAATCATTCACAATCAAGATTAGTAACGTTTTCCTTACAATAAAAACATTGCCTTTGAATGAGAAAATGCTCACATTCAACAAAATAATCTCGATATTCACTAACAGTAATAAAAAAAAAAATCAAATTATAGTGTACATCTTGAATGATCGTTAGCTGAAATTTAAGACATCAATTTGATATCGGGCCGATGTTTTTTTATTATCTAAGTCACGATTTAGTAATAAAATGTAGACGATAAAATAACCACAGTATTACTCGTTAGATATTAAAGGATATAGGATGCAATGCCTGAACTATAGCCTAAAAAATTGTTATTACTTTTAAACTACAATGTTACTTACCTGTATGATTTGATACATATATATATTTCCTATGGCGTTAGAGAAAAACATAAATTTTCTTCGCAAACTTTCTGTCAAAACAAATTACATACATATAATTTTTTACACTACACACCTTGGTGGTCGAATTTTGACCATAGTTTATTACATTTTAAACCTATGTATTTGTAACATAAATCCAGCTATTCATTTCCAGTATAAGTTGAACTGTCATTGTATAGACTGTCCGTACCACGACAAGTTAAAATAAAATGGACCCCTGTAGCTTTTTGTAAGCGCTTTCACATAATTTTCCAATTTATACCACATATTGTTAAAAATAGCTTTCTCCACTTCTTCTCTACATAAACATTAAGTATTTAAAATTTTATAATCGCTTAAAAAGTCGTACAAGGAATTCTCTTCATGTATTAATTTACAGAAATTTCCAATTGGTCCAATATGTCTTAGTAATGTTCGCGATAAGGTGTACTTAAGCATGGCAAATTGGTATTGTTGAAATCAGTGTCTAAAAAACGTCTGGCACTCAATGCCGATCAATTGATTCAAATTCGAATATTTATCTAACAATATATTTCCTACACAGCGAAGCTGCCAATGTTGACAATGTTGTTCAACAATTTTTACATAGTGAGTGACTTGCGATCGGAACAATCACGGTGGTGACCTGGTATGGCATGCATGTAGGTACCCTACTCATCATTCACATCATTATTCTTGTCATGTCCACGCACCCTACCTAAGTAGCGATCAAAATGTAGCTGAGATTTTTTCTGTGTGCGGAAAACCCCACGGGCCGTCGTCACGTCCCATCGGTGGTATGTTGAAATCGAACCCAATAAAACCACACGGAGGGGTCCCAGGAACTGTTATTAACCCATCAGTGGTTCCCCTCCTAACGCCTGCCCGCAAAGATTATGGCTGCCTAGGGCAACAACACTGCAGCGCGGGATTGACATTACACTTATGGTTAACGCAGTCAGCGTTAACATCTATTATTACGCAGCTGTTAATAAAATAACGATGTAGCATATTACTAACGGTTTGAAGGTCCATTGTCGTAATTAAATTCAGTTAAGTACATTACAATTCCGATCTCATAATAGCCCAGTTTCAGTATCTGAAATGTTACATATGTTTTTGTGCTTACAAACAATACGTACGTGTACATGAACTTCGGACAGTGTACCTGAGATTACAAATTAGTAGACATGAAATTCCATAAAGACCGGACAGAAACTTGTTTTAGAATTGAAAACATATTACTAAACTTATCACAATTCAGTTCTAATGTAGACAACTCTGTTTTTTTCTGAATGTTAATCAACACTGAAGGCTATAGAGAAGCCTATGTTCGTGGGTCGACGTCGAAGAATTGGTTTATTTAACACACAATTCCAAATTTCTTAAAACATTATTACATGTTAGATAATGTAAATTCTATGTTAATTCTTGATCTATTATTCTAGCGAAATAACGATATTAGTAAAGACGTTGTAGCAATTTTAGCATATTATGATACTGCTTCTGTTTCCTTAATTAATTTGTTCACTTTATATTTCTCTATCCATTCCTAAATGTCTAGGTTTCATTAGCAGGTATCATTCTAATTTTAGTTCAGAAAATTTAGACAGTATTTATATAAACTCAATCCTGGACCATGACTCATGGTCTTTTTGGCCGAATATCGACAGATAATATTTTAATTGCAAGTTTACAGTCATTTAATTAATGATACAGTCATATTTAAATTTATTTTTATATATATATTTAATTTTACACTGAATCAAAATTATACCCGCCTACTAAAGCTGTCAGTTATTATTATATTATTCATCAAATCAACAACAGTACAGAGAGGAACAACATTATATTTAAATTAAAATACTCAACAATAACGAAATGAAACATAATCATATCGTGGACAATAGACTATGACGACATCCAGACTATGTATCTCCGTGAATGGTTTTTCAATATTCGTTATTTCAACATACTATTGTGTGCTACAATGCATGTACAGGTTGAGATTTTTGGGTATAATATGTCACATAAGTACAATAATTCACCACCTAATCTACGAGTATGTATTGATATGATGACGACATTTTGAAAGATTTAAAAGGTCAAATAACAACAAAGTGCTTATAAATACTTATACTAAACTATACTTATATACTTAAAGGCCTTTGACTTATTTTTATTTACGCAAACACCTGAAAATAGTAATTTCAAGATCTGCGTAATTATCAACAAAAATAATATAATTTGAATTTCCGTGCAGAAGTAACTTACGGATATTCTTTGCGTGGTTAAAATAAGTTGTTCAAAACCAACGTTTAAAACTCAACCTGTATAATATAATAATAGCATACCTTTTTGCAACTGACCTAAGTCTATGTGAATTTTTGTTTTTTTTTCTTGGTCAGTTAGTCGTATTCATTACTTAACGCATTGTCCGTGAGCCGAAGGCTGCTTGCCTTTTCTGCGGGTCTAAAACTCTTACGGCGATTTCACGATTTAGGGTTGTCTGGGCTTCAAAGACTTCCTTCCCGCATTTTAATACCAGTGTGATAATAATTAGCACTTCGCCAAACCTTCGGTAGCGGTTTTACACATGGGGTACAAGAAAAGGTTCTCTTTTCAACAGTTACAGTTAATAAAATCGAATTGATTCAATGGGGTGTTGTTTAAGAAAAAGTGACACAAGTAAAAAAACAGACAAAATAATGTGTCAATATGACTATATTTTACTAAAAACATAAAAAAGCATTTTTATTACAAAATCTAATCTTACGTTTCCACAGAAGTTATTTCTCATACATAAAATAACAAACTTGGAGCTCCTAATAAAAAATCTTAAAACCATTTATCTATGAGAATTCAAGCCAATCAGCCTTACTCGCGGCGTAACTTGTGATCACGGCTTAATAACCCATGGGTCAATCACCATATATAGAAATAAATATGACGTTACTACTGTTAATTATTTCCACGAACTCAGAATTAGAGAAAAAACAGTGCCGCCACGGCTGTATCACATCACTCCTACTGTGGGATTTTTTATTGAAACTAATGTTTTTTCATACTGTCTCAAAATAGCTTTATTGCGTTAGTGGTTAGTAGCAGTGACATCGAACATGTCTTTCAATATTTAGTTAGTTCTTCACTTCTAACAATAAATTCACCTAAACACTTTTAATTTATTTAAAATACACTAAATCATCACTAGCGAAAAGTTTCATAACACATTCTTCATTCTTCACAACGTGCCACCAATGTGGTGTTAAAATGTTTTAAAAAAATATTATAATACAGTCGCTACGTTACACAAGGGTGGTCTATGAAGTTACGGATACCGCAAAATTTGCAACCTTTTGTTGTATCATAAGTGGCTGCGGTTTTCAACTGCCTGCCGGTTTGATCTATGAGGCTTTAGACAACGTAGTACCCATAAACATGATGTGGTGACGTATGGGTATTAAATCAATTTTAGTTTATGCAATGTGTTGAGTTGGATGTATGGTGTGACTAGGATGGATAAGGTGAGGAAGGAATACATTAGAGGAAGCCTGAAAGTAGCGCCGGTGGATGAAAAATTGAGGAGCAATAAATTATCGCAGTATGGACATGTGATGCGGAAGGTCAAAATGTGGTGAAGAGATTCTATGCATAGAAGTGAACGGATACAAAAGTAAAGGATGACTAAAGAAAAGATGGATGTGCTGCGTGAAACAGGATATGACTAAAGAGGAAGTAAGCAGTGAAATGAATATAGAGCAGAGTGGAAGAAAAGAATACATTCGAGAAAATACACCGAACCAAAATAAATTTGGGATAAGGGTGAGAAGATGATGATGATGATGTATACATATTGTACATCCCACTGATGAGCAACAAAAAAAAAGATAATTCAATTTCTAGTGAAGCTAAATACCACCTGTAAAGAATAATGAGGTATAATGTTGGAATGTTACACAGACGAAGTAGAACAAGTTACAATAGTCAAGACAAACTTGACTATTGTAAATTAGAGAAGGCCTATACTAATCGAAATAGGTCCAGAATATTATATGTAGGTATAATTAATAATAATAATTATTTATTTTATAAAGTGCTTCAATATTAAATTTATGATATGTCAACATAGATATTTTAGAATTCAGCCTATGTGAATCCAACCAAATATGAGAAATTAACCCTTATAAACAATAATATTTCATTTTCATTTTTCAATGTGAGTCCATCAAGGATTATTAAATAATTAGTATTTTATTTTTCTGTTTGATCTTAATTTTCAAAACAAACTTACTACTTTCTGAGCTTTTGCAAAACTGTAGTGGATGTTCTTCTTTTATTTTCTTCCAAGATGGTAGATAATAGGTATGTTATTACTATTAATGTAGTCTTCTAACTGAATAATACCTCCTAATTCTTACTTTCTGAGATATTCCCTATAGCTGTTGTCTTCCCGGTTTGTTGTATAATCGCTTAAATATGTCCTCATCAAATATTTTAAAATCAAAAACGAAAACAATAAAAACTTCCTTAATATGAAGATATGAACGTTTACCGTCATGGCGGGAGGCTTCACTTTTTGAAAATGGGCCCCCGTCGGGTCCGAAACTAGTCGGGCATCCCCGAAATACAAACGTGAGTAAAACAGTAGTCTTTAATAAAAACGTAAACGTTCATATCTTCATATATATTACTATTTATTGCTAATTCAAATAAGTTTCCTCTCAAGGAGTAAACACGTTTCCGTATTGAATGAACACTGTGATTGTAATCATAATAATAATACCCACGGTATGGTCGATAGAAGACATAGTAAACAGGAATTGAGTTACATAGAAATAAAATATCGTTTTCATCGACTCATCACTTTATGCAAATTGCTTAGCGATTGAATGTATACTTCCTTCAATATCTTTATAATATGGATGTAATATATAGTAGAGGATATAAGGAAAATAAAACACCATCCGTATATGTGTACTTTCATCAATCCATCAATCGGTTTAAGTCATTTCTTGACTTAACAATTTAGTAAATACCTAAAATGGAACATGACAAACATCTCGATTAAGCAGTAGCAGTCTAAACGGTAGTAAAAAAGAAAACTCAAATGTATCACAAGTGCATTAATGGCTTCTCAATATCGCACCATATTAACTTTTACATATACACATATAACCGAAAAGGTTCTGTTTACAATTTTATTATAAGAATACAATCTTTTGGGAGTTAATAGTAGCTTTGCAGAATTTTGTTAATAATATGATTTAATATAGAAGTAACACATTGGACTCTGAAGACCGATTTGTGAACTGTAGGCTTTTGTCCTTTGCAAAAATAGGTAATAACTTTAATTGTGGCCATTGTCGCTAAAACTGCTGTAGACAGAATTCTTATAAATGATTGACACGCAACTTCTATTTATAAATCTCCCTCTAATGCTTACATTGCGTTTAAAAACTCAATGTCTGTATAAAATCCTTCTGAATATCAAGGTAAAACTAGATGAATTATGTAAGAAGTGAGTTTATGTTGTTTGTTTAGCTAATAAACTATACATCCGACTTGATTACTATTATTTAAGTTCAAGACTATTCAAGGTTCGAACAGAAACAAAGACGAGTACTGTCATTAGAATGATATTGTCGTAGGTCGGGGAAAGACAGGATCTATAAATCAACATCAATTCACATGTTTGTCTGCAAAGTATAGTCCTAACCAGTATTTTAGTGATACGCTGTTTTAAGAGAATAAGTATTTGGTCGTGTAGCGAAGATAACTATTACCGTGACTAAGTCGTGTTATAGCTGCTCGGTATATATTTTACGATAATAGCACTGACTAGGATGTGACGTAGATGCTTTGTTTAATATCATATACATTAATATAATTTAATGTTACAGTTAGGATAAATGCTTAAATTGCATCGAAATAAAGTACTAAACTTTAGTTACTCTTACAAAAACCCCTTCAAGGAAACGTTTGTTTATGTAGTTAAAGAAGATAGTGAAGTAGAGAAAATTTAATCAGAATAATAGCGGTTCGGTAAATAATATTATCGTTGGTTCCACGTTCACATAACGGCATTGTGATTTTTATATAACTAATAAATGCTCCGCTGAAACTGTAGTGATGCAGTACCCTATAACACTTGAACAATAAAAACATATTGACAATGTCTATAAAGCAGTCTGAATTACCTTCTCATTGAATGTGAATTATTATTATTGTCAATAAAATCATTTAAAACTAACGTAAAGAACTGTTGCTTTGGTTGCAAGCCAACTCGTTTTTGTTGCAGACGTTTGATTAATCATTAAACCCAAGCAAGGTGCGAATTTACCTCAGCAATAAAAACACATTATTGCCGCCCTGTAAAAAAATTTAGTTTGATATCGGCGAATAATATAATAGCTACTATGATAATAACTACGGCACGCCTGGTGGTCGAATTTCGACCGTTTTTAATGTTCATTGAGCAGTATAATTTGAACTATCATTGTATAGACTTTGGCAAATAGACATATTAATGCATACAAATATTTGCACTGAGCACTCAGACTATGTATTTCCTCTTTAAAAGGTATTTCTGCGATCTTATTCCACTAATCATATTTTTAATATCAAATATAGTTTTTCGTATAAATACTAGTGTCGAATATTACTATATTGGTATCATAGATACATATTTTATTGATTTATGTAGGATGAGATTCGATTGAGGTCAAGCCGATCAAAATGCTCATAGCAAATGATTATTGTCACGGATCTATCATCGATTACGAGAACACAAAAGTCAATTGGAACCAAGAATGTTCGAGATTCAATTAATGATATTCATAAATGCAGAATGTTACTTTTATCTCGGTAATAAATTTGCAACATATTATTTATAGGAGTAGGAAAATGTAGTAAGAATTCAGCTAAACCTATCCTCGGAAACCTCACATTCACAAACAAACATAAGAGCCAACTAAAGCTACAGGAAAGACGAAGAAAACAACAAAATTATGATTCAAAATAAACTATTTTTAAATAAATGCGCCGATGAGACATTCTATCTTGCTTTGGCAATTTAGATCTAAATTGATGACTTAACTCTAACCACGTTGTAAAGTAACAACAAATTATAAATAATAGATAAAGTAGGTATACTGAGGGTACATGTTACAGGATGTTCTAAATAAGGTTTGCTCTTATCGCACCGCTCGCCATCTCGAGGTAGTCGACTTGCAAACATAATGCAATGCATACTAGAGGTTTTTTCTATCTAACAAGATACTTAGAGTACATATGTGCTTTAAAAAGTATTTAGAGAATTATTTTCCGGGTCCAAGTGGCCGATAAGCACCTTGACATCAGATGTTGACAGACACCCGTTGTTAGTCAAAACTGGTTTTTATTTAATTTTGAAAATGTTTTGAAAGTAGGTATGTCTCGGTTATATCTGACAGTAATGTATTCGCAGCGTCGTAATCTGCGAGCATTAACTCTCCATCTCCACCATTTTATTTAGCTCCCTTCGATTTTTGTCCTCAAATCATGACAGAAATCTTCGTTCCACAAACAATAATCTTCTCTTATTTTTATTCTCTCCCTCATGACTCCGACTTCGTGAACTCTTCGTTCTATGTTCAATCAGCTTTATATTTAAGAGGAGGCTACGTGATCTCTTGCACAATGAGTTGGCATAATTGTCACAGTGCTAGTACATGAATCTCTCAGACTTGATATAGCGCTTGATATTCATACCTATGGAATTTTATCTCTTTCTCTCTCTCTTTATCATATCTTTGCACCTACCACTCTTTATTTCTGCATCATCCCAAGGTTGACTGGCAGAGAATGCCTTAGGTAATGCCTAAGTCATTAGTCTTTGTACAATATGTGCATGAAGTTTTAATGAATAAATAAATAAATAATGATAACTAACTTGAATAAACAATGTTCTCATTCAAAGATTAGAATACCCATTATTCTAATCTTTGAATGAGAACAATAAAAAATTGATTTTTGTAATTTAGGTCGGTAAATAAAGCACAAAACAACGTTAAATTAGTAGGTAATAAATTTTCAAATAGGTATTTGGAGATTGAATATCTAAAAAGCCTATTCAAGTATTTAACTAAGTTTGGTACTATACGGTAACACATTAGGTAAAGATACTATTTTAGGTACGGAGTGTCTATATTAAGACTTAAACAAATTTTAAACTTTCTGCCTGCTTATAAATTTCATCACTTCTCTCACAACTTGAAGAGTCATTAAATATGAATAAAAACTTGAACATTTCCTTAACAATTTAATATGTAAATATTTTAGAATGTAGTCATAACACTCAGAAATGTATTTTAAACTAACTTGCGTCTCTTGCAGGCAACGAGAGCTACACCAGTACTATCAAAACATATTTAGTAAAACTTTCACCATTCAACTTATAATTGAATAAATTATCTTTTAATATATCCACGGATTTCACTAAAACTAAATTACGGAAGCAAGAGTACTAAAAGTCTAGAAGAGGCCACATTCGACACTGAACGTCCTCTGGCTTAGATAATAATTATATACATAATTATGTATTTGTATATGCATGTCACTCTCAGGCACACCTGTATAGTTAAAAACATTAACAGTATAGTCGCTTTAACTATCCTTAGTCTTAAAATGTTTAGTTAGTTTTACTCACGTTTAGTTAGAAAAAGTCGGAATGTTTTTGGTATCACACGTTCAATACATAATCATTTAAGTACCAAGTAGAAGGGTAATGATGAAACATAGCACCCAATATACGACTATATTAGTGACTAGCCATGAGCCGATAATAACTAAAATTGATGTTTTAGAGAAAGAAGACCAAACTAAACGAAGATTAATACCTGCAGCTGAATACATTGATGAAAGGAATTAGATGAATTTAATTTACATTTTATGGTAGTGACAAGGTAAGCAGCTGCATATTTTATTTATGAAAAAGGTGTATTTAGTAAAACATCCAAGCATACGGTGTTAGAAGAATTGCAAAAGTCCCTTAAAACCAGGAAAGCAAATTTAGCATCTTGCATGTCCGACATTATCTTCCGCAATAGAATCGAGGGCAGTAGAGGTATTTAAAGGGACAAAAAAATTGTTACTAGCCATTGCCTGATAGATAAAATTCGATAACGTTTCTACATGCAGGGTTGAGATCAGAGACTTATTGGTACCAAGTCATGGCGACATGTAATTAAATGTTTTTGTACTTATCTAGCCTGCAGACTAATATTTGTTTCTCTTATTGTATTAAGACTCACAAACTATTAAGGTGGACCAAATTGTTCAATATATGTTTCAGGTCATATTGTTCGTAGGGAATTTTTTATGTAAAAAATTTGTACGAAGATCATTTTAGTCATCCCTTTCTGTCATTCTATTCTGATACAATGAAAATATATAACTTTTTTGAGGCACACAACTGAAAAGAGCCTCGGGGAGCACGTTAAGCCGTCGGTCCCGGTTGCTACACGAACATCTGCGGCATTCGAAACAGGTAGTTGCGACCCCTAAAAAGTCCGACAACCTGGTCTAACTACAGAACTTCGATATCGCCTAGTACTTGAGTTGTGGAGGCCTGATGGCAATCGCTTCACGTAAAATATCGAAGTTCGGCCGTATCGTAGTTAGACTGAAAGCCGACCTGAACTTAGTTGAGAAAAGGCGCAGAGGATGATGACAATTTAAAAGACTCATTTCCGATATGAAAATACAGTATCAAAAATGTAACTATACTGTGATGTAATAAGACAGAATAACAGTCATGTGAACTTGTTATTTTGCCTACTAATCTTTTAAATTTCTCATCTCTTACAGGTTATGGCATAATTTTATATCTATACAGTAAACAAACAATCTAAATCGATTGTTTAAACATTGTTGTATATTTAATCTAGTAGGAAGAATAGAAAATGAAAAAACTTTACGATTGGTGTCAAGAACTCCATTGCAATTTAATCATTGATATTTTTATGATTAAAATTAAGAATGCTATAATCATTTCAAAAGAGTTTTTTTCATGAATCACTTTTTAAACATTATGTATATGTATTATAGATATGCATCAATAACAATACCGCGCGTGAATCATGAAGGTACACTTTAATAGGCTTTAGTTGAATATGAAATACTAAAGAAGGGGCAAAGATATGTTTCACATAACTTCAGAATGACATTAACAATATTGTCACACACTATGGGTATAGTAACGCACATTAATTTTTTTTTTGTATATTTTTGTACCTACGATATTACAGTTTAAGCATAATATGTCGAAGTGTCTCCGAGAAAAAAGCGTAACACCGTGATTCCATAAGAATTTGATTTGTCAATTTTTGTACGGGATTAAGAACTAGTACACAAGCAACTAAATAAAACTTTAAAATTATAAACGAATATAATATACATTAAATAATTCTTACATATAAAGTACCAGGGATTCGTTTTGCAATAAATATATATGTATACATTGCTTAAGATAATTAAATACAGGGTTTTAAAAACCCAATCTACATTGTATGGAATTTTCGTGTCCTAAGACCAACCACTAAAAACTCCTTGAGCACGTACAGCTGACTAATATTTACGATACTTTTCATTTAGACCATTGTATAGACACAAATCAAGCGTGAAGCTGAAAAATCGAAGGTTAATGTCACTGTTTTGATGCAATCATACTTACGTGTATGTATATGATACAAGCAAACATAAACACTGTAAGTAAATTAGAGGAATTGGACGAACAGGTACAGGTGGTCACTGTTTACACGGAATTCACCGGTACAGGAAGAGTAACGTTTGGTTGAAGTTCATGTCAACAACGATTGTTTAGTAATTCATCATAAACACTACATTTCAATCGAACAGAATAGCAACATGTTTACACAAAAATATTTAATACTCGAACATCAACACTAGTGTATTCAATGACGAAGTCAATAGCCTCTTATGAATTGGCTACGATCACGAGAGCAAAATAATAAAAAATACGTTTTCATGTTGGCAGGTGATTTAGACGCAAGTTAAAAAAATACATGAATTTTGAACAAGTGTCGAATAGAAATAATAGCTAAGAAATAACCATAACTATAAATCTCAGATGCAATTTCAACACTGTAAGTATGTTCTATGGAATGTCTGACAAGGCGACTTCACGTCCTTCAAGTCAAATCACTTTTTCTTTATAGTTTGGTTGTCACCAGTCATACTACCTTTACATAAAGATACCATAAGTCGTAGAAAACCGTGACAATTTCATGGGTAACCATTATGCAACAATAGATTAGGTGCTTTTAATCTCAATTGATATTTCTTTTAATATGTAATTTTGAATTACTGTAAATCATGCTCAAGCTTAAAAGTCGACAGTATTAAAGAGTAATGAAGATAGTATAGATAAAATAATAATACGTACTACGTGTTTGTTGTTATCGCGTCTCAGATGCAGTGTCCCCGCGGTCCAGTGGCGGGGTCCGGGCGAATGGCAGGCCAGTCCTCGGCGACTACAACCAGACCACACCGGTTAGAGCCGGTTCATACTAGATCGCATAGCCATCAGTCGCTACAGCCAACGCCAGCAATTGAAAACTCCGTCTTACTTTACACTTGAATTTAGATGTTTTTGTGGTTGTTTGAAGACCATTGTTGTATTTATTAACAGTATTTAACTAAAGATTATTTATAGTCTTCTAAATCAAACGTAATAGTTTAATCTTAAAAATGTCATTTTAATGCAGGAGCTATAAAATGTTATTTTTAAAATTCGTAAATACAGGTAATTCTTAAAATAGATCAACATATAGTAAGCATAGGCAACTACTTAGAAAAAGTTAGGAATTCGTAACAGAATTCCAAAACTCCACCACGGCCTCAATTTTAGTTAATACACAGCTTGAAAATTATGAAAGTCATTTCCTGATCACTCTAGCTGGACTATTCACTATTCATATAATTTACTAATACCACGCTTAGCTTAAGAGTAAAACATTTAAGAATTTGATAAAAAAGAACATTTATATGACATTAAGCGAGTTCTTTATTTATATTTTATTTGTAAGCTCATTCATTCTTTCCTCGTAGAAAAAACGTATTGAGGAAGTGTTTTTAATATGCCATTCTAATATGTACCCATAATAAGGGCAGTTGATATTTTTGATTTTAATAGTATAATATATATGCGTGTTTATTTTTTGCCATGTAATAATATGCTGAATTTTTGTAGAGATTAGAACAAGTTTGTTGAGCAAATATATAATGTAAATATGTAAGGCAGAAAATAATGTTTGAGGAGTACCGTAATTAAACATGTTTTGAAGAACGTGGTCGACATTATAAGATTCTAGAAATTTAGTGTTTACACTGCTTTAAGTAACACGTTCACCGAGAAACCAGAATGTGTTTCGTTCGTCAACGCAAGCACCAGCGAATTGTGGAATTAGTTGGTCTGGCAGTAATGGCGCTAATTCATTGTGATTATTATGTAAAAGCGGTTAGTGCAGTTAAAGAGATTTGATCTAATAACGCGTTGGTAACCGCAGAAAATGTAGCTACGGATTGTACAGAAATGAAAATTATCAACTTATTTCATCAGCAGCAAGAGTCAACTTTTGAGTCTGAATGTTGAAACAAACTCAATTTTTGCAAAGCAAACGAATTGTTTGTTTCCAAAATTAGATGGATATGATAATAAAAGGATTATTTTATATGTTTTGTAAACAAATTGCTAAAATAGTCCGGTTCTGTGAAGAGTAATTACGGACATTAGGGACAAACACCGTTCCGCTGGCTAGTTTGATGGTTATTATCGTAAGACGTAAGACATATTAGTTTTAATTACCGTGGTTTGTTCGTTACATTGTAAAGCACCGGCTTCGGCAAAACATATACGTATCTTTAAGTGGAATTGTACGAAAAATAATCAAGTTTTGTATCGTTTGACATATTTATTGCAAAATGTTAGGGCTTTAAGTCTTTAAAACACTAAACAAATAAAAAATGTTATGTTGATGTTTTCTGATTAAGAATCATACAGCTTTAACTACAGTAATGATTTTGTTTCAGTTTGAAATAGATTCACATAATAAGTATTCATGAATATAAGGATACCAGCACCTAATAGGACAGCTTCTAGGTATGTAAGTCTCGTTGGCGGAAACAGTTCGTCTTTTAATAACACGCTCATGCGGTTGTCTAGATATCATCGCAGTTCCGCCGCTAAAGTACTTACTTGTATAGGTAGGTACCTAAGTTTCTCAGGCTTTGATTAACCTGAATATTACATTGAAATAATTAATCATAATCTTCTCTTTCCGCATTCTTGTAATTATTTATTTGTTTGTTACAATGGAATCTCGTTACGGATCACGTTTGACAAAACCATATTCTTTCATTTTCAATCTTAATAGATTCATGTAGAAAATAGTTGAAAATTAAAAAAAAGAAATCGTAGGTATAGGTAGATTAAGTTGCCCACAGCCAATCATCTGAACCGTACAACTCGGTTATGGAAAATCCAAAGAAGAATTTATTCATTCACTCTTTATTATTATAATCTTCCGCTTTGTATTACATCAGCACACATATACATATTTGCAATAAGGATATTATTTAATGTTTGGCTTCTCAGGATAGGGGAATTCCCTTACACAGTTCGCAGGTTACGGTAAAAGTATTACAATAAAGTATGCGTTAGGTCTTTGGAATAACTTATGCCCAAGACGCTAAGCCCATACTACAGCTGATATGAAGAAATTTGGCTTATTCTAAATAAAAGTTGCATATGGTTTTAGTCTTTCTCTCTGAAGATATGTTCGACTGTTATATGACACTTCTGTTTCGATTCCGAGATAAACAGTAACGGATGGTTCATGTGTGACTTCAGTGTGGCTCAGCAAATCTGTTAGTAGCTTATTGTGCGTGTATTTAAGGTCAATTCCACTTAAAAAAAATTGCTGCGCATTAGTTCCTCTTTTAAGATAGATAGACTGAAGTATTCTTAAAGATACACTTTATTAAAGCTAATCTTAATAAACTTCAGGAATGAATAAAAATAATTTAAATGACATAAACACGTATAATGAAGGTTTATCTGGTCAGTAATTTGCTTAATGAGACATTTCATGTGTATACAAGGCTCATGATGCGATCTTTCACGACTCTCAACGTTGTTGCAATAACACGCACTGGTAAACAAATGCATTTTATCTTCAATTCTATCTTTTCCTCGTACTAATTGGTGCTAGAGGTTTTTTTAATATAGTAAGTAGCATCTGTAAAGGTTAGACGAAGACTTTGTGTAGACTGGACATGTAATATCTATTTACTTCATTGTGACTTAATTTTAATGAGTCCGGCTTCTTTAATTAAATTTCGAATTCCGACCACGTATATTTCACGTCTGCGGTATTTTTTTATAGACTAGTAGTAACTTACGTTACACATTACTATTATTCTTGTTTGTGCCTGTAGATAAGCTAAAAGCTTGTGTTAGGAGTGGGTTCACGTCAGTAATGTAATGAGTGAGGTTCCAACCCGCAACCACTTGATTGTAACTCCGCCGCCTTAGTTATTACACCACCATCTCTGTCCCTAACGACACATTGTCAGGAGTTTAAAAACCTATATGATCTAAAAGTTTAATAAAAAATCTTAACTGTCAAGTTTTATGGTGAACATTAAGTTTTTTTCAATTGTAAAACCTCGTTGGACTTCGAAGATGATGTTACAAACACGTTTTTTGTGCGTAAACCATCCGTGCAAGATATAAAGATAGTGTCTTTTGATTGTTGTTTTTACGGGGATCTCGTTTTTTCTTCATTATTTCACGGAGTACCTATTACTAGAAACGTAGGTATGTTTAGATGGTGTGCGAGGATAGATCGTTTTTACACCTTCTGTCGTCGCCACATCAAAAACTCTTATTTATTTTATTAAAAATAGGGACAAACTATAATAGATGATAGCACAGTTCACTATTTAATAAAAATAAGATAATAGACATTATTTTGACTAGTTATACCGGTAACGCAATACTATTGGTCGATTGATAAATATTAACGAATAGTGGGATTATAAAAGGGTAGGAATAAGACGAGAACTATGGTCTTGAGTGCGAATAGTGGTACGAACAACTTGGCAGTTACTGTTAGTTAGTGATTTTCATATTTTATACCAGTGGTCGTGAGACTGTTTCTTACACTTCAGTATATAACATACAAAGATAGACACACTAAATATACTACAAGATATTATGTAACAATAGTGTCGTTATTTAAACATTTACAAGTATTAGTCACATTATAAATACCTTACCCTGTCCTTGATCAATGGAATATGAAAGTTTACCGTTATGAACATTCGCAGCTCCTCTTACTATAAGTTATCTTACTCCCTTGGGAGGTAAATCTGACAATTGACCAAACACCTCGACTCGGTAAGTTTTTGCACATCTCACGAAATCATGTCGAGGTAAATTACATTATAACTACCTAAGATATCATTCACGATTCATCGTCCATAATTCACACAGCTGCGTTATGTATAGAAAATCACAGGATTAATGATTGAATTGTTTAAAAGAGGCTTTACGACGTTGCGAATGTTTTGCAACCTTTTGTGACTACTACAATTAATTTAAACACACTAAATTCTGTCTTTTGAAAACTTTTGAGTTACTAGGTACATACTTGTAATAAGATACGATTATTATCTTGTGATTGTAATGACAGCGCCCAAGTTATAAGTACTACATAGTGTGACAAAACCTTGTATATTATTTAGATCTAAGGTGTCAAAGTTTAATATTATTATTACCATAACTATCAGAGATCTTTATAAGACAGTTTGATCGTGGGAGAGCCATGGGAGAGAGTATGGGCCGGCTCGACGAGAGTGATATCACGGCCTCACAGAAAACCGGCAGTGAAGCAATGATCGCTTTTTACCGCGTGAGTGGGTTACCGGAGGGCCTAACCCTTCCCTCTCCCCCTCTGTCCCCCTTTACCCCCCTTAAAGGCCGGCAACGCACTTGTGACTCTCGATTTGCTGGTGCCCATGGCCGGCGGTAGTCATTTACCATCAGATGACCCGTTTGCTCGTTTGCCCCTATACCATACAAAAAAAAAACACAGTTGCTTCGAATTCATTTTTTTTAACTTTTTAATTTAGCGTTTTTTTCGACAGCGCCTTTTGAACATCATACACACCAAGTGAAAAACGTCTGCAAAAAATATAAATGTGCATAGACAATTTTGCAGACACGACCTAACAGAAACTTATTGTGTTTGTTCAAGAAGGCGCTTTGTAGTGCGCGCAAAAAACATTCATTTGACTTTATATTGTGCCAAATAATAAGCTGCACAAACAAACCCATCACATTTATTGTATTCGCCTATACGATTGTTATAACTGTAGGTATGATTAGAATGAACGTGGACACACAATTGGTACCAACGACCGCAAGACGCCTGGGGTCAAGTATACAAGAAAAACTGCAATATTTTACTGCAGGCGGCGATGTGTACCATAATAATTTCGTCATTCTCTAATACACGATCAGAGACGGTAAGATTTTCCGATAACCTTGTTTGATAGTAGGTCGCAGAACTGCGTGTTTTAGTCATAAAACAAAAACATTTATGCTTAACATAGTATATGCTTTCTGTTGAATGGTTTTATGTAGTTTCGCATGAGATGTTTTATTTTCTTTTGTCAATTACCTTAAAAGACTAGGGAAGATAAGACGGCCAGGTTAAAATGTTTAATTAGTTTACTGCACTACTTGCTGCTGTTGCTTCGCTAATCGCTACAACAGTACTACCCTAACAAGTTTCATTGTGTTGTAATTTTGCGAACACGTTATATTGTTTTTTTTTTATATTTTGTTCATATTCGTAGTATATTTTTGAACTGAAAACTTCTTTAGGCACGTTTGGGCACTTTTGGTATGGGGAAAAAGCACCGACCTCGCGTGACCGTCACGCTTAGATGACATAATATATACAGGTGTATGTGTGTATATGTATACATATGTGTGTATGTGTTTTCACTTCTGACGTGCAGTCCTACGACTGACAGTTTTTTTATATATTTGTACAATACATATATATATATAAAACTTGTAAGTACATTATCGACGTGAACTTACTCTTAACACAAGCATTTAGCTAGAATATAAGTTTATAAAAATAGAAGTTTAAAAAAAATATCATATGTGAAGCACTTATTCATAAATAAACCTCACAAGTAAGTAATCTATGAGGCACTGAGTGCTGTGTAGGTATAGCATAAGTGCGTACCTGAATATAACAGAAATTATTTAACATTCTATTGTTTGGCACAAATTACACTGCAGTTCTCACATCCTGATCACATGAATGCGAGTTTATGTGTACATCTATAGTTACTATTACCAAAGGCATCCAAAGTCAACACGTTTTATGTTTTTACAAGCAGTTATGGGTTCTTTAAAATTCCGTGAATTTAAATGATTTAAGTTAATTCAGAGTTACGTAATAACTACTTATATATTCGTAATGATACTTCAACCAGCACGAACTACTGCCAATGAATTCATACGCACTTGTCTATATTCGGTTCCTGGATTCAAATTTTAATTTATATTAATGATAGCAGAATTGTTAGTTTTATTTCAGACTCTGTGATTTTCATACATTTATACCAATGACATAATATTGTATTCGTTAAACTTAATAAAAAGCAACTGCAAGACAAATCATCTTACTTATTACTATTATCTAAAAAGACACTTTCAAAAAACACGCGATAAATTAAAAATAAATAAAATAAAATCACAAATAAATAAATTACGTCACACATTTTAAATATCACATAATTATTTATAAACTATATCGCTAAACAGTCTCATCGGAGCCTATTTCTTTAAAGCTATACGGCTTAACTCTCTTCTTGAACCTTAAATCTGTTGAGTTTAGTTATAGATGGAATTATCATAATTACCAAGAAGAAAACAGATAAACGGCCACTTGTAATCCTTTGTTAAAAGTATAAACATAAGTTCTAAAGTCACAAGTAGTTCTCTAATTTCTAAAGAATGTAACCACCTCTTTGATCTATATTGCCTATAAAATTACATTAACCATAATATTACTAATTATACACAGTAAAAGGTTTCTATAAGTCAACATCAACATCACTTGATAAGTAAAAACGAAGATAAGGTTTGAACGTAAAAGTAATATTAGGTAGAACATTAATTAGATTACGGTCTATAAAATATAGTAATTTAGCATTGGCATATAAAAAAGTATTGGAGTACTTAGTAGTTGAATTTGCTGGCGATACGTTCTTATTATCCAATGATTAAATATAATATCTTTATATAAAAAAAAATCGTGTCACATTGTTTGGCCGCAATGAACTTCTAACCTAATGAACCGATTTTAATAAAATTTTGCACGCAGTGTGCGTGCAGTTTAATCCAAATTGAGAAAAAGGATAGTTTTTTGCCTCCATTTTTTTTTTATTGCAAGTGACTGCCACAGAAACACGTGGCCCGGTAGCTAGTATAATTATATATATATAAACATTAAATATACATATTACATGTTTAATAAGTAATGTATCTAGTAGACTTTGTTCAATAAATTGCATGTAAAAGTTCGTTGTAAAATGTAAGAAAATCGCTACTACAAGTACAAATATATTTTTAATCAATCGTTTAACTAATATGTTTCCTAAAAAATAATGAAAAGAGACATGAACTAATATTGCTTATAAATTGCTTCGTAAGGAAAACAAACTCAGATGTGTAGTAATTGTAGATATATAAAGTGCTTAAGATTTCCTTTTGCGATACACATGTTATGTATGGCACTCGCTTATCACAGAGCAAATCAGTTATTTGTATGTATTTATATTACAACTACTGTATAATAATCTGTTATTATCCTACATACAATACGAAGACTGCGAACAAAACTCGAGAACCTAATAAACATCAACAATTATTTACCTTATAATACTACTTTATTAGATGTCATAGCAAAAAAAATCAAGTAAATTATACATTACCATAACCAGAAATTACACAGTAATTATTATTAATTGTAAATAAGGCGCACCTAATAGTATAATGTAATATTTGTTGTTAAATGTTAGACTCGTCTCAGTCTATTAGATACACCATTGGCCATCGACGCAAAAAGAAAACCATTAATGTAAAAATGGACGAAACAAATGTTTTGGGAGCAGACTAAGAGTTCCTAGGTTTAGTTTTTTCAGAGAAACAAATTAATAAATTATTCACCTTTATAATATTAGTAAGTATGACTGTAACTAATATTTTATAATGTTCAGATTATGTACCTAATCATAGATGAGAAATGTATGTAATAGTTAGTTCGAAATAACTACATATTACATAAACAATTTACGAATTAGCAGTTTCAATCGTCTATAAACCAAAGCTCAATTATTTTTACTTTTTTTGGCATCACCATTTTTCTGTCGTATTCAGAATCGATTTATGCTTCATATAAATTGAGACTTGGTAACAAGTCTGGCACATACGGAGAACAGTAGATACCATCTAGATGGGACTATAATTATCTCGCCTAGAATAACTTTATTATTAATAGCCGCGGCTAAGTAAGTTTTATTATTTCAGAGCTACCTGTTAGAATTTATTACAACGGCAAGTTTTAATTAGGTACCTGGAGAACTTTAAGATCAAAATCCCACTAATATTATAAATGTGAAAGTTTGGATGGATAGATGGATGGACGGATAGATGGATAGATAGATGGATGGATAAATGTATAGATGGACGGATCCATGAATGGATGTTTGTTACTCTTTCACGCAAAAACCACTGAACATATGAAACTTGGTATGTAGATAGCTGGAGACGTGGATTAACGCATAGGCTACCTTTTATCCCGATATTCCCACGGGATTGGGAGTTACGCCGGTGAAACCGCGGGGCGTTGTTAGTTTTAATATAATGTAACTTCAATTGATCAACTCTTCAACTTGCGCTATAAAAATGTGTAAGCCTTAATAGTAAGTCAATTATTGCCCAACCATAGGTACATGTTTTTTTATTATGCACATTTGTGTTTCCAAACCTACTCCAACTTGTCTATGGTGGAATGTTGTTTTCCTAAGCCCCATTGTGACTACTCAGTTAATGAGAAAATCCACAAAAACTAACTTAAAAAGTCTTTGAAGTTAGTTTTTAAGGATTTTCTTAGTAACGGAATGAATAATTCCAAAATGAAGAAATATGTATGATTTAAAATATTTAACTTTACACATTCCACCTGCTTTTATGTAAAATGGAGGTAATAATACCTAGAAATTCAAACAGTCATGACTTGTAAACGGATGTTTTTTTTTTCAAAAACTCTTTTTGTAATTGCATGCTAGAGTCATGCACTTCTAGTGATTAAACTGAGTGTTACATTGTCATACACATGCTGTATGTTATAACCTTATGTTGGGGTCTGCCTCTAGTGATTCTATTTCACCAGATTTATATCTTTCTATTGCAAACATAACTAGTGATAATGTTGTTAAATACATTATTTGAAAATGGTTATAATGTTTGATGTAAAATAGTGATAATGGTATCAATTCGTTTATTCATTTTTGAACTATCTCTGAGTTAAATTAGTACATTATACACCTGGGTTACTATTACGTGAAGACGTGTCACCAAAATCATATTATTATTATGTTCTAAAACTCTTCGACAACTCCTTGAGAGCATACTATATTAATATACCTATTTTCCTCAAATATATATTTTCAATATACATCTTTCACTTAGTTTTATGTTGTTGTAGACATGACTCATGGTAAAACCTTGTTGAATAGAGATAACAAAGTATGAATTGAAAATAAAATCGTTTGTAATTCGTCACGTGCAACCGCACATAACTAGTTATAACGCTGCTATTTTTTGTCCTGCACTGTATCCAAGTAAATAAAAACAGGTAATATATTTTGTTATTATAAGTCGCGACGCCTTTGTTTTGTTACTTTGAAGATAATCACAAAAAGTGTACACATCTTCATAGCGCAAGTTTAAGCGACAGAGCGTCGACTTGCGAGTGGTTGCGTGTTCGAACCCTACCCGGTGTACTACCGTCGTAAACTCCTAACACAAGAATTTCAGCTTAGCTAGAGGGGTTAACAATAACACTAGTAATGTGTGACTAGTAGTCTTTAAAAGAAAGGAAAAGAAGATAATCCCTGCAAAAGGTGGATAATTTATGTACGTTTTAGTTATAAATTAATACTTTATGTGTGGAATGAGGAAATTGTAAAGAATAACTCATTTATCACCACTAAATCTACCAATGTCTGTGAATACATATTAGAGCCATGTATATCAACGATAACTTAGAAATAAGTAAATGACATTGACATTCGTACAAAATATAAACAAAGGTATTATGTGAAGCGCATTTCATAAAGTAATTGTATACTCTAAGATTTTTGTTATTTTGACATGAAGAGACACTAAAAAGAAAATTAATTTGAATTTTCTTTTAAACACCTACTTCTCCATTTGTTGTTTGATGTCCTTCCAACACAAAAGGTCTTCTGACCAATGCCGATGGTCATTCGTACCATACAACAGTCCAACTATCGATGTTGTAATTTTTATTTGGTATCAATATCTCACAAAAAGTTAAAAAATTTGGAAAATACCCTAAAGCAAACGAACGACGCATGTTCCAGTGTACAAACACAGTAGGTATTTAAAATTTTGTTCTAAAAAACCTCATTAGAAATGTAACATTACGAATTAATATTATATTTATTTAAGTATTTTATTTTATTTTTATTACCAAGCAGTGATGTGCCGCGCCTGCCAGTTGTCAGCACCCAACAGACCAAGATCACAACACGAGGCCATCAGGTCAATGTTAATACGCAATGAATCTTAAACTATTTAGCACTCAAGAAACAGAATACTAATGAGCATATTTTTATTGACTGTACCAACAGTTAAAATTGTTTTATTACTAAATCGACCGCAAGGTCGACTAATATTCAGCCTTCGATGGTATTTCTAAACATTTATATAAATAAAGTCTCGACGAACGCTTAAGGATACGTACTTCCGCAGACATTGCAAAAAGTTTGCCAGAGAAAGTTAAATGTGAAATCACAAGTACTCGTACGGTCGAATGAGTAATATTTGTTTTGTTACAGGACATACGTTTTCGATTATCGAGAATCACTATTTTCATATTATTACTGAGCAGTTTAATATACGACATATACAACAAACTAACAAAGGATTGTTTGTGGTAAAAGGCAATATTCTATGATAACAATGTTAGTATATACCGATTCTATTTCGATCAACATTAACACCTTTTTCATCTACCCTGTAATTATTACAGTTTAATAGTGGCGCATGGCGCTCGAACGACAAGCGAGGTGATGTTTCTTTACAAATACCGCTTCACCTGTATGGAGAAATCGATACGCTGCGCGCCGTCGTTTGCGCCCCGCGCTGCAGCCGCCCCTGCGCGTGCATTTTGGACGCGGCCTCACACTCGGTGGAGTTTTGATGGATAAATAAAATCAAGGTAATGTAGTAAATACAAGACCGCAAACGGCATTTTATGTAACAATATACAAATGTACGTAAAAGTTAGAAAAAGAAAACATCGCGCCCTAAAAGTGGGTTAAGATTTTCATGAGATTAAAAATATATTTATCTCTGTTCTCTGCTTATTGACATCCACATTGCTGGTTAGGTCCGGCTGTAAGTATTATAAAGTAAAGAAGACTAAAAAGGTAGGCATATATACGTAATATGTACAGTGTTCTATCAACCTCAGTTGTGCTTTGTTTGTGAGCGTTCGAGAGCGAAAATACATAATTAATTGCCTTTAATTTTAAATATTAAAATCCATACTATAATATTATAAAGCTGAAGAGTTTGTTTGCTTGAACGCGGTAATCTCAGGAACTACTGGTTCGAATTGAAAAAATTTTTTAGTGTTATAACATCACGCTACAACCAATAGGAGCGGAGCATCAATGAAAAATGTTGCAAACACAGGAAAAATTTACAAACGCTGGACGAATGTTTTCTTGTAAGAAATGCACGGAGGTAAAACGGACTACATCGCCAAAGTAAATGTCATGGTCAGAATTTGGCACTCGTAAAAGGACTAGATTGATTCGAATGTATAAGAAACAAAGAGAAATTATTTGAGGGAAGTGTTAATCGACTAACCTATATAGTAACAGGGGTTCTGAGAGGGTGTTACAGTATTGCTTCAATTGCTTGTACAAAATATTAGTCATCCAAAAAAATCTCAAGTACTTGCATTGGATTTTCCCGTTATCGCTGCATGCTATTAACGATTCTTGCACGCATGCGGACTGCAGTAACTTAGATGTTTATTGCGTTGTAAAATTGAATAACTGATAATATAACTCGTTTTTATATTCATTTTATATCATACACTTAATATAGCCCCATAATAAAATTTTGTAATTGATTTTTCCACGTGGAAAACCCTTAAATACCACCCTCAGAAAAGGCGAAGTGGTTGTGTGGGTACCTAATCGACAAAAATAGACTGATTTGATTGTTTTTATTTATAACTAATAACCCGTCCCGGCTTCGCACGGGTAGCAGAGACATCTTCAACAATCATCATATTTCAACCAATTTACAGAAAACCTTAACAAATTATATACCTAAACCTTCCTCATGAATCGCTCTATCTATTGATGAAAACCGCCTGAAAATCCGTTCAGTATTTTTTGAGTTTATCGCGAACCGACAGACAGACGCGGCGGGGGACTTTGTTTTATAATACGTACGCTATTACAAAAAAAAATTACTATCTAATGTGTGACTAATCATTGGGATACGCCCTAGGAGAAACTGTTATTAGCCGGACGGATCTTTCAGAAAGGTAAGGGTTGTATTGCCTCGTCGTACCAAGAGGAGAATTTCTGCTCAAACATCAGAAAAAATGATTTTACGCTATTTAATGTCAAAACCAAATCATTTGTAATACCGGTTATTTCGCAACTTTTTTTAACGTAAATCATTATTATCATGTTGATTTTGGCGTCAAGAGGCGGTAAGTTTTTGCACTTGTTGTGCCTGATGAGAATATAATAACTTAAATTTTCTCTTAAAATTTGTCATGCTATTAAATTATTTCAGTATCGAATTTTATTTTACATAGCCGTCCCCGCAGTTTCACCTGCGTTTATGGTCACTGCTCCGCTCCTATTGGTTGTAGCATGATGTTTTATAGCCTATAGCCTTCCTCGATAAATGGGCTATCTAACACTAAAAGAATGTTTCAATTCGAAACAGTAGTTCCTGAGATTAGCGCTTCAAGCAAAACAAACAAACAAACTTTACAGCTTTGTAATATTAGCATAGATAAGAGTTTCAGAATTTAAAAAAAATTAATTACTTAAATATGTAAAAAAACCAGATTTGAAACAGCATTAAATATGTAGCGTTTTAGATTCCTAGATAGATAGTACTACATAGTTTGAATTCTGTAACAAGATATCTCCAAACACGATATCCTCACGATACCTTAATGCCGTTACTTGTACAAATCACAGAGACAAACATGTGACACTTAAAGTCAGTGGGCCACACACACAGACACAGATTCTCATCCGTACAGTTACACTGTACAGAATTCAACATGGGTGACAGCTGCAGGAGTAACACGACAGAAATGATTTGCCTTGTTGTTTCACAACTTGCGGTGCGATATGTGTACATATTGCCTATCATTGCGACTATCACGCTTTAAGGTCAGTATTAAATTGTAACAATAATAAGGATAAAGCAGAGAACGGGAGGTTATAATCCCACTAATGAATGAAAAAGTTTGGATGGATGGATGTTTGTTACTCTTTCATGCCGAAACTACTGAACCGATTGCGCTGAAACTTGGTATATAGCTGGAGACCTGGATTAACATATAGGCTACTTTTTATCCCGATATTCAAACGGGATCGGAACTTACGTTGGTGAAACCGCGGGGCGCTGCTAGTATTCGTTAAATTTAAAATGGTTCGAAAGCACATCGCATCGCACTTATGTGGCTTAATTTACTTTTGAGAAGAACTATAAGCGCATACAACAAAACGCACACCGTTCATTGTACTTTAAACACAGAAATTTATAAAAGTGTGATTTTGTACTTACCCACACTATTTTACTTTTACACAATTATAACAAGCGGTTGAAGCAAGCCATAAAATATTTTATTGGATCAATTTTACACAATAAAAACGTAGTTTCCATAAACAGAAACTGAGTTTGCATTTATCAATCTTCCAAATTTCTACGACGAGACAAGACCACATTTATGCTTTTTAAAATAGATGTTTACTAAATATACAAGACTATAAACCTGATTTATTTATATAATTTGACTTGTTAGGTGCATACCCACCCGAGTTAGTGGGGGGAGGACTTTTCCATCCAAGTTATAGGTTGCTGACAACAGAGTGGACCATCATAATGACGAGCGGTAATAGGGGAGAGCGAGAGATATTGTACATAAAAATATTATTATATAAATAGATACCTATTGTATAACAGAGTTGAACGGCTCGCCTATGCTATTTAGTAAGAGCCGAAAAGCGCAAATTACTTTATAATCTGTAGGACAAAGTTATGAAGTAAATGTGCTTTTAGATTTAGACATATTATTGTCTATGTTCCGAGTGAGCAATAAATAAATCCCTGTATTGAATTTAATGACACTTTTTACAAAAACCTAACACGTGTAGAATTTACAGAACACCGTTTATCGAAATCGCGATTATATTTTACATCCCGCACATCATTAATCATCTCGTTTAAAATTTTGTTCAAAAGATTTTGTTTTTTATTAAAATCAGAATTGTTGTACCTACACGCCATGTTTTAACAATTCGTTTATGATAAACATCGTTACAGCGTCTACGTCATTTGTGTTTATCGACAAATGAGAATCTTATTTTAGACATTTAGAATGTGGTCAGTCTATGAACCGACTAGACCATGCAAATGTGTGTAAATGTTGTTGTAGTTAAGTCAGATCAATTAAAAGTAATAAATTAACTAATATGTACTGATTGAGTATATGTAATCCTAGATAGGCAACATTTGCTTGGCATTGACCTTAGTATTAAAAAAGGGTCTACAGCAGAGATACTATCTGTAGCCTTAATAGTATAAAATGCTTTTTGTTTATAGACTAATGTGCTGTTAGTCACATTTTCGTCATCTCCTATAAGTGTATTGTGTCAGATGAATAGGTTTAGTTTGTTTTAGTGGTATTCGAACCCATAATCTCTTAACCGCAAGTCTGTTGGTGTAGCCATTACCTTTCATTATTAAATATAAAAGACGAGTTAATATGTGGTGATTTAAATTCTGAATGTCTACATCTCATTGTTGAAATCTTCGGATGTTAAAATGACACTGTTGATTAATTTCTACTATAAATTCAACCGAATAAATTACAATATATTTCTCGAAATCAGCCACAGATATTGGCGAAAGGAGTTTAAAACTAAAAAACTGTCACAGAGTGTACAAAATAGTTTACATTTTTGTTTTCATTCAAGGGTACGTTTATGTCAAAGTATTATAAGTATTGCCGAGTTTATGTTCGCGTCGTGCTTGCGTCCAACGCTTTCTTTACGAGGTTCTCTTAAGCCATAAACATGGAACAGCCACTTACCTCTATGAATTTATAGTTCATTTAGAACATTATTTATCTGCATACCGGTGACGTTACTACTTTGTCATGTCTGTGCAATTAAATGCGATAGATAAGTAATTAACTTTGAAAAAAAGATAATAGAAGGATGAAGGCTAATTTTCGACTCATCATCATGTCTTTTTGTAGCTTTTTTATGGACTAATGATATGCCTGTCTAGTCTGTTCTGCAATTAATTTACAACCTTGAGTTAAATTTTCTTTTTAAACGGTGTCATTCGTTTCTCATCCGGCGATCGATTTTAATCTTACCTTGTACTAACTAAAAGTCGAAAATCAAAACGTTCAACACCTAGAAATCTATTAAAGACTGATCTTAATATCTTTCTGAGGCTTGAAAACATATTTGATCGTAAAAAGCTCTTATCCGCAAGTAATAAAATTATTTTTATGTTTATGGGCGCACCGAAACGTTAATTACTGCGATACAAAATTCTAATTAAAGGACACTAAACATATCCTGCGTTCCTCGTCGACAATGTACATTCGTGTCAATGACAACCTATGACAATATGTACTTTATTATTCCTATTAACAACATAGCACAGACCACTTTGAATATCTTATCAACTAAAGGTACTTATGACATTGCCAGCCTGATTATATTTATTTGCCTGTTTAGTACAGTACATTTGAGGCTATTCTTTCCTTAAGAGCTTTCTTTACACACACATTTCATAATAAAATGGTGTAATTTTTTTTTTTATGTTATTATGTTAAATATGTCGAAGAACGAACTACAGTTTGATACTCTATGCTAGAAAAAAAAGCATCAGCCATTATTCTCTTTCTTTTTTGACGTTATATCTCAAAAAAAATTGGTTGCCTGTAAAGTCGGTATACGGGCGAAAGTTTTACGTGACAACGACTTTGAGTGGTAAAATAATTTTAATGTGAATATTCATTCGTATAGTAGGAAGAAGGATGAAATAATAGTAACAATTTAAAACATTTATTTATACAAAGAATTATATTTAAAACGCGTGCCTCTCACTCGCTCTCATTGTGAGCGCATAACGTGAGCGGAGCGTAACGCAGTTTCTTGAAGTGTCACCCGGCAAACCAATTTATAAGACGTTGTCACGTCAAAACAAACTTGACTTTTTAGCTAGTACAATAAATAAGAAGTACAATTTTAACAAGAAGTCGAAATGTAACTTTATTGTGTATGTAAGATTACTTTGCCTCAGTACTCTAAAGTCTTATTAGGTAGTCAATATAAAATGTTATCTAACAACTACAGAATGGACTATTCGTACTTTTGTATGTTTATCACCGAACATTTGGTAAACTTATATTGTCCACTGTTTGCGAGCCGTGCAACCATTTCGCGATACATCTATCACATTATTCAACACGAGCTATTGATACGGAGGCTATTGCCTATTGTTTGAAAGATCACGAGTGTATTGAAGAATCGTTTATCGGTTAGACATGGGTGGCTTGCCGGTGTTATTGCATGGACGATTGTTAAATAAATTAACCTTAGATGTAATAGTTGGTGGGTCGTCACGTCCAAAACTCATTTAGATACTATATAAATCACAAAATCCGTACATCCATACAAATAAATAAAATTGAAGTGTCTGTTTGTAAAGTCACAATAATAGATTTTTTAAGCTCATACAGTTATTTGCACGATACCTATGAGTTAAAATTAGTTTTTTCAATTTTTGTCTGCCTGCCTGTCTGTTTGTTTGTTTTTTTCGGCTAATCTCCGGAACGGGTGGACCGATTTCCACGGGACTTTCACAGGCAGATAGCTGGTGTTATAAGGAGTATTATTATTATTATTGTTTAAGTGCTTAATGCCACCTCGACCATTTCTGGTCTTTTGTAGGGCACTTTTAGCTTTACAGTTCACTGCTCAGACTTATGGCTTCGAGAAACCTCCAGATCCTTTCAGCAGTGATTGTTTGTATTTCCTGCGGTTGCATGATGTGTAACCCTAGGTTAATACTTCGGTGCCGCATTAGTGGGCCACAAGTGCATAGAATATGCATTACAGTTATAAGGAGTAACGTAGGCTACTTTTATTTTCGAAAAATAATTAGGGATCCGCACAAAATATACAAATAAGTAAGTACACGCGAGCGAAGCCGCGCGGGAACTGCTAGTTAAAATATAAGTTTGTTCAATTGCGTTCGAAGTTCAATATCACTAGCTCCTACATACTTATGTGTTCTTTTTCTTTTTGTATCGATTGATTACTTGTTGTTCTTGGAATTAAAATCAGGTGCTTGTTTTGTCATAAGTAACTATGTATCCATCTCGGCCGATAAACTTGTTTGAGGTACCGTTCTCGGTTGGGACTTGGTAGTGAGAGTAATTACAGTTGCAGTTGCGGCGCCGCGCCGGCCTTCTGGCTGAAAGTGGCGCCGGCAACGGGGTCGGTTTACTTATCTTCGTAAGTACTTCGTATGACACATACTGATATTGTGCGATTATATTTCTATGGCGAAGGCTATTTTCTCGAAAGGTAGAAACTATTTACAAAAACTCAAACTGTGAGCAGATAGGGCTATTATTATAACTATATTATTTTGTTGGTAAGACACCAGGGCTGTCATCTGTCCATGTATATGGATACACAATATATTAGCCATTTAGTATTATGATTGTTTATAGGAAGAGAAGTGCTTATCTGCTGACTTGTAGGTTACCAAAAACTGCATGGTTTTAATAGGGTTGCCAAGACACGTGTAATAACCACTTGTATTAGGCATAGGCAGCGTTGACCACTTAGCACTTAGTCAGGCGAGACGCGAGATGATAAAACTGAATATAATTCTGAGTAAAGGACTAAAGCTACACGTATTAAGGCCATGGTTTCGTATCACGACAAACAAGAAAAGTTACGTTAACTTATGTATATTTTTTTCGATATTCAGTTTATTATTAAAACGAATGACGTCTGTGACCGCTGACGTCACATTAGTTCGAAACCGACCTTAAATGGTATTCAATTATGTAGATCTATTTGATGCAAATTTTGATTATTATTGGATGAATTAATGATGCTTTAACGTCCTTTTAGATAATTATGTGTTTCACGTGTCCGAACTTCCGCTTTGTTTGTGTACCGGAACATATGTTTTGTATGCATAATACGTATTCTTTCGGGTCGAATCGATCTTCCTAGTTTGAGGTTACCTCTCGTATGGAGATCGAATACAGATACAGTAGATTGAATTTAAACACACCCAGCCAGTACACTCCGTCGAGAATAATTCCATTGTACTGAAATTTTATTAAAAGGCGCATATTCATCGTGAATTGTTACTAATTAATGCACTTTCAATTATAGTCTTAGAACGTTCAAGAGTAGAGTGAATAGGTTTCTCTTGGATAGGCGTGTACCATCTTCGTCTTCATCATCACTACCCATCAGGTAAGTTGGAAGACAAACACATATTCCATTACATAATAAAAATTTGCGTTTTTATTTTATTTAACCTTTAACTTTTTTTGGGTGCCTTATAACCTCCTTGATAAACCTGGACTACACTAAAATCCCAGATATAAAGTAGAAAATAAATAACTGGCAACCCTAAAAATACTTACATAAACCTCTAAAATAATAAATATTATTATATTAAAAGATAATTACGGTATCATATGCCAATTATTCCTTGTGCAATTAAAAAAAAAACAAAAAGCAAAAGTTAATTTGAGAAGATTCCTAGCGCAGAGGAATACCTGCATTTCGAAACTATCCTTGTGTAAGTACTGTTGTCAAGCAGTAAACATAGTCCGAAATAATATAGGTATCGCAGTTATGAGTAAATAGTTACACGTCAATGGCTTGCAAACAACGTATGTTTTCTTTGTCAAACGATTTGTTTAGAAATTAACGGCTGTTGCGCCCGCGCCGGGAACCGTGTCCCAGTTTTCTGTTTACTTTAAGATAAATTTAAGTAGACGCTTAGAACAAACTTATTGATTTTGTGTCCGCTATTGTATAGTGCGAACGATTGTATCGTTATAACCTACTAAATATTTAGGTGAAATATCAATCTTACCTAATCACTTTGGACAAGAAGTTAAAATCATCACCCATACGGACGATATCAACGCGATATGTCTTTGCTTATTAAACAATGTTCTTCCAACACACTCATTGGCGTGTATTAAAATTGTGTCATCTTAATCGAACATAATATAAATACGACCAACATTAATAACATTTTAATCACAAAATCCACAATAAAATCTTTCCCTAATGAAATAATTTAATCAATAAATGATTCAACATGCGTGGCTAGCATTGTGTGCACGTTGTATAGATGAGAAAAAAAATTCCGTTGTGTAATATCGCATTACATACTTGAACGTTAATAATCCTCTGTGTAAATATCCGTAAGAGTCAGATTGCCTAATATTCAATTGTATTAATTTCACCGATAGCTAAACAAGTTCGTTTTACTCCGGTGGCGATACACCACTATCTATTGCTATTATCGTTACAATTATCTCTTACTGTTTTTTTTTTCTCCAAGGTCGACATATCTGTCTCTTCTCTTCACAATAATTACAATAAAGCCATCTCAAGTTCATTTGGCCTGACTTCACGCTTCAAGTAAAATGTTCGTATAAGTTGACACAAGTGAGGTCGGCGCGACCGGAATGTACACGAGAGAAAACATTCATGTGTAAAATGCACAACATCGTACCATTAAATTATATAAATAAATATTTTAAAGATATTGAATGACTATCCAATCAGTCGTGTATAAAAAAGACGTTGAAAGTGGAACAACCAATCTTGCATGACTGGCCAACAGCACTTCCGACTCGAAAAAAAAAAGAATTGTACATAAATTGTATTTTACCTTGCCTCATGATATTAGCAATGATACATTTGCAAATATTTTTCGTAATGATATTTTTGTTATCTAATTAAGGAAATAAAAACTTATAAAATGAGCCAATCCGTTTTAATATTTCGGAAAAGAAAACAATACTATTATTTTATATTCTGATTCTTTTTGTTTATGATAACGCCTTGGCCGAACGCAGTTTTCTTACCTTATAGACAATCTTGTCAAAGAAGGATTATCATTCGTACATTCCAGACGAGCCATTTCCTGATCAAGCTATGTTCTTCCATAATTATTCTTCAAAGCTTGTTTGCTTAGAATAAATTATAACGACTTATTACAATAAAAAAAGGAAACGTGATTCATTCACATAACTCTCCTGCATAATTATAAAGATACCACGCATGCAGTGTCAACTTCGTGCAGCTCTTCTAACAACCTTCATTTCATACCCAGCTATATCTATATAAAATAATTCATCATTATTATATTAATACATAAACAGAATTCTTTGTAACCCCCTTTTAAGCAAAATATCGCGTACTGAGGAAGGTTATATTTGGGACACTTAAAGTTCGTTTTTTTTTTATGGTATAGGGGGCAAACGAGCAGACGGGTCACCTGATGGTAAATGACTACCGCCGCCCATGGGCACCTGTAACTCGAGAGTCACAAGTGCGTTGCCGCCCTTTAAGGTGGGAGTAGGAGAAGAGGGGTGGGGAGGGGAGAAAGAATGGGAAGAGGGGGGAAGGACGGGAATAGGGGAGAGGGAAGGGTTAGGGCCTCAGGTAACCTCACTCACGCGTCGAAATGCAATGCAAGCATTGCTCCACTGCCGGTTTTCTGTGAGGCCGTGGTATCGAGCGGAGTCGGGCCGCTCCATACGTGCCAAGCATGGCTCTCCCACGTAAAAGAAGAAGTATATGTAGAAGATATATAGAAAACTACAATATTTAATCACAACAATACATATGTGTTACAAATTGAACAATTATGTGAAAACTGCTACAAAAGCTACAGGGTCCAGTATAAATGCTGACCTGTCATTGCACGGAATGACTTTACAATAATATTTGTAAACTGGTCATTGATAGACAACAAAACATTCAAAACTTAATGAATTTTGATCGAATTTCTAGTATCTATAAGAAAGCTATAGCTATGAAAAATGAAAATGGAAAATATTTTATTTCAGTAACTTATTTACACATTTATCAAAATTACTGAGGCCTCCTGTTAAGTATGGAAAAACTTGTGTCAGGAGGCCCTGCTCTTCTATAATTATATTACTTTTTCTCTCTTACAATTAATAATATACCTACTAATAATATGGCTAACATTTTTCTAATGCCTTGTGCGAAATAATTATATACATATAATATTGTGCCTTTGGCCACTTGTACGTTAGTACTGAAATACACAGGCGTAGATATCTAATAATATGTTATAAGTCAAGTCACTTGTAAGGTAAGTCACAGTAAACTTGCTAAGGATCCTTTATCAATCCGGTTAAGAGTCATAATCGCAATAAATTTATGGTTTAAATTATTTAGTGTTTCATCTTAAATATTTTAATAATAGAGAACGCTAATGAATGAAAAGATTGAGTTAATCATTCAATATCAACATTGCCATTCTATTTTTTGTTATTATATTACGACTTTACATTTGCTTTTATGATAATATATACATACGTATCTTTTTGTCGAGTAATTAATATGCGCTATGGCAATAATCACATTTTATTTTAATATAAATGTATTTAAAAATAAAAATTCAGATGCACGACGGAAATATGAATTTAATATAACGACTAATTTTTTACGCAAGTCTAATTATATGAGATACCAGCATTTCAAGTTATAAATTATTTGCGAGCACGCGGTTTGGTTTTTATTATATTATGCCTGCCTGCAACTCAAGAGTTAAACTTAAACTTTTTCTATCCTACGGTATCACTCTTTTTCTGGATGAGAACCCTATCTCTACATCGTGCCCTGGCATGGTGTATGTGACATTTCACGATGATCAGTTGACGTGAAGACGTGAAAGTGTAACAGACATACAGATAGAAACGCAGACATAGTTTCGCATTACTTTACTTACTTACTTTTTACCTTTAATTACTTTAACGAATAAATTTGTAATAAAATATCAAAAGAAATTTAAATACCTCATTAGATTTTTTCTTTCTATTTACGTTATGTACATAATTTAAAATGTACGGGGTAACATTGACGTATCGAATTTGTACGAAGCATATCGTTCGAGTAGCAGATCAAAAAGACTGTGTTACGCATTTGTGAAAGAAAATGTGGCGCCGAGTACCGCGAACACAGCTTCACATCGCGCACGAAAAACCGGTAGGCTATTTTTGGTTCGCACCGGGACCAGTGGATGCAATGGAATGCCTCGGGAGGCTACACTTCACTTGCATTATTTATGTTTTCGGTTTGTTAATAAACGGGATGCAATTTTGACCGCTTAACAGTTTTCGACTTTTATTTATTACAAAACATTGTCGTGACTGTAAGATGTAAGATATTCAAATTAGCAGTTATATAAATAATATTGGACGGTACGGTAAGGTAACGAATTACTTTGAATTCCATTATTACAAGTTGTAAACACTCAGCCCAACTAAATACATCTACAACTACATATCAATACTTGAACTGCCACTTAACGCAGCTTCCTTAAACATCTCATTCGAAACAAACTATGAAATTAATATAAATGAGTTTTAGAAAACTATTCCTGTCTCACGTATACATATTAAATAGAAAGAGATGCACATAGCATCGTTGTTGTATATATATTCTGCAAGGCTATTACGGATTCCAAGCACGAAGCATCGCGCCGAAACAACCTTGTTGCAAGGCTTTTTCGTTGTAAACCGACGACTTTAGGTCGTGTGACTCGACTTCTGCATGAACCACGTACGGGACTGAAATTCTTAATAACTGAACTATATCTACAATGGGTTTTTGCCAACTTAACAAGTATTTTGCATTTGTATTAATGTAATCTGTTACTGGTTAACTGAGAATGTCTTAATGTGATGTTGTACTTCACGTATTTTTATGTAAGTACTAACGACTTGGTCCGGCTTCTCCGAAGCTTAAACTAGTTTTCTTAGTGGAATTTTAGTTACATATCTTTACTCGATAAATGCAGATTTACCAATCATAACGGAATTGGAATTCGTTCAGTAGTTTTCAAGTTTACATATATCGAACATATATAAATACATTTTACCGGAGTTTTTTTATTGAATTACTAAATATATTAGAAGAAGAGTACCTACTAAATATGCATGAAGGGGGAGGAACAAGGGTATTTAAAGCAAAGATGCGTGAACTGTGTAAAATAGCCAGTAATGCCCGGTTCCTATAATCCAGAAACGATTCGTTTTGTTTACGGACGGTAAAATTTCGTTGAATTTTCAACAAAAATTTTACCGTCCGTAAGCAAAACGAGTCGTTTCTTGATTATAGGAACCGGACATAAGTGAGTAAGAATAGAGATAACGACTGACAGACTAGTAGACCGACAACAGATTAGGATAAGAGAAGAACGATAATGGTGTCATATTAATCGCTTCAATCACCTTCAATCAGCATCTAAACTCGTCATGTCTACTGAACTATTCGATTCATACGCACTTATGTTTGAGGCTTGATCGAGAGAACCATAGTACCCTCAGTATGAATTTTATAGCTTATTCGATGGAAGTAGCTGACTTCTAAAATCATTTGCTGACGCACTGTCACCCTATCACCCTAGCCTTAATAACAGTTGCTTAATTAAACATTCAACTGCCCTCAAATTAACAGTAAATTGCAAAAACCAAAGAAGAGTTACTCATATCAAGCACCCCTTAATAATTTAACTTTTTAATTCAGCTCAGAGCATTATTTTTATTGAAACCTTAACTTCTGTAAAGTATGTGCACAGATAAAATCGTTTACGTAAACTGTAACTTTTACCATAATTTTTATACCAAAACAAGAAAATAAATTCCACGCAGACAAGTTTAAGAGAACAGTTACAGATGGCGCCACTTAACGCTTGAGCATGCCAACCAATACTAACACGACGTATATATTTCCATATATTGCTAACGATTCATCACGACAACGGAATGCCCAGGCGGTTAACAAATTATACCTTGTACTAAATTTATCCTGTTCCAAGCTTGACGATGTGTGGTAAAAGCTATGTCGTAATACTATACAGTCCGGGCCTTTGAGCCCTTATCATTATTAAAAAAAAAACGATTTGGTACTGTTTATTATCACTACATATTATAAAACAAAGTCCCCCGCCGCGTCTGTCTGTCTGTCTGTTTGCAATAAACTCAAACACTACTACTATGGATTTTTTGCGGTTTTCACCAATAGATAGCGCTCTATCTATTTATGATGATGAATCTTGTGTGAATTGTTTGAAATATGATGATGATTGTTGAAGATGTCTCTGCTACCCGTGCGAAGCCGGAGGGGTTGCTAATAGAAAATAAGTTATGACTAGCAATATCAATATTTGCGTATACTCAATATTTGCGTCAGAATGTATCTGAGAAGCTATCGTGTCAAGTTGAGTATCTTGGTTCATACCAAGTAAAACAACAATTAATACCCCCCGGACCATCTGACCACCATGAACATAGGTATATCGACTCTAATGCATATTAAGAAGAGGTTGATAAATTTGGATGTAGGAGGCCATCTGCGGAATTACTTCGATCGATTCGATTTTAAACAGTACTTAAATTTGTTTATATAAGAAAGGTTAGGTACTGTTTTTAAGTTTGGATGATACGGATGATCTCCGGAATTACTGATTCGATACGATTTTGAAAATAGCCTAAGTCAGCGAAATAAGTCAGATAAAGCCATGAGGCTATACCGACTCGTGCTCTCTATAATCCGTTTAAAATAAAGTTATTAAAATGTAGCGTACAAATATCGTTTGCGAGCACAATTAATTATTATAAATCAAATAGTATAATTTTTATAACAAAGCATGGCAATTAGGTTTACTTCTTACAGCATATGATTTGATGCAATGATTTAAGAGATCACGACGTGAAATGAAAACTATTATTTACTAAATCCTTTTTGCTATTTATTAGTTTAAAAATTCGAAACAGCGCGGGTGTTGAAAAGCTTCCTCAACGTGTCTACCCGATTTTTATTTAAACATTGTACGGAAACTGTTATTATATTATATTTTCTTTTTCTACCATTTTTAGTTCTTATTATCACTATTATTATAGACGTAATAGGTATCGACTATGTAAAAGAAAGTAAGTTAACTTCATGGAAAGCAATGGTTCAGAAAAATGGTTTCTGTGGTGGTTAGTACACCTTATGTTCTTTATTGTTATAAATCTCATTATTTTAATAAAATTAAAATATATAAAAAATTTGATTCCACCTTGAAGCCGGCGGCGCAGCGGTAGCTAAAGCAACGGATATTTGTAATTTGAAAAGGTTACAGTTTCAAGTTCATCTAATATATTATATACCGTTATGAATCCACTTACGAACGATTAAGAAAAATCCTACTAATGTCTCAAAATTGCGTATATTGACCCAGTAACGGAAACTGATTAAGGTTCAAGGAACATAATCTTTTTCGAAATAGGAGTCGTATCAAGAAAGAAGGTCTTTTACATCAAGTTCTTAACATGCTTCATTAGACAAAGGTTCTGTTATCAGTGCATTGGGTGAAACGACTACCGATACAAAGGCGTGTGCAAAAGCAGTTCTTAACTTGTTATTATTATTATTACTAACTTATTCTTAAATGACAATAATCGCCAAGAACGTCCCCCATAACACTTGAGTACACAGACCGTATCAAATAAAAAATGATTATTAAGTACTCATTAATAAACACAAACTTTATACCACAGTGCCTTCCTAAAGATTCTACCAATACAGTTGGTTATTATTTCCTTCCCGGAACTTTCATATAAACGCGAATCGTTAAGAGAATCTTACATAAAAAACAGTCCAAGTACTTGGCCAATACAGAGAACACAGTAATACAAGAAATATAAAATCCCATCAAAAAGATAAATGTGAAAATGGGAGCCAAGTTTAATTTTTAATGTTTAAGAAGTTTAATGTTTAAGGATATGCATGGTTGTCGACTTCGCCGACAAAAGAATTGAAATCTAAATGGGTGCCAAGTTCTGTAGATAATCCTGAAATTTATTTATAAAAAATTAAAAATATAAAAGAAATTCTTAATATTGAACTTGGCTCTCATTATCACATTTATGTTTTTGATGGGATATCATAACTTTTTGTATTATTATTATTCATCATTCAAGTGATCTGTAACAACATAATTCTTTTTCCTGCGTTTACGCTGTATAGTTTTCATTGTTGTGCTGTACATTTTTAAAGTGTCGATTAAACGCTTATTATAGACAACAGAAATTTGTTCGAATCTGGGCTGTAATGCATTTCTTTCGTAACACAATTGTTTACAATCACGCAATAATGTGAGATCTTTCTGAGCTGGTGCCGCCATACCAGTTGCAGTTTGTGTTATTGTTAGTTGTCTAAGTGTTATAAATAATCTGGGATACAAAATGATAATAAAAACGATATTTCATCATGAAACCTATTCTCCTACGAAAGAAAAAAATGCTATTATAATTTTTAAAGGCGCTAAAGTGTTAATAAAAATCGATTCCTTGGAAAATATTTTAAATTGTAAAAATTCACTTTTTCTGATTTTTTCTTTTGTATACACATAACTACCCAACTGGACGCCAAATTTTAACTTTTTAGGTCATCTGGAAGTAGGTTAGGTTTTTAGGTCTTTAAAAATGACGATTTTTAGACGTTAATATCTTAATGACCATTTGACCTGTATTTATGAAATTTGGGATTCTAGTTAATCTAAAGGGTTTATATAAATAAACCAAATTTCATTTGTTTATGTTAAATACATTTTGAGTTATTAAGGCGTCAAAAGTGGCACCAAATGGTTCGTGTAATATAACACACGGCTGCTGCGTCGCCATTTCCTTTTTCTTGAACTTGGCTTGATACGCTGCCGCGCGTCTAGATGTTGATTGATAGCCATATCTTGATTGCTTTGTATATTGTTCTACCATAAAATGTATCTAACTACATTGTGCTTCCTTATTATTATTTACGTATGTTTTTACATCGAAGTTTTTTACAGACGTTGGGTGATTCCCTTCTCATCACACGACATTGACTTTGAACACATTTATTAAATATATAAAAAGTTAATGGTCATACAGTTATTTACGTGTGAAAATTTTTTAAATTTGCTATTGTATTTCCTTGTTATCATATTATTTCCTGTTTAATGTTTGGTTAAGTTGCAAGAATAAGTCAATAAGTAGGTACGAAGGGCTGATTACATCCACAATATGTTTATGTGTTATACAGTTTTAGATATGTTGACATATTTTAATAAAACAGTTGCAGATCACGCCTTCTATTGTTGTTGAACATTTGCCAAAGGTTGCCGAGTACCGTTTGACGAAGCTATAAGCACATCGCGCCAACTCGTACACTTACTTTCTCAATAACTTCAAGTTGAATCACGAAGTACAATGGGGCGCAATCGTTTGGTGTCATTGACTCATGACATCAGTTATTTAAACCCCAAAGTTAGTAAAAGTATACAATATTATACACATTTCTGATGCTTCTGTACCTAGTTAAATAAAAAAGTATCAGTCGTAGGAATGAATAATCAGAAGTGAAAACACAGACATCTGTATATATATATGTATATGAGAGTGACGGTCACGCGAGTTCAGTGCTTTGTCCCCATTCCCCATCCCAAAATTGTCCAACTTGCCAAAAGAAGTTTTCACTTCAAAAAGCTTAAGATTATACACCTTTCCCCTATTTTTATGATTTTCCACTTAGTCGTTATCACCAAATCATCACCCTCACTACCTTAGCTTTATCTAATGTTTATTTTTCTGTCCTCTTCTATCTCCAATCCACCGATCCGATCTTGAAAAGTTGAATTTATTTTTAATTAATATTTACAAAATCTATACACCTATATCATCGGATTACAGGCACATCAATGTATTAAATACTAGCAGCACCCCGCGGTTTCACCCGCGTAAGTCCCGATCCCGTGGGAATATCAGGATAAAAAGTAGCCTATGCGTTAATCCAGGTCTCCAGCTATATACCAAGTTTCAGCGCAATCGGTTCAGTAGTTTTGGCATGAAAGACTAACAAACATCCATCCATCCAAACTTTCTCATTTATAATATTAATGGGATTATAACCTCCCGTTCTCTGCTTTATCCTCGGTTTTGTAGTTTTTGTGTGAAAGAGTAACAAACATCCATCCATCCATCCATTCATCCATCCATCCATCCATCCATTCATCCATCCATCCAAACTTTTACATAGTATTAGTGGGATTACATCTTATAAAAAAAAATACATTTTGTTCACATACCTTATTTAAATGCTATTGTGTGGTAAAATAAAATCTAGATATGACCATTCTTTTAATGAACAGTTAGGTTAGACTATATCACGTGTAGTAAGTGTGTATGCGTGGTAAATATTATAGACCTTACTACACTACACCACATGTTTTGCAAACACAATGGACATTTTATTTTGTTATCTTCCAATCCAATAAAGATAAACAGTTTTTTCCATTTTATTGTTTGTTAAAAACCGCTAATCTCTTTACCTAGTAGTCGGATTTGAAAAAAAAAAAGGTTTAGTATTGGATAGAGTATTTATTAAGGAAGGTAACAGTCTATGTAACATCACGCTGTGACGCATAGGAGCAGAACAATGGCCATAAATTTGGATGAAACTGCCGAGCTTCTCGGCATGCTGCTTACTCGGATGGCTAGTGTTTTAAAAAATAATAAAATTGTCTATAAGTTAAAAAAAAATAGAGTGATTAAGAAAATAATCATTTTATCGTAATAATGCGTGGGGTGCTAGATGTCAATTATAGTAAATATATTACTGACAAACATTGGTAAAAGTACAGTCTTTACAGTACATTATTTAATATTTTAAAATTATTTTAAAACACCCCAGGTTTTTTTACGATAAAATGTTTTTTTTTCTTAATCATTTTATTTTTTCTTTAATTATAGACAATTATTTTCTACTTTTTTAGTTCTGCTAGTTACAAAAGCGTGTTTTTTAGTTTTTTAAACTATTATTTATTTTCTACTTTTTAGTTCAGCTAGCTACAAAAGCGTTTTTTTAAGTTTTTATAAACTATTTATTTATTATTATTATAAATTATTTATTTTTTCTTTTTTATAGTATTGTCATCGGTCCTTGATCAGTGTGCGAAGTTTCAATTCAATCCAACGTTTTAAACTGTGTGAAAATCACGTTCAAATATTCCGTTCCATAGATACATACATACACATACACATACAATTTAATAAAAGCGTTATAAAAAGAGACTAATCCCTACAACAGCTTTAAATAGATCAAGTAATTTTCCGTGAGGTATAAGATCTCTTTGGTTGGCATAATCTCGACACAACGGACTCGGGTACACGAATGAATGTCCAGTACAGTGACACACAAACCAGAGGGTAGTTCGACACATGTCTGTCATAAAATACTGGAGCCATTTATCAGTTTAATGAATCATGTTCAGTCAGAATCATCTAAGAAAAAAAAGAGGTAAAATAGATAATAGTTTAATAGTATTTAATTCTTTATCAATTGATGGTTGAACGACACGCGTGGTGGCTTTTCAAGAGGCGGGTTATAAGCAAAAGCTCATTCCTTATAACATCCAGCACTCGCATGCATTATATATTCTCTTGGATACAACCGGTTAATTTTATGATGCCGTTCTGATTTTAAAGTACCTTGAAGGATATACAGAGAATAAATATATGTTATTGTGAACAAATCACAAAGCTATGCAATTTGTCCATTTACGTGGAATTAAACCAGGATGTTCATAGTTGTTATTCTGCACGACTTGCAAGTAAATTTATGGATTTTACATCGTAAATGTAGCAAAGAAGTATACAATCTACTCGATAGTAATCGATTACGAGGAGGGTTACTAGGTTGCGAAGTCTTAAAAAGTTAAGAAAGGTGGTGCTGCGTCCTATTGTACCAATATAGAAACATTGGCTAAATAATTTAGTTTGAGCAGTATAGAGACTGTCGCGCAATCAGGTGAAGTCCTTAAAGGGTCCGTTTTGTTATGGTTTGAACATATGTGATGTAAATATGAAAATGACGTCATTTAACAGCGATGTTAAAACTACCTTCGAACTTTTTACTTTATTCACTTTATACGTAAAAGTTTAAAAACGACCCTTAGAGCACGCGCACTGTACTAGTCGCGTGGTCTCGAGTTCTGGTTTTACGCTTCCTAAAATAGATCATAGACCAAACGAAATGAAATGTTCCGTAAATGGTAAGCTGGGACATACCAAGCGCAGTGTTTTAAAAAGGAACTTGTAAAGAATGCAGATTTTCACGGCCATAAATAAGCCCAATGATTTTAGTAATATGCTTTGTTCCTACTGTGAAAGGGCGGGACATGCATTGCAGTTACAAGCCCCAATCGAGTAGCTCTGATAATGAAACAATTCTATCAGAAAAGGAAGCCAATTATTTTAAACAAGCAGTAGTTAATGTTGACTGTAGTGTCCAATGACAATATTTTCATTAATTCACTGATTGGAATAATTTGATTTGATTAGAATTTAATTTGAACGCAAGACTTTTTGTACCCAAATCACATCTTTGTACCTAAAGGTTGTAGTTTAAGTATTTTACGGCTATTGCATGAGTACTTTTGAATTATTACTGGATCCCTTGAATAGCAACATTTGTAAAAAATATATTTAACACATTGTTTAATTTGTGCAGCAAAGAAAAGCCAATACCGGTCCAAAAGAAAGTTATCAATAAAATTCCAATACCATTTTACACTATTCATTTAGATTGCACATGTAACCATTAACAGTATTCTATCATGATTAAACTTAGATTCATGTTGTTGATTGTCGATTGTTTTACTAAATTTTGTTTACTATTAAAACCCTTAAGGACACAGGATCATATTCCCGTTATAAGGGCAACTATTACGTTATTTGGCTCGCCGTCATTGCATGGTTATTATAGATCGCTGAACCAATTTTAGTTCGAACCAAATTCAATAACTGTTTTGTTATTTATTGAACATAACGAATAATTTATTTGTATGTAGTCTGATTGGTGTAGCACCGATCAGGACATTCCAATATATTTGGTGGGTGAGATTAGGAATAGTAGGGGAAGCCATGGGCCATGCAGGGCTGTTAGTTTTCGATTTTTGAGGCAGTATACTTGACCAAATCGAGCGGACGTGTGTATTTTTAACTATAACCGTGTAAGCACCAACCTCGTTATTAGGTAACTTATAAATTTGCCTTTCTTTGTTCAATGCTTTAAAATATTAAACCATTTGATCTGTTAATATGTGTATAAAGTTCCTACTAATAAATTATTGTAATGTAGTCTTGTTATGTTTTCGTTACTACCCTCAACTACAATCTATTAGCTCTAGCCTAACTTTTGTTCAATTTAATTTGCACTGACGTTTCAATAGATTAATACCTCTCCTTTTATATTTCACTAGCTGTGCCCGCGATTTCGTCTTCATGGAATAGTATATTTATATAGAATCAACAGCCTAAAAAATAAGTTTCAAGCTTCTAGCTCTAAATATGACGATACTTCCATACAACTTTTCATCCCCAACTTTCAACCCCTTACACCCCTTTTTTCGCATTAAAAAGTAACCTATGTCCTTTTCAGGCTCTAGACTATCTGTGTACCAAAATTTTATTTAAGTCGGTTCATTAGTTTTGGCGTGAAAGGGCGACAGACAGACAGAGTTACTTTCGCATTTATAATATTAGTAAGGATTGGGTAGATGATTATTTTAAAATAACGGCTTTGGTTAATCTTTTATCTAATTGCCACTTGAAGCTTGTTCCTTTTACGAATCCATATATATAAAAATCAATGCCACTTTTCGTTGTAATTTTATAACTCAAGAACGGGCTCACCTATCCAAACCAAATGTTTAGGCTTTGTTCGCACTATTTAGTAGATGGTTTATGTGAAGTTTGCACAAAAAAGAAAACTTAACGAGGGACTTACGCGGGTGAAACCGCGGGGCGCAGCTAGTATATTATAAGTATTCGTTTCTCAGCCGCAAATTTCAACCACGTGCAATGGTTGTCCAATTTGTTTTTTCCTGTTGCGGTTTGACATTTAGCAAAATATAAGCAGGCTTAGAACACGGTGAGGACCGTTTCATTTTAGTATTTTTTATTCTGTTACCGCACATTTTCAATATCGCCTAACGTTATAAACCCAAAACTAATAATATAGCATCAAATTGTTTATTTTATTCTAATGTGCTGGTTTTTAACTTAAAAGAATTAAAAAGTAATTAATTAAGTAAGGGCAAAGGTTTTAAAAATTAAGCCTTATCAATTTGAACAGTCGGAAGTCAGGAGTAAAAGTTAAAGTCATTTCTGAGCAAACAGTTACAATTTTTTCCTGCATACCAGGAAAATGTAGCAATATTTATATTAACACGTATATCAGGTTTTATAACAGCCTAAATGTGTAAACCCACAGTCACGACCATAAATGTCATTTTTAATCGTATTTTTCTTTTTTTATTTGGTCTTCTTTTTGTTGGTTCAGGAAATAACAACAATTTATGTACCTATACTTTTTGCTGCTTTGAATTGTGATTGATAAAAGGCATGGCACCTGATTGCTTCCATGGCATAAGAGGCTCTGGGTACGGTACGGGGGATGGGGGGGGGGGAGTAGGCAATAACTTTATAAAAAAATGAATTGGGACATTACTGTTTTAAACCCGTGGCGGCTGCTTAATATGAAAAAACCGGCCAAGTGCGAGTCGGACTCGCGCATAAAGGGTTCCACGCCATCGTACAATATTTAATACTATAAGCCAAAAAAAAATACGTTTCTAGTAGGGGAGCCGCCTTTAATTTTTAATTTATTTTTATTATTTGTTGTTATAGCGGCAACAAAAATACATCATCTGTGAAAATTTCAACTAGCCTGGTGACAGACAGACAGATGGACAGTGGAGTCTAAGTACTAGGGTCCTGTTTTTACCCTTTGGGTACGGAACCCGAAAAAATTATAAGTACATTACTTGTAATCCGGTAACTATATGCTTTGTTGATGCATATGACCTTTTAAAAATTTTAACACAAACATGACTATACCATAGTCCGGGCAATTTCTATTCCTTTCAATATAATGTTGATGAAATAAATAAGTATTTTAGTAAGTATTTTTTAATATATAAGTATTTTTTATGGTATAGGGGACAAATGAGCAGACGGGTCACCTGATGGTTAATGACTACCGCCGCCCATGGGCACCTGCAACTCAAGAGTCACAGGTGCGTTGCCAACCTTTAAGGAGGGAGTAGGCAACGGGGGGGAAAAGGGGTGAAGGAGGGGAGAGGGAAGGGTTAGGACCGGTAACCTCACTCACTCGGCGAAAAGCAATGAAATCATTGCTTCACTGCCGGTTTACTGTGAGGCCGTGGTATCAGACCGGTTATGCCGGCCAATCCGGCCCATTCGTGCGCATGGCGTTAGACACGAAAAAATTCAATTAAATTATAGTTAAGTTAAATTATAATTAATGACTTCGCTATTGTTTAACTGTTTTAAAAATGATTTGCAATATATCAAACTAAAATAAAAAGCAATATTAAAAATGTTGAAAAAACCCACGACGGTTAAAACGTGATCGAATAGGGATAAAATAATTGAAAAACCCCCGAGACTTAACCAGATTAGCTTAACCAGACCCACGAACCCATTACTGAAAACCGCATCAAAATCGGACTATTCGTTTTGGAGATAAATGGCTACATTGGTTTGCACAAATAAATGTTTACTGCAGTGCCCCCTAATGAGTTACCACCGTAACGCCTATCTAAGAACCAGCACCAATCAACCACGAACTCATTACTGAAAACCGCATCAAAATCGAACTATTAGTTTTGGAGATAAATGGCAATATTGGTTTGCACAAACGAACCAACAAACAAAAGCCGCGCCTGTTGGTCTAGTGGTTAGTGACCCTGACCGCTATGCTTATAGTTCGTGGGTTCGATTCCCACCTGAGTCTGGGTGTTCTTTGTGTCCGTTGTTTGTATGTTTGTAAAGTCCCCCGCGACACAGGAGTAATTCCTAATGCCGGAGTTGTCTTTTTTAAAAAGAAAGAAAAAGAAAAAAACATCTCTCACCCTAAACGCATATATAAAAAAAACACGTTTTTAAGAATCATCGTAACTATTGTTCATCAATGCATATTATAAAACAAAGGCCCCGCCGCGTCCGTGTGTCTGAACGCGATAATCTCAATAACTACCGAACAGATTTTCATACGGTTTGAACCAATAATTCATTACGATTTTGTGTAAAATAGATGAAATATTATTGTTGAAGATGTCAGAAAAAAATAAATATGCTACCCTTGCGAAGCCGGGCCGGGTTGCTAGTTAGATGATTAATAACAAAACGTTAAACACTTTACTGGCTTTACAGGCCACAGCAAAAGAAACTTGTATGAGCGAAGTTGGCACACAACTGTTCCATTGATACAACATGTTGATAAACAAAACAGCGCGATCACTCAAGATTTCTTTGCCAACTCACCGTAGCGAATAAGAGCCATGGACATGTCGGCGCTAATTTACCTGGCACTTGTTTCTAGAAAAAGTCCATCAAGGTTTAACAAGTTCTCATTCTAATAATAATTTTACTTGTTGTAGCTAACGTCAATGCACGCGGTTGAATGTGGTTAAGTATTATAGATATGAACACTAGAAAAAGTATTTCCAACATGCGATAAATGTAGATGATTATTAAATTAGTGTTTATTTCTAAATATAGCAGTTATTCCACTGAGTTTTGAAATTTATCCTGATTTCGAAGTGTAAAATACACCTATGTAATTATTCATTTTAAACAATTGTAAATGAAATCATCTCAAAACTCAAAATATTATTTGAATAGCGGTTCTTTGGTGTGGGTAAACCTTCGCCAATACAAGATCATCTCAATTCACAATTGTAAGAAACTGTTTATAATCCAGTCTATCAGAAAGGTGATTGTAAACATAGTTTTATAAAAATAATGATACCAAAACATACAGCCATCGTGGGAGAGCCATGCTTCGGCAGGTATGGGCCGGCTCGACCGAAGTGATACCACGGCCTCAAATAAAACCGGCAATGAAGCAGCGTTGCATTGCTTTTCGCCGAGTGAGTCAGGTTACCGGAGGCCCTAACCCTAACCCCTCTTCCCCACTTCCACCCTTCCTCTACTCCCACCTTAAAGGCCGGCAACGCACTGTGACTCTTGAGTTGCGGGCACCCATGGACGGCGGTAGTTTTTACCATCAGTTGACCCGTCTGCTCGTTTGCCCTATACCATAAAAAAAATACAGGTTGGATATATAGCTTGCGGCGTATTTGGTGTTACTATTGTTGTTATCAATGAACATGAACACTCGTAATGTGTGGTTTTCGTAAACATCTTCGTTGTTAGGTAAGTGCGAACACGTAACTCAAGTGTAATGCTTGCAGTAGTTTGCATGACTTTTTGAATTGTGGTTTGGGAGATGAGGTGGAAACTTGTAACGTTAACTAAATTGGGTGTATTCGCGATATCTGTTTTACACGACTAATGAAATAATGAACATGTGAAACTTACTTCAAGAAACCAATCTTTGGGTTATGGAACTGAGATGTATACCAATTTCAGTATTATTTATAAATTTAGTTGAAATAAGCACGGTTTTAATCCTCTCCATTGAAAATGGTGCGATTGTACTTTTGTGTTAAGATAAAGGTTCTTAAGCTGTTCACACTGGATGGAATAAGAGGATGAGTTTACTTTGAACCGATATTAAAATTAATGACAGAGGAGAATAAAGAAAGCACGCATGAAAAGATACGAAGCAAACGTAACGTGAGTCACGTTGTTGTTGTCAGGAAAATAATATCACTATATCGATTCCCAAAATACATAATTGTATCGATAATATATTATAATGGTATGATATTTCCTAAAATATTAATACACAATATATATATGAATTTTATTTTACAAGATAGTGTAAGGTATCAGTTATAATTTGTTATGGTAAAGATTACAGGGCATGTAACTTGTGAATTATTCAAAATTTATAATCTGAAATATACACAGTTCCTTTAGATAAATGTTCTCAGTGACCATCAAGTGTAGATTCATTTCATGAATGTTGAAATCTCGAGTATTCAGTTGGTAATAATAAAACTTTGTTTTCAAAGTACCTATAAGTAGATATTATTATACCTACAGTACTGATAACTACTGCCATTATTCCAAATTCAGATCTTCATTTGGTTATTTTGTTGACACCAACAATGTCATATTGTCATAAATATTACATTTACACCGAACACAAACACTTTAAAATATGATCTATTACGTCCTTCCATCGTGTCATAGCTTTATCTCTTGCTAATAAAAAGTTCGATGTCACAGGTACTTAAAACGAGTAGGAACGTTTGAATTCTTGCAGATGCCTGAAAATAAATCTTGTTCATTTATTAATTAGCATTATTGTTAATAACGCTTGTTTTGTTTCCGATGGAAGCCGAAGTAAGAATGCTTCGATATAGTTTTCAACATGGCCCGTGCCTAGTTTAGTCATTCACACACCCGGTTTATTTGTATAATACTATCGTCACGTCTTTTGTAAAGTGTCTTTTCCAAGACATCTGGCGTGGAACAATAAGAAAATGATGTATAACAGCAAATATTTAAGTTACATTATTCATTGGCAAAAAAACACTTGGCCGACAGGTGACGTACTCGTTGGCAAATAAGACAATGTTTTCAGCAATGAATATAGTGTTTTTAAAATAATGTAAAAACGTCAGTGGAATTGCATAGCGAGACGGTATATAGCAATGGTTGACTGCAAACAAAAACACAAGTGGTAATATTCATTTAACAACTTCTAGAAGGTAAGGAAGGGTAAACTAATTTATCCTTGTTAAGTTGACCCCATACAGTACTGTAATGTTTAGTTGTTATATAAAGTATAAAATTTTGTTACTTTTTCTATAAATATTTTTTTTCAGAGAGTCCAGGATAAAAAATAGTCTGTTAAAGCGCATGTACCGAATATCAATACCGTACCCTCTATTAATCCTCTTCCTTTTTTAAAATGAAACTTTTTGTATAATTTATCAGTGTCATTATGCTTTAACTTAGGCTAGGTACTAATATACATGTCATCCTACCTAGAGGTGAAACGGTTAGTTTGTTATTGCAGCCAGGCCGCTGCCATTATCAACATTTTTCTTTACACTACGACGTCGTACAGCTAGTAGACGGCAAATTACAATCGAAATCGATTTTATAATCGTGATGCAACTGTACATTGCGATTTGCCACGCATTTAGCTGAAAATAAACCGGCATCTAACATTTTTTCATCGAAGGCTGATATTACAAGGTCTAGTTGAAACTAAGATCTAGTTGCATCAGTTGTATTTTAGAAATTTTATTTCAATCATAAAGGACGCGGTATTTTGTCCAGTCCGCAAAAATCAACGCATTGAAGATCTAATAGTTAAATTGTGAAGAAAATACATGATTCTGAAAGTAATTACTTGTCAACCAATCTACCAAGCCTACTTTTATTACATAGCACGATAAGCTTATTCAAAACAAATAATTCTACAAAACCTAAACTTATTTCATTCGTTTTGTTTGTTTTTCAGAAGGTTTATTTTATTTTATTGGTATTATAATAATCATGATCATTTTAGTATTTATTTGAAAAAGATCCTTATAATTCCATAGAGGAATATTTTTTATTTAATTCTACTAACAAGTAAGTTGTTGTTTTTGCCTAAAATAAAAAAATACTTGCATAGGGTGACAGCTTGTTATACCGGCTTTTCCCTAAGTTATCGCTTCCAACGTATGTATTTCCATAGTAAAAAAACATCAAGTAAAACGAGTCATCGATTTCCTCGTTATGAGCACACTCAACATACAAATTGAATAACAGAGAGATGGTAAGTTTCATAGTATCACTACATATTATAAAACAAAGTCCCCCTCCGCGTCTGTCTCTCTGTCCACGATAAACTCAAAAACTACTGAACGGATTTTCATGCGGTTTTCACCAATAGATAGAACTATTCATGAGGAAGGTTTAGGTATATAATTTGTGAAGGTTTTGTGTAAATTGGTTGAAATATGATGATGGTTGTTGAAGATGTATCTGCTACCCGTGCGAAGCCGGGGTGGGTTGCTAGTAACAATTTACAATAAAAGGTATGTTAAGAGTCCATAAGACTGGTGCTTAATTTAAACATAGACTTTCGTAACTGAAAACTAAAAAAAAATGGACCGTTTGAAACATGTTTTTACAGTAACAACGACCCTACTAGTTGACCTAGTCAAATTCTAGATTATAAAACGAAATAGGACAGCCTGTCAACACGGTTTACTTTTACAGTTGTTTAATATTACAACTGTCACTAATGATTAGAACCTTCTCGCAAATTGATGATCAATTATTTGTTCACAATTATCACACAGTTTAAAATAACTTGCTAAAAGGTCAACTCCTTGTATTGCATTGTAAAGATTCTATATACTTGTATTTATGCGTATATATGGAATGTAACAACATGCCAATATACTTTACTAATGAAATGTGGTAGACATTTCATTTAGCGTTGTATGCTCGTTGTTATGGGATTTGTCTGCTAAACGGTGAAATATATAGTCTTATACTTATGACATTATTCAGTATTACATTATAAATTAATACTTTTGTTGTGTCTTTTGAAAAAAGGAGGAACCGACTACGATTTTTGTAAAGCACCCTATAGTCCTTCAATCGCTAAACAACACTACGCTACGTTAACTGGCGTTTAAGATGATTAACTGTAGTCGAGTATGGGATGGAGGCCTTGTCCCCGTCAAAACTACAAACTTTTATTATCCTAACTAATATTAAAAATACGAAAGTGAGTTTTGTTTGTTTGTTCGCCTTAACTTCTCAACCGATTATAATTATCATGAAATTGCCAGGGATCACATTGTCAGGGGTACGGAAAGGGCACAGTGTATCATTGCATCAAAAAAAAATGTTCTCTAGGGATAGTGAATTGAATGACCAAATCTACATTAAAAGCTTCTCCGCTCCTATTGGTCGTAGCGTGATGTATATAGCCTGTAGCCTTCCTCCATAAATGGGCTATCCAATACTAAAAGAATTTTCGAAATGGGATAACTAGTACCGGAGATTACCCCGAACATCCAAACTCAGAACCTTTACCTCTTTATAATATTAGTATAGATTAATGTACTCTAATGGACTTATTTTAATGTCTTACTAGCGAATGATTAAAATCGTCAATTTATCTGTATCTATAATATATAATACCTACTCCTCTTCATTCATTGAAATCTTTTCAGGTGCTGTGTGTAAGTCGTCATTACGACCGCCTGTTGTACTGAATTTAAATAATACATTATGTATATTATATTTTATTACGTTTCCTTTGCTTATAGTCTTATCAAGAATCTATTTATCATCAAACAATATTTTCAATCAGCAACCCGTTTTAGTATAAGTATATACCTACTGACTGAAGACAATTTTTTGTGGATTTTGTCGGTTCCTCTAATATACTATTAAAATGTTAAAATGGACATGTAACTGGAACAGTCACATACCTAGTATTACTTATATTTTACTTATATTATATGTGAATTAGCCTTAATGTCCACAAGTTCTTCTTAATTAAGGTAGGCTGTTAATGAATGGCTTTAGTTACAAAACTTGCTATCAACTAACGCAACTTAAAAATCACCAACCTATTGATGATACGATACCAAATGTATTTCGACTTAGTAAAATAAAACATTGTTGGGTCAAAATTAATTGTTGTGACACGGTCACCTGAAAACCTGTTATTGAAAGGTAAGTAAGAGCAACAGTACCTAACTGTTATCTTTAGGGTTCCGTGCGAAAGAAACTGAGAGTTCTTTTACATTAACGTATGCTTCTCACTCAATAGGACGTGCGCGAAATTTACTTGAAGTGAAAATTGTCGCCTAATAAGAATTCTTGTGCGAGAATACCGGAGCTGTACCGGCGAGGCGCTGTTGTTGTGAATATTACATTGTTATACGAGGCTTGTGTCAATATAAGCATGTCCTGTACTAGTCAGGGACGCTATTCTTTGTGTAATCGCGGTGTTAGAAAGCTATCTGTTTAATATTTTACTTTAATACCTAGGTGCGTAAGTATACTAAATATTTACTGAATACACGTGTATTTCTAACAGTTGTGAGTAACAAAGGTTGGTTCACAAACTGCTGTGGCCTGTGGAATCATAGTTAAGATAATAATCACTTGATTGCTAGGTACTTTGATTTCTCGAAATACAGAACCGATACTTGATGCAGATATGAATTTACAGATATCTAGTTAGCAGGTGTTCAAAAAATCAAAGTAAACTTTGAAGTCACTCTCGCAACGAAATCGAATCTTAATGTAATTCACATATCGTACTGTGTATTGGCGTCGAAAACTCGATGTGGTAATCGTAATCGTCTGTTGTTGGCTGTGAATAAATCTGCCCAATGATACTATAATGCCGAAGTTTAGAGGGCACTAATTAAGTTGCAACACGTGAAAACAAAAACGTTTTAATTTTTTTAGAAACGGAATAAATATCTATATATTAATACGTGAAGCGAAAACTTTAGATACCTTTTTACGAAAATTGGGCCGACGGAGGAGTATGAAATTTCGCACACTTATAGTTTATACAGAGAAGAAGTGACGAATGCTAAAATTTTTAAACAATATGTCTTACAACTTTGAAAATTACGTGAAAACAGCTTAATAAAATTACACGCGTCCAGTATATGCGATGACCTGTCATGGTAAGTAAGTCTATACAATGACAGCTCAAGTTGTACTGGCCAATGAAAAACCATGGTCGAAATTCGACCACCACGCGATCTCTAGTATAAATAAATATGTAACTTAATTTACCGTTGTTAAATCAACTTAAAACACTTAATATATTTTTAAATTCATATTCACGCAAACGTTGACGGATTTTATTAGACATGAAGAATGCTACAACATAAAGCCTTTTACAATTATTTTATCTATTTGTTCGTAAGTGCAAAAAATATGCTTTATCTTTTTTTACTGACATTTTTGCTATGAAGGTTACACTGGGAATAAAGGTAAGACATTAAGCATAAAATATGAATTTAAAAATAAAGTCAAATCTAACCATTTGATGGAACTCCGTATAAATAGTATTTCTGTATAAATAGTATACCTGACATATCACATAGGGATAATATAATAATTACTTCACTAGGCTAAAATCCGATTCAGATAGGTTTAACATTGTACACATGTAATTTATCCCTGAACTTGTATTAGGGAACGTACCCATACTACGTGACCCATTTACCACACGTAGTATATGGCAAGAACCCCCCCCCCTCTCCCCCTCTAGTTTTACGTAGTAATTTATAAATATGGTTTTAAATCACTTTTTGCCGACAAAGTTAAAAATTGCTAAACGCTTGCTTGTTGCCACCTGTGAGTTTAAAAAGGGCTAAACGCTGCGCGCCATATTTGAATATAACTTGAAAAAGCACGAGATTCCCCTAAAGGATATTGACTACGTGACGAAAACCTAAGCCCCCCCTCCGCCCCTGTGATCAAGAGTGGTATTTTGAATACCCCCCTCCCCCCAGAACTTATCACGTAGTATGGGTACGTTCCCTTATTATATACTGAAATATTAGGAATTTTTAAATGTTCTGGAATGTTCAAGAAAAACTGGTAATAAAATAAAAAAGGAACGTGATAAGTCAGTACCAAAATGCCGATTTAATGCAAACGGTCGATAATAAAGTAGTTAAATTCGATTAGTTTCAATTGTTTTATCGTTAATATAGGCATCGTATGAGGCAGTCGAGACCATTAAGCGGGACATAACACGTGAGTTATAAATAAACCATATTGCAAACGTGCGACAAATCTTACTTCACTAAGTAATATTACGATATTGACGCATTGGCCAGAACAGACCTAATTATATAAATATAAATAATTAATTATATAAATAAATATAAACGTTTACTATGAATAAAGAACACATTAGACAGAATACAGTCTTTATTCATATATTTAATTTAGTTAATTCAAATATTGTCAATTAAGTAAAATAGTTGATCAATGTACGTTATGTACCGTGTATAAATGTATTTACTCTTTGTTTCAGAGTCGTGTAGAATTGACTCGTGGTGGCGTGAAGTTGAATAAATAATTAAATTAGTATAAGTTTAATCCTTATACTAATTTAATTATTTATTCAACTTATCCAGTTTTGATTCGTGTAGTTCTTTATGTGTGAAGTCATCTCTTTGTTGTTACACAGAGAGAAAATGTATGTCCATATATACTCATACAAATATAAATTATGCAGGTCGCTTCAGTTGCATGACATGTTCAAAACGATGTCAATTTATCTATGTCTAACGGTCACTCTCTTCCTTGTATTTGCTTTTTACATTTAAAATATTTTTGCATTCAATAACTGCCTACAAAAAATAATGTTTAAGTTTTAGGTATTCAATTCTATGAGCAATGTGAACGTGTCAGTCACTTAACTCATTTTGATAGCGATGAGGACTGGGAGCCTCGAAGCGTATCAAATATAAAATGTTAAAGAACTTACAAATAAATCTATGAGTATGTTAATCATATTCATAATCATAACTACACTTAATCAGGAGCAAACGAAAACGCACCATGTGGTTTCCAAAGCCTTCTTCTTTTGGTTCCACCCCTATCGGAGGTTGGACAGCATCGTGGCTATTCGGACTTTTGAGACAGCCGCCCTGAAGAAGGAGATAATCCTGCATCTAAACCATTTGCGCAGGTTCTTAAGCTACGAATGTTGTAATCTACCCACACCTCTTTTTTCACCTTCAAAGACGTAACTTCAAGTAATAAAGTAAATAAAATAAAACTAGCTATAAAATCTTCAATAACTCTTGAGCTAGAGTTAAGTGCAGAATGTAGTCGGTTAAAAGAGTGAAGGCAGAATCAAACCAATAAAATGTGAAGGAAACATAAGCGTTTATGTTATGGCGGGGTTGGGTTACTTTGTGGATGGTTATAGGCAAAACTGTAGTTGGAACTGATAGGCGATAGAAACCATTGGCATCTGGTGAAGGCTCTGCAGTGATCCTATCGGGTCTTTAAAATAATAATCTTTTACCTAATATATGTCATTCGTTTTGAAACGGTATTATTTTTAAATGTTATAATTTTTATCAACTTGTGATTAGGTATTGGAATAATGGAAGAAGCTTTACAGATCCTAAAAAAATATTTCTTTTGTCATCAGCACGATCTAGCACCCGAACTTTCCAATGTGTTAGAACGGTCTCTCGGCATAAAATTGATACCGTAACTACGGTTCATGTTAGTTAATTACTAATGAATTAACCATATTGATGGGACCAACGTCAATCAAGATTTACGCCTTCATTAAGAAATCATTATTCGACAAGTAAAATAGCGGACTCGGGGCGTTTTATCGCAAAGATTTAAAGAAGAAGAAAAAGAGACAATTCACTACAAAATTTTATAATTAAAATAAATGTACAACTCCACTATTGTTTTGGTAATAATTATTATGATGTATTTCGAGTATTTAAAGTATTAAGCATTGTCTTATACAAGCGACTCGGACTCATTTCCCATGTTATAAGGCATTCCATGTTACCGAAACGTAAAGAACTTAAAATATTTTTATTGATATAAATTATTATATTTCTTGCATAACTTGGCTATTTCAGATAGAGGTAACCCGTACACAACTGTAGACCAATTAATATGCATAACAGCACGCGTGCAAGCAATGATTGCACTCTGCCATGTCATTCCCAAAAATACATATTTTCATCTCTTATTTAATTATTTAAACTTCAAGCACATACTGTACAAAGGCGAACTTAATGCCTAAGGCATTCTCTGCCAGTCAACCTTGGGGTGATGCAAAAATAATGAGTGGTAGGTGCAGAGATAGAGTGAAGAGGAAGAACACACACACAGAGAGAGAGAGAGAGAGAGAGAGAGAGAGAGAGAGAGAGAGAGAGAGAGAGAGATAAAATTCCAAAGGAACAAATTTAAAAGTGCTATAGTAAGGTTAAATAAGTCATTAACTAAATATACACATTACATAAAATACACACATTATAATATGGATATGGATACTAGACATAATATACTAATACATTGTATTTAAATATACATACATATTAAATGAAATACCACCCGATCTACCGCTGTTTGTAAGTTTAAGGAAATAGAAAATTGCTCCTGTATTTTTTTGCATTATGGCAAAATATTTTGTCGAAGTCTCTTGTTTCGAGACGAATCTAACAGATATAATGATGCGATGTAGGTATCCGCGTTTACTTTAACATGTTAATTTTGGATTATTTATAGTATTTATTTGCACGTAACTTTTAAAGCCGTAAATTTTATCCCTCATTTACCCCTTTATTACCTTAGTCTTATCAGATCAAAGTACAGAAAGTTATATATTATTAAGATTGTTTTAATAAAATGTATCCTAATCTGAGAAACAGACCACGTCTTTAATGTAACCTCCAGTTGTTATACTAAAAAGGCCTTGCAGACTGTGGGCTCTAGTAACTATTTAAAAACTTACAGGAAAAGAGATAGAAAATCCAAGACGGGGTCGAGAAATAAATAAAGATACAATTTTACTATTAAATTAAGCGCTTCTTTAAGAGGAGTGTAGACCATATTCACAACCAATACATAACACTAGATGCTTTTTGTTAGGACAACTCAGATATCACTCGGCTCTCACCTCTCATAAAAGGCATAACACCGCATAAAAAATGTCCATGTATGTTTTCATCGAGTCGCGTTGCTATAATTATATAGATGTAGGTACGCAGTGAACGTCGCTCATTAACAATGACCTGCTCCATAAAGTATTTATCGGACAAAAGTTCTTTAACTAATATGAGCATGCAAGTCGTTCGTAGAACGTTTCTTTTCAACGATCGTCAGTTACCTTTGTGAATGCGCACTCGTTTAAATATTGGTTATTTCTGAGAAACTTAATAAGTTCAAACATTTCCTTAGGGATATGGTTATATTTGTGCACGTATTAATATTTTATGGACAATAATTATAGCGAAGACATTTGGCAAAACACTTATTTATATTATTATATATGTTATTTCTACACAATGGACTCAACAAAAACAGATACTTACAGCTGTACAGTTATGCTTAATGGTATTTATATTAACCTCAAAAAAATGTATATAATGTTGGATAAGTCTAAACAATTTTAATGAGTTTAATAATTTGCTTCCAAAATAACTCGACTTTGTTGTTGATGTTGATGTGTCTAATTATAGATCAGACTAGGGTCGTTTACTATATTGCATAGCGGTCAATAACCTAAATGTATACTTGCGGCACTTACAATATACTTTAATGAGTTTAGAAAACTTCTCCACATTGATACAAGTGTCTGCGATATTTTCAGTAGCGCCCTCGGTTCGTTAAATGTCATAATTAGAGCGTAATTGCTTTTAACAAAATAATAGCTCTCTATCATTTATGGTTTATTAAAATGACTGTGTTGGATTTAAGTGATTTAACAAAATATTTTAATATCTATATGTCCTTTACCGCGTAACGAATTGACTTAAAATTACTATCTAGGTATTTCGAAATAATTGCGTTTGGTGTAATTATAACTATTTATTTGATAGAACCCATTTATGATAGTAAAAAGACCCCTCATCGTCAAGATCAGTATCAGATTCATTAAAATTAATTTATTTTGATTATGAAAATAAAAATTACTAGGTAACTTACATACCCATTTGTAGTTAACTGGATAAATTACAAAAATATGTGTAGTTACGTTTAGTGTTGGGTAAAATAAACTCCTTTTGTTTGCAGTTGTGGTAAGGACTATTATAGTATTCAAGCAGTCAAAATCAATTGTATATTTTTCAATTAATCAGTTTCCCACAGTTTACATATATGCATGCAAACACCCACAGAGTCAAACCACACACACACATAGTTACTCCTTAAAATGAAAAAGGTATATTATTAATACCATACCTCTATCTACAAATATCTAAAACAGAGATGATCAAGCCTTGTCGATCTAAATACATTTTCTTGTATCAATTGAGGAAGTAGAACAGAATCATTGTAAAAAATCTACAATTAACAGCTCAGTGGAGATAAGCGGCCAATTAATAACTAGATATAAGCAGTTCGATCTTAACAGTATAACTTTGATACACTTGGACTTGATTAACAATATATCATTGCTCATTGCAACAGCCACAGACGTCTTTATGCAATGTCCTTTAGGTCTTAATGTATGCAAGGCAATAGTTATTTTTCAATATAGTATACATTTTTTTATGTGTAACGTACATATGCAATCCTGACTAAATTGTTAGCTTCTTTGTGAAGGGTTAAAACTGTAATTACAAATTATACTGAGGATTAACTAGGATGTATGATGTAGTCTGTACGTTGTAAAACTATCTGGTGATATAAAAGCCGTGAGTTTGTTTGCCCGATTTCTTCTCACAAGGCTCATCCATTTGGAATCGGGTGGTTATAAATTGACACAGGCAAATAATATCTTTTTATTTTTAATTTTACATTTGACAAAGCAACTAGCAACTATTGCTGCCGCGACTCTGTGTGTATTGATCGATACATCGTTTTTAATTGGAATATTTTTTTTTTAATTCACGATACCGAATAATTGATGACCAGTTTTATGAAATTAATAGATTTCTCAGTAGTTTCACCCGCGTTTATAATCACTGCTCTGCTCCTAAGTGTCGCAGCGTGATGTTACATAACCTTCTTCAATGAATACTCTTTCTAAAACAAAATTATCAAATCCAACTGATAGTTTCAGAGATTAACGCGTTTAAACAAACAAACAAACAATCAAACGAAAAATCTCTTCAGCTTTATTAGTATAGCATTAATATCAGAGGGCAACAATAGCAAGGGAAAAAATCTTTTTTCATATATTTTTTAATAAAGACCACTCCCGCATTAGGAATGACTCGTGTGTCGCGGGGAACTTTACAAATATACAAACAACGGACACAGAGAACACCCAGACTCGGGTGGGAATCGAACCCACGACCTATGGCGTAGCAGTTAGTTATATTTGAATGACTTTAATTATTTGATTCGACGCATATTTTTAGACAACTTTTTTCTGAGATCTGTTGACTGATTTGTTACTGTTATAAAGTTCTTCATGTTTTCGTTCCATGAAAATTTGTAATAGCTTTTGCAATCAAAAATCAACGGTTATTTTTGTTTACATTTTTCATAAAATTTTATCACTAAATAAGAAAGAAACTAAATGATATTTTTTAAACCGACTTCGACGAAATATATACATATATGTACAAAAATGAAGTAACTAAATATGTCAATAATTATATATCAAATACAAGGACAATAACTTCTACAATTTACAAATAAGTAGCTACATCCAATTCATCGAATTCTCTAGTATTCATTCATGAGCTTAAATGACGTGTAAATGCCCCGCCCTCCTTTTAAATGACGAATGTGAAAATATTTGTCTTTTTAATTTTTATCTAAATTTTTTCTTGTTTAGAGTTCGTTACCTATCCTAAGATTATCTTTATATAAGAACTCATGTCTGGATTATATTTATAGATACATATTTTCTGTATCTGCTCGAAAGAAACGGAAACTAAAAGATTTCTAAAGATTTATAAAGTTCAGCAGTTTTATGTATAATGCCTGGTGGATTTGAGTAATTCCCTTAATCCACGGGTTTGAAGCTGCTGATTTTAGCACGCCTGACTACTGTTCTCTCAATCCTGTTAATTGGAAAATGAAGTATTGGAAACATAAATCAGATAAAAACAGTCTCTCTTATCTTAATTGTTATGGTACTACCAAATCAAAAACATATTTATCACGTGATGTGAAGGATAAAAAATCCGTAGGTACCTGCGGGAGGTACCAGTTTGCATCGTAAATTTAGCATCCAAACTATGATGCAAAACTGTGAGTATCTGTTAATAAAATTACATATATTATAATGTCCTTTCGTATCAGCTGACACAGAAACCTGTAGCGTGAACATTATCGACAATAACAGCATGTGAAACAGTGTTATTGAAAACCATTCTTTATAAGCATAGTGACGTTGTTACACATCATTTTTTTTTTCAAAACCACTAAGTTATTTACATAAAACAATGAGTCCGGTTGGTATAGACAGCAAAAGCGACTATTTCATTTTCCTGTAATTATGCGTCTCGGGTATGTTACCAACATAGTTTTCATTCACCTGTGGTCAAAAAGGACCTTCATGCGCGTGAAGGCAATCGATATAACTATTTTGAAATAAGGAAAATTATTTTTTATAGCTTCACAGGCTTCCTTGACTTACAGGGACTGATTTAAATTATTACATGGTATGCAGTTAGAGAAATACTGGGTACTTTGTCTTTAAAAGTGGCTTCGCTTGGCTCCATACTATCCAAACCAATTGACAATTGGCAATGACTTTTTAAAATTGAGCTCTTGTGAATAATACTGATTAAAAATATCTGTAGCCCATAGGTATAAGAAAAAAAATAAGTTTTAAACAATACTAATTGAGAAGCATATAATAACTGATAATATATGAGACTTTCTTAATAACAATAAAAATTCACAATAACACACAAAACTGTGGATTTTGTGTATTACGGACAATAAAAGTGTAACATATTGGAAATATGTATTTAATTAAATTAGCCCCATGAAGTAACACCTCGCACCAAAACATAATAATATATTTTCACCACAGATTTTATTCCAGACTTGAATTAATTTAAATTTGCACTTTTTATCATGTTCTATTCCAATTCAGTATTTTCTTTCCTTCTATTCCTGTTGAAAAGATCTATTAATATTAAAGAAATACCTAGTTAATGTAAAGTAAAAAAATATGATTGTTTAATTTGTTGTAATTGACTATTATTTATAATACACTTTTAATTTAAAATACTGTTGTAAAACAAGTTTAACTGTACTTCAAATGGAAATTTGATTACGGAGAGGAGAAATAAATTTAAAACGAGGCTAATAACTTTTTTTTTTTTTTTTTGGAATGAGGGCCAAAAATCCGGCCAAGTGCGAGTTGAACTCGCGTGGAGAAGGTTCCATACAATTAATTGCAAATGTAACTTTTCAAGCACAAAATTAAGAGATTTAACATGTTATTTTTAGTAGACATTATTTCCTGTAATATATAAGTAATGAAATATTTTTTCTGTATTTTATTTTTAATTTTAGGCTCAGTAGTTTTAGAGATAATCTTCAATTTTCGTCTATTTTCTTAAATAACTTTTAAACGATTAACCTTAAAATGATTAAAGAAAATATATTTGAGACCTTCACAGTAAGCCCTTTCATTTAATTGTCCCACGGTACAGTTTGCATTATTTTTAAATTTAAACTTGGTACCCAGAAGTGACCCTTCGTATTCAAAATTCCTTTATTTTACGTTGCACATCTGTGTTTGGGTCACAGGAATTGTAACACTAATATTGGGCAGAAGTTGCACACATGAATATGAGAAAATAAAAAAGTTTTTTGTGTTAAAAGTAAAAATATGGCCGTGAAGATGAATTCTGTACTATTTAACCGACTTAAAAAATATTCTTGATTTGGTTGTATCTTTTATATTAACACGTCTTACTATTAAATACATTAATAAAATGTATATATATATGATTATAAAATCACCCACGAAGTTTCTATAATTTCTAATATAAAAACTACGAGGGTGTAATAAATGACTAGGTATGGAAATTGGTTTTTTGTTAGCCCAGGGGTTAATTTTTTTTGTTAGCACAGTTGGAGGCAAAGTTTGTTTTTTCGGTCTGGGTTGTGTTTTCGGGAGGGGGAGAGTGGGGGGGATCAAAATTTTGACTCAAAATTACCTTCGTACTACGTAAGCTTACAAAAGCAAGGGGGGTAAATGCCTCTGATCTCCCTTCGGTACGCCCATGTAAAAAACCCTTTAGTTTTCTGTTGAATGAACGTTGTATCTGTACAATAGCTATAAGGTAAAATATTAGCATTAAATATCAAATTATTAATTCTAAATTAGTATTTCATTTTTATTGCAATCATAATTTTTTTCCCATTTTACCATACCATTATAATTTAGCTCAATTATACATATGTTAAAGAATTATTATTATTTGCCTGCCTTTAAATTGGCGGAAAATTGTATTATTCAAAACAATCAATTCTATTTATCCGGTGTGGCTACGTTTATGCTATATTTTTCTTCTTAGTCTGTGATTTCTAAACGTTTTTTAAAATGTTTTTTTCATAAATCCCGATATTGTTTATGGATTAGTTACGTAGGTATTAACTATGTCCAAGGCTTCATAAAATCGTATCCGTGTAATGAATAAACTCAACCGTGACATTTTATATGCTGTCGCATTATACGTTTATTATAATTGCATTATAAACTACGTTATTGGCAAAAAAAAAACTAAATATTAATAAGACACAGCTTTGTTAAAAAACCAGCCTGAAGTAAAGGCGAGGGATACTTATACTTATTACGTAAAGAAAGTAAATTAAATGTTTTCTTTCAATCACCATTTAATTTTAATAAAATCAGAAGCAGTTTTCAATGCTATGTAAGAGGCAGACAGTACTTATATTACTTTTCATTATGAAAAGTACCACACTTCTAAATGTACATATAAAAATAATGAGCTCAGTTCCAAATTTATCTTCCTACTTTGACGTAATCCGACATCCGGTACTAACCGTTCACCTAATGCGTATTTCACTAATGAACCTATGATAAGAACCGATCTTAATGATACCGTTGGACTCGACCTGTAGCAATCTCATTCTATTCATTAACATAACTGTCTTAGAACTAAACTCTTATCTCTCAAACAGTTGGACCATACACACTTAAAGATTCTGAATAAATGCTTTCGTTCGTACGGATACAATTTGTCACCGTTTATATGTTAATAAGAAAGTAGACTGGTTACGTGTTTGACAACTTACAAAAATCTACCTACGACGATGCAACAATTTATATTCACTATATATTAAGTATCCATTTCCCACAATTAATAGTGTGTTAACTGCCGATACAGTGTCACTTAATCTCTTAGAATTCCGTATCTGTCTGTACCTCTGCTGTTGAAATAGACAAAGAATAATAAATCATTGTAATTGTGTTAACGAAACAATATTCTTGAACTTCAAGTTCATAATCAAACGTGGTCAAAATAACTCGAACAAACAAACGAAACGCAAAACTACAAAATCGTCGACAATTAGTTGTTGGTGGGTGGACTTTGGCTTAGGTCAAGCACTGGTTTTATTTTTTATATACTTTATTCAAGAGCGATAGTAAACGGATACTATTATCTATGTACACTAGCATCAGTGGTGTGCCTCTTGCACGTTTTAGCCCTATCCCGTCTCTCCTTCCATAAATGTAGTCCTCCGCAGGGCTGGTCAATGGGGGTCTGCTGTTAGGTGTCATCTCTTCAGGAGGGCACTCAAATTCGACCAGACATCAGTTGTGCCATACCACCCTTTGTACAATTAAAAATAGAACAGAAAATATACAAAAAGAATACATGTAAACAAAATGTCTTAAGTCTCTAATAGTAAAAAATCAAAAAGAAATGTCGAATGAGGTTAATGCTAACGGACAAGTTTATTGTCCAGGATGTCACAGATTAAAGTAGCGAATACCGGCTTATTTGCTTGCATGATAAATTACCAGATAAACCAATCGAATCAGGTCGTGCTAAAGTTTTGGCAGCGACTTTTTCGTTTCAAACATAAGTTAACCTAGAAACTGATCAAGATGTTTGCTAACAGGATATTGTCGGAAGCGCAATAACGGTTGTTGCCAGCGGCGCTTACCACTACGGCAAAAGTACAAGTCATGATTTGATTTTTTGTCCTGGGACTTCAAGAAGAATGCTGTATACAGTAACGCAGTACAATACAATAATATTTTTTACTTTATGTTCCAACCTCGAAATATAATTTCGTTCCATCATCTAAATCGAACATAAAAAATTTCAACACTCGTTTGTGAGATGCAACTTATGAAAATCAATGCCCTATAGTAGTTTGTACAGTTTACACAATAGCGCCCTTAGCAACAACGGTGACAAAATAAAACTATGTATATATGAAATCCACAACCATAAAAACTATTACTAGGCGTACTTCACAAGATTATTAAAAACCAAGTGTGTGTAACAATTAATATTAGGTACACATTTTTGTTTTGTTCGCAGTTCATAACGTAGGTACGGCATAACAAGCACGTTTTCTACAGTACGTTTAATTTATTTTACATTTATCCACGGTAGAAAGAAACAATTGCGCTCATTTAGATACGGTTAAATAGGACAACATACATTGCTTGTTTATTTTCAATAACTCTGAAGCCTTGACTGAGTGTTTGAGTGCATTTGCCTACATTGCCAAATCCACATACGGCCGACGCACTCAAATAACCAGTTTCTTCGCTTATCTCGACATCCATAGCCCAGACCGGTTTCAGCCCGCAATAGGCGTGTTCATAAAATCAAAAATAACCTGGAAAATGGAACCGACTTTTAGTGATCTTACAAGATACAAAAGATAAACGTAGTAGTTAAATACTAAACTGGAAGGAAATGCTGCCATACGAATTCGCTACAAGATTATTGATTTCTAGCAAATCGGTATAATTAAAAATGTCTCCCAAAAGTACCCAAACGAACAATGACTAAAAGATACAACGAAGGAGGTTTTTATATCACCCTTATACTGATATCTCTATTTAAATTATGAACTGTTGTTTATTAGACTAACTTCAAATAAAAATAATAAGGAATTTAATTTTTTTAGGCAATAAACAATTCATTATGTTCTTTATTAAAAGTATAAAGTTAAAAATCCGTATAAAATATAACAGAGTAAATCATTAACTACAGAGTATATACAATTCGATTTAACAGTACATACATGAAGTATGTACTGTAAAATTGCATCGTGTGCCAAACAACAGTAGAAATTTTCAAATCAATTTGTCACATAACATAAAAAAAATTAACTTGATTGTTTGCTGAAATTTTTTTTATGTAACCAGCTACATAGTTTTAAAAATTTGAACTAGCCACATAAATTCATAAGTAATAGGTAACATCGATATTTAAACACATATAGACAATAACTAGATAAATATCTGCGTTCACCATTTAACATCAATGACCTACTACACTATGTATCTAGGTACAGTAGTTACGCACTGTCACGTTCTGCTGACAGAGGCTTAAGATATTATTTATACCTTCAAAACACCTGATGTAGCTTCCTCTTACTGAAATAATACATATACTAGTCGTGGGAGAGCCATGCTTCGGCACGTATGGGCCGGCTCGACCAGAGTGATACCACAGCCCCACAGAAAACCGGCAGTGAAGCAATGCTTGTATTGCTTTTCGCCGAGTGAGTGAGGTTACTGGAGGCCCTAATCCTTCCCTCCCCCCATCCCCCTCTTTCACCCTTCTCCTACTCCTAAATTAAAGGGCGCAACGGCCTTGTGACTCTTGAGTTGCAGATGCGGCGATAGTCATTTACCATCAGATGACCCGTCTGCTCGTTTGCTCCCTATACCATAAAAATACTTCTAATGTATTTATACATTATTATCACACGAACCTTCTGCTCTTAACTTGTATTTGAATACCATTTATCTGCACGGTTCAGGCTTTTCCTTGGCTGTATTTTGAGGTTATCTTGTTAGCTAAGAAATGGCAAGGTGCAATGCGTTCTCTTTACTGGTATATAGTCTTTGCAAAATGTTTATGCAGTTGCGGTCCACCCCGGCTTCGCCCGGATTCAACAATTATCTGTCTTAAGTAGACATTGGGTGGATATTATTAATTTATTTTCAAACTTCCTGGACACACCATTTGTGGTCTGTTTTCCTGAATTATAAAATTAACTGATTTTCCACATCTCCTGTCATAGAAAGACCAATATATGAGGGAAGCAAGGGAGCCTTAAGTGAAATCCAACATATTTGTATGTTTGATCTTAGGATTTGTTGATGGTGATCGCGAAAGAAATTTTTGTAATCATATCCAGTATGTAGGCTCCACCTTTACATCACATATTCACATACATTCTCTTTCATACATGTTGCACCATATTGAAAAACTTAAAATTCTAAAAAATCTAAAAAATCATCATGTGAAATATCTTGCGGAAAAATCAATTATATATCGATAATAAAAAGAGCTTTCGGTACAAGGAGCCAAAAGATTGCAACTGCAGTTATTTTATTAACAACGCTAAACTATAATCTGTTCTCTGCTTACATGTGTATTTGTCCTTCAATTATATTTACGTGGTACTTGCTGTGTAGATTGTACAGTTGGAAATATATACCTGCATATTCTCTACTTGTACGCTTACTCATTTCTACCACCTGTACCACCACAATTTTCGCGTGTCGCCCCGCTATTGATTATTCCGACAAAGCCAATGTTTCAAAGCAGTAGCTAGTGAACCTGAAACAAATAGCCTCATCTCGCTCGCACTCGTCGAACTTAAATGAGACTTTGCTATGCGTTATGGCCTTTTACCTTTGCTTTGCACATATGGAGCATGTTGTCTGCTTTTGAGTTTGTATTAAATGTATCTTTGTCAATATGTTAGAGAAAATTAAGCCGGGATTTTAGGTGAGTTTCGTACAGGGGAGGCTTGTTTTGACTTGTTCAATTTCAGTTCAACCTCAGCTGTGCTTTGTTTGTGGGCGTTTGAGAGCGAAAATACACAATTAATTGCCTTAAATTTTAAATATTTGTTGATATTAAAATGTGTTCAAATATGATTGACATTTGACGATTTAAAGTGTATGCAGAAACTAATTGGCGAAAATAATGTAAATTCTATTTTAAATGTAGACGAATCTTTGTTCAAATAATTGATAACATATTTTATGGAATTATTCTGAAAATCCTAAATTACGCTTTTTCCAGTTGTTTAAGTATACATTAGTTGACAAATATCATTCAGATTTTCCAACAGAAGCATTAGATAATTTATTCGATGTTTACGCGAATTAAATCGATAGACAGTCATTCAAAATCCTTTAGAGTCAATAGTGTTGTTTACATTGTATTAATGAAAATGTTCTGCAAAAATGCCTTTCATATGCTACTTATGTTGTGTATTCAGGATACACTGCACGTACCTAGTTCATCCGCGGAGCAGGTATTTACGTTATTAAATTTAATATAGAAAGACGTCTATTAATAAAATTAAAAAGTTTACCGACATTTTACTCAGATTTAATAACATCATCTTTACAGGAAGATAGACGTTTCAATTTATAATATCTATAATTTATTTTTACTTACCTATTTGTTTGTTATCAACTTTTTTAAATGTACACTGTTTTTCAATGCTGGACTTATGTATTTTTCAAAACCACCGAAGGTAGGTCATTACTACATAACATGTTATCAAATAATTAACGTCAAGAAGTTGTTACCTTCCGTGTGATTTGTTAAGTTCGTCAATAAATGTGACGAAAAAGGACAGAGGAGAAAGTACAACAAACTGTCTCCATTGAATTAATCTGATGGGCTTGCTCTATTTTGAAACCCTGGACACGCCACTAACTATTCTAGTACCATTACACAGATTACGCGGTTCCGGGTTAGGGAAGTTCTGGAGGGTTGAGGGACTTAAGGAATTCCTGTTGATAATGCACAGCTTTTTCTTCATTGGATTTACTGAATTATTGATCACCTGGTATACTTTCTTATATTTTTTCATTGATATCATCAACAGAAAAGTTTCTTGGTGAAATCAATTAAAGATCTAAATTAATGCAAAATACGAAGTAGGTAAGGAGTATAATATATGTACTAAGGAGACAAACTAAGAATGAAAACATCAAATGTACAACAACAAAAATTGAATCTATCACACGATGCACAAAGAATTGCAGATTTAAGCCCACCCTCAATGACGTCTGCCCTCACATGTCTGCCCGTTCGGGTGGTTTACTTCGCCACTATCTTCCCGCATGTCTGTCCCGCCACCATAATTATTTTGACGCGCGAGAGTTTTTATGTATACAGGAAAAATCTGTGCTATATTAAATACCTACTAAGATAATTACAACATTGATTGAGAAATATGTTGTTCAAAAGAGTTTTGCAAATATTCCATTGTTTATGATCAAAACTTGAAAGATAAACATGATAAATATGATTTATCCTTAAAAGATAGACATATAGTGTCGCGGACATTTTTTACAACTTTTTACGACTTTAACTTATTATTTAAGCAGCGCACATAGTAGAAACTCTTAGAAAGCACAATTTTTTCCGACTTAGTTGACGAATATCGCCATAACTTTGGCTAATTTACACATTTATATAGTCTATGTTCATCTGGAATAAGGTACCTTGGAAATGGTGAAAGATTTTTTCAAATACGTATAGTGGTTCCAGAAACGGCCCCCTACATAGGTACACACAAACTCACAAAATTCTCACTCTCTCTTTATAATAGCAGTATAGAAGTAAAGATTACGTTTCAAGTATAACATTTATTTTCCAGAGATTTCCTGGAGATTTGGAAATTAAATTGCTCAAATGCCTCTGTAGTAAGAAAACAAAACACTATCAAACTTTTTAAAATCTGCAGTAGGTACTGCCTATAAAAGGGAACTTAAATATTGCATTTTCTTTTGTTATTAATTTCTCCGTTGCTTATAACATGAGTAACTTGTAACAGGCTAATCTTAATCAATAACTATGTCAACTATAGGCGAGGCGAATAAAAATGTTAATGCACTTAGGAATGCGTATAAAATTTTCTGTGAATAACAAGAGGCGGACCAAAACATCCGCTGACAACGAACGAAAAATCTATCACTATATAATCTACACTTTCATTCTCAGATGAATACAAAAGTAAGTCTAGTGTAGTGCGCTAAACACAACCTAAACTGGGGATTATGTAACGGCTGACCACTTCCATGTTTCTTCATGCCGCCAAACTGACCAACGGACTTGCAAGATCGAACTAGTAATATCCAGTTCATTTCAAATAACGAAGAATTTTTTTAAAATTTTTTGACCACGTATCTACATCATCATCATCATCATCAATACAAATATATAAAATTGAAGTGTCTCTTTGTAATGTCAAAATAATAGTTTTTTAAGTTCATACAGTTATTTGCATGATACCTATGCCTACAAATCAGTTTTATAAACGTTTGTCTGTCTGTCTCCCTGTGTGTCTGTCTGTTTGTTGTCTCCGGAACAGGTTAACCGATTTCAACGGGACCTTCACTGGCAGATATTTGGTGTTATAAGGAATAACTTAGGCTACTTTTATTTTCGGAAAAGAATTAGGGTTCTGGACAAAATATATAAATTTATACACACGAGCGAATCCGCGTAGGAACTGCTGGTTATTTATATAAATATATAACGTCTTAAATATTATTGTGTTTCCATTTTTATATTTTGGTGACTTAAGTTGCATTTGCGACCAGTAACATTGAGATAAAATGAATTAGTTTCTGTTTTATACGATGTGTTTATGAACGTTGTCAGAACGGCTCTGTCTTAAAAAAATTACGTCATTTATATTAATTTCGAAATCAGAAACAGAACGTAAACATGTCCTCAGGCGCTACTCCACTTACGACATTTACACTAACATTATAAAGCTGAAGAGTTTGTTTGTTTGGTTGTACACGCTAATCTCAGGCGCTACTGGTTCGAATTGAAAAAATATTTTAGTGTTAGGAAGGCTATAGGTTGTACGTGATGTTATATATATATATAACATCACGCTAAGACCAATAGGAGCGGAGCATCAATAAAAAATGTTTCAAAAACGTGTAAAATTTACAAATGCAGACGACGTTGCGCGGATCAGCTAGTACCTATTCTATATGATGAATAATATAGTCCAGTATTCGCAGTAAATTTTACACACCATATGAATTGTTTTATGATGTTTTTTTATAGAATATAATTAAATAATTCAATTTCAAAGTAGTATTTCAATGAAAACAATTTATGGTTTCCTATCAAGGAAATCAATATAAAATCGAGAATTTGTGACGTTTTTGTAGAGGTGCTCATATAAAGTTGTTAATCGACTTTTGCATCGTTAAATCGAGCTGTCAGTTACTTCTTGCGATATAATCGTCAATTTGTATAAATTGTGTTCAGTTGTGTATAAGTTGTGTTCTGTTGTGTATATTGATGGGTATAATTAATTTACTGACAATGTCAAATACTTCTAGTTTATTTCTTCCGCTTATAAAAATTAGGACGAGACGTTTTGTAGCTCTTCGTCAACCTACAATTCACACTTATGTTTGATTCGATAATTTAATTTTATAATTATATATTCTATTTTCGTATACTATCATCTATTTCTTGTATATACTTTTTAATGTAATTTCACTTTGAATATTTCGTGAATGGATAAAAGATGAATTTCATATTCAGAAGCTACCTCACTTATTTTATATCACATGTTTTTATACATTATTTTCTTAAATTACAACCTAATTTGAAGATTATGGATGTAGGTTAATAGTAGGGAACTCGCATTCATTTCAGATTTATTAGTAAGTACCAAATCGATTTATGATTTCGTGAAATACTGTTTAACAAATCGTGCTATGTATTAAATAAATGTCTCAGCAGCTTCATCTACATAAAACATTTAATGTTTAACATTGCTAGAAATGTTATTTTACCATTAGACTGTACGTACGCGTCCAGAGTTTATACATAATTTTCAATTTTTTAGATGCAAGTTTACGATTCAGTATGCAATAAAATATAATGTGGTTATTGTAGATACCAGATCTACAATAACGCAAGAGCATCATAGATCTGGTATCTACAATAACCACATTCTAGAAAATATTTTCATTTTAGGCCATCTTTGAATACCTTCTTAAAAACAGAATAAATAATATCTGGCTGTATGTAATGTACCTACCTGGTGAAGCAATCAAAATTTATGCGTATGTATATATTACTATCTTGCGTTTCCAAATAGCCATTGGAAATCACAAGAATCAAGTTAAATGAATATGTACACAGAAACAAAATATCGGTGTTCGTTTAACATTATCTTTCATTACACTAATTATTTCCTAATTAATTGTGTACAATAACACTAGATATCCACGTACTACCAAGATAAAGCAAGCACCGTACACACAGTTGGACCTAAATGTCAATATTATTTATATTACCTACAATAATATTTACAATTACCTAAATAGTTGAATGGCACCCCACTATGTTTTTAACATTCTTTTCATAATTTTACGTCTCGCTATGGCTGTTGGCGTACCAGTCGCGAGTGGATAATGCGTGAACAAAAGAACCAAACATACGCATCGAATCGACCGCCACTTTTCACCGTATCGACGTCAGATCTTCTATTGAATAATAACACTCAAGTCTTTAAGAATCAAATATAATATTCGTCATGCCGTCACTAGTTTTGGAATTACAACGACGGCCACTGAATATTTACAAATACCGTCAGAGCTGTTAACCTTAACAGCTTAAGGCAAGTTGAACAGCCGTGTCTCTGGGGAACGCCAACGCAAAATCTGCGAGTAGGTAGATATCGCAGATCGCACTTAGCGGCGACGGCGTCTGCGCATACTGCGACACTCCTTTCAAGGAGGTGTGGGTCTTTTGGAAAGTAACATCGAAGCAACATGATCGATTTTGGACGTCAACTCGCAAGTGCAGACAGTCGCTGAGCCTGATAAAAAGAAAAATAAAAATGATAAGCTCACCTGTAATAAAATTTCAGAGTTCCCGACTGGTGCGGATTCCTTGCAGGTGTCTCGTGTCAAGAGAGTAGTCCGGTTTTGCATTCACGTACCGAAGCACGATCACACTGCGTGAGAGAAAGGGCGCGCAACTCGTTCACAAGTGAACACTATCGCGTGTTGTGGCTCGGCGGTGAGGTGCGAGAGTGGGCGTCGCGAAACCGTGTTGGCGTTTGCGGGTCTCGGCTTGAACTGAAGGCCGCGAGGTGCGGGGGCCACTTTATGGTAGCGAGCGCACCCCGCCGGCGGCGCCGCTGCGCCCGCGCAGCCGCCATCGCAGCCTGCGACCACACACCCACCGCAGCCTGAAAATTAATTAATCATACCTTGCCTTATTCCACTTGTTTCCTCCTATATTAATACAGTTTAATTTCATGAAGGTTAAGCATTATACATTTTTTTTTAATTTTAAATGTACGCTATAAACTTGAATAGTGTTCTATCACTTGAAAAAATCAATAAATTATAATACCTATGTACTCGAATAGTTAGAAATGATTTTGAGCACAAGTTTATGAAGTTACCCTTTCGGAAGTTTAATTCCGGACTAATCTTTGATTTTGTTGTCAGTTTTCGTCAGTTTCGTCTTATTCAGGAGACTTATTCTGATCTATAGTATAAACACATCAGCTTATTAGTTACCCAGATTAGATAAAGTTTATTTTTATATAATCGTAGAAAAAAATAATATCACCCATTTGCATACACTTACATTTTATGTCTAATTGTTTGTCACATATAGGTACGTAAGTCATCCTAAACAATTATTTTAGCGCGGTGACTCACAATTCTAAGTTCTGGATAACAATTATTCCACTCCAAACACGTGACACTGATCTTTTTGCATAATATGTTGTAATAAATTTTTTGCACTAGTACCAAATTTTCATCATTGAGTTAAGGAGGACAGATTGGTTTTAGATGCAGCTATTTGGGGTTTTACGAAAACAGCTATCGTTCTAGTTTTGTTTCTTCAAAGGCCGTAAGAAGAAGTTTTATAACGTCATGCAGAGGGTCCTTGTAAGCTCAGGCGTGATCGTTGTGTAGCTTATACTTAGTAGCATCCAGTTAAGAAAGTGGCATTTTGCAACTATGTATCCTATTAAAACTTATCAAGCTTCTTCAAAAAACACACGTGAATACAACCATAATTGTATCTTTAATAAGTATGTACCTTACTGTACAGAATCGGCCTTATTTGTTTAAAACATGTCTTTTATTAACCATTGTCTACGTACATTTACATTGTATATGTACTACGGGACAATGGTTGGATACAACAGTCCTAATTTCGTTACTTGGATCGGGTAGATATAGTCTTTCTGGTTTTTCGACAAGAAATGTTCTGTACCCGTCACACCTTATGGAATTGTGCTTGATGTGTAATAAATACCTATGCTTAGGCTTAATACCTATGGCAACATTAGGTCATCAGTACGAAAGCGTGAAGCTTATGTATAAATAGGCAAAGACAACAGCTAAGCACCTTTTTCTTGCAGTTTAAACGCCTATAATGGCTTCCCTTGTAACTAACTACGTAAAAAAACTTGAAAGTAAATTTAAACTTACTTCTAATATTGTCGTATCAGAATGAAACTTTGTACATATATGAAGTTTAGATGATAATACTATAAATATAATTTGGCATCTTCGAGCCGATCTGATGATGCAGCTACGAGGTGATTAGTAGAACTCTTATTGGTTAGTAGAACTCTTAGTGGTTAGTAGAACTCTTAGTGGTTAGTAGAACTCTTAGTGGTTAGTAGAACTCTTAGTGGTTAGTAGAACTCTTAGTGGTTACTAAGAAAAATCCCTTGAGTTTGGACTCATATGATTCGTTTTGACGATTCCAACAGATTGGGCTTGCTCACAATGGTCTGATGATGAAACCAGGACGGGGATAGTGGCACTCTTTTTTAGTTTTAGTAGGATGGTACTAGTAGTGATGCTATTGATTAAAAACCATATAATAGGCACAGAGTAAAAGTTTAGAAAGTATCATCATGTAAACGCTCTGCGGTCCGCGTCACCACTTGTGATGCAAAGAGATAAGATCAAAGATGTCTTAATTCCCAGTATTCCAATAATTCTGACCCATTTACCATTCCAGTTTAATAGAGTACAGTTTCCCCTAAATACACAATAAACAAAACTCAAGAAAAACACTGACAGTAGTAGGTGTATATTTAATGGAGTGCCCAGCGTGCGCGCAGCAGCGCTTCGACCTCGCGATGGCAATAGGTACTGGCATTCTTTAGCTGCAGACCATGGTTCTGTCCATGGTCTGAAGCGAGAGTGGGTGGGATGCCACCGCCTCATTTTGGCCAAAGAGGCCATAGAAAGGGAGCAGCAGGGGATTAGTACTCACCTGTCTCCTGGACAGACTTGACTCCGTGACGGAACAACGTGTGATTTTAGTTGGCTCGAGTCCGATATACCACCTTGCCATTACCCCGGTGAGGGGGTGATCCATGAGGGTTTCCACACGTCAAAAAAAAGGTGTACATATAGAAAAAAAATGTTTCCCATATAACTAAATATGACGTACTCAAGAGTATTAAACCCACAAAAGGTGGTGAACAAAAAATACGTTAAATTATGTAACTAATTTAATTATGACCTATTTACTTATTTATACATAAATACCACTTTTTTTTAATTTTTATAATTACTTAATTAATAAAGATTGTTGAAAGCTTCTAGAAAAAACAGACTACCCTAAGTACTTATTTGACGTAGATGATGTCGCGGGCTTGAGGTGGGTGAAATAGGGGATGAAAGTTTTGGGATGGATTCCCAAAGTTTTCATCTCCAATTTCACCCACCATACTTATCCTAAATCGCGGGCATGAGGTGGATAAAATAGGGGATGATTTTCGCGCTCTCGTACCACAAAAAGCAGGTTCCGTCTTCGTAAAAGACCGCCCTCGTACATCCAGTGCCAAAAAAACGACATATCAGACCCATCGAATTACAGGTCTAATTGCTATCACCTCCCTTTTCTACAAAGTGATAATTAACATCAAGTTAACAAGAATGCGATTTCATCATTGACCGTGTATCTGGACCACCAGTGGGTTTCGGCGATTGAGAGTCAAGGTTAGGTTTTAGCGGTCAACTTTGATATAGCAAAGGCGTTCAATCGGGTCTGGGATCGTGGCCTATCGTCTATGCTACGGCTTGTGCAGTCAGATTGCCAGATTTCTGACTGGTACCAAAAATGCTCATTACACGGGCTGTGCCAACATTCCTCGTTCCATTGTGTTAGAGACTTGCAAACAACTTGTTACCAACATCGAAAGCCCTCTAGTCAGAGTCTCTAAATAGGGTCAAAAAACTGGTCTGATTCAACCCCACTTAAAACCAAGTCTGCGTTCAGCGCACCTCATTCTCTGTGGCTGCTTAGAAGCTTGATTTTTTTACAGCTTCAAGGGACCACTGACATAAATATTTGATGTTAATTTTAACTTAATGTATTTTCGGGTTCCTCAGGAAAAGGACCTTGACAGACACACAGACAGATATAATAACAAGTTATCGACTTTCGGATTTTTCCCTTTACTTGTGCTGTAAAACCTTGCTTCTTACCAAATTTCATGATTCCAGATCAATGGGAAGTACCCTATAGGTTTTGATTTAACTACAAATTGAAATTTGATGAAATCTAAGACTTAAATGGCTGTATCTTCTGATTGCGTTGACTTAGAAGCTTGATTTGTATACAGCTTTAAAATACCGCAGATTTATGTATTTGGTATTAATTTCAACTTGATGCGTCCACGGGTTCCTGAGAAAAAGTTCTTGACAGACAGACAGACAGACGGACAACAACGTGATCCTATAAGGGTACCTTTTTTTTCCTTTTGAGGAACAGAACCCTAAAAATAAAGGCTTTGTTGGCACCGATAAGCATCAATCAATAGATTATGGCAAGAAAAAAATCACCAATACCCCGAATAGTAATTCGAATTAAGTATACTATAAACATCGGGAAACAAAATAATGTTTCATTTTAAGTGTAAAATTTTCACATTTGATGACTACGCAGCAAATTAAATACTTACGAGGCTCTAAAACTAGTCTGCAAGCATGACTGGTTCCCATCTAACCTAATAAAACTGGTCAAATTTAGCAATTTCTCAATAAAACTTTCTCGGTGTTCGTCCCATACTAAACCTATTTTATTACACCTGGCACCTTATGCATTTATGGCACCTTCGACGGCTTGACACCGCAATATCTTAGAGATTTGGTGAGTTCAAACACCAGGGAGGCTGGTGATGCCCTCTTGAAAGAGCTGACGGCTTTAGTAAATCTTTTGCTCTCCGGCAATGTGGATGATGGCATCATTAACGTCTTATACGGAGCCAACTTATGTGCTCTACGTAAGAACGATGGTGAAATATTACAACGCCGAACTTGCAGCAAAATTCCAGCTAGTGCAACTTGGTTTTGGCTCAAAAGGTGATTGTGAGGCTGCCATACAAGCCCTTTCCACGTACCTCGGCAGTAACGAAGGGAAGGTAATCTTGAAGCTTGACCTGAGAAATGCCTTTAGTTCTGTAAATAGGGACACTCTGTTGACCCAAGTAAAATTGAAAACCCCTAAAATTTATAAATTTCTTTGGCAATATTATCCTACAAAATTAGTATACAAGGACAATCGTTTAAAATCAGGGGTTGCATATCAGCAGGGTGACCCTTTGGAACCACTCATCTTTAGTTTAGTGATACACCCCATTATTAATTAGATAAAGTCAGAATTCAATATTTGGTACCTTGATGACGTACTAGAGACAGTTTTACAAGATTTAGCTTCCATAAAAAATAAATTTGAATCCATAAGCTTAGAACTCAACTCTGATAAAAATCGACTCGACTGTACAGAAATTCAATTCATTGACATCTAATATAAAAGTTTTACAAAAAACGTCTCTCCGCCTTCTTGGGTCCCCGGTCTTGGAAGATGGTTTTCAATCTTTCATAGAAGACAAATTAAAAAAATTTGGTGATTTTTCGGATCGTTTACCTACCTACCTACCTACCTACCTACATACTACATACCTACTCCATTTTTGTCTTTTCGTCCCCAGATTTACTCATACGCTTAGACCATCGCAACTTTGGAAACATTAAAATTTAACACTTTTAGAAAAAATTAACAAAATTATTTAAAACACCCTTAGCAAAATTTTAAATGTGGCGTGGAACGACCGAACCTGACTCCAAGCATCCTTACCGGTTCGTTTGGGTGGTCTTGGCGTTCGCAAATTTCAGATGTCAGCCTTCCAGCATTCGATTCGGTCCACGGCACAGAAGAGCTAACCAGGCAAATTCTAACAAATACATAGGTTAATTCTGAAGTGTCCTGCAAGAAGACCGATGCCATAAATGCTTGGCAGATAGCTTGTCCCAATACTTTTTTACCTGTTAATCCATTCTCTCAGAGGCAATGGGACGCGCCGTTATGTACTTTAAGAAGGAATTTATTAATTAACACCACATCCAATGTTGCAGAGCCCGCTCGTTTGTTGGCAGTGGGAGAATGGGAATCTAAGCTAAGTGACTGAACGACACTTCTCGTGACCAGAAGGCGGGCTTTTTTCTTGCATAGGGAATTAGCATTGTCATTCAACGTGGCAATGCTGCCAGCTCTCTGGAAACACTGCCAGTAGGCGGCAATGCTCGGGAATTTTATGACGCTTGCATGTAAATAGTCCGAATATATATATATATATATATATATTTATAATTATATATTTTAAATTAGTTTTAATATACTTAATTATAAGGTTTATATGTATAGTATTAATAAATAAATATAAACATTGATTAAAAAAAAAATGGTGCGATATCGCGTGTGAATTGTTTTTATCATAAGTTGAAGTTCGTTCGTAGCAAAAAAAATCACACACACACATACACAATACAATACAATCATCTAGTTTGTCATTAAATAATAATAAATCGATCTCGTAGCTCATATCGCCTGTCAATATTATTAATTTTTCGTTCTCACCACGGGTTTTTATCGTGAGGACAGTTTGGTTACAGCCATTTGCATTTTCTAACATCCACACTAGAATTTTATCAAGATTTTGAGTTGTTTTTCTTGGGAAGCCACACGCGTATCGGTTGTCGTATCAGTAAGCCAGCCTGTTACACTTACACGTATTAGTCCATATCACAAAAACTGCTGAACTGATTTTGATGATTTTTTACTGTTTTCTAAGAAGAAGTAAATGTGAGCAAATAATGGTCACAATCCGACAACTAGTTTTAGTAAAAAACATGGATAAACATACACAGGAACACCTTTAAATTTTTGTGTATTTGTTTGGGCTCGTTCCCAAACCTCCAAGATTGTATTGTTCGTAAATTCCCACCAGCTCCAAAAATATATAAATAAATGAAATTCTAAATAATATTTTTTTTTAATTTCAATACATTAGCAGCTCCAAGAGATTTACTATAAGCACTGATAAAAGTTCATACATAGATTCCTAATGGCTCCAAGAGTTTTTGAATACTGTTTTCTTTTCTTTCCTAATAGCCTCATGGAGCCGTAGGGAAAGAAAATAATTATTATTTTAACAAAGCTTGGAGCCTTTGGGAATCTATTTGTGAACCTTGGAGATTTGGGAATGAGCCTTTGTTTGGAAGCCCTAATATATCATGGGTGAATATTTTGCAGTTGCAACAATATTACATATATTACAACAGTACATACATACGCATTACACACCCATCAAACTGATAACCGCTTTTTTTTAAGTCGGTAAACCAGATAGTCTACGTCCCTGGTACGAGAAATGCCTACTATCAGCAGACCAGTATCAATAGATTTAGTCTATATCAAGTAGGTACTTATTAGTACTAATGGCAATAATAATTTAGCATAAAACAGTAAATTGAACACATGTATTAAGTCTAAGTTTCTGTCCAAGAAGAAGAAAATTAACTTGTATTTTTTATAAACTTAATAATTTAATACATTCTTAAGAATATTTTAGAGGCTACCTGACGATGGTACTAACTTCGTCCCTATGCATTAAATTAGTTTTCTGCACAGATCACAATAACTTACTGCGATAAGGAAAACAGGGTGAATTATATATGTAATTTATTAACCCACTTCAATAAAGGAAAGATTCTCAATTCAACGCTTTTTTATACATATACTAGCTGTGCACCGCGGTTTCACTTGCGTATAATTAAAAAAAAATTACTGATTGGTGGTTTATAATATTTCAGTATAAATTAAGATTTTAGTAGCATTTTCTTAGCATGGAGGCGGTCACAATTCATGCTCGTTTCTTGTTGGTCTGCCAGGATTATGCGTTACCTGCCCATTACCCTAGCAGGAGCAGGCCTGAGATGGTGGAGCGATGTGTTCTGCCAACGCCTGTTTTAACCGGAAGGAGACCAAAGCTCCCCGCACCTCCGTCCGTTATGGTGTAGTTGCCTACTGTTTAAGACCTGGCTAAGGTCAGTTCAGTTCTCGGAACCCTTTTTCCTATGATATACCCGAATCCCTTGCAAGACTCGCTTATGACGGGACACCGTGTGGTTTTACGGCTGTTTCCAAAAACCGAGCTTTAGCTACCGATAGATTGCTATCTCCAAAAAACAGTAATATCTTATCTATCTATAGTCTGCGCTTCATAATCAAAGATAACTTCTATCTATTTTTATCCAACGAAGGGTAGCTAGCACCTTTCCTCTCATCTATCCACGCCTCTTGAAACATCTAGGTTTTGTTAACCACTTAACTTGTTTTTAAAGTTTTTTTTAAGTCAATGAAAAGCCACGACAAAATATGAGGTAATGCTGCTTGTGTAACATGTGGCTGCAAATGTCGTCTCAAACAACTAAGCCATGAATGAAATAATATAATCAAAGTACAGGCTTGTTAACAAATGATTTTATTTCTTTGATATTTCGATTTGAATAAAAATAAAACTTCATTAAAATGTAATTGACGAAGAAGAAATAAAGCAGTTAAAGTAACACGTATTCTGTTGAAACTAATTTGCTTTTTAAATAGGTATTATACTAAATACAGTTAGTACTTATTAACTGGTTTCCAACAGACTCAGTATAAATCTGTACCTATGCAAATTCATAGTAATTCAATTTCTTCATCACAATTAATTATAATTTTAAATAATTCCGTATCCCTATCAGTACTAATACAATGTTCAATTGTATTATATTATCAGTTTATTTTCCCTGCTTCTATTCTCTATTCTACTTTTAAAAACATATCCTCGTCAAAACGGCCGATGTTGACAGTTGACAGAAATGATGTTACTTGAGTTAGCTCCGTCTATCAAAAAGTAACTTAAATCTTATATCGACATGAAAGTAAGAACCATTTGTATGGAGTTCCAATCTCTAGTAGGCTACCTGTCCTCACGACGATAGATTGACAACTTCGATAGAACATGCTATACCCCAGGAGGATATTAAAAAGCTAGTAAGGACTAAAGGACAGATTTGTCTATCTTTTGTAGGTGGAATTAAAGATAGATAGATTATTGGAAACAGCCGTAAATTGGTTCGATTTCGACATACCACTTCACCGCTAGCCCCTGTAAAAAAAAAAGGTTATATATTATACACTATTGTAGACCCGAGCCGAGTGTTAAATTATATTAATTTTCCATTGGCCCCTAAACTATGCGTCCAAATAACATGCTATAAAGGACAAAGTTTATTTGTTCATAAAATTGTCTTAATGATGAAGTAACTTTCAATCGTAAGGATATGCCATGCCTAATAATATTCGTAATAAATCACCAATTTTTAATGATTTTTTGTCACGAAATACCTTATTGGGGCTTATGTTTATCAGATAGGTATATGGTATCGCGTATTTTTTTTAGATATACTAAGGACCAATATTTTTTTGTAGAACATTCATAAAACAACATACGCCAGCACACGTGGATAAAGCATTTCGGGAGCACCTTTTTTTCTACTCACTTAACAAAAATCAATATTTAGCCTATACTATTAATCATGAATCTGGCTATCATTTACAAAAAGAATTTTTCAAATCCGACTAGTGATTTCAGAGATTGGTGCGGTTAAATTAACAATCAAACAAAGAAAAAAACTCTTCAGTTTTGTTATATTAGTGTATACCGACTGCTTCTTGATCCCGGGTCAATATGTTCTGCTTTATTCTTTGTTTGAATACTAACGGGAAGATTACAAATGAATATGGCGATGACTTGACGATGAAGTCCGGTGATATATAATAGAAGTAAATTAACTGTGATTGGTATTGCCTACTGATATAATAGTTACCAATTTATAAAATAACTAAACCACCAACCAGGTCAAGCTTAATTGAAAGATTCAAATGAACATTTGAACTTACTCTATATAGTTCAAATGTTCATTTATGAATCAAAATCATCTGAATGATAACCCGAAACAGAGTATGAAAACTAGAGATGAAATGAATATCCCGCAACTATCTGGCCGGATACCGGATATTAAATTTAGTTACCTACTTTATTTAAGCCGCATAACAAACATAAACGCCATAATTTTAGTTAAAACAATATTAATAGTACTAGTGTAATAAAAAAAATACTAGTGTAGTAATTACTATTGTAATTGGGCAACCTATGGGGAAATATTACTAATTTCTCTGCATTAAGAGAAAACGAAAGGTTTCGCTTGTTGCCATATACGAGGCCAACTATAGAAAAAAGTATTTTGCTGTAAACACTACTGTTGCAGGCATCTTTCATATAAATTCTGAAAAACTTGTTTATGTCAGGTTACTGTGTGTAGATTCGAAAACAGAGTGGCTTGAAAGAAACCGTAGTGATGAAAATTGAAAAGAGTAAGCTGAGGTGGTTCGGGCACGTAAGAGAAATGAGTGCGGAACGAATGCCAAAACAAGGCAAACGTTAGTGGCAAGGCCGATAGGGGTGGACCACGTAGAACATACTATGATGATTGGTGATGTTCTGAAGAAAAGGCGGGCTTGTATAAAAGTTTTAGTGACAGTAAAAGAAGCTCGGGAAGTATATGAGGATAAAAACAAATAATGGACAGACTCAATTTCAAATGAAATTGCGTTTTTCTCTGGGTCATAAGACTGATTGTCCAGGAGTGAACTATGATAGGCTGATTGATTGATTGAAGACTGACTACTGTTTGTACTCTGATCGGCGCGAGAACTTTAATTGCACATTATAGGATCAGTAATTATTACGTAGTTTTTCTTGTCTTCGCTAGATTATGTTGAAGTATGTTTTTGATGTAAGTATGTGGAAGTCGCCATAACACTCTCCTCCAAGGCCTGAGGTCGATAGTGATGAATCAGTTGTCTATGCTCTCTTACGGAGCGTGCCAGCAGTAAGTAGTTACAATGTGTCGGAACTGAGAGCTACTGGTTCCAGTTAGCTGGAACTGTATTCCGCTGGTTCCAGTGAGTCGGAACTGTATGCCGATAGCCCCAGTGAGCCGGGGCTGAATTTCGCTGGTCTCAGTGTATAGGGGCTGCGAGCGGTTCGGCAGAGCTGCGAGCGGTTCTACGGTGAAGTGCCCAGTGAGTCGGGGCGGTACTAATCGCCGCGAGAACTTTCATTGCACGATATAGAATCAGTAGTTACTATGTGGTTCAGCTTGTCTTCGCCAGATGATTTTTTTTCTCTCCAAGCATTCCTCAATCTCAAATAAGTAATAATAACTTACAAAATACGGTAGTTGACTATTATCTCAGTTATTATATACTCAAGTATATGTGAAAGCCTCTTCGTGTTGCTACGCAAATGAATTAATAAGACAGAATATTTGTTCAATAATATTGTCACAGGTTTTAATTTATTTTACGTATTTAGCCATCATTATTACCAGTCTATGTTTGTAGGTTAAGTCTTATTATGTTTTTGCACGAATAAATAAAAGAATAGTTTAAAAACGGACATCCAACTAGGATCAAATGGCAGTTTATAACAAGACAAACAAATCTAAATTCTTAAGGGCATAGATGTGGTGGACTTGCCACATTGCTTAAAGGGTTGTTGTTACTTATCAACAGAGCACTGTAAAACGGGAACAGATGAACATGCATACATACAGCTTGTTTTTTTATGTGATAAGATGATAATGCAAACGAGAGCAGACGGGTTAACTACCGCCGCCCATGGACACCTGCTCAAGTCACTAGTGTAGTGTAGTGGAGTAGGGGAAGGGGAGAAGGGGGGTTAGGGTCCTCCGGTAGGTATCCTCACTGACTCGGCAAAACACAACGAAAGCAGTGAGATCGGTTGTGTCTGAGGCTGTGGTATCACTTCGGTCGAGCTGGCCCATACGTCGAAGCATGGCTCTCCTACGGTAAAATCATAAACCTTCGTAGTTGGGTGAAAATTTTTTACGTGGGAGAGCCATGCTTCGGCACGTATGGGCCGGCTCGACTCCGCTCGATACCACGGCCTCACAGAAAACCGGCTGTGAAACAATGCTTGCATTGCTTTTCGCCGCGTGAGTGAGGTTACCGGAGGCCCACGCTGCCCTCTCCCCTATTCCCGTCCTACCCCTCTCCTCCCCTCTAATCCCCCTCTCCCGTCTTCCCGCTCTTCCCCTATTCCCACCTTAAAGGGCGGCAACGCACCTGTGACTCTTGAGTTGCAGGTGCCCATGGGCGGCGGTAGTCATTTACCATCAGGTGACCCGTCTGCTCGTTTTGTTTTGCTTAAATATACAGACTGAGGAGGATGGACCTATTATTACGATATTACGAGATAACAAACAATACATTGACGGCCCCTTTTAAAATAACACCATTCTGTAATCTCTAAAGAAATTCATGACAAAAAGGTCTTTCCTTAATGTATGTCTGCGCGTATGAAATTCTTTTTTTGGGTCTTATTCCTACATATGCCCTTATCCTTTGAGTAAAATACTTTAACAATTTGTAGGTTCACAATACAAAGAGGCCGTGGGCATTCTCAAGACTTTGCCACCGGCCATGAGTAGCTCTATTATTTAAGTAATACCTAATACAAAAAAGAATGTATATGCCTTAATTGCAACTACAAATTAACCCTTTTTTTACTAATGTATTAGGTATGTTAAAGCATAGTATTATTGTGGTGTCCGTGTCCCTATAAAGAAGCCTATATTTGGAACTGAATCAAATAATGAGATTACAATAATCTAGAATAAAAAAAATACCAATCGAATTGAGAACCTCCTCCTTTTTGAAGTCGGTTAAAAAAGAAAATTAACTGAGTCTGGACAGAAGTTAATCAGCTAAGACATAGGCCATACAATTTTTTTAATAAGTAGGCATTCGCCTACACTACTATCTCAATAAGTACCGGGAATAAGTCAATGTAACACAGAGTGCGTATTAATATTCATCCAAATTTATTGTACGCCTTCAAAGTAAATAATATGTAAGGAAAGGCTTAGATACTCCAATGTATAACCCAATCGTCAAAACATTTTTAAACGCATTTTTTAAATCGACTGCGGTACTTATCGCTAATTCACTTTTAAGTCATCTATCCGAATACGGGTGCCTGTAAGGGAGTTTTGGAAAAATTAAAAAGTTATCCGGAGCCATATTTGAGTGTGGGTTCGTAATTGACTCGTTGTATCAAGTCTTAAACGACCTTTACGCTATAGAGTTTAAACAGATTTAGGCCATTCGGCACTTGTCCAGCGGCTACGTGTTGCATGCCCAAACTATCAAGTAAAGAAAATAACATACCTAATACAAACATACAGTATAACATGACAGATGACATGTACTTATTGTTGGTGTAAATTCTATGCAAGAATTAGACTAAAGAGCACCTGAAGAGAAGAAGTCCCTACTAACATAAATAATAGCAGTAATACCGACTGAAGCTAGTTCTGCAACTGAACCGATTGAGCTAGTTATATATGGGAGAGGCCATGCTTCGTCACGTATGGGCTGGCTCGACCGAAGTGATACCACGACCTCACAGAAAACCGGCAGTTAAGCAATGCTTCCATTGTTTTTCGCGGAGTGAGTGAGGTTACCGGAGGCCCTAACCCCTCTCTCTCCTCCTCTTCCCCTCTTGTCGCTCTCCCTGGACTCTCCCTCTTCCTTCCCTTCCTCTACTCCCACCTTAAAGGGCCGGCAAAGCACTTGTGACTCTTGATTTGCAGGTGCCCATGGGCGGCGGTAGTCACTTTACATCAGGTCAAAAAAATCTCCATATTCAGAAACTGACAACGTCGATAGCGATGATTCGGAAAATAAAAGTGATGATGAAACGTTTGGTCTGCTCGCGAAAAAATGAAAATGTCCCTTCCATAAGTTTACAGGGTCTTGGTTAGTAAAGTAAGAGGAAAAATCGAATGCTTTTATAATTTACGTACGAGAATGAATCACCTTATGACATACCTAAGAAAAAATTAGGTAAAAATCTTTGATGTCATTTTTGACAAGGTTTTTTTACATTCCTGCAGTTAACTAGGCAGAAAATTCATGTGATTTGTTTAAAAATCCATCAATTGAGATAATTTCTAGATTTATTATTATTTTTTTATTTTATAGTACCATTCCACAAAGTACCGATGTATAGGTACAACCAGGTCAATGCCAGTTGCTGAACATGGTAAAATTCCAAAAAACATCTTCATATAGTTAACCACAAAGTTTGTTTTTGGTTCCGTAAACCAGGCCAATTTTACTGACAGCGTACTTTCCGATGGCATCGTTCCAACCAGTTGACGATCGTAAACTCGCTGTTTATTTTATTAAGCAGATTATATGTAGACATAATCATTAAATGCAACCCATGATAAAAGAGTTCATGTAGTATAAGAAGCTTTGAATCGTCCTGATTCTTCACATTAAGTAGATTATGCGAGCTAACGATCAGCAATGTTTCTTCGTCCATTCATTGGCTTATGATCTAGTTGAATAATCATTATTAAATGAATACTATAGACTTGTGACTTCTGTTAATTATGTTATGCAGGCAGTAGAATGAATGTATTACACTAGTATACGTAAATCAAAAACAATCATCCTCTTATTAAGATGAAAAAGCTATTGCAGTACATAAATTTTCATTAAAAGTCACGTAATGAAGTATATAAGAAGCTGATGTGGTCCAGATAGGTAACATTTAAAAACAAAAGAACATGTTCTTCTTTATTTTGGCGTAGGGGTCTTATTGAGTATTGTTTCTAAATATTTGCAAATTTGTTTGTAGTAATCCAATGATCTCTTGCAAAAAAATTTTAGTTTATAAACACTCTCGCTATATAATAAACTGACGAAAAATTATGAATTGCACCCATTCATTTATTGTAACATATCTCGATATTTTAAGTCATGTCAAATCGTCATTAATCTGTTAGTATATAAGTATTGTGCGTATATTTGCTTGCTACCCTTTGCGACTTTCATCGATCTGCCGGACTTTGCATCATCCTCCAAGTTAAAATTGCCGCGATTGTATTCAATATATCTACTACTATTATATGGTCCATAAATATGGAAAATATTTCCCTCAGTGGACTACTAATTTCCTCGAAATCTTTTTGTTTGTTTAAGAAACGCTTAAAGTCATACAAAATAATTACACGAATGTCATAACGAGAGAAGCCCGCTATTTTCATTTAGAAAGTTAAAACGTTTTTCCTTTTCTCCGAGTTTTTTTTATGTGAAAAATCTAATGCGGAGGGTCAGACCGGCTGTTGGCATGGCGACGCGTCGCTACGACATGCGTTGCTTCGCTATGTGATAGTATATGTAACATGTAATGCGGTGTAGCCGCGCGTCGCCATTTATCCTTTTATATCTGTAGAAAATATTTTCTATGTTTCACATCTGCCAGGCGTCCCGCGATGTCTCACTTTCTTTTTATTTTCTTATTACTTAGAGGTTTATGGCAGGGATGTTCTGGAACTCCGTAACCGTAACCGTAACTATCGGATACCCGAAATAAAAATCTATCCGAAACCGTAACCGATATAAAAATTTCGGGTAGTGGTGGAATCCTAATAATTTATTTTATCATAATCATCAAGATGCAATTACATATTTTATAATAATTGTACATATTCCGGCCATTGCTTATTTTTTATTGTGATTTTACTACCAAATAATAACCTAGAAATATGCTAAGTCATCTATCTGTATTTCCCTGTTTAATTCTTTAAAAATCTAATATCCGTTACCGAAACTATCCGTAATTATCGGATAATCTGAAATAATCTGATATCCGTAACCGTATCCGAAACCGGTATAACATTATTCATATATCCGTGACATCCCTGGTATAAACCAGGACGTGACGTCAAATCACCATATTATAATATCTAGTTAGCAATTAGCATACGACAAAACTTCTGTAGTGCCTTACGTATTAATATAATTAAATAGGGAGCTTCTGGTCTCTTTCCGAACTTTCACAAATCTAACCAGACAAAACGCAACAGAGTTGTTTTGTAAGGCCAGCAAATCTAGTGATACTACACCCATGCCTAGTCTATTAACAAATTTTAATTAATCAAACCTGACATAACAAGGAATGTTTTTGTTTAGTGGAGAATTTTCTAGATGAGGAGTAAAGGGAAGGGATTCCAATGCCAATCATATTAAAAAACCTCGCGAATGGAATCTTAGAACTAGGTCATGTTGATCCTCATAGTTCATACAACCTCGAAATGGTCGTGTGTCGAGACAAGATCTGGAATTCTGCCCTGCAAACCAGGTACAAGGTTTAAATTAAACAAATAATAAACTTATCTTTGCATTCTGAAGAACAGATTATCTAGATTAAAACAATTTTGCACGAAAACGGCGTGTTTAATAGTTTAAGTGTTTTTTAAAGATATCCGTACGTACCTACCAGTTTATAAGTTTTATTTACCTCTACAAATTTTAGTTCTGTGCCACCAAAGGTACTTGTTTCTTTATCGTAACGTTCAAGGTTTTTAAGAAATCAATACTTTTTAGTTTGTACCCACAAGTAAAGACACGTCAGCTAAGTAGTAGTAAGACAGCTACCGTTGGATCAATGAATGTAATCTAAGGTCTTTAGAATAAGCCTATTAGAGAAATTATTCTATACAATACACGCGTTATAATATTCACCAAATAGCAGTTTCTTAATTGATATTTTGAAAAAATGCGGAGTGGTTAGTGATGCATAGCGAGGGAGTATGCGCCTGGTTTTTGAAAGCCATCTTGGTCGGCTGATCGTTAAATAAGTGTAATATTGGTGCCCATTTCATTAACCTTATAACATTTTTATAGCAACTAGTTTTAAAATTGTATTGGTATAGGGCTCTGGTTCCGCATTCAGACTCATAGGCAGTCCATTATGCGTTCAGATAGGCCGTCTAGTTGAGCCAGCCTAGCTCCTTCCAGAAGCACAGAAGCCTCCTGGGGCGTTCACAGGCTTCTAGGAACGACCTCGCACCCGCAAGGATACTTGCCCGTTGTATTGTCACTCCCTCGCACTCCAGGATAACGTGGGCAGCCGTTTCTTCCGCGTTGAGACATCCTCTGCACAGAGGACTGTCTGTCGCATTGATGGTGAATGGGTGCTAGCTTAGGGCCAAGTGGCCCGTCATGTTTCCTACAACTATTCTGATGTCAAGTCTGTTGAGGCTGAGCAGTCTGCAAGTTAAACATGGTGAGACCTCCGTCAGCACTAGTTTAGACAGCCTGTAGCCCGGGTGTGTCGGCCCAGCGACCGTTATGCGCGCCACGAGTCCGTTTCCTCACCTATGAGCGAAATTGATTAAAAGGAAGTGGCAGCAGTGTAGTTGGACCTGCCACTGACGTTACAGATCCCTTCCTTGCCAGCTCATCGGCGGCGACGTTTCCAAGTGAGTCACTGTGCCCTTTGATCCATTGAAAAATTACGCCATTGGCAGTAGCTAAACGCTCCAGCATCTGGCGGCATTCGTAAATGAGACCGGAGTTTATGGTGTTGCCCTCCATAGCCTTAAGAAGGGCCATACTGTCTGAGAGTATACGGATGTTGTACTCCTTTATACTCATTTGACATGACCGCGGCAGCAGCGTAGGTTATTGCAACACACTCACATTGAAAAATGAAACTGTGTTGGACTAGCGCCAATGATATTGTTATATTTAAGTCTTGTGAGAAAACTCCGGCTCCAGCCCCTGTCCCCATATTAGAACCGTCCGTGTAGATCCGGACTTCATTTATACCAGATTGATTTCGATCGTTTTCATATAGTTGTATTCGGTACCTCCTTTCGAAGATTTGTTGTTTAGGGATCCTGTCGCATGGGGCAGCTATTGGTGGTTGATGTTCCACTAATTGTTTGGAATGGAGACCCTCTCGGTTATGCCACAGACCCAGATGTTTGAGTCTGATGACGGCCACAGCTGCTTCCTGTTGTATATACAGGTTTAGTGGTGCTAGATCTAGAGCCACTTCAAGGGCAGCTGTGGGAGTTGTGCGCATGCAACCAGTGGCAGCAGTACATGAGAGTGTCTGGAATTGCTACAGTTTGTTTCTGACATTGCTTAGTTCTGTTCTCTTCCACCTGGCAATAGCATACAATACGTGATGATTGGTCACATGACCGTTTTGTATAGCCATAGTGTGATTTTTGGTGATTGTCCCCAGCTTTTGCCGAGGAGTCGCTTGTATTGGCAGAAAACAATGCAACCTTGTTCATTTTTGCATCCAGATGCCTGTTCCATAGGCGTTTACTGTCCAGTATCACTCCTAGATACTTGACCTCCTTGGTAAGGGCTAGACGGGTGCCAAATAGTTTAGGTAGTCTAAATTCTTCTAAACATCGATTGCCAGGATATTTCAGATCGGCTTGACTCTTTGGCGTTGCGTAGAGATGTAGCTTCACTCTGCATTCTCTATCGCATGTATCATGGGGAGTGCTCTGAGGAATTGTTCGGACTTATACCGGCCGCAACGTTTCGCCATCGTTCAACGCGACAAAACTTTCATCCCCATCACCTGGATAATAGTCAATCCACCACTGTGCGGTTCTCCAGAATTTTTTTGCCTCGCACAACCAATCTCTGAAACAAATTGGCGCCTGCGGTATTTCCGGACCGATTCGACCTTCAAACCTTGAAGAAAAGAGCGTACTCCTATCTCAAAGGCCGGCAACGCACTTGTGACTCTTGAGTTGCAGGTGTCTATGGACGACGGTAGTCACTTCCCATCAGGTGAACCGTCTGCTCGTTTGCACCCTATAAAAAAAATAAAAAATTAAAACTACGTTTGTTTGTAATCTCTGTCTTTGAAACTCTGTCTTTGTGATGAGGATGGTCAGGTCTGCATAGCCCACTGTGAGGATCTTGTGGTCATTAAGTTGAGTGATGACCTCATTGACCACAATGTTTCACTGGAGAAGTGAGAGAACTCCGCCTTGCGGACATCCTCTGGCCACCACCCCATCTTGTTGTGTTATTTACAGTAAAATGGTATGAAATTAAAAATTATTAATATGTCCTGAACCCCTGCATATCTTAGAATATTTTTTCCTAGGTGGACAAGGGAACATTTGAAACAAACATTTTCGTTATTTAAATATAGGGACAGGAGATTTCTGTAATCTTCTTTTAGATATGACCCAAATCTGCTCTGGTTAACGTTCAATCCACGTTTTGGCTACTAGTTGAGTGGCAATTATCTACTGACCATCACGATGACTCAATACGATCCTCAAAATTTAACCTTCAACACTTCGTAGTCGACCCTCTGTAAAAACTTAAGGGGATCTTGGAGGTTATGTATACAATATAAATTAGTTTCACTACATTTTAACCAATAATTTCTTATTCACAAATAATTCGTGAGATTAAAAGAACACAGACGGTACGTGATTCGCGTATGTTAAAAAATAAATTCATGAGAAACTTGTTTATTTGATTATGATTAGATGGGCTTGCATCTTCCAGGTCATGGGCATAATTTCCTCGCTATCCTAAATACTTTAATATGTTTCTAATAATCGTGCCCAGCCTGTGAAGAAATGATTAGAAATATATTCTGATATTTCTAATTTTAATACAATAATCTTTTTAGTATTTTTATAGAAAATAAAGTTTAAATATTTGCATAGAGACAAAAATAAATAACTTCAGAAATACAGACAGTTTTATTTTATCTCATATTGTTAAATCATTTTTTTACGTTTAGAGCAATAAGATTAAATTAAGCGCATACCTACTACACATTACAGAAAAGATAAAAAGGAAAACGCCTTCAATATTCAGATAGGCAATACTAATAATACTTGTCGGTTGCTAACTAGACATAAATTCTATCTTTTTTATAGTAATTCAGACATAATGTCGTCTATATGGTCATCCGGTTACCACGTCAAAAAAAATTTCATTTTGCCTCCCCGTCTATCTCTACATTGTCCATTTGGGGTCCATTCGGACAATACGGGGGCTCAGTATCACTTCAAGACCCAGATTACCACTTGCCATCCATGTGCCATTGAATTAAATATACGGGCTGTTTCGCTATGCCGCAGTTTTGCAGCAGCTAAATACTATCTACATGTACTTCATACTTTTTTTTTATAGTATTAGAGGCAAACGAGCAGACGGGTTACCTGATGTTAAATGACTACCACCGACCATGGGCCCCTGTAACTCAAGAGCCACAAGTGCTTTGCCGCCCTTTAAAGTGGTAGTAGGGGAAGAGCGGAAAGACGGGAGAGGGGGATTAGAGGGGAGGAGAGGGGAAGCACGGGAATAGGGGAGAGGTAAGGGTTAGGGCCTCCGGTAACCTCACTCACGCGGCGAAAAGCAATGCAATCATTGTTTCACTGCCGGTTTTCTGTGAGGCCGTGGTATCGAGCGGAGTCGAGGCGGCCCATACGTGCCGAAGCATGGCTCTCCCACGTAATATTATGTATGTATAAAAACTAAAAGCACATTTAAATTAAGTCCTTAGCTAGTCACAGACTAATGAAGCACAGTTTGTAAATTAATAATTCCCATCTACTTTTCCTTTTCAAGTTGCGTGTACCCTCGGGGCACCATACTCTATTACTCCACTCGTTCCACCACTTAGTAGGACTGTTCTCGGTGCCAACTCCCAAAGTGACCAAGTAGATTTTCACTTTGATTTGATTTAAGATGTATCAACTCATCTCGAATAATAGTTTCGAAATGGTAAAAGTGTTATAAGACTCAAAAATGCATTTTTAGCTACAGGTCTAGACGCAATATGTTCTTTTAATACATAGGTGTTAGCTTACTACGGTGCTACATATATATAGATATATTAGGAATGAACACATGAGACCATTGCATGCACTGCCGATATGATCTCAACTTTAAACCAAAAATATTAGTATGCACAAATCGTTTAAAACAGGTTAAAAAAATCACGTTCAAATGTTTGGTGGAATTCAGAATGAAAGTTACAACGTCTAAGCACCGTATATGGATTCTCTACCCTGTAGGAACGCGTCACCGCATCGCGACCATTTCAAGTCGTAGGAATTAATATGGCAGGACCAAAGAGCTATTAGTAATTATTGCTCTTAGGGCAGGACCGATTGGAGTTAAAAATACGAAAGTTACGCGAGCTGTCACATATACTGTGTGTTTGTTTCTTTTATGACAGAAACCATACATTTAGAATTAGCTTCCGATCATTTCAACTAAGGCTTTTCTTGCTCACATCAAAAGATTTATCGCGAGACGAGCTTTTTCTAGATAAGTATTCTGTGGTGACATGGTTACTTTAATCGGGAGGCAACCAATTAAAAGAATATATGATCTGTTTATTTGTGAAGTGCATCAAACACAGATCAATGAATATACTGCGCAACAAGGCATAAGATTCAACTTTGTGCCCAGCTATTCATCAGTTTTTGCTGGACTGACAGAAGCAGCGGTCAAAAGTATCAAGTACCATCTAAAGCGAGTTTTATAAAACTGTACTGACTTATGAATAATTAAGTACTGTATTGAACGAAATCGAAGCAGTACCGAATTCAAGACCTTTTATTACCTCTCTCGGCACATCCTAATGACTTCAGTTACTTAACGCGAGGTCATTTCTTGGTAGATACTGTCTTGATCTCGTTCGCTGAACAGAGCCTCTCTGACTTACCGATAAACAGAATTAAGTTCTGGGGCTTTTGTAAAAACTTAGGCGTGATCTTTGAAATGTATTTTTTTTTTAATTGTGTAATGGAATATGCTTTATCTTTGGAAGATCACCTGGATGGATGGAAATTGATGATAAAGACAAAAAATTTACACGCCTATCGAAACCTAATCACTCTACTCTTGAACGTTCCATGATTATAATTGTCTGGAAAATAGAATCATGTTTAGCACAAACATTATTTAAATGTACTGCAAAGTAGAGCTAAATAATAATAAAGCATAATAGTACTCTTAGTTATATTTTACTATTAGAAAATCGATATTGATGTTTGGCAATGTATTTTAGAATGGCAAGTTAAGTTTGGCACTCGGAAAAAACGGACAAAAATCTTAGAGAATCATTTCCCGAGACGGATGAAAGTATTCCGCTGCTTCAGAAACATACTTAACAGCCTGAATTCCTACTAAATTTGATGAATTTGTCGCATACGGGACAAAACTTGCAAATTCACATTTTTATTTCATTTTTACCCAAACACCAGAATATTTTCCAGCTATATTTAATGCCTTATCTTACCTCTGTCCGCGACGATCCTTAAGAGAGATGTCAAAGCTTTAAAATAATATCATCGGAAACAAATATAGCTTTTTAACACTTCTACTTCAACTACACACTACTTGAAAAATGTAAAATGAATAGAATAATGTGTAGGATATAACACAGAAACTGTATTTGCTTTTTGTGATTTTATGAGGTATCAGGACTGAGGTCGGGGGTCCTGGCCACGTGCCCCGCGTGCCCTTATGGTAAAGACGGTACTGGTAGTGATACAAGCCAAAGAAGCGTCGGAAAGGGAACGGGAGAGAAGTAGTACTATTCCTTCCCGCAGAATATGTACCAGGCGCCGAAGAGTGCCAAAGGATTTCCGGCCTCCATTAGCGCTTGTCTGAGGGCGACGGACGGATGACATCTGCCACACTAGTAGAAGCAGGCCTGAGACGGCGCACTTTTCTCTAAAGTAGAGGGGGCAGGACACAACATAGTGGGGTCGTCTTACTCAATAGGTTGCCAAGTCTAATGGGGTTCACAGGGATTTCGTTTCTAGGGTACACCTAAGACTCCAGCCGTAAGACCCGGTGATGGTGACCCGAAACACTATGCGGTTTTAGTCAGTGTGAGTCCGATAACCCCTTACCGTTTGGTCCCGGTAAGGGAATGACCCATGGTGGTTTCGATACAAAAAAATGTATAAAAATTTTGTATTTCAGCCCACACTTTTTTACAATATTATCAATGATTTTGTTATTACATTATTCCGTTTGCCATTAAAGTGTATTTTTTATTGCATAAACTATACAGAGGTATAAACTATAATTGATTGCATTTAAATTGAAAACTTGGGACCTATTTATCAAAAATTTTATTATTATAATCTTTTAACTCAATATAAATCCAATATGAATACCTTCAATTATTTTTCGCAATTTCTTGGTTTTACATTGATTTTAATTTGCTATTTATACATAACTGGAATGAGTATTTTCAAGAAGTCTTTCGCATATCGGCCATAGCTATCACTGAATCAACATCTATTTTCTCAAACCCGCCTGTAAAAACCAAAGTAGAGAAGGCCCTGCGTTCCTGGAAAAACAATAAGGCTTCTCGACAAATCAAGGTTCTCGACTTGATTGCTGCGGAAATGCTGAAAGTCGATATACGTACCGTTGTCGAGTCACTGACGCCGCTCTTGGAGACAGTATGGGTTGAGGAGAAGCTTCTTGATGACTGGAACAAGAGCCTCATAATACCTGTACAGAAGAAAAGTGATCTAAGCCAATGCGGAAATTGGAGTGGAATCACCTTGGTCTCACTACCATCTAAGCTTCTTCCTTCCTCCTTCCTTAATCCTACCCAGATTATACTGCCTAGATAGTCAAAAGCTATTTATTGAGTTACTATCACGGAAGAAACAAGCAGGATTTCGTCTAAAACGCTCTAGCATCGACCAAATAAACACGGCGATACATGAAGAGGCAGCAGAATGGCGAAGAGAAGTATATCTTACCGTCGCACATAGGGGTATTTGATGCTAATTCGTGGTCAAAATTAAGTTTTTTGAAGTTTGTAATTTTAACAAATCTGTTAGTTCTAAGCACAGCCCAATAATAGACGCGTAAAATGACGGCTGTCTTGTAACACCGGGATCAGCGGGTGGCCAACAGGCATAGTCGAAACATAGCTATTGTCCCAGTTGCATGTGCAGTTCTCGACTGTTTAAAAAATCAGTAGTTTGTTTGATCTTACAAAAGACTAGTGAGTTGTTGGTGACAAGTTTTGATGATGGATATTGAGTATGGAGGTATGTCATTTGTTGTATTGTTTTTGTACGAAGGTTTAAAGTTATTATTTTTTATTTTATGGCCTTGAAAAGATGTAGTAAAAATTAAACATTTTTTTTAGAATATCTATACTTATAATAAAAATGTAACAGGTCCAATTCTGTACATTGAAGATATTTTGATTTTTTTTTTGTGGGGCACTCTATGATCGGTACTGAAGCCAAAACTATATTTTTTTTTATTTTTGTCTGACTGTCTGTCTGTCTATCTGTCTGTCTGTCTTTATGTCTGTCTGTATCATGGCTGAGCATCACGCTGAAACTACTGAACGGATTCAAATGAAACTCAAAATGTGTACTTCGTTATAATTCATTGACACGTAGTCTGTTTGCAATCATTATTTTTTTGTTGGAAAGGAGGCACTTTGTAGATTGTCACGTAATCTTTTTTTTTCTATATCTATATCTATACTTATAATAAATCTGTAGCGGGATGAATTCTGTACATTGAATATATTTTTTAAAAATCGACTGAGGGGTCTGGTTTAGATATCAATACTGATGCCGAATATGCGATTCAAACAATTTTTGTCTGTCTGTCTGTCTGTGTGTCTTTCTGTCTGTCTGTTTGTATGTTCACGATAAACTCAGAAGTTACTGAAGGGATATGCTTGAAACTTAGTATGATAATAGTTTGAGTGCCTGAGCAGGTTATAGGGTACTTTTTATCCCGGGTTAAACTTTGGTTCCCACAGGAAAATCAATGAAAGCTGTAATAACATTTTAATGTAAGTAGAATAATGAATGTATATCCCTATTTCAAACCACATTACAGTGAGCGTTTAGCTTATCTGGTACAGTGTACGCTTTGTACTCAGTGCAAGCGAGATCGAATCCTTTTTTGACACTCTTTCCTTTTGTGCACTTTTTTTTTATATTTAAAATAATTTACTTTTTTTAATTAGGTATCGTTTTTAACCGACGAAACAAAAGGAGGTTCTCAATTCGACCGTATATATACATATTTCTTTTTTTTTTATGTATGTTCAGCCCTCTCCGTTATTTATGAACCGATTTTGATTATTCTTTTTTTGTTAGATAGGGTATACCTCAAGGGTGGTCCCATGTCAAGGCCGTCAGGATCTGATTATGGAATTCTGATAAAATTGAGAGAAACCCTCGAAAATTGTAGAAACGAATGGTGTTTCTGTTTACTTTTCATTACTTTATCAAGTATTTGCGTTTAGATATCATCACATCATGTAGCTGAGCTGATGATGAAAAAAAAAAAAAAATCTTTTTAACAAAAAATTAAACCGACGACTAAAACAAAAAGCAAAAAATTAATAAACCTTTAAGTATTGAGCTTATTTACATAAACTATCTAATTTTATACAAACTTATTTTGAGTCGGCACCAAATAATAAAAGGATCAATTACCTACGTAGAGCCATGTCCTACGTAGGTACATATAAAATTTAGGTGATTTATAATTAGTCAGTTTGTTGTTTGGCTTCGACTGAAAAACCACTCAATTTAATTAACTAATAAAGTAATTTAAGAGTCCAAAGTATCGATTTTTACCTGTGTTCAAGAAATATTATTAGTTATATTAGATTTTACCTGCAGAATGCATATTTTCAATCGTAGGATATCGTAGGGGAATGTGCCTTTCTGTGGTGATTGTTGAAACAGCAGGAGTTTTTTTTTTCGTTATTTGGTGATCCTAGAGTAATCGGTAACTGGTTCTTGACTATGCCAACGAGCTATTTTGCCTCTCGCACCCATTAAATTCATAAATATGTTTCAGGGCATTAATAATAATACTAACTTCACACACCTCACACACGGTCGTCTGATCCTAAACTAGGCAAAGCCTGTACTATGGTAACCAGACTGCTGATAAACATACTTATATATTTCTAAATACATACATATTTTAGATAAATTACAACTAAACAAAGAATTATTTGTCCTGGGTGGAATTCGAACCCTCTGGCTTTGCAGTCAGGGTCACTAACCACTAGACCATCAGGCCAGTCCAATAAATATACATATATTTATAAATAGAGTCATAGAAACAGAAAAAAACTGTGTGGTGTCGTGGGACACCACACAGTTTTTTTCTGTCGAACGAAGGAACGAAGTCCCTTATTATAAAAATAATAATAATAGCAAACTGCAATAATAAAAACATTAACAGGTTGGTGACATTAATTAATAAAAAGCTCTAGTGGATCTATATATGTATTATTAGCGTGACGGTCACGAGTTCAGTTCTCTCTCTTTCTGTCCCTCTCCCTCCCCCTGTCCCTGTCAATGTCCCTGTCCCTGTCCCTGCCCCTGTTAATGTCCCTGTCCCTGTCCCTGTCCCTGTCCCTGTCCCTGTCCCTGTCCCAGTCCCTGCCCCTGTCCCTGTCCCTGTCCCTGCCCCTGCCCCTGTCCCTATCCTTTCCGTTCGGTTATAGTAGTGTGAAATCTTATGTTACACCGTGACTAAACAAAACTCAGAAACAAACATTTATTTGTTGCGGGGTGGACCTTAGTATTGACTGGGAGTAATCTGTTAGGTATACCGCGGGGACAGGGACAGGGATAGGGATATTTATGTCACCAAATCTGCTGAATTTTGATGTTTGTAAGTGTTATTTTAGTGTTTAGTAATTGATATCACTATTATTTATACCTATATTAAGTTCAGAACCAATATAAGAACAATTAACTCATTGTTCATAAAGTTCTTGACGAAAGCTATTTGTACTTAATTTTTTTTTTTATTCAGCAATTCTAAAACCGATTACCTAAATAAAGCTCTTCCCGTTCTCTTCTTACTGAACAGCATACGCCTCTGTGAAAATCCACAAGACCTTTAATGATCACATATAATTTGAACAGTCTTTAACTAAATTACATTACAGTTCAATAATATATTAATATAATCGTTTTACTCCGGTACTCGAGTTATAAATCATAATATGTATGCCATATAATATTTATCTCGTGTAAGATCACGGTGCAGTCTGCTTTATTCGCATGTTAATGAACATGACAATCGAGCACAATACCAACGTGACCCCACAAAGGCCACGTGTCTCCAATCATTAAATGTTGCTGAAGTTAATTAAACGGATGTATTATTTACTGTGGAAGAACATACGAATTATGAACTAATAGACGTCCCTAACTACCTTTAAATTAATACTTACAAGCACGAGTCGGCAGAAAGTGACAATGAAAAGTGAACACTTTGTACTTAGACTGCTTCCGACTTAAGAAACACAGTATTTTATTTTAATTGATGATGATACTATATTATTAGGTACCTTGTCACTTTGGAATAAAAGTAAGGTCCTATAATTCATACACACATGCCGTTACATAAACCTCACTGGGAGGTTTATTTTGTCACGGCTGAGCGGTCTAGCCGTTGGCGTCTCACATCGGCCGGACGGCAATATCGTCTGTACATAAGGGCATTCTGACTGGTCGTAAGGTCTCATTTAAAGAACCCCTTTTTTTAATAACATAGCAAAGGAATCAGCGGATTCCTTTTCCATGTATGAGTAAGTATTTGAACATCACAGAACCTAAAAAATTCTAATAACTAAGAAGAAAGTTTTCCAAATGTTGAATTTAGTTACCAATTGTAGCGGAAACCACTCATTTTCACTGCTAATGAGAATAAAAAAATATTTAGGAACAAGGACGACTAACAAATTTGTCAATTATATGGAAAGAAAGTAAAAACAGATACACTTCGAGGATTTGCGTAAAAGCTTATCAAATTAATAATACTAGAGATTGCGTGGTGGTCGAATTTCGACCATGGCTTATTTCATTGGCCAATATTACTTGACCTGTCATTGTATAGACTTTTGTTCCATGACAGGTCAAAATATATACTGGACACTCATAGCTGTATGTACCCGTTTTTGCTTTTTTTTTAACTTTGTAGCAAATATTGTTCAAAAATTTTAGCATTCGTCACTTCTTCTCTGTATAAACAGTAAGTGTGCGAAATTTCATACTCCGCCGTCCGCCCAATTTTCGTAAGAAGGGATCCAAAGTTTTCGCTTCACGTATTAATATATAGATTATGATATTTATAATAAACAGCATATTTTATTATTTTTATATTATCTTTGCCGCCAACTCAAATTATTTAGGTATTTACGTTACTGTAAGAGTTCATTTAGACTTACAAGCTTTTTTAAATATAATTTTTCGTTTTTTAGTTCCTTTGTGAGTTCATCGGTTTAATTCTTTTTTGAAAAGATTTTTTTGGTGCAAAAATATAATAATTTATAGTTACTTATATAAATGCTTACTTCATATGTAATATAACTATGTACTTTAACAATTCATTGTTATTTGTTAGAAATATTTAAACAAGAATCTTTTAAGTTTGAAGTTTTCATTAAGGTAGATAAAAATAAACGATGATAAATGAATAAATCCAAACACGATGTAGCTGCTGTAAAACGTTGAGGAGTGAAATAAAAATGTATTTAACGAAAAGAAATTTATCAACATATTTTTTTTTTCATTTTTATACCTAACAACGTGAAAATAATTTCTGAAAGGTCCATGTTGGAAAAGAGCTATGCCGATTTGCAAACTGATTTAACAGATGACTGGAAATGTGAAGTAACGTGATTTGTGGTTGTGAATTGGTTGAGGAACTTACGAGCTTGAACCCATTATTAATAGATACTCAACCACCAGAGCCACTTAAAGTCCTCCGACTAATTAAAAGGAATGATTTGCTGAATATTTGCCCGAATGTGAAAGGTGAACGAAGATTTAATAAATTAAAATTCTATAGATAAAACTTATTTACTTTCTACTGTATCAGATCTTGGTATTTTTGCCCATATATAATGCCATTGCCCAGAAGTTTGAGTTTGAAGTTACTCCGAATTAATAAAAAAAAAATTGCAATCTCAAAAGCTATAAAGATAAGGTGGTCTCCACATCTAGGTTTTTCATTGAATTCATTGATATTGATGGTAGTTCTTTTATCTTTTTTAAGATTGCGTCCAGCCTAACACTGTAAATACCTAAATGTTTATTTTTCTCATTCTCATCATTTTTTCTCATCTATACAACTTCTCACTTGTCACCTCAGTAGGCAAGACGGTAAGCACCAAAGAGTATACAAACACTACGTTCGAGAAGCACATTGGCATTGTCGAGCGCGTAAGAGTAGTGCGAGCGGGATAGACAACATTTTTTGCTATGTTAACCGCGACCATAAACTTAGTACACTAACGTATTTAATGACAGTTTGTGCTTGTGGAAACCCCCTCGGGCCGTCACCCCACCGGAGTTTTCGGTGGGGCGGTGTGTTGGAATCGAACCGACTAAAACCACACGGTGTGCCGTACTGCGCCTGAAATAGGGGGAATAGGCCAATATAGGGCTCGCGATGGTCTTGGCAATTTCAGAATTTCTCTAGTCACACATGCCTATCGTTTAGCGGGACAGTGAATGTTTCGCTGAATACAGGTATTAAGTATGGCTCCAGTATTGTCGCACCTCAAAGAATCGGTATAGCTTTGGCTCTATTCGTAGTGCTACTAAGGTAATACTGGGTGAAGAAATGGTTACAGAAACGAAGCGTATTATATCTCGCAAACGTTGTGAAAGAATTGGAAGTAGATGATCTTACAAACTTTTTGCGAATGGATGCTTTAAAACCTCATCGACTTCGCCTCCGAGTCCTCTGGCTTACTCACGACTATGACTGTGCTGTCGAGACCATTAGTTTGAGTTACATAACATGCACGGTTTGAAACTAAATACGTAACTCAGTAGGAACTTTATCTTCGTACAAACTTCTTAACCCTGACCTATTGGTCTATAGGGCCATGTAATAGATCAACAATGTATCAACTGTAGGGCCGTGCTGACATATTAAATCAAGATATTTCAAAAGTAATATTTTATTTATATTCACGACTACGGAGTAAAAGATAAGTAAACCAAATATATAGTTCCATACTGACATTGTATATCAATCAAGCTGTTTAAGTATATTTAGGACTATATTCTGGACAGTAGTATAACTGCAGACGAGCTAATTTCGATGGTTTGTCTTCCAATACGCAGTAATTTCTAGATGTTATAACGAACCATTCCAAATGGTTGACGTCATAGTTGCGATTTCAAGATAAGAGTTCCTCTGAATTATCTGACGTCGCGCGTCGCTTCGTCTGAAGTGGACCGAATGGAAAAATAATTATGTGGTTTAATAGATTCGCAACGACATAAAATAAAAAGCATATAGCATACCTATAGCTACATAGATAGATAGATAGATACAAGACAAGCTAATATGAAGCTTGTGATAGCATAAATATTGATATGGTAGTAAACTATGTACACTTTATGTCACTTCTTAATGAAAAATAAAGATTATTACTATTATTATTATAAATTAAAATACCCCGACTCGAAAATCCCTTCAACTATTATAAAAGAGCTGATGATCTTCGAAAGGCTGAATAGATTTTCTTGAATTATAACTAAGAACAATCTCGATCAAGTCACATTTCAAGCAAAAAAAACCGCTCTCAAATCGGTTCATCCGTTTGGGAGCTATGATGCCACACACAGATACACAGACACGTCAAACTTATAACACCCCTTTTTTGCGTCGGGGGTTAAAAATAATATATTTAATAATATTACAAAGGCAAATATCACTTTGTTAAATTCGCTCCTAAAAGTCGTGAGAAATGACAATTTCGCTTTGCGCACGCTTGAAACCATGGGCTTAATGTTTTATTAAACAAAATGTGTAAATTTTGAGAAAACAGTCCTGTGTTTCATTATATTTTCTCGTATATCTCAGTTAATATGGATTATAGAAAAATAATCACCATAATGAAAAAATTACGTAAGTAATAAAATTTTACATAAGACACTATTAATTGTTAGTGTTTTTTTTGTTTTGCTAAACTTTACTTTTTTTAACTTGCATGTCATATCGTTTACCTTACTTTTGTTTATAAACAAGTTCAATAACTTCGAAAGTAATCAAAGGACTTTCATTTTCAATTGAGACCAAAATCATCTGGAATTCTTCATAAGAGCCAGAGCTCATGAATCTCCTAGTTAGAATATATCGACGGTTCTGCGTTTCACACTTAAGAGTATTGAAAATTAAATAATAGGAAACACTCAGTGCGAAAGCTTATGATGACTTATTGGAAGCTACTCCATTTTGAAGCTCTTTCATGTTTTTCTCAGCTGACCTCAACAATGCCAGCTCACATTGTGGCTTACAAATGAGAAAACCCTAGTTCACCGTAATTTCGCGGTTATATACTTGGTAACTATTAAACTAAGTAAAAGGCCATGATATTCAATTATAATGTATATTATAAAAGCGAATGCGGGTTTGTTTGTTATGGTTTAACACGATAACTACTAAACCGATCAACATGAGATTTCGCATACACGTTTTCAGAGGTGCAGGAACGCACATGTATACAATATATTTCATCCAGAAAAAACTACTATGAGGGATAGAAAAAAGCTTTAAACGGTCGTCCGGCTAAACAAAATCTAAATAAACGCGAACGAAGCCGAATTCAAAAGCTAGTAAGTGTAATAACTAGGCCCCATCAAATCCAATGACTTGACAGACTTCATTCAGTAGCAAATTTTCGCTTAACCATAAGGGCGTTATTCATTAATCAACCTTTGCGTGATGTATGACGCACGTTACATACGTGATGTATGTGAATAGACGAGGTTGAATCCGCAAAAGTTAATGATGAGGGGGAATTAATCCAGATACAGTCGGACAAGAACTGGATATATGCGAATAGGTAAGTAGCGTCAACGAGCGAGCCTAATGATTCTATTGTTTACGGCGAAAATGCATCGATGGTAAATAGAAATGGTGAAAACATTACAAATAAGGCTCCTGTATAAAAATTATAAATTTTCCTAAAATTGTCAGTGCTTTACGCTATTGTCATGATTTACTTCTTCTGAAATATAACTACAATTTTTTTTAACACATGTTACAATATATGTATTAACCATATATAGGTAATATATACTTCATAAAACAAACTAAAGCGCAGGCCACACCGCCAGCAAGCGAGCGAGCCGGGCGAGCATCGTTTCACCTCTTTTCATAGCGCTCGCCCGCTCCAGCTTTGGCGATCTTCTTCGGACTAGTCGACCCTCGTCATTCGTCGGCTCAACCGTCCGTCTGTAGTTTTCGGTGTGAACCCACATACCTAGTTTAGCTTCGCTTAGATTATATAGTTTCCCTCGCCTCGCTTCGCCCACTAGCTAGCTCGCTGGTTTGCCAGCTGGCGCTTAATACTTTATTTTAAGACGAAAATGCACCTAAAATTCTAGCCCTCATCAAATAACACAGCCTGAAACTAACACTTACCTACAGATATAGATTCAGATTCTCTGCGTAACGCAAAAGGAATGTAAGGTGGGCTATAATGCTTAAGTGATTAGTAATTATTCCCCTTATTTTGCGGTCATATAGTATGACCGCTGACCTATTTTGCTTTAGTTGCAAAACCAAACAGGTAAAGATATAAATTCTTCAAGAAATAACACAGACTTAAAAGTTATTACCTCATCATTAAAAAGTAATCGATGACAATGTTTGTGATTTATTAAATGTATGTAATGGTCTTAATAGGATTCGAACCGTATAATTATTAAAATTTCCGAGATAACGGGTTATACCATTAGGTCAGTAAGAAGAGTAGAGTAAGAGAATATTTACAGTTTATTTAGATATAGAAGAAGTGTAGAAAGCTAAAATTTTTAAACAATATGTTACAACTTTAAAAAATACGTGAAAACGGCTTAATAAAATTACAGCGTCCAGTATATGCGTTGACCTGTCGTGGTAAGTAAGTCTATACAATGACAGGTCAAATTATACTAGCCAATGAAAAAACCATACTCGAAATTCGATCTTTAGTATATTTAATAGATTGAATAAATTGTATCAAAATATGGTTGTATGATAATATTAAAAAATAAAGTAATATAGTAAAAATATAGTAATTAATATTATAAAAACTTGACCTACTACTTACCTACTTTCACAGATGGCGCTAAAATTGCGCCATCTGTGAAAGTTGTCGGAGCTAATATATGGAAAATTAGTTTACAAACCAATATCAAATTACAGTAGTATCGCGTAGAATCCACAGATAGCGTAAATAAAATAAATCAACTCACGGTCAGCATTTTTCGTTGCGCTAACACTTTTTTCTGTCTCGCCGCCGCCGCCTCCGAGCTTCTGAAGTATAATATGTCTGTAACATGTGATAAGGAATTTCTTTCGGAATTGTAAGGTACGTACTCACTGAGTAGATACGGTATTTAGAACATTACTTACTGTAATATAAATTACCGAACTGCAGTTCGTTAGATTATTATATTAACTTTAGTTTAATAAACCCGTCATCACATCACATCATTTAAGTACTAATTCAGAATAATTACTTATTTCTGAACCGTGTACTCAGATTTCTACTTTCAGAAAGTGGTGCAAAGCAACTATAGTGATTCTAGTCCCGATTGGGCTGTTGGGCTAGTGGTTAGGGATCCTGACTGCTGAGCCAGAGGTCGTGGGTTCGATTCCCACAAAGGACAAATAATTTTGTGATGAGCATGATCATTTGTTCTGTGTCTGGGGATAACTTATCTATAACTAGCAACCCGCCCCGGCTTCGCACGGATACAAATTAACCACCTAAACAGAGGCGTTACCTGGTCTAGAAAAGCTAGAAACAGAAATGAGTGGAAACAGCTGGAAGAGGCCTGTGTCACAGAACACGCTGATCACTAAACCGGAAAACTCGAGCTTAAGTTTTTTTAATGCTATTAGATTATACTTGTGTTTAGTTCTTCAGTAATAAAGGCTTATAAAAATAAAAAAATATGTTTATCAGCAGCCTGGTCACCATAGTACAGGCTTTGCCTAGTTTGAGATCAGACGGATTATTATTGTTATTATTATTATTTTCCGTAGTATTTGGCAGACGCCAAATAAACAGTGGAAAAATATTTAATCACAAAACACGTCATATTTGTGAATCATTCAATGACACACGTACTATTTATTTTGTAGCATACAATGCGCTGGCGCTTTAGTCGTTTTATCAGTGAAGCGTTGACTAATTACAAACAATTAGTTTGCCTTTACTGAAACGAGATTACCTACAGATAGCCCATAAATGCGTTAGATTTGCACACAATGAGGCCTGTGAATGTTTACCGATGGTAATTAACCACGGCAGATCAAGACACGGCTACTGTGATGTAGGTGCTGCATCTTATTATTATAATAATTATAATAATAGTGACTTGCCAATCAGAAGAGTGTTCATTTAATAGACAAGCAAAATAACTTTTGTATACCTACTATATTGTAATAAAATATACATATATGCTTCAACGTAACTCAATTTTAATAGTTGAAGAGCCTTCTTACTAAAATTCTGTCGTATCGATATGCTCGCGATTATGCTCCTTATGATTAGACAAGCAGAGTTCAATCTTGCAAGAACTTATTCCAACACTTAAATCTCAATGTGTTCAATTCCCTAAGATATTTTTTTCTGAGAAAAACAGTACTTATACCACATTCTCCACATTATCAAATTGACTTTATTGCACAATAACTATATAGCTATCCAAATTAGGTACAGTTTTTAAAATAAATAATAAGTATTCGAAAATTATAGCACCTTTGTATTAAAATAAACGTGCGTTATTATTACACTGAACTCTACTCTACGTCTAGAGAACAGAAGCGAAGCGTGTGGTTATAACACACATATACTGATGTGTGTTATAAACACACATCAGTATGTGTATCTGAGCGGGACGGTCACGCGAGTCCAATACTTTTTCCCCATCCCACAATTGCACAACGTGCTTAAAAAGTTATTTTATCATCAAGATTATCTTAAGTAGATAAACTTTGTTACTTACAGCAACTTATTTGGACCCATAGTTGAGGAGATAATGAAAAATATATATAATCGTTAATACATATAAAATCAGAGTGACGCTTGAGCGCGCGTTCTGCTGACGGGTTTTGTTCCGGTGATTGCGGAGCAAAATAGTGCTTTTTCGTAGGAAAAATTGAACATTCGATTGAAAGGGAGGGAGATTTAGAGAGCTAACGCTATATGAAAAAGTTATTTTTAGAGCTACATTTATGTTAAAGAGTTCTAATCAAAACGAAAACTTACACATACGAATTTATTCAATCTAAAAAGTTCTTTTGAGAGCTATATTTATGTTAAAAAGTTCTTTTCAGAATCTCTTACTTATTACCTCATTACAATAGTTACATTAGAACCTATTTAATTCTTATATTTTGCCTACATTTACGAAACGCTTTACCACTTGATTTTACCTAATTAAATCGTTTACAATATATACCTACTAATGAACCTAGAAGAAGGATATACCTTTCTAAACAGAGCTCCGAGTGTAGGGCTGCCAAAATGCGTCGTATTGAAGAGTCTTCCTTTGAGAGAGAGGATCGTCTTATAAGTCAGTGAGAGTACACGTCGCAGTAGCGTGATAGAGAGTCTAGCGTGGAACGTTCGCAGCGAATAAGCGAACAAAATGTTAGAACGTCACAGGTTCACGTGAGGAAACACGCGTGAGGTAATCGAACATTGAGCGGTCACAACGTTCCACTGCACAAAATTTTAGGACGTTGCGAATCGAGCACCGGCCGCCCGTTCACAGCGGTACAAAGAGAAAAACAACAAGTGATGACATCTTAAACCGCGCAGTAGAATTTTAACTCACAGTAATAGGTTGGCTTTTTAGTTACGATCCAAGCTACTGTAAATTTGGAGGAATGAGTAAGATTTGCCCTAAGTGCCATACAAAAATGACATTTTATGATATTACATACAATGGATAGATGAAGCGAGCGGTGTGTGCGGCGCCCAATATTTAGGAACTACCACAACCAATACAAAATCTTTTGACGTCCGTCCATTTTCAACACATTTTTTGAAAAATGTTCGTAGATGTAAGTCTCTTCCAGATGACTGCGTTTGGGAATAAAATAAGTTAAGAAATTGAGGGAGGACACTTCATACCCACTTTTAAAGTCGGAAAGGCAGGTTTACCGCCTCATAGGATATATACATAAAACAACAACTATGCAATGCTTTCTTCGACCAAGTATAAACAAATAAGTTACACATATAATTGTATACCTTTATCGACTTTTGACTATATTATCTATATTATCTTATCTGTGAAAACTTGTAATTGGCCTTCACCTGTTAGTATTATATTAAGTTTATTTCTAGTTGTAAGTTTTTCCTAAAATTGTAAAATAAAATAAAATAAAAAATAAAATAGGGAGTATTTTTCTGCAATAAAACTTATAGTCATAAACTTATTTCCACGCGGGCGGAGCCGCGGGCACAGCTAGTTACAATATATTATTCTACTTATGACAACCCTAATTATGATTACATAATATGGTTTGTTTACAAAGATTCCATATCTAATTTGGCTCAATTATAAATATATAATTAAAGCATACGAGTACTTATTCACTTAAATACCTTAGATTTTAAATAATAAAGTAGCAAACTATCTAATTGTTGGTAACAATTTTTAATCACTACCTATGCTAATTGGCAGGCATCCAGTCACACTAACGCAGACGAATCTGCAAGTCAGATTAAGGCTATACTTATTCAGAAAACGAGGGAGCCCAAGCGCTCATCAGGTAAACACTATTTACAGTAGTAAAAAAGTAGGTAATGTAAAAAAACATGTGCGTCTCGGGACGCCCGACAGACTTACTGGCGCCGTAACGCGTTACATAACGAAGCGGTTTACCCTCCCAAAACTTAAATTATCGACGATTATTACTTTGACACGTACGTATGTAATATTATTAGAATTGTAAAATATTCACATATGAAATGATTATAATGTATTGATTGACGCTTATTGCGGAAATGTTCAGACATCCGGCTTAGTCTTTTCTACCTTTAAAATTATAGGCGCCTAACTAGGCGAAATGAACTCATTTGGCATCTACTTTTGATTTTATCGGGCTTTAAAGACCATACAAATTAAATGTATAATTTAGCTATGTTATATACCAGTACGACGAAGTCTGCTACGAAATAAATCGTAGCTCAATCAACTCTAAAATTAAAATGAATATTAAAAAAATTTAAATATACTTACAGCAATAGTCAATATAAATTCATGTTTGTTAAGATAAATAATCTTAAAGTAAACTAACGAAAAAGAACGAAGCTTTTCGACGAAAAGAAAAATGCAATGTCTTAAAAGGCCATAATTACAGTACCAATGACAACTGAGTTTGGTCATATCGCAGTTAACGTGTAAAAATACCACATATAGATAAAATACGAAATTCATGTATTTCGTGAGTAGGCTGCTTAATTGAACTCCTACAGACGGACTCTCGGTATAGCGTATATAGTTCAAATATTTATTTTTAATTAGATATAACTTTTTAATTATAGTGAACAAAATATATCTAAAAATAGTTTTTCTATAAAACTTATACCTTTACGATCTTTACATTTATCAAAAAAACAAATTAAAAGAACCCAATTTGCAAACATTAATGGCGATCTTGCAGATTTTCCTCAGCTCGGATTCCAGGACCTAATATTAATTTCTGAGAAGGTAAACCTATTTTCCTATCAGTTTCTAGCACTAGGGCTGCTCCTGCTGGCCTACTGTTGCAACTTTTTGGTAGGCAGACGGACTGTCTGTTGCTGTGCACATCATCATGTCGTTCGTGTGGAATGTCTTGAGTACGGCATCAACACGAGATCGAGCCAGCCTCTTTTTTGAATGAAATACTACCTACTAAGACTAAGATGAGTTAGAAGAAGATGGTGATTTATAGCAAAAAATATTTTTATTGTATAAAAATGTGTTTTTCTTTCTCCCATTATTTTAAACCGACTTCAAAAGGAATATTCCACTTTGCCCCACCAAGCCGCCCCACTGGTGGGACAAAGTGGAATGCCTTAAAGTTTGCAGTGGAATCTGCCCTACTAAATAGATTTTTAGTGGGGCAGTTTCCACTATCTTAAATTTTGCGTTCATTGCCCGTGGTCCGGCCGTGAAATTCTACTGGTCGATCCAAGGGTAGTTTTTTTACCTGTAGTTCTATCAATCGGACCATGGGCAAATCGCATTACCTGCAGTTCTATCGATAGTAAGTATGTACTAAGGGCAACTTTGTTTACCCGTGGTTCTATTAAAAGTAATGTGAGTAATAAATCTCTTTGTATGTAAAATTCAAGCAGGAAAATGTTTTAACTTATGCTACGTAACGTTGTCTGGGTCGAGCCTCGTGGTGGATCCAGTAGTTAAATGATGGAGAGAATTAATACACACGAGATCACTAGGATTCAGTTTATAATTAAACTTGTAAAATAATTACAAACAATTTAGGTACGGACAGAGTTAGGCTCAAGGCGTAAAGGTTCCTCAGAGGCTTTGATCTTCGGCGGCCGTGATGAGGAAGGTACTTAGCTTAGAGCAGGAACCATGACGAAAGAGGGCCGCACCTTGTCGTTCGCTTTTTTTATATGCCGCGCGGTGTTCGAGGTGCAGGGTCTCGAAGTGGGGTGTCTCAATGAGTAGTGATGGTATCCGTGCGACAGCTATATTCCTTGTGTATCCTTGTGAGGCTTAAACTTGTTGTTCCACAATGGAAGTTGGTTTAGAAAGTGATACTAGTTTAATTACTAGAAAAGGTGGTACAGTAATAGGTATTGTCCGGCGATCACCAACATAATAGAATGCGACATTATAAAAATAGATCGGCAGTGTGGCCGTGTTTTAATTATAATAAACAAAAAAGTACGGGTACAATTACAATAAGTAAGGTAATTGTTCTTGCTTGATTTTTCACCCTAAATTAATCGCCAGGTCCCAGTAGTTCAATGGAACTGAAATACAATGAAACTCATTCCTATGTATTCCACCAACAACAAAAATTACAACGTTTTTTTCTTCAAATTCTTAGACCTCTTGGAATTTGGACGCTCATGTCCTAAACATCTTTTTTAATTAACTATATCTAATGATGGAAGTGGATATAAACTTCTTCATTAATATTTTTGGTGCAGTTGGAATTACTAGGATAAAAAATCCCACTAGTTCCATCATGGGACTTGGTAGTCGGTGGTGGTGTTGGTAATTTCGATAGATCTGGATCCGGATTTACCGAAATTAAAACATCTTAGATAAATTTTTGATATTTTTTTTTAATTCAATTTTAGGAAAATATTGTACTTAAACAAAAAAGCACTCGTGTCAACCTACAAACGCTAAAAACATTATTGATAAAGTTATTTCACGTCTATACTAATATTAGAGATAAAGTTTGTGAGTTTGGATGTTCGGGGTAATGCCCGGTACTACATTATCTAATCAAATAACCGATTTATCGAGGAAGGCTTTAGGCTATATAACATCACGCTACGACCAATAGAAGCGGATCATCAATAAAAAATGTTGCAAAAACGGGGAAAATCTACAAACGCAGACGAAGTTGCGCGAGTCAGCTAGTTAAAAATACCTCAGTTATATAAAGAACCGATTGCTTTCTGGGGGATTCAAACCTACATTTTATAGAAACTATACCTTCTCTGTCCAACATACAACACTGTCTGTATAGTATAAGAAATAAATCAATAAACAGCTATAAAACAGTATTTAAGAACATTAGTGAGGTACAAATTCCTGAAAACTTTTCATTTTTAGTTTAGGCAGATTATTTTTATGAAAATTTTGCGTCTACTTCTGTCCTGCACTCTTAATGCGAGAGAATTAATCACAAATCATCAATACAAATTAATAAAATTGAATTAAGTATCTGTTTGTAATGCCAAAATAAGTTTTTTAAGCTTATACAGTAACTAGCAACCCGCCCCGGCTTCGAACGGGTACAAATTATATACCAAAACCTTCCTCATGAATCACTCTGTCTATTAGTGAAAACCGCATGAAAATCCGTTCAGTAGTTTTTCAGAATATGTAGTGACAATTGTTATTTTCTTCGCTAGAGAGCTCCGATAAACGTGTGCGATCGCTGCTAATCATATAGGCACGCGCCGCCGGCCCTCTGGCCGGTACCGCTGAACCGCTATGTCCCTGCATTTTAAATCTGTAATATCTTCGAAAATATTCATTGAAATTACATGCTGTAAAGGGCCATTTTGATCTATATTAAATGCACAATATATTTAAGGTACTTAATTGGATAAGGATTAATGCTGTATTGCTTAAAATCGCTTCGTAAATAAGCCATTATTTCTCGTAAAAAGTAAAGGATAAAAAATGGTTATTGTGGGTGATCCCTAAGAGATAAACATATTATACCATCGCGGATTTTTTTATAGACCTTTTTAAGGTGTACAATACTGTGGTACATTATTTTGATCTATCTCGTAGGGTTCAGCCAGCGTTTACAATGTAAACGCAAAAAAATGTGTTTATTTACGACATCACATTAGAAACCTCTAAAGTTATCAGTGTTTCTCTACTATATTATACATATAAACCTTCCTCTTGAATCACTCTATCTATTAAAAAAAACCGCATCATATTCCGTTGCGAGGTTTTAAAAATCTAAGCATACATAAGGACAGACGGACAGCAGGAAGCGACTTTGTTTTATACTATGTAGCGATTTGCACGATACCTAGCCTTAAGGGGATTACCTCGCTCAAATCCTAAAAACACCATATGTTTAAAAAAGATTGTAGATTAATCCCTTTGTGCGTTTTCCATATAAAAAATATAGAGTGTACTTAAGGTCATCACAAATAGATTGTATTGTTTAAAATTTTAATAATCTTTCCCAAATTTTGTTAAAAAATAACAGTAGACAGGTCCTTTTTCAACCTAAACTGTAATTTTTCTCAGCAATGGCTAAATAGTTCGACATGAATTTTGTACCAAAGAATATGTAATGACGTATTTCACAATTTGTATTGTTTTCTTTATTCCAATATCTTTTAATATTTTAAATAATAACTAAAAACCTAAAACTTCACCAGTACCCCGCTAGAGCACCCCCGCAAAGGCCTGTGACGCATAGTCCAAACGCGATACATCAGTGCATAAACTAAAATATATTATACTGAAATAGACTGGCAACTCGTTTTGTGTGGGTCAGCGCCTCTGACCGCAAAGCACGGGAACTTTAGTTCCCTACTTCACCTATAGAGGCGCTGACTACAGGTGTAAAAATGTATTATTACTAAGGCTATAATGTATAATTATGAGAACGGAATAAATAACACAAAAGTCTAATTTAATTAGTTTATTAATAACATATTTTATTATCATTTCATTTACAAGACTTTTTAAGGTTTTGAAACATATAGGAACTGTCACTGTCACCACATACATTTTTATAAAATGTAGAACTCCATTTGACTGTGAGAACATTGTTCACTTATTTGCACCAATTCATAACGAAAAATACTTTACTATAACAATAAATCTTATCACTTTTATTACAAACAAGAAATAATTTAAATTATTTAATAAATTACAAACCGGTGATTTTTTTTCTGACATTTGACATTCAGACAGAGACCAGAGTTGCCAGCGTGTTATACTGGTTAACTACTTTATGGTCTCGAGTAATAATTTATTTTATTTCGAAACAATGATTTATTATTTTAAATATAAATGAATAAAAGTTTTAAACTTTTTTAACTTAATATTAATCACGGAATTATTAAGAATGACATACCTGGTGAAATGAATATACAAACTTGACAAGATAAATAAAATACCTTAAATGTGTGACGGTAAAATATGGTAACCTAGAATAACAGTTTTATGTATCAGGTGAAGATGGCTCTTTTAAAAAAATAAAAATTTGTTCCCGAGTTGTCAGGGCAAGCATCAGTGTCTCAATGACTCTTGTGGCGGGTGGGCTATATTCGCGTTATTTTTTCCAAATTAAATCTAAAAGTTCTCGTGTTGTATGATTTTTGAATGAAATCATATTGCAAATAGTACAAATATAAATATAGCGCAAAATAAGAATAGATATTAAGATTGTAAATATATGTAAAGTAGTTTCTAATTTCGTTTTGTTTTAGGAACCTGTCATAGAATAAGCTTGATTTAGATTATGCCTAAATAAATATAAGGATAAATGTAAGGTGAAGCGAGGCCGGGGCAATCTGTTCAATTAAACTAGGTACTCACATTTTATTCAATGATATTTATTGAGTAAAATGTGAAAAGGCAGTTTAGTTCAACTTGATCTCGGTTCCCACCATTGGTCAAATCCAGCCTTAGCTATCTTGAGAATTTCGTTTGAGCGAGTATTGAGACCTAAATGACTGATGATGTCACCCACCTGATGGTAGACTCCGAAGGTGGGTATAGGATCTCAGTGATGGTACTACGTAGAACCATCGTGTTTGGTCTCATTTGAAAGGTCTCATGGAGACCTTGGTGACTGATGATGTCACCTACCTGATGGTGGACTCCGAAGGTGGGTATAGGATCTCAGTGATGGTACTACGTAGAACCATCGTGTTTGGACTCATTTAAAAAGGCTCATGGAGACCTTCGTGCCTCTTGATGTCACCTACCTGATGGTGGACTCCGAAGGTGGGTATATTCTCTCAGTGTCAACACTACGTAGAACCATCGTGTTTGGTCTCATTTGAAGGGTCTCATGGAGACCTTGGTGACTGATGATGTCGCCTACCTGATGGTGGACTTCGAAGGTGGGTATAGGATCTCAGTGATGGCACTACGTAGAACCATTGTGTTTGGTCTCATTTGAAAGGTCTCATGGAGACCTTGGTGACTGATGACGTCGCCTACCTGATGGTGGACTCCGAAGGTGGGTATAGGATCTCAGTGATGGCACTAAGTAGAACCTTCGTATTTGGACTCATTTGAAAGGGCTCATGGAGATTAAGTTGACTGTGAAAATGACGTCTTCATTTTGAGTAAAAATACCTAGTTACAGAAAAACTAAAGTACTTATCTCACTTTTGTTTTTCTGTGGTGTGTTGCTTATTACCATGTAATAGTAAAAATAGTACCTTAGCATACTGAAGTTAGTATTTTAAAGTAATTAAGAAACCCGAATTACGAAATCAGAAACTTCAGGCGTCAACAGAAACATATGATTTGTCTAGTATAATAGTTGATGAGGGGACAGAGCAAATTATGCCAGTAATTTATTGTTTGCTTCCACTGCGGTATTTTTAGATATATTATTTTTTAGAAATACCATAAATTATTACGATTTTTTATCAATATCTATCTATTCACGATAGAACAAAAAATATTAAACATTGTTTTTTGGTTGGTACTCCAATCAAAAAATAATGTTTAAAAAATTAAAAAACAAATGAAAGTTGATTTTTTTTAAGCAATTACTACGATAACTTTTTCTTATAAATTTAAATCGGAAAAAGTTAACAACCAGGACGGGACTTGAACCCGCGACAGTCTAGGTATAGATTTTAGCACTCAGAAACTTTTTGAGGACATCAAGCTGTACACTTGCATGTCGTTGGTAGCCATACAGAATGTCAAAGCCATTTCTGTAACAGTATACAAAATGTTGAGATTTTACCGCAAGTATTTTTTACAAGTTCAGTTTCTTCTCTTCTCTTTACAAGTGGCAGAAAATATGTTTTTTTGATAAGCACTTACCTGGTTATCATCAGACCTTCAGAATGTTTTATGTAGTAGCACCCGTGCACAATTAAGTAAATGTTGAAAGCTAGGTTATCCTAAGAATTTCCGTTACTGAGAACCGATAAGCACTTACCTGGTCATCATTACACCTTCAGAATGTACCATGTAGTAGCACCCGTGCTCAATTAGAGAGAGTACAAGACTACAAAAACTAGAGAAACAAAATGTTAATTAATTATCTCAGAGAGCGAATGAAATAGGCAAAAACGATAACTGCGACACATCTGTGTTCTTGCTTAATCTGCAGTTCTTATTTTTGTAGTGTGGTCGTTTGTCGGTAGGCGACGCCAATGTAACAAATACTATTACAGAGATCAAATCTTCAAGGTCATTGAGCAAGGTAATACCCTTAAGAATCAGTTTTAAACTTTCCAATACTCGAGGACTCGAGCGATTTGGCGAAAAGCTAAATTCTGTACCTTCAGTGAAAAGTGATACAACAGGAGTTGTATCGATTTTGATATTTTACCAAATTAAAGATCAGTAAACCGGTATAAATAGTCATAGGAATGTCTATTAACTCATTTTGATTAAATAGTCAACTGTTACTGACTTACTGTTCTATCATCTATTTATAGCTTGCCCCTATTTTTAATAAAAATAAATACGGGTTTTTAAAGTGGCGATAGGAATATTCTTGTGTTGCGGGAGGTGCAGGACACCCAGACTCAGGAACAACTATTTGTGGATCAATAAACAATATTATCGGTACAAAAAGGAGAACTTATTTTTTTCATTGTTAGACATCTACATCAGCATTTTCATCCAGCTATTTTGACTTGAAAATGCCCAGACACAAGGGACTTGCTTAATAATCTATTTTACAAGTCAAATATAACCTCATCCTAAAAACAGATTTATTAATATAAAAAAAAAAACAAAACATAATAATCAACATCATACTTTATTTCGCAGTACTTATATATTCCGTAAGGTGTTTGTAACAGAAGGAACAATAATATTCACCTATCAAATAAGCTGAATAAGTCGCTCAATATACTATAAACTATATTTGCTTTACGAAAATTTTCGTAACAGGAATCAAAGTTTACAAAAAATGAAACAACCATCAGCGAGGATATAATTTGACTAACGATTTCTATCATAAGAAGCATAATTCAAATAAACTAACAGTTCAACGATTAACTCGTAGTATAACTATATTAACAAAGAAATCCAGAAAATTAATTACGCAAGCTTTTTGTGCCAGTGATGATTCAGCTTTAACATAGAGCCGCTTAGAGATATTGTTAATACTGCTGCAACGAAAGAACATAATTGTGTCATATTTAAAAACCTGAAATGTCATGAACACAACTCGGCTGGCTTCTAAACCATTCCGAGGATTACTACTTATGCACAATTTCTGTAATGTGATTAACAGCTACGATTAACCATATTAATTTAAACATTTCATACATTTTCAATGTATTCAATCCAAAATATCACACGACTCGAAATATAAGACTCGATGAAAAATTTCACCAAAATCTTTCAGCTTTTTTGCTTTTAGTGTTTACAGGCTCTATAAATATTTTTTAAGATATTTAATATACCTTATCGTATTGACATACATATTACGATTATTATATGTATATACATGTATTGTATTGTGAAGTCAGAACAGATAAATATCTTTGACTGTATACATCTTTAGATTGGTAAACGCCAGCTATTCAATGTAAAATCAAACCTTAATGATATTAGTTTTATGCAAAAAACTATGAACTGCCCTAAAGTTAACGATGACAATGGTATAGTCGACTCAGTAATGGATCGAACGCAAAGTCTAAGTAGTGAAAAGTTATATGCATAACTAGCTGCGCCCCGCGGTTTCCCCCCTGCAAGTTGCGGTGCCGTGGGAATATCGGGAATCCAGGTCTCCAGCTATCTACACACGAAGTTTAATCGCAATCGGTTCAGTAGTTTTTGCGTGAAAGGGTAACAAACATCCACACATCCTCACAAACTTTCACGTAGTAAGATGAAAGTTAAATAATAACTGTTTTAAACATTCCAATAAAGTAGTTGTCTTAGGTGACAAGCAGCGTTTAATTATATGGCGATTATGTACGTTAATAACACTCTTGAATTTCCAAGTACTTTCTGATAAACTTGTTGTTAAACAGAATAGAAGGTAGAATCTTCAATATTCATTCATTATACTTCCAACTACCCTATTGTATATACATCGAATAATAATGAATATTATAAGTTTTACATACTTACACAAGGATAGAGGATGCATAGCAACAATACGATCAGGACTTCTTTTAGTGTCCGTATAAAAAATATTGGTTTTATCAAAAATACTTTCTTTCATGATCTGAATGAAGACGGCAGTTAAAACAGGGAAAGTCGTGACATTTAATGACACTTCACATATTGTGCGCGTACAAGGTCTTTGCGGTGTTGTTGTTCCGCAAATAAGTTCGGGTCCATTCAACTTTTTTAAAGGAAATTGTTATATATTTTTACAAACATATTATCAGCTCGGTAATTACTATAAATATTTTATACATATATGTTTTAATTAAAACCTTGACTACCGCACTACATAACATACACGGTAGTCCAACTATTGTAAGACTAAAGCTGAAACATTATCAAAATAGATAAATTAATTTTTGTACATTCGTTTGGATGTGTTTACAATAATGTATATTATTTTATAATATCTGATATTTGAGCAACCCTAAGACAGCAATGATACGGTTTAGATGTACCTATTAACCAGAATAAAATTTTTGCATCAGTCATCACTTTTACACAATAAGGCTTAAATGTTGCAATACATACACACATTTATATACCGCTGTTTTCAAATATCAGAATTAATATATAATTACATACACTTCAAATGACAGTCTATAATTAATATATTTGTATAAGCATGGTGTTTACAAGGACATTTTAAGATACATACATACATGAATATAATGCACTAAAAATATATATATAGAACAATATCAAATAGCCTTCATACACATGGCGATACTGCAGGGCTAGCTGCCTTCAAGCTCTTCTGAATTATTTTCATGTTGGCAACACCACACTAAATTAAACCGTCAAGTTATGAGCAGAAACTTTTTAAGGTCCGAATTAGATGATTTAATTAATGTTTTATAGTTAACTTATCTATTTTATTGGATATCTGCGAACAATATATTTGTATTTTAAGCTTTAAATCCAGAGTTTTCAAGCTCTTTATTTGGCAGCAGCAGCCCATTTAAATGGATAGTCTATGCAATAAAATAATGGAATGTTAGCTGCCTAAGCTTGATCATAATTTCCTGGATTTGTGTGACATTCGGATCCACGTATTCCTAATGTCTAGTCATAGGTTGTTCAGCGAGCGCGCCATAGATTACCACCTGCACTTCACCCTTAATTTTCAGGATCTATTTTTAACTCGATGATCTGTAATATAAAGTTCATCAGATAGATAGATGGATACTCTTTATTGCGCACCATAAATAGGATACAATTAAAAAGAAATACATTAGAAACAGTAGTACAATAGGCGGCCTTATCGCAGTCTGCAATCTCTTACAGGCAACCTTTAGATGGACCATACTAGGAACAGGTAATTGGTGGCGCACATTTGTCTTATTAGCCCTTGAGTGTACAATCAGACAAGTAGAAAGAAAAAAAAAATTAGAATAATACCGTGGCTGGCGTGAATATGTTGACATGTCTAAAATTGCTATTTTTCAGGGTGACCATTTTTAAGTTTTGAGGTTATATGTATATGTTGAGATTTCAAGTAACGAATATTTTTTTGGTGACTGAGTGTAAGTTGATATAAGAAAATATCAATGTTCATTCACAAAATCATGTGAATCGTTAATTTGATATGAGGTTTTGTCAAATTATACACGTTAAAATGCGAAATGTCAACATGTTTTCAAAGTCGATTTCTCCAAAATTTATGTATATTGAAACTGTAAATTTTTTTCATATGAATGCCTAATGCGTAGGAGGTATTACGCCAATAAAAAAAAACATGCAAGTCGACATATCAATGTGTTTACGCCAGCCACGGATAGTGCTAATATAAATTTGAATGGTATAAATCTATTTAGGTACATCACAATATAATATATATAAGAGTGATTGATGTAAATAATATACGTAATAAAATAAGTATAACATGAAAACTATAAAAGTATTTTATTTATAGCTTTAAAACTGACAAAAATAATCATTAAAGTAAAGATTAGGGTTCAATGGTTACAATATGGTATGGAAAGTTACTCACTATTGCGCGGTAGTACCACCGCTTGACTGTCGGGCACCGTACACAGGTGAAGATTGTTGTGGAACATGTATTGAATTGTCAGGTGTTTGTCGTCGCCCACACAAGGATCGTAAAAGCCTGCCAGCTCAGACTGTGAACAAACAAAACGCTAAATTCACCCGTCTTTATCACAACATAACAAGATACTAAAGAAAAATACATCCGAGCAAAACAATATTTTCGCTCATATACGTATCTATTGTAATACACGATCTGAAACATCTGCGTTTATGCTAGAGGTATGCGATGTAACTAAGCGGTGCAAGGAGAAAAATTATTAATTACATAGTTACTAATGGTTATCCCCTAAACTGAAAAATCGATTCGTTTTGCTTACGGACATAAAATTTTCGTTGAAAATTCAACAAAATTTTACCGTCCGTAAGCAAAACGAATCGTTTCTTGATTATAGGAACGCGGCATAAGGGAACTTCTAGACTTTTTAGTTTTGCTTAAAATTCCTTACTTAAGTAAGTAAATAAGTGAAACGGGTGGTGAAAATATAGAGACGTTATGTAATCCTAGCTGTTTTAACGAGGTGCATACATACATCATACGTCACGTCTATTTCCGAGAAGGTTCATTAAACACCCACATTTTACCAACAATATTGGTCACACTCTTGTAATATCGCTGTCAATCAGGCACTTTGGGAAATTTGGGATTATATTGAAAGGGAAATGTTGTTAAGAAGGGAAGGCAAGGGAGGAAAGGGGCCATTCATAAATTACGTCACACGTTAAGGGGGAGGGGGGTCGACGAAATGTGATATTGTATAACGAGGGGTCACAAGATTTAAAAAATTTAAAGTTTAAAACACAAAACATTACCTTACATGTAAACGAAAGACTACAAACCGTACTACACGTTTACTAAAAAAAATTTACTACTGCTTTTTTTCAGTTCTGGGTGTAAAATTGGAAAATTATGTGACGTATCGTATACCTATAACTCGAACTGGCTGTTGCTTGGGCCCAGTTTAACGAGATTTTCGACAGAAATGTTGGTTGTCTGGGTGAGAATGCGTTTTTATATTTGGTTTTAAAGTAAAATACAACCTATACTACTACTAATAAGGTTAACATCAATAACCCATAGGTTGAAATAAACGGAAAAAGGGTTATCAAGTTATCATGTTCTTAAGATTATCAAAAAACAATATCATATGTAAACTATATTTTATCGATAAAATAGTTTTTATAAAATAAATATATTACAAGTCAGTTCCTTACAAAAACAGTTACAGTTTACAATACCAAAAAATCTACAAGCATATCCATGAATGAAATTTCCCCTTTATCTACAACAACGTTTACTTCGCCACTGGGATAATCATTCATCACAACGCAGTAAACACAATAGATAAAATGTTCGTCATTCATTCAATAACTAAACGCTTATTAATAACACTAACAAATGGAGGTAATAAACTCCATTCAGTAAGTCATCGTAAAAAACGCAACAAGATAATCAATCTAGACTAATTAGAGTTTCAACAGCTATTTATGAATGAGTGTTGTTATGAATATTTACATTTAAATATTATGCGGGTGATAGTTATTATAGGGGTCTGCTACTTTTAGAAATACCTTAATTGATTACATTTAACGTTTCCAAAGAGTAATTTAGTGTTTGGAGCGTTGTTGTGTATTTTTTTTAAAATTATTATTGTGTAATCGAATAGGCGTTTGTCTTCCAACTCACCTGATGGTAAGTGGTGATGATGATGATGAAGATGGTACACGCCTATCCAAGAAAAACCTACTCACTATACTCTTGAACATTCCAAGATTAAAATTACAAAATTACCGATTACAGACAGAGACAGATACACAAAGTCCCGATGTCGTGGGAATAACAGGATAAAATAATAATAGCCTATGTGTTCACCGATGTCTCCAACTATCTACATACTAAGTTTCATCGCAATCGGTTCTGTAGCTTTTGCGTGAAAGAGTAACAAACATCCATACATCCTCACAAGCTTTCTCGTTTATAATATTGGTAGGATAGTGCACAATATAATTAGAAAGTTATTGGTCCCGATTCTATTGTACACTCGACTAAACTAAAACCCGACTTAATTTCTTCATATGAAATCAACCTTGTCTTCTTCGTAACAAGGTCTATTTGTTACTGGCATCTATTTCTCAGCGCCACTAAATTTCACTAAAACCTGTCAAGATATACTCAACTTTATTTCCACGCAGCGAGAGTCCCCATTTATTCAAATGCCGTATAATTGCCGTATAAAAACTTGTTCAAAACGAACTAAGATGACGTTATTTTAATCGACACCTACGAAGTTACTAAAAACACAGAGCAAAAGAGATGGCATTCAACGGATAGCGGCTCTCGCTACGTGGTATTAAAGTTTATTTAAGCGTCTCAAACTTCAGTCGAAAAATAAATTGCTTATTTCGATAGCGACATATGTTACCTACTTTTTTAAATTTGAAATAAGACCTTGTTTCAAAGTGTACAAGGTTTACATTTTGTATGGAGCAAAATTTAGTCAATTATAGTCAAAAGAGTAATACAACAGAATTGACACCATTATCAATATTGCCAGTTTCCGCAGGTGGTTATTTACGCTTGACGCTTTAAAAGTAAAAAAAAACGTACGATGATTTAGGTATCGGATCTGCAATCAACAGCAACAACACTATCGTCGAGAATCTACTATTGACCATTGATCTGAGATACTGAAGTTAACGAGAATTCTTCTTGCGAGTTGTCGACGTTTACGTGTACGTTACAGCGTGTAAGTTTCACCTTTGCGAAAATCTTACAGAAACGTCTTTCGGTGGATACTTATCAATAGACATCGGATTATATGCGTTTGCATGTTTGCATATGCATAAAACGAAAATTTTACAGCGTTTTTGCATATTTAAGACATTTTCATTAATAGTGCTTATTTCAGTAGTTAAATGTGTCAGTGTCAATATTATTGCACAGAATGACACCCTTCCGATTCACTATCGGAAAAGGGCCGATGCAAATTAAATGTAATTCTATCTAAAAACCAGAGTCTTGAAGAAATAAAGAAAGTTAACACATTTATCAACGGCACCGGCCAACCTCTGCCTCGAGAAGTTTCTGCAGAAATGGCGCCAAATTTCAAGTTCTGTCCGGTAACGTCAGTTTACGTAAAGAGGTTATTTTCAGGCTACAAATTAATATTAAATGACAAACGTCATAAATTTACTCTAGAAAATCTAGAACACCATGCAATTCAGTGTCTCTATAAACTCTATAAACCGTTCGTCCGTTCCTTTTTCTGTTGATAATAGATGCTCTGACATTGCTCATACAAGAAAAGGCACCTAAACTGAATACATGCTCTGTGATTTTGGGGGTCTTTCCAATCTTGAAACTGTTTCGCTAAATAGAATAGCGATACCAGTTTACTCCGATTTCAAGTACCTCGAATCGCTTCTACAAAGCGATGGCGAAAAAAACCGGACTGTACAGTATGCAATCAATACAGGGTGAAAGAAGTTGCGACAGATAACAGGAACAATGTGATCCCAGGTTTCTTGTTAAACTGAAAGGAGAGATCTATAAGAAGATCATCAGATCTGCCGTCCTGTATGGATCTGAAAGTTGGCCCACCAAGAAAACAGATGACAAGCGCCTGCTTGTAGGTGAAATGTATTCACATTGAGATGGATCTGTGGTGTGACTAGGATTAACAAGGATATAAAAAGATGACAAAAAGTTGAGGAGCAATAGATAATCGTGGTATGTACATGTAAGTGAATAGACTTTTATGTATAGAATTATACGAATACGGGTGTATGGACGACCAAAGAAAAAGTGGATAGACTGCGTGAAAGTGGCTAGAAAGGGAGGAAACAGTGAAATGGCAAAAGATAGAGTAGAATGGATTAAAAGAACACATTGCACCGACCCCAAACAAATTTGGAAGAAAGGGTACGATAACAATAAAAATAAAGATAAAAATAAATATTTTTGCCTGAATTAGATCGACTGAAGGACTAGTCTCCTCCATACACGCACGTATAGCATTGTGTGTAAAAACGAATGAATATTAAAAAAAGGAAAAAGTATTATGAACAAAATTAAATTGTGCTACAACGTCATTAGACCCAATGTGAAATGTAATGGTTTGTTAATAGTCTTCCTCGTACATAGTCTTACACGTTAACATACGAATATGAAGACACAAAGATCAAGAAGGGCCATTTTTTTCGTAAAATGCATTCTAGATTCTTCTTCTAAAGATTCAAGTAAACAACTACATACCTTGCTAGCTTCGAGTAGTTCTAACCGCGAGTCCTTAATGAGGCACTGAACAGGTATTGTGACGTCGATCACTTCACCGAACGCTGTGGGTGACTCAAGAGACGACGCGTCCCCGGCCTGCTCCATTCCCACTTCGTGATCAGTAGCATCTATATAAAGAATATATCAGTTATTTCATAAAAGTAAGCAAAGGTCATATTAATCACAAAAAGTCCGATAAAAGAGACCGAAATTTTATGGTTGGATTTTCACATTGAGTGGTGCTTTGTTAAGATTATTTGAGAAGAACTAGTATTATAAAACGCGAAGGTGACTTTGTTTTTTGATATGCTTTCACATCTAAACTACTCAACAGAACGTGAAATTCTGCATACACGACACACGCCTGTCGGGTGTACTGGAAAGATCAAAGGGTAACTTATAAATAAAAATACTGTCAGTCATAGGACTGCACGTCAGAACTGAAAACACACACACATCTCTACCTATATATGTATCTGAGCGTGAGAGGTGACGCAAGTTTAGTGCTTTTTCCCCATACCGAAAGTGCCCAACGTGCCTAAAGAAGTTTCCACTTCGAAAATTACTGTATTTAGATAGAAGAACTTTAAGACGGTCGTCCGGCTTGATAAAACCTACATTAACGCAAGCGGAATCGCGGACAATAACTAGTAAGATAATAACTTAAGAGGTCTCAAACTTAAATGAAAATGTTAAAATTTTGGCGGTCTTGTTTAAACAATGCACTAATATATTACACGCAAATATTATATTACAGGCTATTTGCCTATGTCCGCGCGCACTACTGTTAAGTGCAAACCATTCAGCTAACAACGGCAGTTTTAATCTTCAACTACAATTTACTTCAATTACGAAGGTGAGGTCGACAATTTGTCATCATATGCAACCGTCACCAGACAGCAAAAAATGGGAGTAGGTATTTCATCAGCAATTCTTTGGGCTATGTCGGTGACCCGGGTCCCCATATAATCTCATGTTTATTTGGGGTTTTTGTTGGTTCAATATCTGTAATTGTATCTGCTAACGCGTCATGCAGGTAGAAATTCGTTGGAAATTAACACGTCAAGTTAAATCGACGTCGAATCGAAATCGTGGCATGCATGTCCCAGCATACGACTGGCACGTTCTCATCATTTCGTGAGATCCCGTCTCTTTAAACTTCTTCACCCATATCTTTAATAAAAGAAAGAGCAACAGCACACTGAACCAAGACGTAAATCGAATCCAACGCGAAAGAAGCGTCTCACACGTGTTGGCATGGATTGACTAGTTACTTAGCAAAGCAGAGAAAGAAAAAAAAACACAGAACAAGGAAGAAATTGCATAAAAATTGGTGTTCTAAAACCCTAAACCGGGGAATTAGTTGACAACTTTTACTTAATGTGATTATAAAATTCTAGGAATTTACTTAATAAATTCAAAGACCACGATTAGTTTCAGAATTATGCGTAACATACAGTTTTGCTTCAAATGCATGAAGTTGTCTTCTTAAAAAATCGAGCATCCTTAAGCTCAAACTAATTAATATCTTACCAGCTGGTAACTTTCCATACAACGCTCGCAATATGACTAGGCCTTTCTTCTTTTCCTCATCGGATCTGATTCTTGAATATGTTTCCCTCATAAGTTCCACTGTAACTCGTGCTTGTCTTTGCATTTCCTGTAATCTGATTAGATAATATAGTTGTTATATATATGATTTAGATAGTTATTCTATTATTTGTTTCCTTCATTGACACTTGATAGCTACAAGTTCATATATTAATGAACTACTATGATACCGCTACTATTCATATCATGGTTGAGATGATATTAAACTATGTGTATTCTTTTATTTCCTTTTTGACAGTTCGATTAGTGGTCAATTAGTGATGCCCCAACATGTTACCGATTCGATTAAAAATAATAATTGATTTCATTTTAATTTTAATCAATTTAGAAAGCTAGCTTTAGTTAAAAACACTGAACTCGTTTAACAAATTATTTTACCCACGTCCAGAATCAGTTCCTGTGTATAATATAATATTAAACACAGAAACTGATTCTTATTAATGTTACTGAGGACTAGAGTGAGGAATCTAGTGTGTATCATCTTTCATTTGTTCATTATTTAATGAAAATAAAACGATTCAAAACTATACACAAAAGGTTTTAATATAATATTTCGATTGATAACTATGCAGTAGAAACATTTGTTCTCATCACTAGATACAATGGTACTAGGTAAAATAGGTAAAAAGAAAATTATTTATTTAAAAAAATACTACAATGTCTCCAATGTCAAACGATTGTAAATTTTATAATGAAATAAAAAATAGTAGTAATAGTAATCTATATATTTTTCTAACAGCGCATTTCAGAGTTAAATTTTAAGTATTCTGACATAGTTAGATTCTAAAGCAACTTACAAAAAGAAAACAAACGAATAGACAGAGTATAATAATAGTTTTCAACAATGGCTGCAATGCTCACCTTTCATAATTAGCCTCCATAGATCTCTGCCGGTCACGATCCTGGCGCTCCCTGGCTATGGGATCTAATATTAGTTTCTTCAGCACAAGCCAGGAGACTAGAGGTACTACAGTCGCGTAAAAAACAGGCGAAGGCATCACCTCCTCACAGAGGTGAATTGGCACTACTATTGTTTGTGATGAACATGTCCATCTGTAAAGAAAACTTTGACTGTGTTACTGATTCTCACTGGATACAATTGAATAAATATAAAACACTAAAACAAAAAATTATTGTTGGGTTTTCTATTATTTAGCTTGCATATGTAAATGTAAGTAAATAAGTAAGCAAGTACTCTTTATTGTACACCGAATACATATATACATATAAAAAAAAATTAAACATAAGATGCACACTGGGCCTTATCACAACAAGCAATCTCTTCCAGGCAACCTTTGGATGGACAGGACTGTAAGAATTTAGTGTGAGAATAGAATTAAGTTTAAAATCGGAAGAATCATATTTCGGCTAACACAGTCGTTAGCGACAGCATTAAAAGAAATGCTTAATATACTCTTTTTAACATCACAATCAGCGAACTGATTAAAGACACAAGGTGGAGCCAGAATCTTGCTGTTTTAAATTTAACCGTTTTTTATTTCTTAATAAATAAGCGCGAAATGAATATGCTTTATTTTAGTATTAGTTGCCGACCGAGTGAATTGGTATACATAAATAGAGCATAGAAGTGAACATATACAGTTTCATGCCCATGGCAGAAATTTTTGGTTTTTATTTATATTTTTATTTTGTTGATTAATTTTCATTGATTTCTTATCACAAGGCTCAACCATTTGGAAACGGCAGCGGCAGTACGGGATGTAAAGACTAACGCATTTAAAAAGCAGCTCAATTTTGCCTCCAGGTCCTTCAAAACAGATATTGCCAGGGCGAAGTCGGAGCACTTCGGCAGAATTGGTGAGAGACTGGTGGTCGTTCAGCTGGTGATCTTCTCGTATATCTGACTCACCGGTGGGCACAGGCGATCGAAACCAAGGGGGAGGCGTTGTCAGTCGATTTGGACATAGCGAAGGCCTTCAATCGGATCTGGCACAAAGTGCTTCTCTCGATGCTTCCTTCCTATGGGCTTCCCGAGAAATTGTGCAACTAGATCACCACTTTTCTCGCAGACAGAAGCATCAAGGTCGTTGTCAACGGTGCATGCTCCGACTTCAAGTCTGTGAATGCTGGTGTCCCACAAGGCTGTACCCACGCTATTTCGTCTGCATATGAATGATGTGCTGCAAATCAGCAGCACTATGCCGATGACATCACGAGTGATGCCTTGTATACCGGTCCCGCTAACATTTCTCAGGGAAACGTAACTGAGAGTCGATCCAAACTTATATCTAAAATCGAAGCTTCCTTAGGAGTTTCTGCTTGGGGTCGACTTAATCTAGTCCAATTTTACGTAACGAAGACACAGGTTTGCACGTTCACCGTCAAAAAGATACCGTTTGTCGTATTACCTCGCTTTGAGAGCACTTCCCCAACTGCCACAGTCAGCATCGGAATCCTTGGCGTCGATATATCGAGCGAAGTTCAGTTTCGCGGTCACTTGGGAGGGTAAGGCCAAATTCTATAATCCAATATCTATGCAGGAGCACCCCAGTACCAGCTTCTCCCTCTGGACCGCATTCAACGGAGAGCGACTCAAATCGTCGATTGCCAGGATATTTCAGATCGGCTTGACCCCTTGGCATTGCGTAGAGATGTAGCTTCACTCTGCATTCTCGCCTGTATCGTGGGAAGTGTTCCGATTTATTGTTCGGACTTATACCGGCCATTTTTTTGTTGCCGTCGTTCAACGCGACAAAACTTTCATCCCCATCACCTGGATAATTGGCAATGCACCACTGTGCGGTTCTTCAGAATTGTTTTGCCTCGCACATCCAATCTCTGGAACAAATTATCGCCTGCGGTATTTCCGGACCGATACGACCGCACTGACCGAGAAAAGAGCGCACTCCCATTTCAAAGGCCGGCAACGCACTTGTGACTCTTGAGCTGCAGGTGTTTATGGGCGACGGTAGTCACTTACCATCAGGTGACTCGTCTGCTCGTTTGCCCTCTATAATATAAAAAAATATAATAAGCAGACGGTTATAGATCAACACAGGTTTACCATTATAATGTTTTCTATTACAATGGTAAATTTATATTATTATTATTAATATATATATTTATTCAGATACTGGAACATATCACTGGATAGACAGATAGATAGAACATTCTTTATTTTACACCAAAGTTGGACAGGAATTAAACATAGTAACAGTTTATACTAAGCGGCAAGTACCATGGGCGGTCTTATCGCTGAAAGCGATGTCTTCCAGACAACCTTTGCATGGAAACAACAGAGGAAAATAATCGGTATACCACAAATATTTAGAACGGGAGCATGAAATAATAATTATAGTATCTAGGTAAAGCGAATGATATTATGACTTATCTGAGAGTAAAAAAAAGGGTGAAAAGGAATACGTGAAGTATTTACATAAATATATATACACACACATAAACATACATAAATGTATACAGAAAACATACATATATATAGTGATAAAAATTACAACTCAAAGGAGGATGCCCATTCATGGCTTCACTTTTAGACGTTCGCATCATTATTTCAAATGTTAAATTTTTTTATTAATTTTAATGTGACTTTTCGACCCCAAATCTCTTCTATAGAACTTTGGGTTTGAAATTAAATCTTAGAAGGACTAAAACTTGAATTGACCGTTTCCATTTTAAGTGAAATGTTGCCCTTATATTAAATAAACCATTAATGATTGAATTCAAATAAACACCGTTTTAAAATAAAATGTTTAAATAATAATATACGTGATAATAATTCGTAATGTCAAATTAAAATATATTGCAGTTTAGTAATCTTATTATTTGGTGTATGTAGTCGTAGTTTATGTAGTGAATGTATACTTCAGTGTTAGTTTTGCCTTAATTTATACATGGTAATAAAAAAAACCTCTAACGTCAGTGTCACAATATTTTCTCGTTGTTGTTTTTTAACCTAATATTGGCATTTAATTTCTCAATAACCCCAAGTTATGTTACAATATACGTTTATATTTCAGATAATACTCAGTGCAGGCTTAATAATGCAATTTATACATATTTGACACAGCATAAAAAAGTGTGAAACTGAAATGGGCAACCTCCTTTGTTATTCAAATACAAATTCTTTATTTAATAATATTGATCATCAATTATTCGAAATCGTAAATTTCAAAAAATTTATTAAAAATTATAGTTCAATGCACACAGAGTCACCACAACAATATTTCGCTTTGTCAAATTTAAAATTATTTGAAAAAATGGGTAACATAATATCATATCTGCCTGTCTCGATCTATAACCGCCCGTTTCCAAATGGTTGAGCCTTGTGAGAAAAAATCGGGCAAACAAACTCACGGCTACCCTTTTAAAAAAACCAGGCAGTTTAAACAATATTCAATAAATTTTATTACATCATTTTATTGTGTGCTATTATGTTATTAAAATTAAAAGTAACTAAACTAAAAAATGGATATGACAGTAGAGAAACTGAAAATTAAGAAAAAAGAAAAACATAAGAGATATAAAATAAGAAACTTATTAGCTCAAATTGCATTTCTATTAAGTATATGAAATAGCCTGTGAATCCAATACAATTCAATCCCAAGTCTTTATCCTGTATATAATCCACTACTGAGTAAATAGCCTTTAAGGCATAGGTGTCGTTTTACTGTGGACTTAAACTTGTTTATACTTAACATTTGAATAATATTTTTTTTATTATAATACCGCACAAATTGACCTCGAAACGACTTGTTAATTTTTTGGAGCCTAGAGGCAGGTACAACAAGTTTATGTTTATTACGTGTTAAAAGAATATTACATCACTTTTTTCCCAGAACTGATCTTTATTTTTATGAAGGTAAATCAGGTTTTCATAAATAAATGCCCAATGATAAAGATTCAGTAGTTTAAAAACATTGTTTGGACTAATTGTGGTCGTTTGTTAATGATAAATGACACACACATGTACATGTTTAAATAATTTTTTTATAAACACCATCTCCAAAAACCCGGAACCTTACTTAAGTTTGAGCATAACACCACTGGGGACTCCGAGCATGACAGCCGCTGACACGCTGCTGTTCTGCGAAACTTTCTTCTCAGCTCCATATTCAGCTATCGCACCAAATGTGCCGAACCTGAAACCAAAGCATTTTATACATACAAATACGTGTATGACCAACATGGTAATCATTTCAGTCCACCAGACCTCATTTTTTGGTTTGATTCAGACCATTTTAGAATTTTATTTTACAGATTTATAGCTTTAATATAAATAACAATTCGCTTTGCAACAAGTTAGTTTCGCCTTTTGTCTATACTTTAGCATTACTGTTTCAAACACATTTGTCATATTATTATGTAACGTTTAAATAGCGCAAAAAAAATAGATTGCTTGTGGCGTAGCTAAAATAAAATAATCGCAAATGCATAACAATACAATGTTTTTCCACCCTGATCAGAAAATATACACATAAGAACAATCGAAATGAATAGTGGTTTTAAAAGTGTTAGAATAAATCTACGTAATCGGTCAAATTGTTCTCTGTCAATCATTAGTGTTACCGATTTGGCCTTAATGGCAGAACCGGTAAAACTATGGATGGTATACTAGAGATCGCCTGGTGGTACGCGTGTAGCCTGATGTAGCTGTTTTCAAACTTTAAGTATTCCTAATTTCACGTTCGCGAACGAAGGTTCACAAAATTTTCTTAAACTATGAATTCTTTTTATGTATTTGAATATAGATTTTCAATATCCGAATAAGGGTTTTAGATAAAATGGAAAACTGCCATGAAGAATTGGAAAATACAGGAAAAACGGAACATACTTTTTCTAAAAGTGAAAATGTGTATTTAATCCATTGAATACACATTTTCACTTTTAGAATAAGTATAAAACTTGATTGGAATCAATTAATGGATTTGAGCAAATGGTGTCATAGAGATATCTCATATCTTGAATTAGCACATAACTATTTAAAATCCAGCTGAAGACAAAGTAAGTCCTTAATAAAAGCATATTGCATATTTTTTCTTTTTAATTTACCAGCCTTAGAATATATATAACAATAAATTTAAAAAAAGTCCACACCAGCCACATTTATTAATATTTAAAAAATTGACTTACTTTAAAGCCAACCTTAGTTTCATATCGTGCTGTGGCATCTTCATCATAAAATTAAAAGATATGAAGGAGTGCGGGTTTCCAATCTGAAGAGCTGTGTTGGTGTGAAATTTTTCTGAGTCACGCACATATATGGTAGTCATTGAGGATCCGCTTGCGCCACCCGCTCGGTATGTAAGATATCCCACTGAATGTGCATCCAGTTGTAAAGCCAAAGCTGTAAAAAAAAATTAATAAAACACCTAGTGTGAAAAACACTACAAAATGCAAATAGTAAGAAACTAATAGAACTCAATCAAGCATGCATTCAATATGGTATTTATTTATATTATACCGGGTGTAAGTGAAACGCGAAAGCGAAGACAGACAATAGTGCTGATGTATTTCCATCAATCAATAAGCAACTTAGCTAGCTAAGAGAAATATATAAGTGATAGTACAGTTAGCTCCAATTAACAATATTTTTAAATAACAAATAATATTTAAGCACTTGTATGAATAAATTTAACTTACTTGATATAAGACTTGGTGATACACCTCTTGGTGTAAATTGCAACACTGTTCCACAATTCAAAAACATTAGACGGGATAATGTTCTAAATATCTTAAACCCAACCAGGGGTCCATTTCCTATACCACATTCCACTTCAGTCCAACCTTTCTCAGAGCTAAGATTTCTGTTGCATACATTAACAGAACCGGTACCTAAAATATTGAATTCAAATGTATTCCTGTAAACATAGGACCATCAAATGCATTTTTAAATTAGCAATTATCACCTATTCCATTCTGTGTTGATATGTTTCCTGATAAAGTCATAGTGTTTCTTAATGTAACCGGTGCATCAATAGATTGTTGTATAGTCATGCCAGATACCTCAATAGTGGGCATAAAAGTTTGATCTTCCCTAAAACAAAGGATAAAAATAATTCAAAAATGCTAAATGAGTTCACTCCTTTTGGATTGCAAAATAATATAATATTTAAATAGTAACATATCTAATAAAAAGTATAATAACTCATTATGTATCTAAAAAATAAACACAGTATGGCCGGTCATGAGACAGCAAAAAAAGATTAACTAAACACTATACTTACTAAAACCTAGATAACAAAATATTAAAAAAAAAAAATGATAATAAGCAACACTCACAAAATTTCATACTCATCATAATATTTCATAAACATATCAGTTGCATTGACAGACAATGTGATAGTTCCACGAGGATTAGCGCTCTGCTGAAGTCTCCGCTCCTCCCTCTCCCTTTTCAACCTGCAATATTTTTTCTTAAGTATTCAAGTGCACAGATTATATTTATACATCAGGGTGTCTTAATAGATTATCGAAAGAATTCTTTCTTATCAAGATTCGGAAGAGAACAGGCATGGGACTTTCTTATGTATCACAACTGTCACTTATTAGTGAATGGTAGAAGGAAGGTGAATATTAAAAGTTGTCATTAGAAAATGTCTCATTTCGTTATTTTATAGAAGCATGCTTAGTTAAATGTTAAAAAGAAATAAGACGAATTCTTGTGTTTACCATTTTTGGTCCTCAATAATTTGCATTCATACATTATTCTCAGATTAGTGAGCAAACACAGAAGCAATAGCAGTTGACTATAGAAATGTACTGAGTTGACATTTTGTAACTCGGTTCTCTTCTTCATACTTACTGAGTTATAATATGTTGAATAAGTACCTTTCATATTCATCTCTGATTTCCCTAGGGGTGCGTGTACGGAATATCACTTCCCATCCCTCTACTTCAAGTCCACGTTTACCTGAATATCAAATAAAACAAGTTGTACCCGAAACACACTGCAAATGGACCAATGTGCGAACTGGAAAATCTTCAAAAAATAAGTAATTTCAAATAATATGGCCATTAGCATTGTGTGGCAGATAGACATTATGCATCTAGCACATTTCCTAATCTCACTATTTTATTTTTGCAACTTTTTATGGTTTAATCTGATTTAAAAAACATTTTAAACTTATAAATGTAATTTTATTTGGTAAAATAGTCAATTGCCTAACCCATGGGTTCAGTTGAACACAGACATCACAAAACTAAAAGCTCTAATATGGTTTCTACACACTCATAAAAGTACCTAAGGAATAATAGTCATTTCAGGTTTTTCACCACAAAAATTTTAAGCTGTAGAAGTGTTACCATAGGAGCCTTTTTAGAAAAATAATCATAAAATGTTACCAACCTAATGTATCATAAATAGCCCTTTTGTGTGAGTCAGAAAGTACTTCATATGCTTCCTTCACTTTGTTGAATATCTGTTCAGCCCATTTCTGTTTATTTGGATCTGTGCTGTGTTTATCTGGATGAAACATGCGTGAGAAGCGGCGGTATGCACTGTTTATTTCTTCAGGAGCTGCCTGCACATAGAAATATAGATTTAAAGGACTGAGAAAGTTTACTTAGTATGCAGTGTTCAGTAAACATATAATTTAAATCGCAAGAAAGTCTCTCAGAATGGATTCAAACCAAAGTAACACAAGGGCAAGACACCTGCAGCAATATAAGGATAATATAAATTACCTTTGTTGTCTGCATAAAGGTGCTTACTAATTAATACCTGTACGTTTTTTGTACAGATAGATATCCATTAGTATCAATGTATTTACACATTTAACAAAAATACCTCTTTGGGGTTTGTAGTAGGTTTGATAAAATGAAACTTTCTGTCTTACTTTACTGTTAGTAAAATTTACAGTCATTGAAATGAAACAAAATATAAAAGTCTAATTTAAAGAACTTATGGGTAAATCACACGATAGATTAAATTCAAGGCCTACAAACAACAACTTAAATTTTTGATAAAAGATTTTTATTCTTACTTTTAGCAATTTCCTTAAGATAAATTAAAAGAATAAATGAATTGCACAACCTGAACAAGTTAGGTTTAGATTGCACAAGCTTAAACTAACATAATACAAGGAAGCATAACAAATACACATACATACTAAAAACAGAGAGGAGTATCCGCAGTCTCATTAAAACACTGTTCATCGAGTGGCAAATGCCATAGCTATTCCCTTTTACAAACAAATCCACTTATTAATAAAATGTTGTTAACATTTTTAAGAACTTTAAGCCTAATATTCTTCATTCTGGACAAGGAATAGGAAATAGCAGTAAAAATTATTTATAATCTATTAGAACATTTTATTTTTATTGTCCATAGGGTAAGAGTAATATTTATGCCTTACATGTTTTAAAACATGACATCGTCGCAGTTAGGAGTATGAGATTTAAATTTCTTTTGAAAACCAAATAAACTAAATATAAGTAATTTAATTGATTTCATGGAAAAATTCATGATTGCCGAATGTACCGCTCCTAACCTACAAAATATGTTTATCTCGTACATATATCGTTAATGCGTCTAAAATAAAAACGGACTAAATAATTGAAATAGCTCTCGCAAATGTAAGGGATTCGGTGCAAGTAATTTATCAGGATATATTTTCCGTTATATAATATTGATAGTATAGAATTCTGCAATTCAGTATTGGAAAGTACACGTGATTTATATTTACCGTTTTCGAAACATTCAGTAACTGATAGTAGTTCTCTTCCAGCAAGATATTATCGCCTTCTTCGTCCATTTTTAAGATAAAAATATAATTTCTAATGAAAATTACGGCATTCAGCTCTTCCAGAGATAGATGATAACTTTTTTAGGCGCCGCAATGACATTAGGAGGGCGCTACTTGTGCCTTGTTCACAGAGTATATACAATTTTTTTTATAAGAATAAAGTAATTGCCAGTATTATTATATAAATGTGAGAATTTAATAATATAAAATATAACTTATAGTGCAGTCGGTTGAGCAAATGTGATGGTTGTGACTCTGTACAATTACGTTTTTGGTTGGAATCAATCGTTACAACAACTTACAGAACAAGAAAGATTTTGAGCCTTGTTGAGCTTGATTATCTTCAAATTTACAATACCTACAGTCAAGTATAGATAACATATTTATGATGAATGAATTAATTTAAATGTTATTACAACGCAACGAGGCAATTCACGATGTATAACAGATTCTCTCTAAATTACTACTGACGCACACTAATACACATTAGAGTGGTAATAAAAAACGGAATTGAGGCCTCTACACCAAGTTTTTAATTTTTTCGTCAGGGTAGTCTAATCATCTGTTCTGTTCATTGAAAAAATCAATGGTGTATCCAAACTATAAAATGAACGAATTAAAATCCAAATGGAACTCTATGGCTAGTTGCCAGTGCCTCGGTGATAACGAGACGTCATTGACGCAAGCATAGACAATTATTTTACATAAATTTCTGATCTGTGATTTTCTCTCTCGTTTAAAATGTGGATTAAATTGAATATAATTTTTAAGAATATTCAGTTCATTGATATTATAAATGTAGGATTTTAAGTTATTGCGTTTTGTTCGTTTGATTGATATCAAACTTCGGAATTTTAGAGGTAATGTTGTTTTGTCTACGTTTTTATTATTATACTTTATAGCTGTCTATATTGTAACTGTAAAAAAAATCTTGTTTTGAATTGTTAACTACTTAGAAAGTTGTTAATTATTTGATTAATAATGACTTACTTGTGTGCGCGATTAGGGCTTTTGTGGCTATCTTAAATTGTGTAGGTGGATGTTGTTTTCAGTCTATATTAAAATGGCTGTTACGTGTATAATTGTTGCGGTAAGCTTAATACTGTCAAAATATTATGTTTTCTAGTTTTAAGCCAGGCCGTAGGTCTCTTGCGGAGATAGGTATGTGCTATGCTAGAGATGCACCAATAATTTTACTCAGCAAGAACTCACCAGGCTTTCCCCTCTCAGGAGCATTAATTACGCACACAAGCATAACTTCTGTGAAAGTCTCGTAATAAATAAATCTTCATAATAAATTAGAAACTTTTAAGTACTTATTAGTTTTGGCATTCCTTAACTACTTTATTAGTTATGCTTAAAATTAAGATAGATTGTGGAAAATGTTTAGTTTCATTTTCTTATTATATTTAAGTAGTAGTCTCATTATTATTTTTTCTAATATGTTGCAACAATTTTTTTATGTGCTTACAATATAAATTTTAAGTAATATTGATAAAATTGCATTTCTTTTAGTTGTAAATGAAACAATTCACAAGGCAAGTATGCAAATCCTCTCAAAGCGTGGTATCAATAAATTACTCTATTTGTTAAGAATTTGGTTCAGTAACATTGAAAAATCATATAATACACATAACTGATGTCATTACCAACATCTTCATATTGCTATTTTCTTACGCAAAAAGTAAGGATGTTATAAGCTTAAGGTGTGTATCTGTGTGTCTGTCTGCAGCCTCATAGTCATAGCCACTGAAAGGTTGGTCAGTATTTTTTGTTTGACTATTGACTTAGTCAAATAACCTTTCAAACAAGCGTTTATACTTGTTTGTACTATATTTCAACAAGATTAAAGATGTATCTCCATATGGTGTAGGTAAAGTTTAAGTTGGTAAGTAGCATTTTATGACTCAACCAGTCCACAATTCCTATAAAGCTCAGTAATTATTTGTCATAATAAGATTAATATAATTATCTTTTTATTTTAGTCAGTCTTTGTTTACTCTTATTAGTCTTATTATTTTTATAGAAGTTTGTGAGATCACATTAAGTTGCACTTTTCAGCCAGCACAATTTTTGTCTAAAAGATTAAATTATGACTAATTGGACTGTGTCAAATTAGATGACTATGACATTGCTACTAGGCCTAGGCTTGTGTCATTTGAACAAAGTTCTAATTTGGAGACTGAATAGAGTAATTATGTAGTTAACAATGAAAACATACTTGTTTACATTTACAAAAATAAGATACAAAACTGGTACAAAAATTTTTACTGACCTATCTTAGAAACTTTCAGTTGGCCTTGTTTAGACACTAAACTTAATAAAATATTTTTCAACTTATATTTATATATTAATGTAGCAATAGTGACTTTCAAAAATTTCTATCAAAAACGAACAAACAGCCCTCCAGACACAGTAAAAGTCAGCCTAGTAAATCGTGCATGACAGCATTTTTGATACATCAACCTTATCTAAAATAATTTCCTTCATTTCATTACTAAGGTGATGTAGGATTAATACTAGACAATTTAAGGAGTTGGACATGTGACCTTTTGAAGGACTTGTTAGAGACTGGTAGTTAGACTAGTCTAGTAGACTTGTATGGTTTTATAGAAATATAACACTTTGATACTCTCAACTGAAAATGTCTCATTTCGTTATTTCATAGAAGCATGGTTCTTAAGTTAAATGTTAAAATGAAATAAGATGAATTCTTTTATTTACTTATCAGTTGAATATCAACTGCTGCCTGATAAATAATAATAATTTTTGGTTGGTGGTATCCCCATGAACAGAAACTATGATATAAATGATAAACGCATGCCATATGTGCAAGGCTTAAACTAACCCTTATTGATCATTCTAGTAATTAACTACATCACATCTCTACATCACCTCACTCCAGCTCAGGTCAACCTATCAACTGTGTTCCTCATTCCAGTCTTCAAATCAACTATTTTGCAAGGCATTAGATGATACTTAAACCTCTTAAGACATGTAGAATTTGTATTCATGTTACATTATAAATTGAAATCACTTTAAATTATAACTTAAAATCAATTTTTGCAGTTACCATTTATTTCTGATGGCTAGTGAAATGGCACTGTAGATTTAATTGTTCTTGGACATCTTACTCTGTGAAAGAATAATGGGGAAATTATATTACCATCTGCTTTTCACATCTCTTAAAACATTGCTACAACGGCGATCTTATCCTGATACACGAAGGGAGTAAAGTTGTAGGGTGTTGTTAAATGATATTGTATCAACTTTACCAAAAGTTACTTACAAAAAGTTTTACTGAATACACTAAAAGTCTAATTTTCTTCTCATATTACATTTACTATTAATAATTGATAATGCAAAATTTGAAGATGAGTGGTTGATTAGGTAAGGTTTGCCATAGTAACAAATGATCAAACAGACAAATTCGAATTAATTATATGAGAGTTTATTAGAAATGACTTGGGATGTATAAAAATGTTGAGTATCAATCTGAATTGCTATCTGTTGTGAGAAAGATAATGTATAACACTTCATCTTTTTTTTACATTGATAAGATTAGAAGTAAGACAAATCCAATAAAACTGTAAATTAGGTGATATTTTCGCCGTGTTTGTTACACAGAAACTTTTTATGTGTATCAACTGTATTAATACGTGGTGTAAATAAAAATGCATAGGAAGTTAAGTAGAACAGGTTTGTAATTATAATTTTTTTCATACTCTGTCTGATTGTAACATTGGCTATATTGTCTTGCATACTAAATAATGTAGCCGTGAATGATTTTGCGGGATAAGAAAATTGCATTAATGGCAATTGAATTAATAAATTGGTTTGAGGGCTTTAACTTCCCAGTAACAACAACAGTTGAAAAGTCAGGCAATTCAGAGGTATGTAATACTTATTTCGTGATCGTTATTATTTTTTTCTATAAAACTAGGAGCTAGGAAATGTCATATAAATAATACGTAAAGAGAATCGTTTTTAGCCCCTTGAAGTTCATATGTAGGTGCAGAAAGCTAAATTTTATAAACAACTAGCTGGTGATTGCGACTCCGATTTTCAGCTTTCTTAATTTTTCGTTCCTTAAGAACTTCTACAAAGTATTAGAAAACATAAAAAAGAAGATGAATGAAATCGGTTAAGTCGTTCTTAAGTTATGGCGTGATAGGGAAATAGAGATTCATTTTTATATAAATATTTATTTGTTTATAACTTTATGCACATTTGGTACATTGGCGGACTTAATGCCTAAGGCATTCTCTACCAGTCAACCAATGGGTGATGCAGAGAGAGAGTTAAATAATTGTACAGTAAATGAAGTACAAACTAATATTTTTCCACATAATACACAAATATACATATCCTGTAGCCTAATAAATAAAAATATAAATACATATCATATACTTACATAAACATACATACATGCTTAAATGTAGACATGATCACCATAAACCCATTATCACATACCTGAGTATAATATATCCACGAAAAAGTATATATATTTTAACAATATTCAATGACAATTAAATAACCATTGAAGAGTTGAATCTGCTAACTCTTTGAGTAAGAGCTCCTTTACTTTCACTTTAAAAATAGATGACATTTAAATAAAAATAAACATGTAAACTGCTACAAAAAGCAACACAGCTTCAGTATATTCATCCAATATTTTTTAGGGATAACGCTAGATTCGAGATTACAATGGGGCCCTCAGATAACATCTCTTTCGAAGCGGCTAATTTCAGCAGCATAGATATGCTGTAAGGAAAGTTCGCCAATTAACGGACATAGATACTGCACGACTAGTTTAGTTATTGCCACAGTATCATGCAGTGGTGTAACAATAGGGTGGCAGAGCGGGCAAAATGCTACGGCCCCACGGCCCGAGGGGGCCTCCGGGTACCAAACCTGAACCCCTGAACAGAGGAGGCACTAATTACAAAATGTATATAATAATATAAGTTATAAAATTTAATAAACCTAATAAAATAGATGAGTTATATAAATGAAATATCAAGATTTTAACACATCCGTAAGAAAATAATGGCCAAGTGCGAGTCAGACTCATACACATCCGATAAATTAGTTACGGGCCTCAGGTATAGTTGCGCCACTGGTGTCATGTCTCGGTCACGGTATTTTGTTATAGGGGCGCGCTGCAGATATAGAATCAATATTCATTCTGCAGAAAAGAGCTATCAGAGCCATTCATAATCTACGTAGTCGCGAATCCCTTAGGGATCTATTTAAGGAAATTAGCATCTTCACGGTGCCTTGTGAATATATTTATGAAAACATAATATACCTACTCTACAAAAAAATTACAAAACGATGTGAATAATTATATTTCTTTAAACATTTTTTATGGGGTACTGCGTTAAATACTATAATAATATACTTCAACTAACTGAGAAGAAATTTAAAACTTGTATAAAACGCACGCTATGTAAACGAGCATATTATAAACTGTATGTAATGCCGGACCTGCTCCACAGCCACTGAGTAGGTCGTCTTGTTTTTATCTGACATCTATTATTATCTATATACTGATATTTTTCGTTACTATTATTGACATTGTTAATTTTACACAACATTGTTATTTTTTTGTTAATTGGAAATCTTTGAATTGTGAGACCTACCTGTGAGACCTGTAAGAATTGTGTAATCAGTATTAAGTTAATTTTCTATGTTGTCTGGCAGCCCTGAGTATAATAGTTTTGCGAATGGTGTCGTATGTGTAGGGTCGTTCAGCTTCCTTTAATATGGTTGGCTGTAAACGAGTGCCATTGGTCGGGGCTGGCCGTCTCCGGACCGCTGTTACTTGAATACGGTAGTAATTTTACGCGATTGTTTATATTTTAGATGTTAAATTGTCGTCACATTTAATTTGCGCTTAAAAGCAATCTAACAAGTAACTTGTAAAAAAACATGTTGAAAAAGGGTATCCTTGGAGTTTCTTGCCTGTTCTTCTCCACAGAATCTACGCATTAGAACAGGCAACTAGCTTAACGACGGACTTATACTGACCGACTCCTACTGACAATTCAAAAATACCTACAATTGGTTTAATTGAAATAAAAGATTTTGTTAACATAATAACATGAATTATTTTCTCTTCAACAAAGGTTACTTAAATCTATGGTTTTTAATATTCGTACATCTATCTGCACTAGGGTACCCTGTCACACAGATTACCAGGCTCTGCAATTTTTGTGATTAAATCGGATGTATCATGAAGCTAGCCTAGCTTGCTTTGTTCTGTTTGTTCGTTTGTGAAATAGAACCCTTCCTATTTCAAAAAGGTCCAACCTATAAACAGTAATTTATACTGCTTATAGAATCGTAAAAGGACTTTTAGTTAGGCGGTCGTCAACACACATTCAAGAACTTCATTTAGATGCTACACCTACATAAACTTGAAATCCATATTTAGCCATATAAACGATTCCACTGACAACAAACACAATAAATTCTTATTTATATTTGTTTCAGATAAAAGATATTTAGCTAGCAGAATGCCATCTACCCACCTAAACCTACGCGAGGATGACGTAGTCCGGCTGTCCCTAGAATTTCTACACAACCGCGACCTGCACATTACGCAATTATCGCTCGAGCGTGAAACAGGCGTCATTAATGGAAATTACGCCGATGACGTACTATTTCTACGTCAACTGATCCTCGACGGACAATGGGACGATGTACTGGAGTTTATTCAACCGCTGAGCGCGCTTAAAGCTTTTGAAGCTGATAAATTTAATTACGCTATCTTAAGCCATAAGTATATAGAACTATTGTGTATAAGATCTGAAATAAAAGCTTATAATAATGTTGAAAATATAGTTGATGAGGTAGTAAAAGTTCTTAGTGATTTAGAAAAGCTAGCGCCTTCGAAAGAAGAATACTCGAATCTATGTTTATTGTTAACTTTACCAAGTATTACTGACCACGCCCAGTTTAAGAAGTGGAATCCGAGTAACGCGAGAGTCCAGTGCTTCCGAGAGGTGTATCCTCTGGTAGAACATTTTCTTCCATGTGACAAGAAATCCAGTGGTACTGTCTCTAAATGTGCGAAGAATGATCGTTTGATGCAATTACTTATTAAGGGGATATTGTACGAGTCTTGTGTTAACTATTGTCAAGCTAAAGCAACGGGGTCTAAGGAAGCACAATCTAATGAAGTAAACTTTTCACGACTTCTCGATGGGTCTGGTTTTGACGAATCTGATCTGAGTTTGTTATCTTGGCTGCAATCAATTCCAGCAGAGACATTTAGCGTACCATTTGAGCAAAGAATGTTAAATGTCGACGTTGAAAAATTGGAACGACCATCCTTACATACCTCATGGACGGAACACATGCTCGTGACACCTATCAAACCGCGCACATTCCCGCATTTGGCCATGCCGTTCAGAAGACCTCGTTCGGCCGCTGATGCTATGACAAGATCGCTGCGGCCGCTTCCTGATGGTGCTCCCAGACATCCTGCCGTTATGGCACTGTCTGCTATTGATTACGGTCCTTCCTCTTCTTGCTTCGCTGGCTTCCATCTCACCGGGATCAAAGGCAACAAACTAATGAATACATCAGTTGACCGGTTGTTCGATAGTAAAAATGCTGAGAGTATTTTTAATGGGTTGAACGAGTCATTGAAAACGATAGACGAGACATCGAAACCGATTGACGATACATTCAAACCTATCAGTGAATTTGCAGTGTCAACAAAAACTAATGAAATTAGTAGTGTTAGTGCGTCGAATGCCACAACTCCCGAGCACCGCGGACAAGATTACTCCGCGTCGACATCAATATCTAATACAGCTGCCTCGACCGAACGTTCATCACTCGCAGAACGCGCGCCACTACCACCTGAAACGGCAATGTTGCCTGGCAACGATGGTGATTTTAGGAGGGAACTTCTGAAAGAGTATCAGATTCAAAAGCAACGTGAGTGTGACGACTATCTTCGAAATCTTTGCTCCTCCGACTTGAGGCAACAGAAAATGTAAATATGTAATCTAATTAAAATATAAATCAACTTTATTTCACTGTATTTGGTTTACTTAATGCTTTGCAACGTATTTTCAGGGTGGAGCAAGTGGGAGATGCGGCCTCACCTTTCCCAGCAGTTATCAAGATACCACAACAAGCGACACAGGACCAAACCCGCGAGGGTTTTATAAGGTAATTGAAAAAAAGGAATACCTACTAATGTTACTGTTTAATTTTTTTTGTTTTCTTCCATACTACATAGAGATACTTACTTTAATGTTTTTGGTACATTGATTAAGATAAATAAACAGTTAAAGATTCAAAAGATATGTATATGTAATAGATAAGTAGCTTATTACCGTATGCAATGCATCCACATAGCAGACGGCAATCATTTTCTTACGGAATAGTGTACTTTCATCGCTAGAGCGAGCAAGTAATTCGTTCTGATTGTTTAGCCGGCATTTCTACTCTTGAGCTGTTTTCTCCAACGAGACTATAAATTACAATGTAATATGTAAACTACACTAGCCGTTTCCGTTTGAAATGACTTAGTGCATGAAACTGAAATTACGTTGTGTGGTGTTTTCGGAGTGCCTCTTTAATATATATTCCTTTTCGTGTTTCAGGAAAAACGACAATATTAATGAGGTTCCAGAGATGGGGGACCAAAAAAATGTAAGACTTTCATACTATATTTAATTTGTAACATTGACCGCGTTAAACATCTTTAGCCTTGACCATTGCTTTTAAGACAGAAGTATCAATACACGTCTTGCCTTTTATGTCGCCGTGAAGTTGACAAAAAATATAAAAATACTTGACTTTTACAATGTTAGCTAACATTTAAAGGAACTATCGAAAAAAAGAAATTGGTAGATTATTACTAAAAGATTTATTTAAAATATAAATCCTATAAAGTATCGGCGAGCATGATTGTCTTTTAATATAATTTTGCAGAAAATATTTGATTAAACTTTTTGATTAGCGACGTTTTTGACAGAAATTTTTTTTTTAGTTTGCAGTAAGTAGGTATTTAACAATATTTTTTGTTGCTTATAATTCTGTTAGAACATTTAAATGACGCGAAAGGGTGAAACTTAAGAGTATTTTGTGTCAGCAGTGTTTACGTAGTTAATTTGTTGGAATTTGCGCAATGTTTTCTGCAATAACCTAATTATAAGATAATTACACTGTTGATTCATGAGAATGCTTCTCATGAATCAACAGTGTAATATTATACAACAGTGTAATATACAGTACTTAAAAATATTTGTATCTGTAAATGTATTTTAAACGACACAAATGTAACTAACTATTACATTCCTTATTGAAATTGATTTACGTCAAATCTATGTATATAAAAAATCTTCTAATTCGGTCGTAGCAAAGAAGTAACTAAATTACGTAAAAGAAGAGATGGACTCGAATTTAGCTTTGTGACTTTTGGTTATTGCCTCAAAATTGGTTAAATTATAAATTATTTTATATTAGGGAAGTAGGAATATTCCAATGCCCAATTTTTAGCTTTAGCACTACTTTTAATAAACGCAAAACATTATTAAAATACGGAGATTAGAAAATGACACCGGAGCCCAACTGCTTTAATTTTTTTGCAGCAAATATTTACATTTTATTAAATTTTCACCACGAAAGCCGTTCAACGGTTGAAATGGAAATATTTTTAAGGTTTTCTGGGTCGGAACAAATATGTAACGATGATTTTTGGTGCTATTTGTGATTCTCTTAAATTTGCAAATTTTTTTTTTTTTAATTTATTTCTGGAACTTCTAGTTACTTAGTTATAGGTCGTAATCAATCTATAACTAAGTCTCCATTATTGTAATTTAAGTGACTTACGAGTACAGTGATATTATATTTGGAAAGGAAACGAGATAACTTACGATGATTGGTAGAACCAAAAAAAAAATAAAAAAGTTAGGCTCAAGTCAACTCACACTAACGAAGAAGTCGAAGACGTAAAGCATATTCATCTCTATTTTCCCTTAATTAAAGTACAAATTTGTGTTATGCTAATATGGAAACGCGCGTCGTCGCTTGGTTAAAGTCGAGCGGTTGTCGCCGCGCGTCGCGACGCCTCATACGCCGACCACACCAGACGTGCCGATTAACTAATAGGTATTCTTAAATTAGCGTAACAAACCGTTTAGTTCGACTTTTTGATGTCACCACGAGTACTAATTTATTCTTCACAAACAAAATAAAATTTTAAGTTTAAAAAAAAAACTTGTACTTTATGATACTAATATTTTTATAAAAACATGTGGAGGAACGGGTGTGGAAATGTCGGACCAGGCTAGGTGATCATGGGGCGAGAACTTTCATAGTGCGATGCAGGATCAGTAGTTACTACGCAGTTAAGCTCATCTTCGCTAGATTATGTTGAAGTATGTTTTTGCCATATGTGGAAGTCGCCACAAATGTAATTCCACTGATATATTAAGTATAAGTACTTTACAATGTCATAAAATCACAATTACCAGAATTTCAAGTTACAAAAATACATGGTGATTTAGAATTAGCAATAATTAATTTCATTAGTTGTTATTATAATTGGGTTACAAATGTGTGGCAGAATGTGAATCGTCTAGGACATACATAAAATATGGAAAGAAAAATAGTATCGTTAACTGCCGCGCTCCCACTATTCCCAGCCGAAAGAAAAAGAGGGTTGCAATTATGTTACGAAATTACGAAAATGTTAAACCGTTTTTAAATTACCCACGACATTACTGGTCAGTAGAGCAGAAAGAAAAAAAAACCCAGCACACTATTGGTAGTGCGGTGGGTCATAAGCCCTTTGTGACCTAGTGTCTTGCCCCTGCATGCCCCAGATCCATTCAAGTCTGGGAGATTTTTGGCCCCCAGAATTTGTTTGGCTGCTTACAAATAGCAATAAAATAGGTCTCTAAATATCAGATATGAAAATCAAGACTCGGACTATAAGTAAACTTACGTTATTTTTCGAACTTTAAAGCGTCAGTAGTAACTGCCCACGGAAAGTGTCTGGTACTATTGAAATTAACTTTTTTAATAATTTATCTTCAGTACATATAAAACAAAGTCCCCCGCCGCCCCTATCTGTTCGCGATAAACTGAAAAATTATTGAACGGATTTTCATGCGGTTAACACTAATTGACAGAATGATTTATTTTTTGTAAATTGATTGAAATATGTTGATGATTGTTGAAGATGTCTTTGCTACCCGTGTGAAGCCGGGGTGGGTTGCTAGTTAAATATAAATATTTAAATGTCATGTTGTTTGTTCGCGATAAATTCCTAAACTAATAAACCGATTTTCAGGAAATTTTGCACCCTGTGTGCAGCTGGGTCCAACTTGAGAGATAGGTTAGTTTTTATAATAATAGTCGCAATGTCTTTTTATTGCAAATTACTTAGCCGTAGCAACGCGTGGCCGGGTAGCTAGTATTAAATAAATCAGCACTCAACAATGATTTTATGTAACATTAGCACTTGATACCTGAAAATTGGCCTGCGGCCCAAGCTAGCAGGTATGCATAACTTCAGAGTCTACTACTACTACTCAATATGACAAATTTTATTCGTCAAAAAATAAACAAGGTCTGGCGGCTTTGGATTCTTGGTCTATAGCGTTGATAATCGCCTATAATAAACGCGGAAACGCGAAAAAATATTCATGTCGTTTAACTGGCAGCCTTACAAGAATAGTGGGTGTAATGCTTTTAAAGTTGTCCTACTTTTTTTTACACAGTTTTATTAGCTTCATATGCAATTAACTACGTAAACACGTCTTGGAAGTAAATTTTATCCTACCGTACCGTCGTATCAAAATTAAACTTTGTAAGTACGAGGGTGCGTTTTTAAGTTCGTGGAATGGAATAGAAGGGAATAAAATAACATTACAAAATTATTTTTCTTTTTCAATATATTCACCTGCAACCCTAATACATTTCTCAGATCTATGAATTAACTTGTGAATACCTTCATAAAACAATTATTTATCCTCTGAAAAAATACGCTGAAACTGCATCCTTCACTTATTCATCGGTAGAAAACTTCTCGATTTAGAAAGAGACAATAGTCGCTGGGAGCCAAGTCTGGGCTATAAGGTGGGTGATGGGTACATATTACAATGCCGAAAGTTCTTAATACCTACATCTGGAAAACCCACGCTTAAAACGTCGAAAATCCGAATACCGAACGTATGAAATACCTATACCCGATATACCGAAGCGCAATATGTCTAATTTCAAATAATCGAAAGTTCTAAATCCCGAAAGTTCCAAATCCCGAAAGATTAAAATCCTGAAGGTTCATAAAATCATTTGGTCTAACGTTTAATATGTATAAACACCCCGACTCAGAGTGCCCCGACTCGGATAGATTAGGTTAGGTTAGGTTAGCGTAGCGGAGCGAAGCTCCCGCGTTAGCCTTCGTGGTTATTTTTTTTTTTAAACCACCCAGAAACAGGAGCACCGCGAATTTTAAGTGGTATGTCAAACGATTTTATATATAATGTATGTTCTGTCAAACGATGTTATATTTAATGTATGTTATGCTTATAAAAATAAGTTATTTTAAAATTATATCAATCGTTCATTATATTAAATATTAGAGATTTTGTTGTTATATCATCTATTACTTACCCATTTGAAATTTATCTTTTATCGGGTTTTAAAACTTTCGGTCATTTAAACGATCGGTATTTTAATATTCGGCATTTTAGTATTAGGCGTTCCGATTATAGGTCTTATAAGATTCTGTATTTTGAATTTTCGGTATTTTAAACTTTCGGTATTTAGAACTTTCGATCATATAAACATTCGGGATTTTAATATTCGGCCTTCCCTTCGTAGGGCTTATGAAATTCGGTATTTTCAAATTCGGCATTGTAAAACGTACCCTGGGTGATCAATGATATAGAAGCACATCTTATGCAAAGCAGCTAACGCAACTCGACTCTTGTGAACTGGAGCTTTGTGGTGCAAGAGCAGGACACCTTTGGTTAATTTTCCTCTTCTTTTCTCTCTGATAGCCTCTTTTTACTTAAAACTTTTACCTAAAATTGAAGCGTAGTATTCTCCGGTTATAGAAACACCTTTTTCCTTATAATCAATTAAAAAAATTCCTTCTGTGTCCCAGAAAACTGTCGCCATGAGCTTTCCCGCCGACTGCGACACCTTGAATTTCTGAGGCGGTGATGTCCCCTCTTTATGCCACTGTATGGAATCTTGCTTAGACTCAGGTTCATTGAGATGAACCCAAGTTTCATCTCCAGTACCAATCACTTCAAAAAAACATCCTTGTCTTCAGTACACTGGTTCAAAAAAGCACTCGAACACTCGACGCGCTGCTGTTTTTGTTTCACCCATCTTTCACTTACTTTTTAACGAAACGAAACGAAAAAAAAGGAGGTTCTCAATTCGACGGTACGTATATATATATTTTTTTATGTATGTTCAACCCTTATTTCGTTATTTATGAGGTATGAGGGAACTATTTTCAAGTTGGCGTCAAATTATAAAATTATTAATTACCTAGGGCCTTTTCCATTTCTACGTACCTACATATAAAATTTAGATAATTAAGAATTTCTTCCGGATTGAGTTGCTTGATCGACGATAGTTCAAAGACTAATCACCTCATTATGATAATACTCGGTATATTTTCTAATAATAAGTCACTGAACACGTTGGAGCTGATCTGCTGATGGAACTAGGAGGTGGACAGTAGAATTCTTCAGTGGCTACTAGTAAACTCGTCGAGTTGGAACTCATATAATTCGTTTTTACGAGCCCAATAGTAAAGATTCCAATGCGTGTAGATAATTTGTGTTATGGTTACAACTCCCCAAAATTCAATGAAAGTGCGAAAGAAACAATCCAATAAAAGTGCACAAGGATGCACTTTACAGCCTTGACCAAAAGTATTGAGCACCCTACAGATTTAGAACGTGCACGAGAAGTATGGCAAAAAAACAAATCTATTGTTTAAAGGTTATTTTTCGACATCTAAAATGATTTAAAAATAAAGAATTACGCGCAGCTGGCAATAAAACATCTGGGTCCAATAAAATTTGTAATTTTACGATTCTTGTATTAATTTAGCAGTTCGTTGCTCTTTTGGTGTTTTGTATCGCAAGATTTAAGTGATATCGTTGTTATAACAGATGTTGATACAAAGAATACTTTGCACGCGGTGTTTGACTATAATTGGATGTGCAGTTAGATTTAAGACACAAATACTTGTATGATGCTATCTGTATGTATAATATCTGTAACAACTGTTGGTGAACCTTAATTAAATAAATAACGAAACGAACTTTCATTAGAACAACGTGTGTAGATAGCCTCTGCATGATGAAGGGAAATCACAGGTAGAGATTTTCAAATAAAAGTATTATCTGCTATTGAGCGATTATCTGCTACCGGATCACAAAAAAAAACTAAGGGTAAACTCATCACCACAAACCATTAGGTTACTGATAGTCGTTAAAAATGAAAAAAAAAACATCTTCAGAAGTCGCTGCTGAGTTATCAGTAAACATAAAGAGAACAATTTCTGCTGGAACTACTCGTAAAAGACTTTAGGAAGCTAGTCTGAAAGGCTGTTAAGCCAGAAAATGGCATGGCTCACCGACGACAACGAGAAATCTTGGTATGAATGGGCCTTAAAACACCGAAGTTTCACTACAGACAATTGTTCAATTGTTGTGTGGAAAACGGATCAAACTTTGAGGTAAATAACTTTATTTAATGTTCTAATAACATTTCATTAATTGATTTGAAAACCAAATGTCTAGATAAAGTTATTTAAATTTTCCGGAACTCAATATTTCTCTATTTATTGCTGATTTTTGGTACATCCTGTGTAACTTTTGTGCGTCGCCGAGTAGGCAAAGAATTTAAGCCAGAGTGTGTGATGCCATCTGTAAAACACGGCGCGACAGCATAATGGTCTGGGGATGTATGACTGATTCTGAAGTTGACGAATTGTTCGTTTGCGCGGACCGCATAAACGTACTAGAAACTGCGTTGCTGCCTTTCTTTACGACACTTTTTGGCGATATGAACATAGATGGCGTTAAATTCCAGCAGGATAACGAGTCATGCCACAAATCTTTTCTGAAATTCTGGACTGGCCTGTCGACTCTCCGGACCCGAACCCCATAGACCATTTATGAGGTTCATTAAAGCACAGAGTCAGGCGCCACATAATTAACAACAAAGAAAAACTAAAACGCTGCCTGTGCCTGAAATGGAACGCGGTTACTGCTTAAGACTGAAAACTCGTAATTCTTTTTTTGCTGTTGTTAAGGCAGAGGGTGAATCCACAAAATATTGATTTTTATTAATAAATAGTAAAATAAACGGAAATAAATAGTTTTATTTTTATTTTGGGTGCTCAATACTTTTTTCCAAGACTGTATTAGTATTTTATGAGAAAGGCAGAGTATTCAGTACCCGAAAACAAACCTGCCTCTTAATATTATTTTTTGTTAATTTTCTACAAGAAAGCAGTTCGCAGGGTAGGTGTATAATAAGAAAAATTAGTAAACATCTAAGTATACCCATTCTTTTTAATAATGCGAAAAGTTTACAATGTAGAGATATGTGGAAGCTCATAAATTAAATGCACAGCTAAAATGTTAGAGAAGTGATTTCACTAGGAATGGAATTAAGGATTGCGTAATGTTATATTATTAAATGTCAAATTAACATATAATATACAATACCTTTCACCGGAGTGCACGCGATAGTATTAGCTATGTGCGAAGTAACTGGTGGAACCGGCAAATCGATGACAGCGCACGCCGTGTCAGAAATGAGTAGTAATTTTAGATAAATTATGAAAATTGCTTTATAATTTTCTGCAATTGGTTCATTTCTGAAATAGGTGATAATTGTTTGTATATGTCCAAAATAAATGAAATTCTTGTTAATGTAGGATATTAAGGCAACAACATGCTTGTAATAGTAAATGAGACACACAGAGAACTTGATTTGTAGGGTGTTAATAACAGATGTTTAAGGAATAATATGGCCTAGGATTACATAACTGTAACCGTTACTTCGTAGTTTTACATGTTTTGCTAAAACTAATTTATTTATTTTTATCACAGTTTGAAGCTGGATACTTAGTTTTTGCTTTCAAACCAGATCTTTATAATAATATTCATGTTTTTACGTATTCCATTTATTACGATGTACTTAAATATTGATAACTACTATTTAATTGTTTTATAGAAATTTGACAAGAAAGCAATAAATATTTGTTTATATTTGACATGTCCCTAATAGTTGCGAACGCTAGGCGGCGCTACTATCGTTCACACACGAATACTGTGCGCTATAAGAAGACGCCACTGATACCAAGATTTACTTATGTAAATCTCAGTGGCGTCTTGTATGTATTCTTGCTTAGCGACTCAAACCTTCAAAGTTTGAGGGTGGGTAATATGGGTGGCATAATGTAGGGTGACACACAATGCATAATATAAAGACCCTTAAAATGTTAGTTACCCTATACCCCTAAATTTCATCCGCTGTACCTATTACAGAAAAACTGCGTTCTTGCGTTCCCTTAATGCTATCATGTTCATAAATAATCATCATCATTTAGCCTATTGCAGTCCACTGCTGGACATATAGGCCTCTATGTTTCCAAAGTCGATTTCTCCAAAATTTATGTATATTTGAAACTGTAATTTTTTTCATTTGAATTCCTAATGCGTAGGAGGTATTACACCAATAAAAAACAACATGCAAGTCGACATGTCAATGTGTTCACGTCAGCCAGGGAATTATTATATAGCAACATAATTGTTTAAAAATTATACAAAACTTTTTTGCAAAAAGTTACGTAATTTCTATCTACGTAATATCTAATTAATTTGTAGTATCAAAACATCATCATTTTAGAGACTATAGGTATCTTGAGAAATCCTATCAACCCTAACTTTAATTGTCATATTTTGTGTTTTATTAATTTCTAATAAAATAGTTATAATTGCGCTGTAATTAAAAAAATATGATTATGAGTTGTATGATTGTAGATATTTTTTAACTTTCTCTAAAACAAAGGAATAAAGAAATTTTTCTTCCTTCCTTTATTGTAGATAAAGTTATGCTTATGTCCACATTTCCTATATATTTCTTTGTTGTAAACGTAGACAATTTCTTCTTCATTTATTTGTTTTAGTTCTGGAGTTAGTTCTTAAATACCTCGGTATTTATTTTACATTAATATTCTGGACGGGTCTTACACAAAGGAAAAGATAGTAAAAGATAATATATAGGATATAAATTAATTTAAAAGATAAAAAAATTGTAAGTCAAAATAACAAAATCTTCAATTTACTGCTTGTCAACAAAAATGTGAACAGTTGCAAACATTGCCTTTAGTTAGTTATTTGTTTATGCAAAGTTTTTTTTTTGTGTTAAGAGATAATTAAGAATGCAAAAAATCTTATTTAGCAAATGATCTAAGCTGCTAAATGTCTATAGTCTATGTGTAAAAAGGCTAATAGTCTAAATTCAAAAATGCCTATTGCTTGGACGGTCTGTTACACAACATCGAAAGAGGAAGAGGTGTACGTACCCGTTGCTTGTTCTTAGTTGTTTTCTTAGTTATTTTTTTAAATCACATTGCCCACTCTGTACAATGTTTGCGAAGTAACAGGCAAGTATACCCCAGGTATTCTAAGCTAAAACCTCACAAAGAAATAGTGGAGGGAATCTTTGACTATTAATAAACTATTATTATTACAATTGCCGCATTAGTGGTGTTGCGTCATAGTTCTTTATATTGCAATTTAGACAGTTTTTGCTACTTATTCATACGGCGTTTTAGATATTATGCAATACAAATTAAATAAACGTTTTGTGGTTTAGAGTTTTTACGCCTTGCCTAGAAGTTAAGCGATTTGTTACATAACATTTTTTGCGTTTTTCTGGACTTATCTATAGTTACAATGACAGTGAGGCGGGAATGACGGTGGAGATTGACCCTTTTGGATACAAATTTCTATTTGTACGAACTCACATTAATCACCCTGCCAAATTACATTGATTATTAAACAGTTTTCAGTCCACAGTATCTCAGAGTTGCAACATTTTGCTGTTATGTTATTGGTAGGCAGCAAGTTCTATTAGAACACAGTGATAAAATCTAACGCCTATTAAGTATAGTTATAGCCTTGTTAGTAAAACTACCGTACTCATTAAACTAATTTTTTGGAATATTTAACATTAAAAAAGCATTGTGCAAAAATCTTGTTAATTGAAAAATGAAAGAAAATAATGAATCTGCTTTGAATTTTATATAATTACTATTACCTACATTTACAATATAGCTCGTACCTAAAAAAAAGAACTTTAATTTAAAAATATAATATTCCCGAAAAATCTACAAATGTGTAGTGGCCCGAGTGCGCCGTAAATACTTGCTATAATGCTGAAAGACTATCATGCTATCTAAATATCGTTGTATTTATTGAAGCACAATATTGAAGAATCATTTTGTTTATTTTGTACTTTTGTTCCTGAGTATGACTTAGATGTAACATCTCTACCAGTATAAACAATTATTCAGTCTGCCTTCTGCTGTCACGACGTTACTATAGATCGTATATTTACAATATTTTATATTGGCAGTGTCCTTGAAATAATTATCTGCGGCTGTCCGAGGTAAACACGCAATAATATTTCTTCCCACTGACTGTTTCCCTTGTATTACGCGTTTGATAATTCTATTTTTGCAGAATATTATCTTTAGTTTTAAAAAGTTTCGATTTAATTTAGTTCTCCAGTTTTATTTCTAGTTTCAATCTAGAGTCTAGACCATTATTAATCTTGTTCTTTCCGGAACTTATTTATGAAATCCAAAGTATAAAAGCTCCCGTTTAATACGATACAGGATACCACCAGCAAAAGTTGGTATTGTATTGTACGTAATACATAGTTCTACATTATATTTGCAGCTCCTCCAATGTTTCTCTCTATCCAAGTATATTCAATACATTTAGGTACTAATATTATCTAAACTAACAGTACAAAAAACAAAACAAGGAGAAGAAAGTTTTGTATTTTCTTGTTTTTTTGTAATAGATAAACTCAAATACCTACTACTTAACCGATTTTAAAAATTATCACCTATAGAAAGCTACATTATCAACAACATAGGCTATATTTTATTTAAAAAAAAATAGAGATCCCTACGAAATTTGCGATAATGCAACCCAAGGCAGGGCTATATCACTCGCTCGAGGTCGCGTTTTATATACCTTCCAATTTAACATACCGCCCACGATACAAGTGTCAGTAGGGGCGACAACGCGTAGCTGAGAGTGCGCATGCACGGCAGAACGATATTCTCCGTAAATGAAAACAAAATGCCAAATCGAACTTATTATGTAGTAGACGTTTTTTGTTATTGCTAAATGTATTTATTATGTTAAATTCCGATATTGCTAGATGTTAGTGATCTGTTAAATTCTTTAAAAATAAGTTGTAAAACTAATTTTAGTTATTAGTTTACTTATTTTGTCGCTATAATTTAAAAAAATACTTAAGGTATTCTTTACTCGCCATTACCGCGTGGCTGTGCAAATAATAAATAATAGTTATCTTCTCAACAAAAAAAAATAGATATGTTGTTAGATATTCTATACAAAGTATTATACAAATTGTACTAAATCAGGTTTTGACTGATAAGCCAGGGTGGATATTCTAATAAATGTAGTCTATTAAACCGTAAATAATAAACCCATAACATCTAGAAAAGGTGAAGGAACTTTGTAGGTGTGGACTGCCCGCGTGTTTATTTATTGTAGGCAAGGCGAACTGATGGCTGCTTCTCCCTCACAATATGTTATATAGTAAGAAATATAGTGAAAATAATAATAAGAGCTACTGAAATGTATAACATATTGAGAGCGCCACGGATTGGGGTATTTATTTGAGTAGGTAGTTATTTGTTATTTAATACTTTTGTATAACATGATATGTTATACAAAAGTAATAAATTGGAGCGCATATCATAAACCGGGTTGCCGAATAAAAGAGGTGGAGGGATGCGCGGTGACGCTCTCATAAGATACAAATAATGGCAGGTAGCAGGCAGACACCTTTTGTCTTTAATGTCCTGCGTACGCAAATTTTTTGTTTGTTATTTTCAAATTCGAATACCTATCAGCAGAGAGTTAGTTGTAGACTTTCGGTGTAATAGTAAAAATGTTCATATTGATATCTATGATATACCGAGTGTTAGAAAGGTACCGGAACAGCAGAATACTTCGCTAGGGACGTGACTTGACCACCAATAACCCATAATGACCAGCGTCAACCTCAATTGAAAAAAAAACAATTTGAGACAATTTGGCGACCTTTAGAGGTTAAACTTGGATACTAAAGGTCAATTCAAAAGGTCCAATTGTAATTTTTTCCTCTCTTTTCAATTCCGGGCTCAAAAATATGCAATCCCTCTTCTAACACCCAGTATGTCACCGTATGATTCTGAACATCGTTGGTTTATTATGAATCATACTCGCGCTATTAAAAATATGAACTGCAACAAGGGCTGCCAACTTTTTGTATGAGAAATAAAATATATGAAAGTGGGAGATTTAATAAAACAGTGTTTTAGAAAAATAAACAGTATTCTTTTTTAACATTGAAAAACATATTTTGGAGCTTTCAAATCAATTAAATATTAAGCCTCTCCACATATTCAATCTTAACAACAATAAATGAGGAGCAATTTTTTTATCAAATTGATAGAAGCCCTTTTTCTTAAATCCCGCCACTTGGCGTATATTACAGAAAAGCAAACATTGCATAGTAAGCAGAGTGTCTTTCTCCCGTCAACGCAACAGCCATTAGTATGTATGTACATGTCTACAGCATCAATATTTTATATTACTATCGAAGGTTGAAGGGAATATTTTAATTACTTATAAAAATTAAACATATAAATTTCATATGAGGAAATAATTTTATTTTATAAAACTTAACACCCATAAATTTGATTATCAAATAAATTCTATTTCATTATTTGTGTACTTTGTACAACCCTAGAGTGTCCTGCGGTGGACAAAGCGTTCTCAACTTTCGAAAAACGTTAATAAGATATATTTCTGGTGGCAGCTATGGCCAGGTATTCAATTTTGTAGCCTATTATGGACACTTTTTTAGATATATCTGTTACGAAGTAACTATTATCTTATCTGTGCCCAAGGTATCAAAAAATTGCTTATAAAAGTCTGTATTTGTCGTGCACTGCAAAAAGTATTGCTGATGATACATACAATATACTACACGTTTATATCATTCATGAGTACCAGTACCCATAAAAAAGTCCGCAAGGCTATATATGTCTAACTATTATAGCTAAGTACCAATAACCGCTTTTTGTTCAAATTAGTCAATCAAAACACGGCTAAAATCGAAGGATGATCACATTCGTGTCATAATATTAATCCTTATTCAACTAAATAGTTTCTTAATCAAGGTTGATTATGTACATGTAAATTTCTCTTAACATTATTCGAATGGGAAAAATCTACTTTTACACTCACGAAAACAGACTTACAGCTCTGATGACGTCACTCGTGTACGTCGTTGTTTCTTTCGAGATTTTTTTCGTAAAAGTAGGTAGGACCATCCTGATCATCCATCAACGTCAAGTAGACATAACAATACCACCATATTCTGAAGAAAGGCCATGTTTTGCACCAATATGTCTACTTCTAAAGGGATCACAGATCCAATATCTCCAGATCAATGCCTGCAAAAATACGTTTTTTTTAAATGTAAATATGCCAATCAAGTCTATGTTATAATACAGCCGCTATACGTATATAACAGCTACATATCTATGAAAGGTTTTTAAAGTTTATGGTTTTTTGCGATAAGTATATGAAACTAAGCTAGATTCTTACTTGTGATTGTTGAATCACTGATGACTGGTGGTGGAAAAAAATCATGTTAATATTATCAGTAGTTAACATAATATTTCAAGGAATGACCATGGAGAATCCAACTATCCAATCGATCTTGAACAAAGTCTATGAGTAGGTACTTACTTGTAGTTTGTTAGTCTTGTCGAAAGTAGCAAAGAATAATCGCTAATCTCTGTTTTACAATCCTCATAAGATTCCTTTGTTGAGCTAAATAACCGATGTCTATAAGATGTCGAATGAAATACAATGTTTAAACATACATAGGTAGTAGTTTAGTTTCTTTTATTTCTACTCTTGAAAACTGCACTTTCGGCAAAAACTACGTCAACAGTAAGTTAAGTAAGTTTTGGCTGATTACTGGAGTCTGCTTATAAGAACCCACCTTCAATTGTTCTTGGAAAATGCAATTAATTCTAGCTATAGTTGTAGTAGGTAAACATTATTTTCTTAGGAATGAAAATAATGTTTACCACAACTATAGCTTTAAATAAGTTCAACATAACACAAGTGAGACGTCATTCGTGTCACTTGACGCTGATTGGTGTAGTAGAATGCGTTATTTCAATTTGTAATTATTGTAAAAAAAAACAAATACTAAAACTATTAAATTAACTCCTCTTAAAAAAATTATGTTACTGCTATTGCTGTCACATACGTTGATACATAAACCAAAGTTCTGTTATAGGCCCCTACTCTAAATCTTTTATTACCCTTGATCTAGTTTAGTGACTTGCATGTTGTAAATGATTTTGTATCTTTGTACAAAATATTTACTAGTTAAATTTAGTGTTTGTTGTTGCGGATGTTCAGTCATTAGAAAACATCCAATATTTTTGCGGTCATACTAACTTTCATAAACAAAACACTGACTGACAGACTCAGATAGCCTTAATTAACAAATATTTTAGCAAATCATAACTGCAGGTTTCTTTCGAGTCTTTGAGTTGTGAGGACTATACACAAAGCCTTGGCGTTAAAAAATCGCTAGAATGGTAAATTGTAAATTACGACGACTTAAAAATCACAATCTTCTAACATGCCAGGACGCCTACTAACCTGTTTACATGTTCATAAGGGTGGACTGTCAATGTATGAAGGAAAAAAAAATCATATCGAATCGATTTTGAAAATCGAAAAAAAATTGCATTTGGCTTAATGATATATGTAAATAATATGATTTTGTTTATTTCTTGACATATTTTTTAGCCGTCTGCCTTCTAGTAGTTATCTTAAAGATACAAACATTTTATAATAATACTAAAACACTTATTTTATAGAGTTAATTCTTTATTCGAAGCCAAAATATGGTAAAATCGTAAGAGCTTCGATTAATTTGTTGTTTTTTTATGTACTTTCTTTAAAAATTCATTAAAACGAATAAATCCATTTCTGGCTATTATCAGCCACAGTAAGAGCTTCACTGACCATCTTTAAAAATTGTCCATTTATATAACTAGGTGTCCTAATTCATTGTGACATGATATCCTTTTCATTGATTATCTTGGAGGGTTTCGTGAGGCTACATTTAGTTAATAATAATCTCAGAGACAACGCCTTTCCTAGGAGCCCGTAAGAAAGTTGAGACCCATTGGTGTATCTCTGTAATTTAGTAAACCAATGTTTGAAATGACCCATTGTAGTACAGCCTAATCTTTTCACCGGTAACAAAGTTTACACTTCTATAAGATCAATTGCTTCTGAATGAAATACTGCAGGGATAGAAGGCCGGTTTGCCTTTAAGTGTACCTTTAACACTTTTTTTTGTTGGAAGTACTGGTGCGGTGTATTAATTTTGCAATGCTAAAAAGGGACATTGCATATGTTATATGTCCAGTAACATAGGTATTTTCATTTTCTTCACTTTGACATCATATTCATTCCATGTTTGTATTACCTTTTCTCAGTAAGTTTACCTTTGTTGTAGAAGGCTAAGAGAAGGTTCAAGGGTTTTTTAAAAATATAATTTCGAATGCAAAGCAGCGTCCTAAAACTATTCAAGATTGAAAAAAAAAAAAAAACGTTTGACGCTCTACCCTAATGTACATAGTTTGTACTCGTATAGTAAAATATAATAGTAGTATATTATTACTAGTTCGACATAAACGTACCGACCACCGTTCTTATTTGTTACTAATCTCTGATTGTGACCTTCAAATGTACTGGATTGGATTATTTTACGCCCACTTTAGAAACATAAAACCCGCATTCACATAAATAATGCAACAGGATAAAAAGCGTATTTTAATTCGTTACAATTTCAACAGAAGAAGAGTTCAAACAGAAGTTAAATTGTTAAGGTTTTTGAAAATGTACTACCCAACCATGGAAAGTTCAGAACTGAACAAACCTTTTCTAAACACCTACAAAACGAAGAAAGTGGGTAATGGCAACTACCCATTGCCATTGCCCACTTTCTTCGTTTCGAATTATGTCAACAATATTTTTTAATATCAATTATCAATATTTTATAATATCACGTAAGATGTGATATTATAAGTGTATGTTAAAATACTGTTCAAACCACCACTCTTTTACCTACATAACAGTTGTAAGAGGTACTTACTTCTATACATTTATCTCATGCCTTTATTTAACTTCACATAAATATACCTAAGTATTCCCGTGCGCTAGGCATAATAGGCTCAGAAGAGTAAGAGTTGATTTACTAATAATATTAACATAACATAAATAAACAGATAAACATAGCTACATGTACATGTATATCCAGGCCAGTGAATTTTAGTGCGCTTTAACAAGAGATTGAAGTAGTTTTCAAAGGTTGTCAGTTATATAGGCGCTTAGGTTGGAATGGAATGACGTTGAAATAACAAGATTGTCACAGGCAAGTTGCTTACCACGTAAATACCTAGTAATAATTGTATTAGACGCATTATATTGATTTATTCTTATTCTTTGAAGGTTGTTCCGATGATGTTCGAATGTTTTGTACAATAAAGAGGTATATTACTATTATACCTACAGGTTGCAAATTGGGTTACAGGTAGCGCAATAAAATGGGAATTGATATGTTTTCATTTGGAATTCTAGAGACCCAGAATAATAGCATCATGTATACATGATGCTATTATTCTGGGTCTCTAGAATTCTAGATAGACTAAATTACTTACATGTAGCTATTATATATAATGTAAGTAATTTAGTCTCTGACATAACGATGAGTAAGGTTGATTCCCGGTAATGAACTTGTGTAGGAGTAGAAATAATCATCATAGTGCTAGACATGGCTTGTTATAAACGTGTTAAGTAGGTAGGCAGCGTAACTGGTATACCTTTGTATGTATTGCAATTATTATATACGTTGTGAATCACAGGCTTACAAATAAACCATATCCTTAAAACTAGCCAAATATTATAATTAAAAAAAATACGTTTCATGCTCAAACATAGCGATCAAGAATGTGAATAAAATCTTAAAAAGGGGATGTTTAAAAGGTATTGTTTCTTAAAATTATCTGTTCAACAGATTCTCTATTTACTACACCTTTTATTTTTATACAAGTTCATCATGCCTTATATATAATATAGATTATTCTGACAAATGTGTAGAATACACATTTCCCTTTGTATAAACGCCAGTAAAATGTCTCTCACTGTTATATCACCTCATTTTTACATCGCATTGCTCAGAACCGACAAGTCAGAATAAACTTTAAAACATACCTTTCAATTCCGCATTGCAATTAGGTGCCCCTAGCGTCTCAAGAGTCCGGAGGATATTACCTCCTAGCTAAGTGATAAATATTTTATTTATGATTAATAGCTTGAGAAGAAGAAACCCCTTAAACACATAATAAATGACACGCGGCATAAAAGTTTTCTTACAAATAGAAGAAAAGAAAAATCACCGAAAATAATAAAAATAAATTATATTTTAATAGAGTGTGGTCGCTTTCAACTAAATTAAACGAAACACTGCTTTTATACATAATCGCATCAGTCATACAGCCCAGACTTCGCATCTTGCGACTTCTTTTTGTTTCTTAAAATTAAAGACAAACATAGAGGCACACGTTTTACGAGCCCTGAATCGGTGAATACGTTTCACGAAGACTTCGAAGACTGGTCCAACTGCGTTTTACAATGGTTCCACCGAATGTATAAATTGTAAGGGCATATACAGGAAGTCTGATATCTGGTCTTGTTTAACAGAATACAGAAACTTTCAGTATGACCTAAGTATTAATAAACTTATTGCGAAAGATTACATTCGCACTTGTGCTTACCTTATAAAACTGCAAACAAAGTCAACATGTTATGTTTATGACCGTTTTATAGCTTCTGCGCATATAGCAACTTGATGATGCCTACACTCGTCATAATATTATATTGTTTCTGTTTAAATATATTCTGTTATTCGTTAGATTTATGATCTGTGGATGATTACCTTATTAGGGTTCCGTACGCCCGCATGAAAAAACAGAAAACAACTTATAGAATCACTCGTGCGTCTGTCACAGCCAATGTGCTCCTAATCTACAGGACCGATTGAGTTGAAATTTGGTACACATCCTGTGACCTAAACACAGATTTGCAACGTAAATAAATGAATTTTGACTATCAGTCACTTTTTCAAGTCTTTTTTGGGGGTCAAACAAGAAATATTAGTCCAGCGAATGGCGGTAAAAATAAGGTACAACCTCCCAATTTTTCCAAGAAGATCATTCTTGAAAAATTGGATCTTATTTTTTGGATTTTCTTGAAAATTTGGAATTAAACTCTACTTACCTTCCACTTCAAAATCTACCTTATGCCGATGTGTGCTAATGACTCTTAGGGGTGAAAACTACCCCTAATTGACAACTATTGATAACTATAACGAATGAAAAAATGTATATAGCTAGCTTTTGATTAAAGATAGTTTTGTAGTTTGAAACACTATTTGTGAGTTTTCGACCCCTATTTTATTCTTTATACCCTTTTAAAACACCCGTTTTGCCATAAAATAAAAAAAAAAACAATTTTTTTAATGTTTAATTTCTTGTTTAGATAAATTAGTATATTTAAATCGTATACAACTTAAGAAAATTGTTATAATTACTTTTACTATATATACTAACCACCCCTATTATAGTTAAATAAAAAAATATCCAATAAACATTTGCACAATATATAATGCTTGAGTAAAACAATATATTAATTTTGTTGAGTTCATTACCTCAAAACATTTATTTGCAAATTTTCATCTTTTAAAAACTACCCCTCATAAGAAAAAAGAGTAAAAGTAAAAAAGAATACAATGTAAAATCCTTGTATTTATAATAATAATAATCAAATCCCAATTAATAAAATTACTAGAGGCAACTGAAAACTTTAGTAAATGTATCAGCATGGAATTTGGTGTGGATAAATGTGCAGTCATGCATGTAAAAAGAGGCAGGATTGTGGAATCTGAAGGGATGGAACTCTCAGATTCCACACACCTTAGATGTCTTTCCGCCAACGAAACTTACAAGTATCTAGGTATGTCACAGTCGTTAGGGGTAAATGAATTGTCTATGAAGCAATCGTTACAGGAGCGCTTCTTTGGCCGCCTGAAAAAAGTACTCAAAAGTCTTTTGTCAGGTGGTAACAAGGTGCGGGCCTATAACGATTGGGTCATACCTTTTTTTTTTTTTTTTTTTTTTTCTACGTGTGGAAACCCCCTCGGGCCGTCACCCCACCGGGGTTTTCGGCGGGGCGGTGTGTCGGAATCGAACCGACTAAAACCACACGGTGTGCCGTACTGCGCCTTAAGTAGGAGGGATCCGGGAACAGCTTTTATTAAGACATCCGGAACCCTCCTAGCGCCTGCCCGCAAAGCGCGGGCACCACCTTCGGGTAAAAAACCTCTCAATTAGGCGACGTCCAGGCACACGCGGACGCCGCCTCCTCGCGGGGGGCCACTATAGCGGGTGGAGGGGAAAACCCGTCCCTTCCACCCGCGGCCACACTCAGGGCGGCATGAGGCGCTGGTAAGCGCGCCTCCGCCGACCGGTTCGCCGGCGGCGAATTAGGTCCGAGTGGAGATCGTCCTCCCGGACCCTTTCCGCCGCCTCCTTCTGTGAGATGACGTCCTCACAGAAGGTCGCGACCGCGGTAAAATTCCTGTCGCTACCGGCCATGGAGCGTATGACGGCCGGTAGCGACAGATCCCCTCCGATGACTGCAGTGAGGGCCCGACGCTGCGTCGCCCAGGCGGAGCAAACCGCCAGCGTGTGCTGAGCCGAGTCCTCACTGCAGTCGCAGTGGTGACAGGCGGGACTCAGTTCCCTCCTAGCGACCGAGTGCAGGTACTTCCCGAAGCAGCCGTGCCCGGAAAGGACCTGCGTCAGTCGGAAGGAAAGGGTCCCGTGCTGCCGCCCTGCCCACTCGACGATGACCGGCTGGAGCGCCTCCACGGTGGCAAAGCCAGCACGTGGAGCCTCCAGCCGGGACGACCAACGAGCCATGGTGGCTCGGCGAGCGGCCTCACGCCATTCGCGTACCTCTTCGGGCGGGGGCCGACTGCCGCTTCCCGCCCGGAACTCAGCCGTTCGCCGATATACTTCGGCGAGCACTTCCGCCTCCAAATCCCACGGGGGTGTCCCGGCCAGCGCGCACGCCGCTTCCGTCGACACGGTGCGGTATCCGCGTATGGCTCTAACCGCCATAACCCTCTGAGGGCGCCAGAGGCGCGCCCTATTCTGGGCGGTCAGAGCTCCCGCCCACACCGGTGCACCGTATAGTGCCATTGACCGGACAACCCCCGTGTACAGCCGTCTTGTAGCGACACTGGGTCCGCCCAAATTGGGCAAGAGTCGCCCAAGGGCGGACGCAGCGCCGACCAGCTTCGGAGCAAGCTGTCGGAAGTGCTCGTCGAAGAGCCACCTACCGTCGAGGATCAGGCCCAGATACCTTATGTGGGCCTGAACCGGTACGAGGACCGAGTTAACCTCGATAGAGGCGCCAGGGGGTGGACCACGACGGGGCCCATGGAATAAAAGGGCCTCCGTCTTATCCAGGGCCACCCGCAAGCCCAGCGCCTCGATGCGCCCGACCACCAGGGAGACTCCCCTGGTGGCCAAACGCGCCGCCTCTTGAAAGTTCACCCCCCGGGCTGTGACAAGAGTGTCGTCGGCGTAACAGATTACGCCCAGCCCGGGGGGGTAGTCGCCTCGGAGGGCCCAGTCGTACCCCATGTTCCACAGGAGTGGTCCAAGGACAGACCCCTGCGGAACACCGCACGACATGGGCCGACGACTCAAAACTCCATCTCGGTCCTCGTACATGACGGTACGCTCCTCTAAATAGTCTGCCACTAGCCGCCTCAGGTACCCTGGCACTCCGTGATAGTGGAGTGCTTCCCTGATGCAGCTGAATGGCAGACTATTGAACGCGTTGGCGATGTCCAACGACACCGCCAACAGCACGCCGCCACAGCTCACTACCTCTTCGGTCACGGCCCTCAGGCGCAACACAGCACCGACCGTCGAACGCCCTGCTCGAAAACCGAATTGGGCGTCCGACAGATCGGGGCCGACCTCGCCAAGGTGCCGGACGATGCGGGCAGAGAGAACCCTCTCAAACAGTTTACCCGCCTCGTCCAGCAACACGATGGGCCTGTAGGCCGCGACCGAGTCGGTAGGCCGTCCCGGCTTCCTTAAAAGAACCAGCTTCCCGCTCTTCCAGCAATCAGGGAAGCGCCCGGACGCCAAGCTAGCGTCGAACACTTCCCTGAGGCGGTCGGACATGTGGTCAAGGGCAAGGGCCAACACTCGGGCAGGGATCCCGTCTGGCCCGGGGGCGGTGTTCTTGGAACGGATCCGTAGAACAGCCGCCCCTACCTCCGCCTCCGTGACGGGCGGAACACCATCCTCCTCGTCCTCCCCGTCGTCTCCGGCCAAAGGGGCCATCGATGGGGGTACGTGTCCCACCCGTTGCGGGAAAAGGCCCTCAACCACTTCCTGCAGGAAGCTGGGCTGGAGAGTCTCCGTAAGGGGGGGGCCCGACGCGCGGAGCTTTTGTTGCGCCGCGCGATATGGGCGACCCCAGGGGTCACGATCGAGACCCTCCAGCATCTCCTTTCTTTTTTCTTCTTTGGCGCGGCTAATGGCCAGCTTCAGAATGTTCCGTGCCTCTCGGTATTCCTCATGAAGCTGGTCCTCTTCCCCCTCTCCGCGGCGACGCCGCCGGCTGTGAGTGTAGGACCTCCGGGCACGGGTACAGGCCGCACGGAGGTCCGCCAACTCCTGGGACCACCAGTAGACCTCCTTCCTTGGAGGCCGACGACCTCGAACGCGGGGCATGGCCGCATCGCAAACCTGCGTAATCGCATCGCGAAAGCGGCCTGCCCCCATGTCTACCTCCTCGGTCGGAGGCTGTGGAGACAGCCAAGAGTAAACGATGGCTGCCTCCTCCAGTAGATCCCTGTCTAGCTTTGACACAGCCCACCGCGGAAAGCGGGAAGAACGCCGCGCCCCGTGACCCCTTCTGGGGTCCTGGGTCCGGGAGAGCTCAAATCGGATATATAGATGATCCGAGAGCGTCTCAACCTCTTCCAGGACACGCCAGTTCCTTACTCGTGCGGCGAGAGCAGGGGTAGCGAACGAAAGGTCCACTATCGACCCCCCCTGCTGTCGCACGCACGTGTTGGTGGAGCCTCTGTTTAGAAGACAGAGGCCCACTGATGCCGCCCACTCTTCCACGGCATCGCCCCGTGCGTCCGTCCTGGGGGAACCCCACGCAACGGACTTGGCGTTGAAGTCCCCCAGGACTAGGACGTGCCCAGACGCTAGTCGCCGCATCGAGGTCTCTAGGTTGTTGAGAAAAACCTCGAAGTCGCTCAGACTCCGATTGGGGGAGAAGTAGACACCATATATGGTTATCCCCCCCCACTCGGCAGCAACATATCCAGTACCCTTGTCTCTTAGCGACAAGGGCGGGGAATGAGCCGCCGTGGAGCTGACGACTGCCACGGAGCCGTCCCGGTCACCTAGCCAATTTGGGCGGGAAGGAACGTAATAGGGCTCCGCGGCTACGGCCACACCTATCGACCACTCCGCCATGGTTTGCAGGAAAAGATCCTGCGCACCGGCAGAGTGGTTCAGGTTCGTCTGGACTAGGAGGTTGGAGACTTGGTCCATTACTGGACTGTCTCTACAACCTCCTCCATAGGCGACGATGACGACGCAGGATTGACATCGGAGGCAGCCTGGGTCGATTGGCTAACCCCCGAAGTTTGTCGAGAAGTGCGGGGCGGCTTGCAGCCACCCTGCCCCATCTGATGATTGGCGGGAAGATTTCCCGCCGCACACGCTGGGCAGTGAGGGGCGGCAGAACATTCCGCCGCCTTGTGCCCCGGTTGACCGCAGCGGAAACATAGTCCGCTGCAGTCAAAGCAACTGCTGCACTTGACGCGGGTGTGCCCCGACGATAGGCATTTGAAACACCTCATCGGTCTCGTCGCCAGGAGTGTGACTCTGGCGTTCACGAAACCGATGAGGATTCTTCCGGCGTCGCTCAAGGTCTTGGCCGACGCCACGGGACAACTAGCCCACACCGCGCCAAGACCCCCTGGACCGGGGCGGATGGTGCCGATCCTAATGTTGTCCGCGCTGCATAGTGTCTTCTCCCGAATTGCAACGCGGACATCCTCGACCGTGACGGAATCGTCCAGGCCCGAAATGCGCAGCTCCGCGCACTTGATGGGCCTGGCGATCTTCACACCATCCGTGGCTGCGAAAATCTCCCGCATCTTCTCGGCAAAAGTGTCCGCCGTCTTCGCGCCTTCAGCCCCGGGGAACTCCAGAACCCGAGCCCCCGTCTGGGCAAGGCGCATCCTCACACCTACAGCCCCGAACTCTCCGGCGAGGCTGTGGGTCATACCTGTTCTAACCTACTCCTTTGGCATACTTAGATGGACTCAAAGTGAACTAGATGCCCTGGATAGAAGAGTTCGTACACTGCTTACCGCGGACCGAATGCACCATCCACGTTCATCGGTCATGAGATTGTATATCCCGCGGAAATGTGGGGTCGTGGTTTTTTAAATGCCAAGACCCTCCACAACCGCGAGGTATGCAACCTTAGAGATTACTTTCTCTCCGTTGACCTGGATGTGTATCGGGATGTGGTGGCAGTTGACAACGGACTCACTCCGCTTGCTCTAGCAAAAGAGAACTGGCGCAAACCAGCAGTACTTAGTATTACAGACCGCATGGAGATATGGAAGAGCAAGGAGTTGCATGGACGTTTTTATCGGGCCTTAAATGGGCCCGATGTAGATTTATTAGCATCAGTATCCTGGCTACGGTTCGGTGACCTCTTCGGAGAAACTGAAGGTTTTGTCTGTGCAATTACGGACGAAGTTGTTATGACGAATAACTATCGGAGATATATCCTAAAGGACGGCACAGTTGACATTTGTCGGGCGTGTCATCGTCCCGGAGAAACCCTCAGGCATATAATTTCTGGTTGTTCTCGTCTTGCCAACGGCGAGTACTTGCATAGACATAACCAAGTGGCCAGGATAGTCCATCAGCAACTTGCTCTTAAATATAACCTTGTGACTGTCGAGTTACCATACTACAGGTATGCGCCCGACCCAGTTCTCGAAAATGGTCGTGCAACATTGTACTGGGATCGATCTATCTTCACTGACAGGACTATTGTTGCCAATAAGCCTGATATAGTGGTGATAGACCGATTAGAGCGCCGAGCAATGATTATTGACATCACCATTCCCCATGACGACAATCTCTTAAAAGCCGAAAAAGATAAACAAATAAAATATTTGGACTTATCCCACGAGATTGTCGACATGTGGGATGTGGATTCAGCAATCATTGTGCCGATAGTCATTTCGGCCCATGGGTTAATTGCTAAGAGCCTCGACCAACACCTTCAGAGACTCACGTTAGGCAGCTGGATCAAGAGCCTAATGCAGAAGGCAGTCGTTCTCGACACGGCACGCATAGTGAGGAGGTTTCTGTCTCTGGGACCCTAACCACCGGTAGTTTGGTCCCTGTACCCAATACCGGTGGGACACTATTTTTTATATTTTTAATTTTTTTTTTTTTAATAATGTATTTAAAAATGTAATTTATATGTTTTATAGATGTTAATAAAGAGAATAATAATAATATTTCCATACATCTCACACACGGTCGTCTGATCCCAAACTAGGCAGAGCCTGTACTATGGTAACCAGACTGCTGATAAACATACTTATATATTTCTAAATACATTTATTATTTAGCTATGGAAACTCGGCTGGAAGATGTTGCTCTCGCCGCTCGTCGAGTTTGTGGAGGAGACGCCACATATATAATACACACATATACATACACACATATATATACACACACACTAGACCCCTTCACCAGGTGCCAGTGATGAGAACACTATGTGTAGTATACGCATTTCTCTGCTCCAAAATCTAGCTAATCCGAAATTTAAAAAAAATGCCTTTGGTTTTGTGATATTTTCTCGGTTGTATTTTGGACTAAAGAAGTCATAAAAATTTGTAGAAAATTTTATAGGCTATAAGCTCATGTAAGTTTCATATTTCTCAAACCCATAACCAAAACCACCCAAACCATCGAAAAAAATTGGCGTTTTCGATCAATTGATTTTTCGAAAAACTTCTATGGAACATTTTTAGTTTAGAATTCATTCTTCTATTGATTCCTGGGCTTTTTTTTTAATTACCCCCTCTAGTTAGAGCGTATTCACCCCTAGCGAAAAAGCACACATTGGCATAGGGTAGATTTTACTTTTTGAGGTATTCCCTACTTGCTGTCAAAATTTCAGCAAAATCCATCTTTTTTAAAAAAATGGGGAGCCAAAATTTTTACTCACTCCACCCTATCGCCGAAACTATATACTTAAATAAGAAATAGTTATTTACTTATAGATTACAGGAAAACTTATAAGAAGACTATGATTTTAAAAATATTATTTATTTTAAATTAATTATAAATAGTAAATAACATGATAAATCTCAATATTGCGTGTACAAACTTACATTTGCATCGTGCGAAACTCTCTCCACGCGAGTTCAACTCGCACTTGGCCGTTTCTTAGAAAAGTTATTGAACGACTTCTTAATCTTACAGACCTTTAAAGACAATTTCAACTATCTGCTTTGAGCCCACGCTTCGAAGCCAATTTTGAAGCTAGACGAACTAAAGTACCTATTTAACACGGTTTCCTGTCTCTCTAAATAAATTTCTCTAAAAAACTCCACTCCTAAACTTTAAATTTATTCATTACTAGTGTGCTAGATAGCTCACCGATTCTGCTCGAAACTTATGGGGATTGTTCTTATTACATTGTCTTTTTTAAAAGACGACTGGCGGACTAGAAAATTGTTCCTGTCACGCAGTTACATCTTTTGCCACTTTTTATCTTTAGTACAGAATTTGTCAATGAATTCTCTATCTCTCGGGAACAGTATTTTTTTGGATGAAAATGTATGTAATAATAATAATAACAACTTGACACACTTTTCTCGAATCAGTTAAGTATTGCCACGAGTTTTTAAACTTTACTTAACTTCAAAAAGTACATAATACGGTAGTTGAATCTATTTTTAGGGTCCCGTACGTCCGAATGAACAAAACCTTAAAGGATCACTCGTGCGACTGTCTGTCCGTCTGTCACATCCAATCTTCTCCTAAACTACTGGACCGATTAAGTTGAGGTACACATTTCAATTGCTGTGATCCAAACACTGATATGCAACGTAAATAAAATAATTTTTAATTAATAGGCCAAATTAGAAAATTAAAACCAATAGTTGCAAACTGTACCGTAAGACATATCAAATAAAAGGGCTCGTTGTGAGAGTCTCAAATATATTCTTTTAATTTTTTTAAGATTAGTAGTTTTAAAGTTATTTAAGACAATACATGAAAACGAAACTGAGCAGAAGATCTTCAATCTTTACTTGCAGTTTACGGTAACGCCTATAAGAAATCGGAGATCTTAAAATTACATACTTACATAGAAAATTACATAGTTTCCCTATAATGTGCGTACAAACTTATATTTGCAGTTATAATGTGTGGGAGAACATACATTGCAACTACAATGTTAATTTTGTCCTTGGCAAATATTATTAGTAGATACATATTAATCGTACGCAACCCTCTCCACGCGACTCCCAACCCTCTCTTCAACTCGCACTTGACCGGTTTTTCTTTATAAGAAGTCAAACGAGCACCTACGTTCTGTAGAAACTTGTATGAAATGACAACTTGTGATAACGCCCGCGTGAACAACAGAAATAACTAATTCACTGTGGTTATTGTGACTTAACGTAATAGTCAGACATATAGCCTCGTAGACTCTTTTGTGGGTAATGATGAGTACTATAAACATATAAATTACACATTATTTTATGTATCATCTAAAATAATGTCTTTTAAAAGCAAATGTTTGATGCCTTGGGTAACATTAGTGCCATGTTCGTTCATGTTTCTAGACCCAGCACAGGAGCAGCCTGTGCGTTGATCGATCAGTCGATCAGCCAGTGAGTTGCTGTGCGTTGATCGAGCACGACTACTACTACGACTAAAATATTTCTAACGTCAAATATGAAGAAGTTCATACATTTTGCATACATTTTCAAAACTTTTGTTTCTAACCATGAGCTAATAAATCAGTTTTTTTATATTTCTAACTTCACCACTAAAGTAAGTTTCAAATAAACTTCCACACCTTGTTTTGACCCCATAGGTGATGAATTCCCAAAAATCCCTTCTTAGTGCTCCCTTACGACATTTAAGGAATCTTTGTGCAAAATTTCATGTTTCTAGACCCAGGGGTTTCGGTTGTGCCTTGAATGGCCTTGATCGATCAGTCAGCCAGTCAGTTTCTTGTTTTATATATATAGATGTTAACCAGGCAAAAAAATCCCTGATTTCCTTAAATCCTAGATTGATTGATAATATTGATTCAAGTGAGAGATGATAAGAAAGCGGCTCGTTAAAAAAAATACAAACGAATTATGTGGCCACCCTATGAACCAACCATAATAATTTTGGTTGAAACTGCTGATATTTAACATGTAAAATAAAACTGAGGACGTAGGGCTCGTTTATGTCAATTATTTTATAGTTTTCCTAATATTATTATAAATGTGAAAGTTTGGATGGATGGACGGATGGATGTTTGTTACTCTTTCACGCAAAAACAACTGAACCGATTGATGAAACATGGTATGTAGATAACTGAAGACCTGGTTTAACGCATAGGCTACGTTTTATCCCTATATTCCCACGGGATCGACACTTACGAGAGTGAAACCGTGGGGCGTTGCTAGTTATTCGTATGCCTGTTACACCCTATTTATTTTCCTACCACATGTACCTAGCTTACTTTTGTAGAAAATTGGTGCCCGTTTAAGGAACCATATAATCGGTGGACTAGTCCCATTTGTTAATCGAGTTGATTACGTTGGGAGATAAACTCGAGTAGTTTATTATTTTAACTAATTGGATAAATACATATATTATGTCGATGACAACGAGAGCTCGTTTCATTAACGAATTAAGTATTTAACCACAAAATGATTTTGACTTGACCCATTTTCAATGCAAATTTAAAAGTATGTTTTCGTGTAGTAGGTAACTAATAGACCTTCACGTGAACTTGAAGTTACGCCTACATGGCACTAGGTCCTTGTTTATTGTGATGGTTGTCTTCAAGTACCTATTGGTTTATTATTTACCTCTTTGTCACCTATATTTATATCTACTATATAATTGTAGGACACGACGATAATCGTAGTCTCGTTGCGCGCGCGCATGCCTCTTTATGAGTCATCGGTAAGCGTTCTGCGCACAATGCCGTCCGCACAGTCCAGTCGCAACGCGGCATACCTAGAGGACATACATGTCACTTAATTTATTCATTCTTACGCGTTACGCACGATCGAACTTCATAAAGATTATTGCCTCGAATTGTGAATTAAAAATATATCGTACGGAGGAAGTGGTGACGTTCGGTGAAGATGACTGCGGTTAACAAAGCAATAGCGATGCGGCAGTTGGACACTATGTTTGGGAATATGAATTTGGAGAGAGAGGGCCGGCACTCTCCGGTCGTCAGCTCTGTCGTCGAACATGACCCTCGATGTGAAGTACATGGTCGTTGCAGTACGCCGTACAGGTCTTCGCTTTATCTTCACAGTAGAGAATCTACGCCTGGATATTATAGGGAGTCGATTTCACCCACAAATGGGCTATTTATCAGGTATTTATAATAACATTATTAAATTAATTTTATCAACGTTTATCGTCTAACTTGAATAATATGGTAAAACAGGCGTCGTGATTCATTGGGCTTGTCGAGTTCGCCAGCGCGAGAGTTGGAGCACCCTTCAACATTTCCAAGTCTCCTGCGCCGCGAGCGTCACAGCCCCTCCATGACGCCACCTCGCCGTGACACACCAAGCCCCACACACAAACTTCAAAATCACAACAAACGCCACTCCATGGGATCATTCCCTAACTTAAGCAGAAACAATATTATTAATTACAACAGGCGAGATTCTATATCGAGCAACGGTATCAGAGATATGAAACGTGACTATGTCGGTTCAACGCTTACATTGTCCAGGAAAAGTTCTATCAACACAACAAAATCTTCAACGGACTCTTTAGATGGATGGCACAGTACTTGGGACTCTGACCGAACTAATTCAGTATCGTCGCTAGTGCATGACGACAGAGTCTCGAATGGAGATAATAAGGTAATTTATTAGAGACAGTAACTCACTGTTATATTATTTAAACACTACTCTTTCTTGATTTAACGTTGTATACTCACATCATGATCTCATCATTGGTTGTTTAAATATGAAAAAGCGCTGGTACATTATTTGAATGTAAATAAAATCATAATTTTATGACCGTCAATTATTTCTTTAAGTGCACTGTCATATTACTGCGCACATTCATATTCACATGACTATAGAATAGAATAGAAGAAACTTTATTGTACACCAGTAAATAGTGCTTACAGTAAGTTTACAAAAAATATTATGTACAAAGGGCGGCTTTATCTCTAAAAGCAATTTCTTCCAGGCAACCTAGAGCCATACAATAAACTATGTATTTAATTTAATTTGTCATTTTTATATTAATATTTGACCGAAGATCACAGTTACAAGCTTTCTTCCTAGAGCAGTTACTTCCTAGTTGCAGCAATTGTAAATGTCTCCAAATATAATTGCGATTACGCAATTACCATTATAAAACCAGCAACACAAGTAAAAACAGTTATACCTTTTTAGTCCGTCTCATTGTAACAGTAAGGTATACCAGCAGTAAGTGATGCGGTACAAATGAACGCTCTTGTGGTTCAGATAAGTTCGGGGGATTGACGGTAATGTAACGAATGTATGACCTGCGTTATTTCATGCAATACGAGAGAGACAGAGAGAGAGAGCTGCTGTTAAATTCAAATCCATTTCTTAAATTAAACACTAAAAGGGGTTAATGTTTCATAGACATTCAAATAAATTTAAAAACGTGCAATCAAGAAGACTGAAATAATACAATACATTTTGTTATGTACATCCCCCGGTCGCTCTACATGGCTCGCAGATAAGACCGTACGTTCTGAGCGTCGTTCGCGCTGACCTATACAGCCATAAATGGACATGACGCCGCCAACTGCCACCCGCCACGACTAAATCATGACAATATTTATATTTCATCTCACATGCCAGTGTAATATTTGACTTCTATGTTGAACAAGAAACTAAAAATGTACTTTTATGCCTTTAAACAACAGTTAGCTAAGAAACTAAAGAATTCCAGATACGGGCTTTTAGCAAGCGGTAATGTTTAATTAAATTTAAAGGTTACCAACTTTAATGTTAGCGGTTCATAGATGACGTCAATTCGAATGTCTTGTGACAATAGGAAGTCGAGACTGAATTAGATAATCACGCATACTATATATACTATCTATAGATTAAATGAAATCCTATTATGTCGTGCTGTTTTAATGCATTATCAAAATATTTCAGGAAACCTAATAATTTATAATTCGATTAGAACAATATAACAGTTTCTTTTATAATGTAATCTAATTGATAACTCAACGAAATTGATTTTACTTATGAGTAGACCATCAATGCTGCAATGTAGACTCAGCGTGTACATAGCCAAAATCTCATACTGACGTAATGAATTTCGATTTAATCGTAACTGGATACTTTCATAAATACACAGTTTGACCTAAGACAGGTCCCCAGTTAATCATTCAATAAATTTCAATTGATCACAAGACGAAAACGTGGGTAACTACACTAACCACTGATGATTCAGTTTTAACGTATGTTTGTATCGTCAATCGTGCCAATGTTTCTTTGCTCACAATACATCGCAAAAGGATTTTCGATGTGAAGTTTGTGACTCACTGTGAAGTCATGGGCACCAGCGCTGGCTTGTGTAATATAAATATTGTTAAGTTTACGCAATTTCTTATAAGATATGCTTTATCGGAAGTAATTGTTTCGTTCATCGAGATAGTTTGTTGTTAAACTAGAAAAAAGTGTTACAATTAGTGTGAGATCTCGCTCTACTTCTTTGTACACCGCAGATTTTTTATACCCGTTGATATATTGTGGATACGAATCAAGTTATTACTACAATGGTATTCTGATTGACTAGCACACATTATTTCGTGTTTTTTTGTGATGATGAGGTTCAATGGCAAGATTTATTGTCGCAGTATGTCTTTCTCATACAAGTCGCATAGGTTCCTCATGATAAATAATAGATGGAAAACCTATACAAGGCTACACATATAAGGTCTGTTCGCGTTTAACACATTCCGTTTATCGTTTTTGTAATACATTATCATAATGAATATAATCAATTACGTTTCATGTTTGTGCGTTATATTAATTATGAGTATCTTCGCTCACACAGTCCCTAAATGTGTTCCTAATTATGTATTTTTCATGTGTAGGTTGAAATTAAGATTGTGATGAGTTTCTTCTGACATAAATTTGTTTATTATTATGATCTATATATGGAACAACCTTGAGTTCCTTCATCACAAATAAGGTGACTAATAAAATGTTTGAATTTTCCTATATAATTCTAGACTCAGTGTGGGTGCTTACGTGAACTTTATATGATTTCTGTTCATCCGTATGATAATATTCAACGATAGAAAACGCGGCAAAGATGATCAAACATTACGAAATGTTTTACTGTTATGCCATGGTTTTTAATAACTAGTCAAGCGTAAGAAAGAAGCGAAAGTTGCATGCGCGCGTGAAGAATTATGCGCTCTTTCTAAAAGTTGCGTTTTAAAACAATTCCTACTACGTCGTAAGTTATAACTTACATACTAATGAAATTCCGATCAGTATTCTTTAGTTAGGTACAATATAATAGTTTCTGTTCGGTATTATTTCATACATTCGGTTCACATTTTCTATTTGACTCGCTAAAGAAGTAGTCGGGTAGTTAATATATTCTCGCTAAGCTCTTAAGAAGTCAAACTCTAGGGACAATGTATCGGTGTTGTAAAAAAAAATTATTACACGAGAGTATGTGTACGAAGAGATATCTCCTAGATGTGTTCGCGAGCATTATCCAAGAGCACTCGACGCGCGTTGACCGCGTACGGGCTACCCCTTTCACTTGTATTCGCATTCAACGGATCGAGCGGAACGCTTGCGCGCCTTTCTCTCTGTTCGCGTCTCTGTCTAACGTGCGTTGACTGTGGTGCAACATTGGTGGTGGGCCGGCGCAGGTCGCTCGTCGCCCGTGACAACAGTAGCGCAGTTTCCTCGACCACATCCGCACGGAGCCGACATTGCCGCGCTCGGATGATCTATCGCGATCTGACATGAAGTCCAAACCGGCTCATTATATAGACGCACCGTTCAGACCGTGGCCTCCGCTTGCCCGACAGGCACAGCCTAATTTTTATTTTCGACCACCGGATCCTATGGATTTGAGAAATTTTAAAACGTCCTCTTCTAAAGGGTCTACCTATTCAGATTTGTCCGGTATGAGTGCGTATAGCAATAAATCGCGGGATTATTACTTCTTATCGCCGAGTTATCGATCCACGGGTGCTCCTACTCCTGTGGGTCATGCTGACTTGTATGGTGCACGTGATCGCCCTCGCCAGATAAGAAACCCAAACCCGTCCCCATCAGCTGCATGCCCATGTAGCCGCTCGCGATCTCTGGAAGATGTACGCACGGAAGTAGTGACTGAATGGGAAGATGACGATGAGAACGGAAACCGTATCGTTGCACCAGCTACAAAATTTAATCGTACGTCATACAAAACAAACACTACTTTCCAACAGCAAGGATTCCTCACAAGACACTCTATGGAAAACTTAGTCGATAGACCACCGCAGTTACTGCCACCCAAACGGATCTCTGCCTTTCAGGTAATTGAGCTAACTTTCTATCGTGACAGTTGTTGAGAATACTTCGTTTGAGCAGTTGTGTTTGTTAGAACAACATCAACGATATAGAATTAATTTAACCATAGTATTTAACTGTAACCGCCGTTTGATATGTATTTATGCGCACTTTCTAAGCTCTTAAATCTACATGATTATCTTGTTGATGCTAAGCGAAGTGAATAATTTGTATATATATATCGTGCTTTTGCGAACGTGATAGAATTTATAATGATACATACATAGGTATGGTGTACAAACTCTATCGGTCGAGTGTTATGGGAATAGGAACGGAGCATCGACGCCTCGTCAGAGCCCGTTCAGCTCCGTTGAACCGCAACACTCCGTCCTGCGTGTGTAACGGATGTTCAATACTTGTTTTTATATGAGAGCGTATACACATATACCGTGGTTATACTTAGATATCATTTTTATACGTACTCAAGCGAATTTAGGTTATCTCATAAAACGAGTCTTCGTCTATTACTAGAACGACTTTTGCAATGCGAGTGTGAATTCTATTGTAGGACAGTTATTGCTTCATTAAGTTCATTTCGAAATGATGCGCCTTATTATGTAAGATGTACGGAATCATTATTCCTCATAATAACAATTTCGTTGTTACTTATTATACTATGAAATTAATATAGACCTGAGATCAGTTGCACATGTGTAGTATTTTTCCAGTCTTGTATTTTATAGGTACTTATTATTTAAGCCAGTTCGTATTGTAAGTATCCTCTTTTTATAGGTGAGGCTATTCCTATCTCTTTAGGTTTTTGTCAATTGGGAGGTAATTAAATTTGTTGACTGCAGTTTAGTCTTTACTGTTCAATATGTGTGTGTTTACTGTGCTCGTTTCTATAGGTCAGTGCCATTGGTTATTGAACCAATAGCAATGGCCTATAGAAATGGTATTGACCAAGTCGAATAAAAATTGCCTTGACAATTTAGCATTTTCTAAATTACTTGTTATATATATGACAAGTAAATATATATCAATATAGATAGATTTTATAGAAGGTACCTTAAATATCAAACTATCAATATTAGCATAAAATGTAGATATTACCGAAGGTAACTGAAATCTTTACGAATGATTTTTTAATAAATCATTCATTCATTAAGCATTTATTATATGTATTAAAAGATGGCCAATATTATATTAAAAGATGACCGATATTATTCATGGTTCTCAGAAAGACCAAATGTATATTTTATTTATGTATTTTTTAACATAATCGTTATGTATTAAACTGATATATTGATCAGTCAAGATTTTCTCTAAATTTTAATTGCAAATGTGTTTTATAATATCATATGTAGTTTGAACCATAATACGGAAATCGTTGAATACATTTATTGCATAACTGCGTTCTAACAGTGATTCAACTTGTATTTATACAGTAGGTAGGTATGCCAGATTTCCAAATGGCAGTCATTATCTTCTGAATAAAACAGCATAGCATGACTACGTAATCATGACGACAATGCATCTTTTAATCTTAACTTGATATAAAAATTATAATTATAACATACAGTTTTTATTGGTCTATGTCTTAACTTTTTACGCTTTCTTTATTCCAATGAAAGTTCCCCTTATATTCTACAATAAAAAAAAACTTTCCTTAAACAAAAAACTATAATTATAAATGTTACGTTTCCACTATTTGACAAATGTATGATTTAGAATTACCTACTCATATTTTACACATACATTTTTTGTTGATGTCAAGTACATATATGTACTTGACATCAACAAAAAATACATAGGTATTTCACGAACGAAACCCCGGATATTTCATAACTAAAGGAACTGCTTCAGTTTTTTTACTTTGATGGTAAATAAATTCGTATTAGAAAAAATGCGGTAAAGTACACTTTCTATAACGCGTTCGCGGCGAACTGTGCAACAATGAACGAAAAGCACACCAATTACCCGATTCGAACCGTTTCAAACGAGATTCAAATGCGTGTCTTGTCGGCGTGACTTCAGATTTAAACTTTGGTTTCTGATATCACCTTTTTATATCTCTGAATTATGCTTATTCGTATTTTATATAGGCTGAACAAAAACTGACTAACAGGAGAAGCATTACTTTCTGTAAAAAATTTCGTGTTGGTTATTGGATTACGCTATGACACAATTTGTGACTGTTATTGGATATGTGCATTTATTATGAACATGAATGTTATTCAGAATAGGTGCGACACGATAAATATTTCGACCGTAACATTACGCATTGTGTAATGAGTACATAACTTTTGTTATCGGTCAGGCAGGTAGCATAGTCGTATGTTAACAAACTGGTTCCTACTAGGCCATCTTGCAACTTGTGACCTGCCTTATCTACCTATACAATACAACTCGTTCTAGTTACCACGCTCGGTTATGCCAAACATTCCTGGGTTCATAGAGGCTCGTTTATTTTGTATACAATTTGGCACTTTATATACATTCGTAACATCTCGCACCACATCAAAACAGTGTTTTAGGTATTCTCAGACGGCCAACTCGTTGTTAATGTTTATTTATTGTTATGTCATAACATAACCAACAACAATCTTGCTTTTCGTTACTGTTTTTACTATTAGTAGAACTTTTTGATTATTTTGACCTTACATGACTCATGTTTATGTATGAGGCATAGGGGTATATTTGTTGAATTTCTACGTATGGTATTAGGGTAAATGCAAATGACATTCTACAGGCTTATGTCTACCATAGTTGTAGGTTATATGTATATAGGGGCATGTTACGTGAAGCGGATAACGAAAAAAAGTAAGGTTCTCAAATTCGTTTAGCATATTTCTACTTCTGGATGCTATGAACGCCGCGTGTACACATTTTTTAATGTGAGGTTTAATTATCAAATTAACGGATTCTAAAGAATTTACCTGATTGGTGGAAGAAACCCTTTCTTTGGAAGATGTTCTTCGTATTGAACTAGTTTATAATAAAATGAATTTAATGAAATATTTTATAATCAAATAATAATTAAAAAGTATGGATTATAATAAAAACATCTAATTTTGAAAAAAATAATAATTCAAATTTAAAAAAGTCCACCCCGATCCCCACCCGACACCAAGGTGTTAAAACCCTCAAGAGGATGAAATTTTGTCTTTTATTGAAGGTAGAAATGTAAAAATTCATATAAGAACTCATGGTTAAAAACAAAAGTTTAAAGTGTCAACTTTAATTTTTTTAAATAGTTCCTTAAGAGTTAAAAATAAGGCATATATTTTTGTGTGAAATTTCTACATTTTTAAACTTAGAAATGTAAAAAATTATGTATGAACTCATGCTTTTACAAATTTCTACAAATTACATATAATTTGTACGTACACTATGAAGAAATTTAACATGTCATTTTACGATTAGCGACTTCTGCTTCTTTAATTTTAGGCGGTTTCATTTTTTTTTAAATAACTTTAAATCTACTAATCTTAAAATTTTAAAATCATATATTGAGACTCACAACGAGCCTTTTCATTTGTCTTACGGTACAGTTTGCAACTATTGGTTTTAATTTTCTAATTTGGCCAGCAAAAATTCTTTTATTTACGTTTTACATCAGTGTTTGGATCACAGCAATTGAAATGTGTACCAAATTTAAAGTTAATTGGTCCAGTATAACTATTAGGAGAAAATTGGCCATGACAGATGGACTGACAGTCGCACGAGTGATCCATTAAGGCATTGTTGATTCGGACGTACGGAACCTTTAAAAGAGATTCAACTACCGTATTATGTACTTTTTGAAGTTCTTCATACTCTCTGACGGTTACAAGTATGATTCGAGAAAAAAGTGTCAAGTTATTATTATTATTCCATACATTTTTATCCAAAAAAAATACTGTTCCCGAGATATAGTGAAGCCGCGGGCAAAAGCTAGTTGTTTCATAGAAATATTACTGCTCTATTTGATTTAAAATCATATTCTGACTATAATTTTTTTTTGTTCGATTAAACCGGAAGAAAACATTTCGAACCAAAATTTTAGTATCTTCGTAATTCAATTCGTAAATCGTAACTAAACGACAAATCCACCCAAAACGACTTTTTAACATCGCAATCGTAAAGATTTTTCATCTTTTTAGCAAACTGACTCTTGTATTTCTATCTTTTTGCATTGCTGAGATCCACTCATGCATAAAATCTGATTTGACGACTTTCCGAATTATTTGTACGGCACGTAGCTTTATTTCAATTAATGGCGTTATTCCATAAATTACTAATAACTTTAGAAAATGTATTTTATCATAGGCCCTACATACCTTTTTTCCTCATAATATATTTTACGTTAAGTGTATTAACAGATACATCCTTAAGTTGCTAAAGTTTGCAATTTAATTTATAAAACACAAAGTCAGATGTAAACATAATGTACGTATTTGTTCTCTCTTTTTTTTTTTTTTTTTTTTTTTTTTTTTTTTTTTTTTTTCTCTCTTGACTGACTGAGTCAGGAGAGCACAAATTAATTTATTATTTTATTATAAACTATTACAATACGAAAAACATCTTCTAAAAAAACCTTTCCATCAACTTTTAAGAATCCCATAATTTAACAAATAAACCTCAAAAAAAAATGTCCACGCTTATCGTATCATCTTGAAGTACAAATAAGCCTAATGTTAACGAATTTCAGAACCTCACTTTTTTCCTTGTGAAAATTGTCACGTGAAATGACTGCATCATGGTCTTGACGGGCACGTAGAATGTGCTTCACCGTCTCTGACGGTATTATGTAGACTACCTACAAAGTTTGCAAAGGTTTCACCGCGATGAGGTTGCTAAAATGTTCTGCTGCTTTTAATTCAACGGATCGCATTAAGTGATCGTTTTTACTGACCTGTTGGTCTAGAGGTTATTGACGCTGACTACTGAGCCAGTGGTCGTGGCTTCGATTACCACCCAAGACAAATAATTGTGAGATGGGTATCTGGGTGTAATTCTCTGCCTAGTTTGGGATCCGATGGCCGTCTATGAGATGTGTGAAGTTATTTATTATTTTAACTCAGTTATGTATGATACTGTCTTTTCTATATCATTCAAGCTTGAATGAAATAGAAAAGAATGCTTGAATCCAATTGGATTTAAGCAAAAAACTTAGTTGTTTATGGTTTATGGTAAATGGTAATAAATATATACTTACTTCACATTCATTGTTTTCTATATAAAGCTACTTCCATCGCTCGATGCAAATATGTTTTATTTTAAACTGAAAATATTAATTTAAATTTTGTATTACTATAAAAGTATACGAAATATTTACCCATGGGACATGAGTTAATCTCATACAAATACTTATCCAAAATTATAGTTCTTTTATAAAATGCTATACATGTTTGGTTTAAATTACATTTAAACATCCGAATATGTGAATCTCTGCTATATTGTGGTCGATGCTTGACAATGTGTGTTCACTAGTTTGTTTCTAATTTTCTTATACCTATAACATAACTTAGATTACCACATCATAACTTCAGCGATTACATTATTGTGTTTGTATTTTATTCATAGTTTCATAAATCCAACCGAAAAATAAACAAATTAAAATGAGTTCAGATATTGGGTGATTCACATTTCAGAAGTACTTAAAACTAAAAATCAACGCTTACAGAATTTCTTGCGTGTCAAATTTTACATTCTTTATGTAAGAGTTTTGTTACAGGCTCAAAACAGGAATGGAGGTCATCAGGGTGTGCCTCTTTCAACTCCAAGTAATGTGGGTGTGGGAGCTGAAGTTAATGGATCAAGACCAACTTTCAAACCCGTCACAGTACTAGAAGATCTTCAAGCTGTAAGGTGCGCCGAGTTCCATCCAAATGGCAAGCTTTACGCCATCGGCTCCAATACAAAAACACTCAGGATATGCACATACCCCAAGATTGAGGATGTCAAGTAAGTTTACCTTTCATTTATCTTACAATAGGTTGGTTGGTCCAAATAAGCAAAACAAAGGTCTTGTAACATTCATGACAGAATGATTAATTACGATTGTTGGCTAGAGGCCTTGTTAAGATCGTTGAAAAACATTCTCGTCGTTAATAGTTATTTGCAGCTAGACAATCGGTAGCGAATTTCAACCGCTGATAACTATTAATCTATTACTTCAATTATGTTTTATTACTTGCTCAGATAGACAACGCATTTTTTTGCAGAAGCTAGGATCAATGTATGGAAACCCTATATTCCTTTGTCTATTGTTAGAGCCATAATTTTAATACCTATGTTATACAAATATATCATAAATTCTATAATTATACATTTAAAACCTGATATATCCGGTTAAATACTACCAGGCTTTGTTCTGAATAGAAATGGATAGAGGGTTTAACCCAGTGGGTGGAAATGGGTTTAAACCAGTTTTTTTTTGGGGAAAACTTAGTTTCGTCATGGATTTCAGTATTTGGGCCCTCCGACACTAGCACAACAATCTTGATATATTGCCTAACTATTATGGCTCCGATGAATTAATTGTACACAATTGGAGTTTTCGTATTCGCTATCTTATGCGAGGAGGTGACCGTGGACTTTCTTCAACCGGCTGCCTTCGCGCCGTCGACCTTCCCCAATTTCCTGCCGAATACTGATAGTAGGATAGAATTAGCCGAAAATCTTTCAAAAATGGGTGAAATTAAGATAGTCGGTTTTGGTTTTTTATTTGTTAGATAAAAACGTCACGATTAGTAGTTTTATGCAAATTGCAAAAACCCGCGTTTTTTGGGCAGTTTTCTCGAAAATCCGTATCTCGCGTTCTAATGAATATTTAGGCCTGAAATTTGAGAATGTAGATTCCATACCCCCAATACGCCTACAAAATTTCAGCTAGATCGGCTTTAAACTTATCGTGCAATGTTGAAAAATTTGAAAAAAGGCCTTCGGGAGAAGTACCCTAAAAAGTTTATTCCACCCACAATAAGAATGTGGAATAAACTTCTTATTCCCACTTACACTTATTCTCACATTTTCACCAAATTTCAGGCCTAAATATTCATTACAACGCAAGTTTTGAGGTTTCGAAAAAACGGCCAAAAACGCGGTCTTTTTTTGTTGTTGTTGCTACTAATCCGATTGGGGCTGTTAAAGTCGTATTTTTTTTCGTCTTTTAATGCGCAATTTTTATGTCGACACAGTTTTCACGCAAGATGCAAAGTTTAGTCGTAAATCGAAAAAAAAAACGGTTTTTACGATTTTTGTAATTTTTTTTACGGTGATGCCACAGGTGAATATGCTTTCAAAAGAAATATGTTAATCGTGACGTTTTATCTAACAATAAAAAAAAACCGACTATCTCAATTAAAGTTGCGAAAATGCTAATTCTATCCGACTATTACTCGAAATTGCTTCTTTGAGTTATCAAGTACTTTATTTCATACGTTTGAATTTCATTTCTATTACGCTAGATTAGTGAAAAATAATATAAATCACGGAATGTCAGCCATTCCTAATTTATATTTATTGACTTGATAGTGAGAGCCTTTTTGGATATGACAGACCTTGATCGGACTCTGTTGGATTAAAAAATTGTTCATACATATTTAATAGGTTATTAGTTCCTTATGGATTTATGTTTTTTGATAGTCGATAACATAAGTTATTTTCTGAGGTCAAATAAATTTATTTTATTAATTAATTAGTAACTATAGGTAGGTGCATCGTTAGAGTGAACTCGAGCGGCAAAATTTGCAAGCACTTTTAAAATGTCATTAAAATATAAATCTTTATCACATCTGAGACCCCAGCTATAAGACCCGGTGACGAAACACCGTGTGGTTTTAGTGGGTTCGAATCAGACAGACCTGGCCGTTTAGGGCCGGTGAGGTGACGACCCGTGGTGGTATCCACACGTCAAAAAAAAACAGCTAATATATAGTCATTATTATAAATACAATAAGTTTGGAAACTGCGTGCCAATAGTCGCTAAAATTTCAAGCCGGCGCTGATAACTCCATATCATGCATATAATGTATTCTAACTTAAATAGTCATAAAGTCAAGCTCGCTCACTGTCTTCTGGTGTATTGCTATATCTACTTTTTTATATACCTTATAAAAGGTACCAAAGGTATGATTATAAGAAGAATAGCTATAGGACAGCCTCGTTAAACCCGTCTCATAGGTTTGTACCTACAATAGTTTTGTCTGCATCATAAGGCTCTTCTGCAAGGAACTTCTCAGAAAACAGCTCGTAGTCTAGAAACGAATCCGGTTGACCGCAAAAAGTTTGCCCAAAAAATATAGGCCCCGAAATCATTATGTAACAGTGTTTGTCTACCCTTTTAGGAATATACAGGTTTGAGTAAATAGATAAATTATTATACATACAATTAATTACCTATTTATTATTTATACAACATTCTAATACGTAGAAATTGATAGTGAAAAAGATATCACAATATATTTTTTTCTATTTAAGTATTAGGGAATAACACGTTATATAAAAACGAATGGTTCTGCACTAGTTAAGAGCTTATTAAATAAACCTTGTTTCTTCTAAAATTGAAGCGGAGGTAAGCTAAACCAAATAAAATGATTAAGTTTGGTACACCTGAGGTTTTACTAAGCACCGCTGCCACCTAAAACCCTTGTTGTTGTTGTTCATTTTCATAAACGATTTACCCCTTTTTAGAACTGTTTTTTGTATAATATTATCCAATTTGCGTTTATACACCGCATATTGGAAGACGATTATAATGTGTCTGTCACACACATTGTGACAAAATCCATAACAATAACATTATGAAATGTCAAGGCTTTTAGCGTTACGCGAAAATCTCATTATATCACTTCACTCATTCCCTTTGCTTAGTGTTGTGGTTGACTCAAGTAAGATTGAACGTGTATATTACTGAGTCGTAAATAGAACAAAGATGATTCTTTGGACTGACCTCCTTACTGGATTGAAATCATCAATGACGTAATTGTGCTCCTCAATTAGATTATAATTGTAAATACTTGCGATCCTGAAACAATAACTATTTTAAAAATATATTGTTAATGTTACTGCGAATATAGATTAATTTATTGACATGAGGAAGCCTAAGTTTAAAATTAGAGACACTTAATAGGGATATTATTTAAGTGTCAAAATTTTTTAACTAAAAATCCATCATTAAGATCATGCCTGCGACGACAAACGACCCGCATCTACATCAATGCTTTTCACAATGATGCACATTACAACTATGATGGAATGTAACAAAAAGCTAATACGAGTAAAATAAAAAAAGTAACTCGAGCTGATGCTAAAACAATAATGGCGTCCCTGAAAGTCGCTTAGCCTCTCTTCTATTTCTACTTAATTGTCACTTGATGGGCGATGTGTTTTGTTTGCCGATTTCTAAAAAAAATCGAAAACCAACATCTCTAGAGATGTAGATTGACCTGGCTCTTAACAATGCGGTTACCTGGTTAGAAAATAAAAACCTAAAATTTAACATGACAAAAACGCGCCATAGAGTTTCAAACGCATAACACACATACAGTTAACCTGAATAATAAAAACTTTCAAAATAACGCTATAAATAAATATGTAAATGGTTGTGTGTATTCTTAGGTTAAATCATGGATCAAAAGTGTAAATGAAAGACACATATTGACAGTCTACTAGGTAAAATTGATCGATATGTTTGTCGATATGTCTCAAGGAGAATTTATCCAAATTGTGAACTTAAACCTCGATAGTTGCAAATGTGTCATGCCTTCCATTTAGTAATATTTCGTTGAATATATTTGGTAATTCTCTCTCGGGATGGATATTTTCTTAACAATACAAACAAACGTAATACAAATAATTCTCTTCCTTCAACCATTTCTGTGGCGGAGGACCGGGTGCTGTGGCGCGCATTGGGAGAGGCCTATGACGAGCAGTGGACTATCATAGGCTATATTGATTGAACCATTTATATGCGTTCAGGATTCAAATCTTTAAGTTTCGTAAAAATCATCCACTTTCCTTTAAAAAGCTGTGTGATAATAGTAATAAAAAAATAGCAGGTACAATGCATGTGATACTTACAACACAACTACATAAACGCTCGTACAATAAAGTGACTAATGATGGGCAAATTTATAACATTTTTTTTGTTTCTTAGAACACTTACTATTTTAGAAGAGCTTGTAACGGAGACTAGATATGAGGAAGAGGGAGTTTAATTGTTATTATTTAACAAATTTTTATATTTTTTTTCTTTGTTTAATAGTGTCAGAAATTTTTACAAGTACATTTAAAACTTTTCACGCAATTAATCATCGTCAAAGTCACAACAATCTTTGCCCATCATTAGTCACTTTATTCTACGAACATTTATATATAGTTGTGTTGTAAGTATTACACGCCATTGTACCTGAAATTCATCGTATCTAAGGACTAAAAGCGTTTGTCATTTCTACTACTCATCGTACTTTTTTTTACGTTTTAAACGATCATTTCATCAACAACGGAAGTGCTGTATTGATTCGGACTTCGTAAGGGGATTGCCTAGCTTTCCAACCCATTTTTCCTTGAAAAGTATATAATTATATAATTTCCCGCAAACATTATCTGGTTACCGATAACATAGTTTGGTACCCCAATTTTGTATTGCATACCCCTTCTTCATTATTTCACCTGGTCTCATAAGGTTGCCATAGCCCATTGTTTTAAGGGGTTTGATTGCCTTTATATGTATTTCTTGTTGAAGACCCTAAAATAAATAAATATTACAAAGTTTGAGCGGATTAATGATGCTCCCGCCTGCGCCCGATCTATTATTTTAAGCACAATTGTTTAGTTGTACCTATCTTTATTTTAAAGGCTGAGCTCACTTTCTACACTTGATAATCTTCATTCCCAGTAGATATTTTTCACTTCTATGTGATTCTATGTAATGGGTTTTAAATGTGCAATATTGTCGAGGTTTTCACTATCACAATTGTTTAGTTGTACCTATCTTTATTTTAAAGGCTGAGCTCACTTTCTACACTTGATAATCTTCATTCCCAGTAGATATTTTTCACTTCTATGTGATTCTATGTAATGGGTTTTAAATGTGCAATATTGTCGAGGTTTTCACTATCAAGGAAATGCTTAAATACAAGCTCAATGGTGCTAAGAATGTAGTTTAACCTTCGTATTTCTACAGAAACAATTGATAAATGCGATACAATAGTAGTGTACATTTAAAACGAGTTACTTCGTATACACTTGATGTTCGTTGCGATTCATGTCTCAGATCATGACAAGCGATATAAGGCTGTCACTGTACTCACTTGCGGCGCGAAAGCGATGACTAAGAATGCGACAAGTCGATGACCCCATGCTAAGTTTATACACAAAGTATCACTTTTCTTTTGATTAATACTTTAAGTTATATTTTAAGTATACATATCTATATTCAAAAGCTTTTAATTAAATGATTACATGTTATTTTAAAACCTATAGAAAGGCATACATAAATTACATCCTTGTCCATCTATTGAAGTATTAATATAATTTGAAGATATATTTCGGACATGTGCTCATGGATGACACAGTTCGGTAATTTGTAGCTGAATGGACGTCGTACCTATTACGTGTGTGTTGATCTCGCATTATATTTTAAAATTCGGAAGTTTTCTAAACACACAGAATGGCGCTTACGAAATACTTCCACGTGTTACGTTGCGCTCTCCATAATGCTCACGCTCACAATCATTGACAAAGCGTTTTTGAACGTTGCTGTTTTATGAAATGTGCATTAAATAAACTGACACAGCAATTGTTGCTGTTGGACTAGTTTACATTTATGTTATAGATCCACCACAGATCTCTTGGTTCTAGTTAAGCACATAGACGACCATCATACTCATAATAGGCTTTATTTAAAGTTTCTGGAACGGGCCACTTGTAGTGGATTTTTAAAATAATTCAATGGATAACGTAAATATCGGTGAAGGTGAACATAAAACCTCCTTTTTTGAAGTCTCTTAAAATAATAATATAAATATAATAATAAAAATAACTAAACTTTTCGTAAACCGGCGGTAGCTTATACATGTTTACGATATTAATGGCGCCAATTTGAAAATTAAATACCCAACAGTGAATTTAGGATTCATTTCATATTATTTTAATTTATGCTATGATTTAGGTCAATAAGGAAATTGCCGAAGATATTGCGTCTCTAATAGTAAAACTTTAGTGTATGTACGTCTTAAATTCATTCTTGAAGGTTCATTTAGAAAGGATTTACGTAAAGGCTATCTGGTGACAGCGGTAACTATAACCGAACCGCCTGTACCGGGAGGGCGACCATTCCAAGGCTATGGTATTATTAAGATTGAGTGTGTTGACATGGTTAGCGTGCTGTATACCTCACGAGTCACCGAAATATATTGAATGTATATGACAAAATTCAACTACCATACATAGATAATTTTTTGAATTATACTTGAACACTCTCGATCAGTCACCTTACAACAAGAAGAAAAATGTCCATCCGTTTATGAGCTATAATGCCACAGACACATACACAGTACGTTTATCTTTCTTTTATTTCGATAAATTAATAAAAAACATTATATTGTAACTGCTCAAAAGGACCTTGATTTTCTCAATGAATGGCTAAAATATAACCTCACAATTAATACGTCGTAAACTTCATTTCCGCTAATAAAGAAATACCTAACTTCCGACCTCTGACAATAAATAACGAAGTTATAAAACGGTCAATCCTTGAAAAATATCTGCTATTGTGGATAGATGAAAAATTTACCTGAACACTGCATATTGATCATGGTATTGGTTGAGGGCTCTGTTTCTGCATTTAGAGTTAAAAAACGGTCCATTATGCGTTTAAACATGGCTGGCTAGTTGAGCCAGCCTAGCTCCTTCCAGAAACACAGAAGCCTCCTGGGGTGTTCTAGGAGCGACCTCACATCCGCGAGGATTCTTGCCCGTTTTGTGGCCATTCTCTCGCACTCCAGGATAACGTGGGCGGCCGTTGTCTCTGTGTTAGACATCCTCTGCATAGAGAGCTGTCCGTCGCATTAATGGTGAATATATGCCGATTCAGGGCCAAATGTCCCGTAATGGTTCCTACAACTATCCTGATGTCGAGTCGGTTAAGACTGAGCAGCCTGCAAGTTAAACGTGGTGTGACCTTCGTCAGCACCAGTTTAGACTGCCTGCAACCAGGTATGTCGGCCCAGCGACCGCTAAAGCTAAATAGGTTACTTGATAGGCTAGGTCTACCGTGGCACATATGTAGGTATGTATATACGTATGTACCGCCACGGTAGCTATATTCAGATATTTCATGACTAATGTATGTAATTAATGAATTTTATCTGATTGTGTAATTGGTTATGTTATTTTGCATGTGAATTACTTTATTTTTCTTTTTTTAATATCTGCACACCTCTCTGAGGTTATAAAACAGCGCACCTATGCATTTATTATGTACCCTATACCAACCCTAAACCTGTCTCATGCAAATAAATGATTTGATTTGATTCATTAGAATTAAATTCCATTTTTAACCGACTTCAAAAAAGGAGGAGGTTCTCAATTCGACTGTTTTTTTTTTATATCAGAACTTTCGACTGGGTGAACCGATTTTGATGATTATTTTTTATTAGACAGCTGGTGCTTTCTGTGTGGTCCCAATTCAATTTGGTCCAGTTCTGACAATGGCATCCATGAGAAAAACATATATAAGTCTTTTATGGAATAGTTTTTTTTGTTGAAGTCGGTTTTTTTTGAAAGAATTATTAATTAAGCTGTTTATATCCTGAGTGTTACTTATTGCGTTTCGAGCTTGGCACCGACTTCAAACAGACCAATAAGTACCTGGTGCCTTTATAATGTTACCTATTATTTTAAAAGTGTTACATGTATGTAGTCTTTTCAATTAAGTTTGAAATCGATTATTTTTCACTTTTCAGTGCCATTTCTTAATTAAGTCGGTTTACCTTTTTTTACTAGTTTATTTTCCATTTTTAGTGTAAGGTACGTACGTACTGAGTAGATACGGTATTTAGACAATTACTTACTGTTACGTAAGTTACCGTAGCTTATAAGCCTGATATTTTATTGAGATAAGGTGGTAAGATTATTAGTTTGTCTAGCAACTTACTGCACTTGATTGAATAAGTTATAAAAAATAAACCTTTAAAGTTTTGAGTATTGGGCTCATTCACATAAACTATTAAATTTTATATTAATTAATGTTGAGGTTGCGCTAAAAACCAAACTGATTAATTATCTAAATTTTATATGGCTCAAAAATGTGCAAACTTCACATAAACCATCTACTAAATAGTCCGAACACAGCCTAAACATTTGGTTTGGATAGGTGGTAGCCCGTTCTTGAGTTATAAAATTACAACGAAAAGTGGCATTGATTTTTTTATAATATACTATAATACTAAGATATACGGTCGAATTGAAAACCTCTTCTTTTTTAAGTCGGTTTAAAACAATAACGTTCATCACTTTAAGCGTCAATGTTGCTTAATTTCAAGAAAAATCAACAAATACGTTACATCTGTCCTTAAGTTCTGAGGGTTTCCCTCAGATGCCATCATGAGACCCTGTCAATAATTAGCCGATTGTAAAATTGATTGTAAAAATCACCATTTTTTTTCGTTTTCTCTACAAGGTGTTGACGTTGGCTCGCTAATAAACGCTTCGTACCGAATAGCCCAGTCAAGAAACTAAAATATCTAAATTTTGGATTACCACGCATTTTTATTTTTGGATAAATAGTAAAAATCAAATCGAAATGTCAATTTTTGATCATAAAACAGCTAGGTTGACAGTTAAAGTTCTTTACGCTTAGTCACGTGATATCTTTACAAATAGGTCACAAGGATTTAAAACAAAATCAAAGGCGATTGCCCATTTCAGTTTCACACTTTTTTATGCTGCGTCAAATATGAATAAACTGCATTATTAAGCCTGCACTGAGTTTTATCCGAAATATAAACGTATATTGTAACATAACTTCGGGTTATTGAGAAATTAAATGCCAATATTAGGTTAAAAATAACAACAATAACAACAACGAGAAAATATTGTGACACTGACGTTAGAGTTTTTTTTTAATAATGTTTGTGGCATCATGTTTTTGTCAGGGACACCATGTATAAATTAAAGCAAAACTAACACTGAGGTATAAATTCACTACATAAACTACTACTACATACACGAACTAATAAGATTACTAAACTGCAACATATTTTAATGTTATTTAACCATTTTATTTTAAAACGATGTTTATTTGAATTCAACCATTAATGGTTTATTTTATATACCGGCAACATTTCACTTAAAATGGAAACGATCATTGATTCAAGTTATAGTCCATGTAAGATTTAATTTCAAACCCCAACTTCTATCTATCTACCCCAAGTCTAGTCTAGTTCTATTTTTTTTTTTTTTTTTTGTTGACGGGGTGGAAGATCCTACATGGATGTCCTCCGTCTTGGGGAGGCGAAGGGGTCTGTCGGACTCTTACCGACTAAAAACCACCCCGGTGTTCCACTACTTGCCTATGATCAGGGGAGCGAGAATCGCTATTGCATTCTTCCGCAACCCCCGACAGGCATTCACCCGTCTGATCCCGTCACCCGGTGCGACCATCACCCGTCGGCCGCACTCCTCTGAGAGCGCACGCGAAACACTGCATGCTGCCTCTCGGGCCTGTATCTGGTCTAGTCAAGTTCTACCCCAAGTCCATGTAAGATTTAATTTCAAACCCCAAGTTCTATAGAAGAGATTTAGGGTCAAAAAGGCACATTAAAATCAATAATTTTTTTTAACATTTAAAATAATGACGCGAACGTCTAAAAGTGAAACCATAAATGGGCATCATCCTTTAATGAATTATGTTTAAACTTCCAGCACCAGGCGATCGAGTAACTTTGTATTTTTTCATAATTTCAATTTTAGTAACATATTTTACTAATAACACTACGCTTTATTTTCTACGTTAATATCTTGACATTTTATGATCAAAGGTAGAACTAATAGTTATTATGCAAGCAACACAACGACAATTATTGAAAAACGACGACGAAGTAAGTTAGATTGGCACGTGTTCTTCTTTATACATATAACGACTTTGATGTATGTAGGTGTGACAAAAAGTACTAAAATGATCGTTTGAACCGCTATACAATGGTTGGTAATAACCCCTTTTGTTCTTCTTTCGGCGCATTATAATAACAATGCTGCTATACTGTACTTTATGAAATAAGGTCCGGTTGGATGTGGAAATTGTACTGTGATATTGAGCTCATGCTGACACTAATCGGTGTGATAAATCATGTAATACCACGATTGGGTAGTTAGTAAATTTATTTTTCATTGTCTTTCTGTAAATTAAGTCTTATATGTGAATTTGAAACATTTGATTCGATATTATTTTCACGTATGTTTTTATTTTTTAATGTAAATCCAAAAGTTAAAACAAAAACATTGGACGATGGCCAATTATGACGTCAAAATCGTTATTTAGGTTAGGTAAACGAACCGTTTTGACGTTTAATAAAAAATATACGGGTCGACTTGAGAACTTCCTCCGTTTTTTCGTCGGTTAAAAAGTAACTGATTGGACTTGACAACACAGATGATTAATACCCGGTTCCTATAATCAAGAAACGATTCGTTTTGCTAACGCACGGTTAAATTTTCGTTGAAAATAGAAACCGGGCATTAGATGTTTTGTTAGAAATAACGCGGAACATACTAGGGATGTTACCAAACTTCGAATTCGGTTCTGAAAGGTCCGTTTTTCCTGCCAAAATTATCGATCAGAGTACAGACTAAGAAGGATAGTGAAAAATCGGGACATTTGACGTCCCGATCAAGGTTATAGATTTTTGGAGCTGTCATCAGACCTCTGAAAATCGACACCTGGCTGCACTTGGTATAACTATTGCATTAAAGGCTTTACATATTACCAAATACGTCGAATTAATTAAGTTTAGTTTTTACTGAAAAAAAGCAGGTCTCATTATTTGTCAAAAAGAATTCTGAGCTATTTAACTATCGTAAGCATGAGGATAAATTGCACATAGTCGCTAGCAAGACTCATCTAATCCATGAAAGTATATTCTGTACAGCTTCGTGCATTTGCAACAATATTCCGATATCAGAATTGTTAAAGAAGTAACTATGTTTAAAACGGTAAAGGATTACTTATCTGATAAATCTCTGCTCCATTACTCTATCCCCAAATCATGATGTGTTCAGTATTCTCTATTTTTACATTATAATTGCCTGTTAACAATTTCTGTGACATATTGACATAACTTGTATTATACTTTAATGCATGTACCTATATTCAAATTATTGTAACTATTGTATGTCCAATGGGCGGGACATAGCTATTCTAGATAACGTAAACTATAACATCTGTATTATGTTATTACCTATGATCCACAATAAAAAATAATATTACTAGTATTTGAATTATTGCATTCTGGCTTAAGAGACAGATTACTGTATTATGGTTATGTTTTTATTATTTTATTATGTTTACCCTTAATGATGGCGACGGCTCTAACTTCGCCTCCGCTTCCGATTCCGACTCCGATTCTGATAAATCGAAATTAAATACTCCGACTCCGGTTCCGGTAAACTCACCTCCGTAACATCCCTAGTACGTACATCCTAAATTCGTGAGTTAGGTGTGTGGCATTCAAGATTTTATTTAAAATAAAATAAATAAACTGTCACTAAAACTATAATTTATCAGTATTAGATCATGCTTTTCTTGAACCTTTTCTTTGAAGCAGTCCTATATTTGTAGCAATGGTTAAATAGATAGCATAACAATTGGCTCGGTAACGATAATTCAAACTAATTACCCGCGACGATACTGCGCAATATAGTCATAGACGAATGTACATAATTTAGCGATGTGTACAATACATGCCAATCGCTTGAGTAACTAAATATTGCTCACTCTCGACTATTATGAAAAGGATTCGAAGAACTATCACAACAGGCGGACTTTGAAGAAATTTAATAAAACGTCGACACAAATAAACATATCATTACTGCTATCATTATGATAGAGGACGAAGAATTCCATAATAACAGATATGGACATAGGCTATTACTGAAGTGAATTGCATGATTTTATAAGCGATAGGAATGTGGTATCATCATTGATGACGTAATAATGTGTTTTTTTACTGTTTGACTTCGCTGGTAAGTATAACAAAAGTTTTTAGAGAAGTTGTTAGAGAAGATACTTAGTAACTTACCCACCATACAGGGTGCATCTGAAAATGGAACACTTACAGTAAGTGTTCCATTTTCAGATACACACATTACAATAGTAACTATTATCACTGAAAGGCGATGACTCTATCGTACAGTTATAAAAAACTTTTTTTTACACTTGTAAACGGATAGTCCGTTTACAAGTTATGACCGTTTGAATCTCCAGGTATTTTTGCCTTCGTTTCTCATAAAAGAAGGTGGAATGTGTAATGGATTCTTCTTTTGTTTGAAATGGTATAGTTCCCAGGTGGTCCCATGGTCATCAGGTCAGATTCTGAGGATGGCATCCTGGAGAAATCGAGGCAACTCTTAAAATTTTAAAGGTACACTTGAAGCGGTTTGGGTATTTTGAGGCGCATTGAAGTCAGTGATACTTTTTTGAAAAGAATATTATTGTAGAATAGAATATTCTTTATTGTACACCATATAAAAATAACAATGGGTCTTAAATTTATTATTAAAGTTGAGTGGGTAGTAGTTGTATGGGTAGAGATAATACATATCAATATTTAGCAAATAGTATTACAACAATGACAATAACATAAAATACTAATGGCACTTAATCCTAGGTAGTGACTTTTAACTAAGACTTTGAATGTAGTCTTTTAAAAAGCGAGAAATATTTATATAAGCAAATTAAGTGTAACGCTTGTAGCATTATGGCTAAGGCATCTGTCTGGCTTGCGATTAAGTGGTTGCGCAATCGTACCTATTGACGTGGTCTCACTCTGCTTTTTTGGAGGAGCTAACTAGAATACGAATAATGGTTTATCCACTTTACGAGTAGGTACGAGGGCTACACTGAAAATTTCGGGAATCAAGGAAGTGACACAACATTACTATTTAAAAATGTATTTATTGCTTTTCGAAGTATTCTCCGCGAAATTTGACACATTTTTCCATACTATGGAACCAATCATTGAAGCAACCATTCCATTCGGAAGTTGGAATCTCCAAAATGGCCGTTTTGTAGGCGTCCACAGCTTCTTCAGGGGATGAAAATATCTGACCACGCAATTTATTCTTTATTTTAGGGAAAGTATAGAAATCATTAGGGCTTAGGTCGGGACTGTACGGCGGATGGTCTAATAATTCTATGCTTTCTTGCTCTAAAAACTCTTTTGTTCTGTGCGCGGTATCAGAACTCGCATTGTCGTGATGGAGGATGATGCAGCGGTTGCAGTTCTCTTTACGGAGTTCGGAAACGACCTGTGGCAAACAAATGCTAGCATACCATTCTGCATTAACCGTTCTTTGTCCCTCAAGAGGAATAGTCGCAACATGGCCGGTTTTGGAGACAAACGTGGCCACCATTTTTTTTGCAACACTCCGTGAACGAACAATTTTAGTTGGCTTTAACTCATTTTCAAACACCCAAACTCGTGACTGGTTTTTTGTTTCGGGTTCGTACGCGTATATCCAGGATTCGTCACCTGATACAATGTTGTATACAGCATTTGAGGATCCTGCGTGGAATCTTTCGAGAGTTCTGACGCACCAAGTAACGCGAGCCGCTTTTTGCTCTTCACAGAGCAAATGCGGTATCCATCGGCAAAACAACTTTTTTACACCTAATTGTTCATGCAAGATTATTTGTATTTGACTCATGCCAATGTCTAAATTTGCCTGAATTTCGCGGTATGTCACATGTCGATCTTCCTCAATCAGCTTACGCACAGCATCACCGTTTTCTTGGGTGACTGCAGTTTTTGGACGACCTTGACGGGCATCATCACTGAGCTTGACACGTCCACGTTGAAATTCAGCAAACTAGCGATAAATTGTGGTTTTGGATGGGGCTTCATCACCAAATGCAGAAAGCATCCGGTCAACACACTGTTTTTGTGTTAATCCGCTTCGAAAGTCATAATAAATCATCGCCCTTGAATTTTCTCGAGTCAATTCCATTTTCTCAACGACTAAACAAGTTTGAGAAGACCTTGTGAGAAGACCGAGAATCTTTTTTTAAATAAATAAATGGTATTCGATTTTTAAAACCAAGGAGTTTTCAATTAAAAAGATTTTAACATGATAGGAATAGTGGAAATATTCCATTCCCGATACTTTTAATGCAGCCTATGTACTCTTATTAAGAAAAGAAGTCAACTCACACACTTTTATAAACTCAAGCGGATCTTAATTATACAAAAGAAATATCCTCTGTTTTGATTGTCAAAAGAAAAGACTATCATTAAAAGTAGCACAACTAGAAAGCTGTTAGTCTTGTTGAAGCCAATCAATTCGGCAACTTACTGTGAAAACTAATACGCAATCTAATCTGATATTTAAAGATTTCTACTAAGATATTAGAAGTTTATTGCTTCATATCTAATGTTTGTCAAACAATTTTACTCCTATTATCTTATCAAATAATATTTAAATATTATTTTATTAACCGGCGAAAAAACGGAGGAGGTACTCATGTCCACCACACACACCGTATGTTTGTTTTTTTTTATAAATATAACCACGTAAAAACTTTCACACTGTAGTCGAACTACCCTGTTAAAGGTTATGCGTACTCACTCATCTAATTGAAGTCGGTGCCAGCCAAGTCTAATAGGTAGTAGATAGATACTACCTGCAAGTATCTACCTACTTACTACATACATACATTCTATCTACTACCTACTTGGCTGGCACCAACTTCAAATAGATGAGTGGGTAGCGCTTATAATAATTACATATATTAATTACTTTTCGCTTTTGGATGCCTATTTGTGGTTTTGGAGTTGGTTTAATTTTTTTATAAAAATAATTTTATTTCACCCTTTTTAGTGCAAAACAAGCTTTAATTTAATAAATCCATTTACAAAAAGTGTCTTTGCTGTTCGCCGTTGAGGAGTTCCACTATCCATCTCCTGACTCCATCATCAGATCAGCTCATTAGTACCAGATTATTGCATTGTTACTAAACTTTCATAAGTATGCAAAATTTCAGCTCAATCGGAAACCGGGAAGTGGGTCAAAATTGACTTCTAAGATTTTATTACATTGTTACTTAGTTTTTCCTCGATTTCCCTGAGATTCCATCATCAAATACTGACTTGATGACTTGATGACTGGGACCACCTCGGGAGTATACCCATTCGAACTAAAAAAAAAAAATATTTTATCGGTTCACAATTGGCGAAAATATCGATGAACATACACAAAAAAAATACACACAGACGAACATAGAACCTCCTCCTTTTTCAAAGTCGGTTAAAGATAAATAAAATACCTATGGAAACACTAAATATTTGTTAAATAAGAAAAAATAATAGCACATTAAGACGCAACAAATAATAACTAGAGATCGCGTGGTGGTCGAATTTCGACCATGGTTTATTTCATTGGCCAATATTACTTGACCTGTCATTGTATAGACTTTTATACCATGACAGGTCAAAATAAATACTGGACACTCATAGCTGCATGTACCCGTTTTTGCATTTTTTTAACTTTGTAGCAAATATTGTTCAAAAATTTTAGCATTCGTCACTTCTTCTCTGTATAAACTATAAGTGTGCGAAATTTCATACTCCTCCGTCCGCCCAATTTTCGTAAAAAGGGATCCAAAGTTTTCGCTTCACGTATTAATATATAGATATAACGAACGAACGAAAGAAGAAAGCTACTGAAAAGTGAAAAAATTATGTCAGAAAATAAGGAAAATTGCTAGCCTAATTAAACTCAACCTAAACAAAATTAAATTCAAAAACATTTCATTATATTTTACGTAATAATTTATTTTGCTTGTTTGTATGTTTGGCGCCGACTCAACATAATTTAGGTATTTACATTAGTGTAAGAATTTAGTTAGGATAATCTGCGTTTTTGGTAGAAAAGCACAATTTCGGTCAGCAGTCAGTTAACAAGTTAATTTTAAATATATTTATTTTTATTAACTTTAATTTTGTTTGAATGTATTGTATACGTTTCAGTGTTGGACGAATTCACAAAATTAACAAGTAGGCACGTAGTAGTAGAAGTACATTTAATTTTAAAAATTCAATCACCGACTAACTAAAGAGAGATCGTAATAAACTTAATCGATATTTTATAATTACTACTGCCACAAAACGACGGTAACTGTTCAATCTGATAGTAATTTAATATTCCGTAGATTGGCTAATAAAATCGCTAATAAAATCTTAGCGGTGAGTTTAAAGGCAGGTTTAAAGTAAACAGCAAATGATAGTGCACGTGATTGAAGTAAAACTTTATTTCTTTTGCTCTAAAGTTAACAAAACAACTAAAACAGGAGGACAGGATTATTCACTTTCTGATTTCAACTACAACTGCCGATAGTTTAACGCCTCGGCCACGACATAGGGCGATGCGTCGTGCGGTGCGTCCTACGGCGCAAAGCGTCTTGCAACTGGTGTTGCCATACCACGACCCAGAATATTCAGAGGTATTCAGAATGTCTTTATCAAAAGTAGTACGATCCTGCCAAATTCCTGTTTCGCTGAAGATATTTTAAAGGCAAGACAAGTACATCCCGTTAATGAAAAAGAAAGGAATCTGGCGAATTCACGTCTCTATACAATGAATACAGGCAATACCACGATAATTTTTTGATTATACAAGAATGAAGAATTGATACATTCGATTATATACTTTTGTATATAGAAGAAGATATAAAAGTACAGTACTGTAACCAGCACCACGCGGCCGAAAAATCAAAATTATTTGATCAAGACGCTTGACGTTGAATTCATCCGCCACAGTCGCCTGTCGCGCGGGTGTTTCTGCGCCACTCGCCTGCCGTGGCCCGCTCTAAATAGCTTCATACATTTTATTTCGACGCCGCCGCAGACGCAAGACGTAGGTCGCGCAAGCGGTGATGTCGTGGCCGACGGGTAATAGTGTAATTGAAACATTGGTAAAACAATATTAATTTTGAATTACCCCCTTTCAATGCTAGTTTTAAAAGCACTGTCATTATTGTACCTGTAACAATATGGATTATACTAATATCCAGGATTTTCAAGGCCAGCTGAAAACTTTCACCATTTCTATTTACCTTACTTGACTGTAAGCTGTGGATAACACCCTTTCCTTTCTTTGTTTATAGCTTATTTGTTCTGGAATCTTTGTTGGTTTGTTAAAGTCATGTATTCTCAACAGGGACAGCAGCGCTCCTGCAGCTCCGACAGTGCTTTTGAAGCGAACGAAGCACCACAAAGGTAGTATTTATTGCCTGGCTTGGAGTCCAGCGGGAGATCTCCTCGCCACCGGCTCAAATGACAAGACCGTCAAACTTATGAGGTTCAACAGTCATGCTTGCAATTTGGAAGGCCAAGAAGTAAGTCGAAAATTATTTGTAAATAAAATTACTTTTAAGCATTTAAGGTTGAGCATAATCAATTTTGTAAAATATTTTTTTTTGCTGTGTTTATATTAAAACGCTCTCCATACTTATATTACATATACATAAGGATGTCTAAGTAGAACGCGTCAATAAGAAAAGTATGTAGTTATAATGAAAAACGGTTGTAGTGAATATCAGGATCATGAAATACTGGTGATATAATTGAGACAACCTTTTGAGCGGAAATGAAAGGTGATTTCGGTTTAATATCATTTAATCAAATAGCTTCATTCATATTTAAAAGCAAAATTATACCGTAGTTATATATAATTACAATAATTTATCTATAGGAGGATATTTTTAATTACTACCTCGGCAGATTTTGAATTTAAAAAATTGCAGAAATATTTTCAAACTTAATATTCTGATAAACTAGTATTGACTAGTATAAATAGAAATAGTATTGCGTTGCACAAGTTTATGTTAATTTTTTCTGGAATAAATGTTTCTAAACGATTATATTTGATGCCAATCCAAAATCACAAAAGCAAATAATTTCAAAAGCTAAACCAGTGTTTCTTGCATGGGTTTACCCAGATTTTGGTCCAGGGGAAGGGGTGGTGTGCAACATTGTTGCTTGTATATTCTCAACTACAAATGAAGAATACATATTTCGCTAGAAAAAGCAGTGAACACTTCTTAATATGTATACCGGTGTCCATAACTTATTATTTGCCTCAAGTAACATAACCATAACTCAAAATGTCTCCTTGTGCTGTCTGTGGTACGAGTATATGTGGAAATCATTGTGTTTGATTGATGAATTGATTTGACCAAATTATCCGTCTTTATATTCTTATTATGTTCGTAATATCAATGCAAGAATGCCAGTTTGTTAGATGCTTGACGATAAGTGAAGCAAGCGAACGAGAACCATAAAGTTTTGATATACATCATCACTCTTGCTTGGAATTGACTTATTTGTAAATATGGGTGATAAAATATTTTTATGTAGGGCATATCACAGGATCTGTATCTCGTTAAAATATGTAAACTGTTCAGTATTTATATGATGATAAAATTGATATCGAATTCCGTTATGCTGTCCTTGAAGCAGAGCAAGTATCTATGTAAGTAAATATGTACGCTTTTAAATATCCTAATACCCTACTTCGTTGTTGTCTTAAAAATATTACTCTTAGTCTATTCATTTCGATGCCATTTATACATCAAATGGTATCATCTACTTATCATCTTATGCACGGTAGGATGATTACTAATAAAATAAAGCTGAAGAGTTTTTGTTTGTTCGTTTAACTGCGCTAATCGCTGGAACTATCAGTCAGATTTGAATAATTCTATTTGTATTGGATAGAGTATTAATTGAGAAAAGTAATAGGCTAGTTAATACCACGCTACAAAGCTTAGGAGCAGAGCAGATACCATATACGCAAGTGAAACTATACTATCTATATATATAAAAAAATCGTATCACGTTTGTTTGCGGTGAACTCCTAAACTAATGAACCGATTTTAACGCAATTTTGCACAACCTGTGCAATTTGGTCCAACTTGAAAGATAGAATCGTTTCTTTTATTGCAGTGCACGACTGGCCTGTTGGCCTAATGGTTAGTGACCCTGACTGCTATGCCATAGATCGTGGGCTCGATTCCCACCCGAGTCTGGGTGTTCTTTATGTCCGTTGTTTGTACGTTTGTAAAGTCCCCCGCGACAGGAGAAATTTCTAATGCGGGAGTTGTCTTTTAAAATAGAGTTTACCTAGCCACAGCAACGCGTGGTAGCTAGTAATAATAATAAATAATAGTATGGGTCATATTACACAGTACTACTATATAACAATATGTATTTAGAGCCTACTTACTACTAAGCATATATTGAACTATTTGTTCTAGAACACTGATAAACTTAATTAGATATTTATGTAAATACCTACATACATATAAGTATATATAAATACAGTAAAGTTAGGAAACGTTGAATTTCGGTATAGCTTTGAATAAAACCGGTTTGAAGAGTCATATTGTTTGTCTCAATACACTTTCGATATAAACACTTGCATAACTACGTGAAACGGAAACACCAAATATTCTGAATGACAAATCGACAGCTGTCAAGAATTTTTTTTTAAATCTTTGCCGCCTTTTTCTGTTTGCCATTGTCAAGAAGAGAAAAGGGTGTGTGATTTAAATCAGACTTTTTTTATACTAAAGTAAGTAATTGGTATCGCCAAGTAAATGGTAAGTTGTTCACTATGACAAGTTTATTTATTTTGACGTATATTTATTTTATTCCATATAATTTAATCTTACCCAAATCATAGAAGCAGCCAGTTATAAAGGATTTTCGGTGGCCAAAATAACTCAATTCAAAGTTACCCACAAGTCATTGTATCTTTCAATTGCTGCTAAAAAGTAATTTTTTCACTCATGTCTATAATAAGTTCATAATATTTATTAAATAATTAAAATTTTGGGTTGAAAAAACATTCACTTCTCAGAATATATAAAATGGTTAGGCCAATACATTTTTATTTTCGTATTCGTAAAAATCAGTGAAAACGTATTCTACCGCAAATAGACATTTACTTGCACTGAGCGGAAATCGATCTCGCGTCGTGGGACGTTGCAGTCGAATGCTCTTCCGCCGCTCCACATAGGTAATAACGTCATTCTAATGAACTAGAACTTTATTGTTAAATGTCAAATAGAAAATACATTTTGTATACCTTCTAGAAAAGAAGTTGAAAAAACGAGCACTGCACGTCGGTTGGTCAGTGGTTATTTACCTTATAAACACTTTAAACTAGAGATGAAACAGATATCTCACTATCCGGTCTGCGATAGCTCACCTCACTATCCGGTCTGCGATAGCTCACCATCCGGTATCCGGCCGGATAGGCGGGATACCAGATATTGAACAAGTATCCTCTCGCATAGACTTAGGTATTTTATTTCAACAGCATTACTAATTTAATCGTCATATTTTAATTTTTTTTTGTTTTCTGACGGGTCACCTGATGATAAATGACTACCACCGCCCATGGGCACCTACAGGAGAAGCGTGGAAGAAGGGGGAAAGGGTTAGGGTCTCCAATAACCTCGCTCACTCGGCGAGAAGCAATGCATGCTTCACTGCCGGTTTTCTGTGAGGACGTGGTATCACTCCGGCCACGAAACAATTACGTACCTATTAAGTTATAACTTTACTAATAACAGACAAAAAGTGTACTGAAACTGAAATGGTACTTTCATATTAAGAACACCCTGGACGTCTACGTGACATTTGCACAGTTTGAGTTTGTGTAGACTTGGATCCTTGACTTGGTTTCGACGTTTCTTCTCAAAGCCAGTCATAGAAAATTCTAATAATACTAATCGCCGTGTAAAAGGCTGGAATGATCTATTTCCAAAATATATTAATTAATCTTTAGCTGACCACCAAATACAAGGCAAATCAATTCCCACTCATTTAAGTAAAAATCTTATTTTCTTGATCATGCGACTAGGTGCTTATTGTTTTTATATGCCACCTTATTTAAGCAATAGCAGAACGTATCGTAATCTTCGCGAAATACATCCAACTCTGACTCCTCAGCTCTACTTTTTTAGTAGGTGTTCAACTGCTACTTAAGGACTCGTAGCAAGATATGTTGATAAATTTCACCAGATTCGTCAGTCGAGCTCTTTCAGCTTCAACAACCCTCTCGTTGTTTTGTCTTAATAATATTGCGTCGATTAATTATACTGACAAGGAGTTGTAGAATTTTTCTAATTCATCTTGCAACGAAGCCCCATTGCGTAGTAAATTAGAAGTTCTTTGCTTAGTTTCATCTTTTTCCACTTTTTAAGGAAGCAACACATTGACATTACTTTCGACATCCAGGATAGGCAATTGACAATGTATATCAAATACAAGTATCCGGCGTCAAGTTTGGCCTTTCATCTGTACTTTAAACACTAACCAATTTGAACAAAAACCCGCTGTGTTAGTAATAAAATGTCTGTGTCACCATTTCTATATTTCTTTGCATTGGCACAATTTCCGGACTATGAAATAAAAGGCGTTTGTGCATAATTGTGAAACAGACTTTATTATTTATCTTGATCTCATACCGTGTCAAATGTTATCAGTTCTTTGACTTTCTAGATAAATTATAGTATATTGCATTATGTTTGGTGGAGCGCCAATATATTTATAAATACATACATGATCGCACCATAATATATTTCATTATATTATTAATTTTATAGTAATTATAGTAAACCGCTTTCTGTTTGTCAAATGCAATTATTGCTGGCACTACTGTAATATTGCCAATGTACTCGACGATCTCAAGAGATGGCGTTAGCAGTCTTCAAATAATGCAATTGCGCTGCATCTGATTGGCGCAAGAAAAACGGGCATACCCTGCTATAATCTCTTCTCGCTGAAAAACGCAACGCATTAATTAAAAAGTTTGTTCCGCCACGGACATCAGTTATCCTCGTGACAAGAAGCTGATTTTCCGTTAGTCCTATAGCCGTGTAGTGTTTGGACTCGCTTTGTAACCTTTACAAGGTGTTTGTGGAGTGCTTCAGTGTTCGATCGTGACCGGCCGGTCAATACCTGGACGTTTCAAAAGACCGTAGAAACCTCGCCGCTGCTCGCTGCCTTCAAGAGGATCGGGACTTGGTCGGTGTTGCAGGTCAGTGCTGGCATGATTGTTTGATCGATAGAAGCGGTTTACTTCCCTACACCTAGTACGCTATAATAATTAATTGTTGAGCAATCACACCCGTGGTTAGGCTATTTACACGCCTGACCATATAAGTTGGTCCTTACGAGTACGGATAGGCCAGTGATTCACGTAAATATTGGTGAATTTACTTTCTATTCATAACGTAACATAAAAAAGATTCACGTAATTTTAGTGAATTCTTACCGCCATTTTACCTCTCACAGATTTACGTAAAATTGGTAAATTCTGTGTTTAAAAACGCACGAGAACTACGTAATTATTGGTAGACTCGTATTTAAATATAATTAATTGTTATATTTGGTGAATTACGTATTAATTGGTAATAATATCCATTATACTCAATTTAGTTGAACTTATTTATTCCTACCCACTTATTTACCGCTCCACCAGTGTACTTTACGCTAAGTCATTTAGGATTTAAATTTATCTTATATTTTTACACTAACGAGGTATACATATCGCTTTGTAGTTTTATTGTGATATTATTTTATAAACATGACGGAAAGCGAATCAAGTTACGAAGTCATGTTGGCTATGTTGAATCAAAAGAAAGAATTATTATTTCAACGTATTAATCGTTTGTACACATCTTCGAAAGGTATAATTTCTTTCGATTCATCAACGCGAGCTAACGAGAACTTTCTGGCTGAAACGGAGATAATAGACGATTTACGCGATAAATTTGAGTCTATTGTTGACAAAATAAATAATATAAATTTGTCAACAAAGATTGCGGTCAATCCCGAGTATTCTTGCCTCGATTCATTTGATGATTTATACTCGAGAGTTAAACGCGTTAGAAATAAAATAATAACCACTTCGAAGCTGCGTTCCCTCGACACAAGTAGCTCGATCAAGTCCGTAGTGAAATTAGAACCTTTAGTAATTCCGAGTTTTGACGGACGCCCTGAAAACTGGAATACATTTTATCAGTCATTTAAAGCTAATATTCATTTGAATCAACAACTTTCTGACTCGCAACGTGTACAGTACCTAATTTCTAAACTCACCCATGACGCTCTAAAATTCACTTCCGGTATTCTTCCGTCAGGTGAAACATATAAAATACTGTGGGATAGTTTGGTTAAGAAATACCACGACAAACGCTCATTAGGTACACATTATCTCAATAATATATTGGACTTAAAAACTTGCACGCACACTGCGAACGCGCTCGATACTTTTATTAGTAAATACTCCGCTTCGATATCAGCTCTAAAAGAATTAGGTATAACGGATCTCACTGATTTTATGTTTCTTCAATGCGCTTTGAGAAAGATGGATCCTCAAACCATCCAAGCTTTTGAACTTTCGATTCGGAATGTGGAAGTGCCTACGACACAACAGCTTATCGCTTTTGTACAAGATCAGGCTAAGATTTTAGAGCGTTCAAACCCGCGGAATTCGTCATATACGAAACCCGCTGCTGTTGTTATGTCGCCCTCACGCGACCGGCGCGCTCATCACACCTCCAAATCTTTCGTCGCCAGTGAGTCTGCTAATAATGTAATTACCGCGAATTGTTGTTTGTGTAGTGGTAACCATCGACATTTATATGATTGCGCTCAGTTTAAAAATATGCAAGACGCAAAGGCTAGATATGAGTTTATTAAATCGAAGCACGGTTGCGTTAATTGTTTAAGCACTTTACATAAACTTCCGGATTGTAAGAGTACGTCAGTCTGTTTCTGTAATAAAAGACACCATAAGTTATTACATTTTGATAGTACTAATTCGCAATCGCATGCGGTAATGGTAAATACCGCCGTCGCGTACTCGCCGCCGCACGCTCATTGCGCGACCATTACTTCGCCCACGCCCGCGCCTTTTTATCGCGCTCACACGACTTCGTCGTGCGTCCGAGCGCCCCCGCTTGCTACAGAACCAGTTACACAAACACAGTCTTATACTTCTTGTCATAAGGGTGAAATACTTTTGTCAACCGCTCAGGTATACGCGCGCTCTAAAGGTAGCGCTGGGATTAAATCTGTAGTTAGGTGTTTGATAGATAATGGCTCGCAGAATAATCTAATAACATCTGCTTGTTCTCGCTTATTAAATTTACCAATAATACCGTTGAATAATTCCTATGTCAAAGGTGTTGGTTCCGCTTCAAGTCCGATAATTGGGTATGTTTATTTGGACATTGAATCTCGTATTTATCCGGATCAGAAATACACTATACACGCGTTAGTTGTAGAATGCATTACGGATCAATTACCTTCGAAATTCATCGATTGTGATCGCGACCTAGATTTTCGTAATCTTCCACTCGCTGACTTAAGCTGGAATATTCCGGGAAAAATCGATTTATTGTTAGGTGCCCAGCTATTCCCATTCATATACTTAGGGAATGTGGTCGAGTGTGGGCCGCGCGCACCGTGTGCTTTATCTACAACATTTGGTTACGTACTTATGGGAGATTACCCGCGTAAAGATATTTTACCCACTACCGCGTCTTTTTCTGCGTTAGCGCTTAATGATGTAGTGCAAAGGTTCTGGGAACTTGAAGAAGTACCCACGAAACGCTTGTTGTCGCCAGAGGAGACAGAGTGCGAAAATATTTTCACGGCTACCGTGACCCGTGACGATGTAGGTCGTTATACAGTTGCATTACCGTTCTGTAGGGACCCTTCGGAACTAGGTAATTCGCACGCTACCGTTTATCGCCGTTTCGTTTCACTCGAGCGTAAGCTACGTCAGGCACCGATAGTGCGCGAAAATTATAACAAAGTTATTCAGGATTATATTGATAACAATTACCTCAGCCCTGTTAGAGAATCTGAGCTGTCTTCTGATGGTTATTATATACCGCATCACGCAGTAGTCCGACCTGATAAACCCATGCCGCGCATCGTATTGGACGCGAGTGCTAAAACGCACACAGGACTTTCGCTTAATAATATATTACATATCGGACCCAATTTACAGGCCGATCTGTTTTTATTATTATTAGATTTTAGATTATTTCCTATTGCAATGAACGCTGATATAAAACAATATTATTTACGTATTGGTGTACCAGTAGACCAACATAAATACCTACGCATTTTATTTAGATTCAACGAATCTGAAAAAATTCGCACTTATGCCTTTAATAGGCAACCTTTCGGTCTCAAGTCGAGCCCTTACATAGCTATGCGCACTGTGCGACAGCTGGCTACTGACATGAGTCCGCTCTATCCTGATGCCGCGAAAGTGGCAGAGACCAGCCTATATATGGACGATTTGGTTCTTTCTATTGCAGATGAGGATACTGCCACGCAATTGGCTCACAACTTGATTAAGTTTTTCAAATCGGGTGACTTTGACTTAGTGAAGTGGTCTAGCAATTCACAAGCGCTACTTGACTCGCTTCCCGACACGCACCGCAAGTCGCTTGATTTTGATGTTGACGTTAATGTCTCTAAGGTCTTAGGTCTCTCATGGGAACCATGTAAAGATAATTTTCACTTCACATGCGCCACAATGAATGAAAGGTGCACCAAGAGAAACATACTCTCGATGGTTGCACGACTATTTGACGTGCTCGGATTGGTCGCGCCTGTGATTCTCTATGCCAAGTTGTTAATTAAGAAACTGTGGCTTAGTAAGTGTGATTGGGACGATCCAGCACCGGAGCACATACGCACATGTTTTTCCGCTCTTGCTCAAGAACTTCAATTGCTTGACACTTTAAGAATTCCACGACATGTAGGTGTCGAAGTTGGTTGTGAGTTACGTCTTGTTGCTTTTTGTGATGCTAGCATGAATGGTCTGGGATGTGTCATTTACGCCCATTGTACCTACCCGTCTGGCATTCAAACTCGCATTCTTTGTGCTAAATCAAAGGTTTCGCCGACAAAAATCACTACGCTCGCTCGCTTAGAATTATGCGCTATTTTACTTATGTCAAAATTAATAAAAACTGTGCGAGACACTTATGCAACACGTATGCCCATTGCTGGGATATACGCGTTTTCTGACTCCACGATTGCTTTATCATGGGTTCATTCTTCGCCACATCGTTGGTCAGTTTTCGTCGGTAATCGCGTCGCTCAATGCCAAGAAAACTTGGACTCTAAACATTTTTATCACATTGCCGGAGCTAGTAATCCAAGTGATTGTCTTTCGCGTGGTATGCTTCCATCGCAACTTTTGACCCACGATTTGTGGTGGAACGGTCCTCCGTGGATTCGCAGCTCATCTGAGAATTGGCCGATTAAACCATTCTCGCTTAATAAGTGCTCTGACTTACCTGAACTCAAGGCAAGTGTGTTGGCTGCTATCACTCACACAGAGCCGCCGTTGCTGTGTACGTTAGCACAACGTGTTTCTTCTTGGGAAAAGTTGCTACGTATCACCGCATATGTATTAAGATTCGCAAGGCCTAAAGCTAAGGTCGAACCTCGTTCTATAGCAGGGTTGACAAGTGCTGAGAATGTGTTAATTCTCGCCGTTCAATCTGTGCATTTCCGTGAAGATATCAAATTGATCAAGGCTGACAAATTACCCTCAAAAAAGCTGCAAAGCCTCGTAGTCTTCTTAGACAAAGAAGGGATTTTACGCATTGGAGGAAGACTCTCTGGCTCAATGCTTCCCTTTGAAGCTAAACATCCGGTTCTCCTTCCAAAACGCGATCATATCGTTGACTTAATAATACAGCATTTTCATATTGCCAATTGTCACACCGGACCTGGGCTTCTTATGTCTATTATACGACAACGCTACTGGATCTTGGATGCGAGAACTGTTATCAGGTCCAAATTGCGAAAGTGCAACACTTGCTTTAAATGCAATCCAACGCATCCAACGCCTATAATGGCTGACCTTCCTGATTACCGTGTTTCAGAGGCCAAGGCATTTTGTCACACTGGTGTCGATTACGCTGGTCCGATAAGGACAATTCTTTCTCGACGCAGAGGTCAACATGCTCAAAAGGCGTACATCGTTCTTTTTGTTTGCATGGTCACACGCAGTCTACATATCGAGGTGACCAGTGATTTAACTACTGAAAACTTTCTAGCCGCTTTTAAACGCTTTATTTCCCGTCGTGGACCAGTTTCATGTCTTTATTCCGATAACGGATCTACTTTCATAGGTGCGAAGGCACATTTAGATGAGCTGTATAGTTTTTTAATGAACTCTAGCTTCAAAAATGCACTGTCGAATGAGTTGCTGTCTCGACGCATAGAGTGGAAGATGATTCCTCCAAGATCGCCAAATTTTGGTGGTATGTGGGAAGGGAATATAAAGAGCATGAAAACGCATTTATATAGAGTGATAGGAAGTCAGTTACTTACATACGAAGAACTGCAAACTGTTCTCACTCAGATAGAGTGTATTCTTAACTCTCGTCCATTGAGCGTATTATCGTCAGACCCTTATCCTGAAGTATTAACTCCCGCGCATTTTTTGATGTCTACTCCGTTGCAACACTTACCCGCTGCTGATTTATCAGATCAACGATTGAGTCTGTTGGAACGTAAAAAGTTGTTAGATAGCATGGTCCAATCCTTTTGGAAGAAATGGCACTTAGAGTATTTGCACACGTTGCAAGTTAGGCAAAAATGGGCTACTCCCGACAAACCAGTAGAAATCGGAACTGTTGTTCTTCTTGAGCAGGAGAATTCTCCACCGTTGCATTGGCCGTTAGGAGTAATTACGGACGTATTCAGGGGCTCTGATAATGTAGTACGCGTAGCGATAGTTAAAACTCAAACTGGAATTTACAAACGCGCTGTAACTAAATTATATCCTATTCCTACACAATAAATTCAACTTAGTTTAAACATAATTTAATTAGTTTAGGCCGCTATATTTATCATATTTATTATTTATTCGCATAATACATCCGCTGTGTACTCTCAATCAGTTAGAAAGTTCGCTTGTTTTGAAACATCCTGTGATGTTCCAAGGCGGGGTGCATGGTGGAGCGCCAATATATTTATAAATACATACATGATCGCACCATAATATATTTCATTATATTATTAATTTTATAGTAATTATAGTAAACCGCTTTCTGTTTGTCAAATGCAATTATTGCTGGCACTACTGTAATATTGCCAATGTACTCGACGATCTCAAGAGATGGCGTTAGCAGTCTTCAAATAATGCAATTGCGCTGCATCTGATTGGCGCAAGAAAAACGGGCATACCCTGCTATAATCTCTTCTCGCTGAAAAACGCAACGCATTAATTAAAAAGTTTGTTCCGCCACGGACATCAGTTATCCTCGTGACAAGAAGCTGATTTTCCGTTAGTCCTATAGCCGTGTAGTGTTTGGACTCGCTTTGTAACCTTTACAAGGTGTTTGTGGAGTGCTTCAGTGTTCGATCGTGACCGGCCGGTCAATACCTGGACGTTTCAAAAGACCGTAGAAACCTCGCCGCTGCTCGCTGCCTTCAAGAGGATCGGGACTTGGTCGGTGTTGCAGGTCAGTGCTGGCATGATTGTTTGATCGATAGAAGCGGTTTACTTCCCTACACCTAGTACGCTATAATAATTAATTGTTGAGCAATCACACCCGTGGTTAGGCTATTTACACGCCTGACCAATGTTTATAATTATTTATTTCAATTAATTGACCTTGTATTATCGCGACGAGTAATATAAGACGTAAAAGGTGATTCACATTGAAGGAAATTGAATCCGGCTAGTTCAGTAAATATCTAGTCACACGCTTATGTCATAAGTTGATAATAATAACTTGTTTTGAACGCTTGATTTGATTTAGTACGCTTCTAACTTACAAGTTATCAGACCTTATCTTAAAATATATTCAATATATTGCAGTGATACCCGATATTATTTTACTTTATCTGATGACCTTTGTCCTCTGACTGCATATCTGAATGCATCTTCGTAAATATAGTCGTGACATGTTACACAGCGCTATTTAGGCCCAAACTGAGCATATAATGTACTATGGGCTTTAGAAGACCGATAGATCCGTACTTAGGTACATTTATTTGCATACACAAAAAAAACTTGGTAGTTGAAAATCAGTGGTGTCAGTGTGAAATTATTTTATCGTTTGAAGTAGTTGTACACTTTATATAAACAAAATGAGCTTTAACGATGTAGCATTTAATTTCTTTACATATAACTTTTTCTTTTCAATAACACAAATAGCAATACAGTTGAATAATGAAATTGGGTTTATTTTATGTTAAAAACGGATTATGTTGTCTTAAAAATTATGGTTTAACGTGCAATATTAAACATTGCCGCGTCTCATATGATTAAAAAGTGTTCTGAAAGCTGTACACCAGCTATGTGTAGTTGGAGGTATACGTTCAGCTCTCGAATCGAATGTTTGCGCGAAAGAGCTTCCTCCTCACGTCACTGTCAATCACTCTCTCACAAGCTAGAGAATTAATGGAGTGGATGCAATTTAGTCGTAACGATTTGAATTTCCATTGCACGTTCAATGTTTTACGATTATAATCTCGACAGAACGAAACTGTGGGTCTGAAAAGACAGGTACCCACGTGAAGTAAATATTTTCTTAATTTGTTCAGCCTATAATATTCTTTATATATGTAAAGCATCCATCAAAAATTAAAATAATTGATTATGTTATTATAGGTGTTCATATAAAGTTATCAAAATAAGGTGTTTTGAAGTATTAATGATCAATCAGGTCAAACCATAGTATTTTAGATGAGATGATTTGTATATAGGATATTTTTTCCTTTCATAAAACAGACAATTACAAGTGGTACAAACTCTTCTGGCAAAGCTTCACTTTAATATGATATCGGGCTGGGGCGCCCTGTTGCTATGTCCAAAGACTTGAAAAAATAATTGCCCCTTTGAAGAAAAGATAATTCGTAAAAAAATTGTGTCAGATATAAAGATTTTAAACATTTCATTATGCCAACTTTTTTTGTGAAACCAAAGAACTGATTTTAGACCCGAACGTGACTAGAAGCGAATATTTGGTTTATTACAAGCCGGAGTCAAATTAAGAGTTTTTGTAGTGATATAAGAATTAGAAAGTCCTGATGATTGATTGGAAGTAGAAAGGGTCCAACTACTATTAGGTTTACAAAAGCCCAAGAAAAAATATCGTTGAGAATTCACAAATTTTCGGCTCTTTGAAAAGAGCCGAGAATTGTGAATTCTCAACTGTTAAGTTGATTTCATACATTTTCAGTTAAATTTAATAACATTTCTAACGTTGAAGGACGCGATTTCGACAAACATCTGCAACCGGTGGAGGTACCCTTTACACACGTTAAAAAAAGGGTATATTTTGAGTGTTATTTTAGTTTCAAATACAAATTCCGTATAATGTAAACCTATATTACTAGATAACAGAAATATAACTACTCTTCTACTAATTTGTGAGTAAGCCCTATTATCATAAACATATTATCTGAAAATTTGTAAAATAAGTCATAAAAGTAAAACATTATCTTTTTTAGCCTTATAGCATTATCTTTTTACAATGTATATAATCTTTACATGTTATTCTAAACTTATTGTATTCTAATGAAATGATTAGGAAGTTAAAAGGTTTACCGTGTTTTCATTTGTAAAAGTCTTTGAAACAAAACTTACACACTCATTTTCAGGTAATCTGATAAAGAAAGAATTATGTACAAATATGACATTCTTGGTAAAGAGTTACCATTGTTTAACAATGTTTCTTAAAGTCTTGTACTTCTAAGTACATACGTTAAAGATATAGGAAAAACCATGTAAATGTTTTGTTTACAATAGCAATGTATCCGTTTTTAGAATTAAATCTGTCGGTACCAAAGACGTGATGGTGTAGTAGTTCTCCTTGGTACCTTGCTAATATTCGGTTGAGGTCATATTGGTTTTATAAAAATAATGTTTTTCGATACTAACTTAACCTTATAGTTAATAATACAATTTATAATTATTTAAGAATTCCTAAGAAAACATTATGCATTACGTACGTGCGACAAGGACAAGACCTGATTGACAAGTTCCACTATTTCTCATTTGACAAATATAATGTCAGCTCCCGTGTCTCTGAAATATTGCCAAGTATGGCCGTATTTGGCAATATTAAACTAAAGGGTTATACTACATTTTGAGATGGAAAATCTACTTGATTTCGATTACGGATTCGGTTATAAATTGGATATATCGTTCCATCTTTCTTCTTGATAAAACGCAACCGTGTCTATTCAAATATATTATGTACATGTTCTGTGATATAGACGATAGAATTCTCTTTTGATAGAACTATAATTAATTCGTCATATATAAATACAAAGGTTTATTGTTTGTGTCGGGTGAGAGGTTAATTTTACCTATCAATGATTTTTTTTATTTCAAGCTTATTGTCGATATGCATGTTCTTACGTGGGTATTTTCGCACTTTTCGATCCTCGTTGGGTGAGATTTGGCTCGACCCCACCCCCTCCCCCCCTCCCCCCTAATCTAACGTGAGATATTTTTCTTTTAACTTTAGGGCGATCCTACAAGACCGAATTCATAAGGAAAGCCGTAGGTTTACGTCAGTTTTGGTACAATTTCGATAACAATGTATTTTTTTATCATCAGGTTGAGCTGACGATGCACGACGGTACCGTGCGAGACGTATGCTTCATAGAGGACACATCGAATAAGACCAGTCTGTTGGTAAGCGGAGGGGCTGGCGACTGCAAAATATACGTCACTGATTGTGCTACAGGAAAGACATTTCAGGTATTATACATAAGTTATATACTAATATTATCATTGTTTACCTGTTCATTGACCAGCTTGGATGACCATATGTGTGTTGTTCATCAATCTTCAAGATCTACTAGACCAGTTGCAATAAATTTTAATTTTTTTTTCCTTAATGGAAAGGTAATTTTTGCAGAAGACCTATTTTTGTGTGTAAGTCAGGTATGCCGAGGTCAAGTTACACTTAATAAAAGAGTATAAGGGTAATAAATTTTATAGAAATTGTTCCTACTTGATTAACCTACCAAGGACCCTGCGTGTTCGTATGTAACACTGTTAATATTGCAAAAAAAGTTAACCTCGTTGCATATATTTGTACTTTAGCATATTTGTTACTGTTTTATTTATTACTAGCTCTTGCTCCCGGCTTCGCTCGCCTGGTGCTCGTTTACCACGGTAAAGAGTCCTAGGTTTTAATCCAGGTCAGGCCAAATTTTGGTGAACCGTACCTTTTTTCCGGATTAAAATGTAGCATAATTATGTGCTATTCCAGACTATAATCTACCTCTGTGCCAAATTTCATCAAGATCCGTTCAATCTTTTTACATGAAAAAGTAATAAACATTGACCCATCCATCCATCCATCCATCTATCCATCCATCTATCCATCCATCTATCCATCCATCCATCCATCCATCCATCTATCCATCCATCTATCCATCCATCTATCCATCCATCTATCCATCCATCCATCCATCCATCCATCCATCCATCCATCCATCCATCCATCCATCCATCTATCCACCCATCCATCCATCCAACCATCCTCACAAACTTTCGCCTTTATAATATTAGTAAGATATTTGTGAACAGATGTTATTCTTGCAAGTATGCGACATAATACGAGGTTGTTTATGTATTATGATTAACATGACCTATTTGTTGAATCCAGTGGGCATACTAATGAAGGTATATCAATTAAGATATTTAATATATGAGAATTATTATTTCCAAGAATGTTGATGCAGCGTAGATGTTATATGCGTTTTCATTATTTGATCATTTGTTAGATTTCTCGTATATTAATTAAGTGCACTGTTTACCCATATCGAACATGAGCCAAGACCGATAGATTTTTTTCGTACCTTGAAAGTTCTGAGAAGCTTAATTTTTTTTACACTTGGTTAGCTAGGTATAGTTCGATCCGTAGCAAAATTTCTTTAAATCTGCTTAGCCAATCGCAGCGTCACAGCGTCTCGGGCTACTTAGTAGTAGGACCAGATGGTTTGAATTACGATACAATAGAATACATCGGTCTCGCCACTACAGAAGAGAAATTGCTTATTTTCATAGGCACAAGAAACCTTGTTATGAATGCTTTAGTGTCCATTTTCTGCTAACCTTTAACCTTCTGCTAACTTCGTAATACTACTCTCATAAAAGATCTTTTCTTTGTTTATTGGAAATAAATGTTTTGAAATCTTCATCGCTAGTGAATATAAACAGTACTCGTCAATAGATTTTGCAAATTGCGTCGTTTATGATATATGCATGTAAACAAATAAACATATACAAGAATAAAGCCAAGGTTACCTTATATTTAATAATTTACGAGGGCTGAAATAACGTTACAATGATATACAACATTCTAGCACTTGTCATCACTATATGTAGATGCTGAGACGAAATATAGTTTTAAATTGGCAGATGCTAATTTGACCCGTTTTAGTTTTGGAATAATTGCTTGAAACTCGCATTATAACGCGGGTCGAATATCATCAACGCGGGTTTGCGGTTTTAGCTCGTTACGTTATTCCTCGTAAAGGGTTCCATTGTCGTAAATACTGATTGGCTTAGGCCACATTAATCGACAGCGATTTGCACTATTTGACAATTTAATTTAATTATTGCCAGATTGAAGATCTAGTCGCACGAGAGTGCGCGGCCAAGTTCTCGAGCTCATAACACTTCATTGCTCATGAACAATTTCGAGCCATTTTCAGACCCCCTCTAACATAGAATCTATTGGAATGAAATATTTGTATACGCCACAAGAGCCTTTAATTTTCAAAACTTTACGATAAATCAAGGTCTGATAAAAATACATTTTGGTAGTGACTGACTGACTGACAGATCATCAAAAATCGATTTCTGCACTTCTAGGCAACCTAGAAACATGAAATTTGTTACAGGGCTACAGTTTATGAAAAGGTTAAATTAAACTCGAACTCGATTTCAAGGTCTCGCCTTAAAATCGAGTTCGAGTTATCTATTAATATATGACCGCCACGGTCGCGAACTTGCGAGCATTGAAACATGGTTGAACTTGACGTTCAATTCTGATTTGTTTTCGTGATAAATAACTTTACATTCAAATTTGTTTTTGAACTGATTACTTTAAATTAGTAGCTCAGCCATTTTTCATTATTTTGGAAACGACTGTCATACGAGTAACATATGGTTCTCATTAATGGAGTGTTTTGACTCAAATGTTGATAAATATATCCAGCGAAGGATACATTCGACTTATTCCCAAAGGATTGAAGTAAAGTGATTGGTAGTTACGTGTGTTGTTGTGTGCAGGCACTAAGCGGTCACTCCGGTCACATCTTGTCGTTGTACAACTGGGGCGGAGCGATGTTCGTGTCTGGCAGTCAGGACAAGACTGTGCGTTTCTGGGACCTTCGTACTGGTGGCTGCGTCAATGTTATATCACCTCCCGCAGGACACCCAACTAAGGTATGTATCATATTGCTAATTTAAATGATTGGAAGGCCCAATGATTGTACGTAAGGCTATAATTGGCGATGGTTGACTGGCAATAAATATTATTTTCTATACTTCCTGCCAACATTGTACTTCTCTAAATTATTGCAATAACCAAAAAAAAATATTGTGTTTTATCGTAACGACAATTTTGAAATGATAAGTAGAAACCTTATTATAATATTATTCACAACAATTTTGTTATATTCGAATTAAAACTTTTGTGAGTTGTATTCATATTAATTAAGCATATACGGTTTTACTCATTTTGTGTTGTTGAACAACAGATCGTCATAATTCCTCTACGTCCGCACGCGATGCATTTGTACTTTTCAAAGCAACCACTCGTCTAGTTCATTAAGTGTGACCGATATAGTAAGAAAAATACAAGTAAATACATGCAACGAAGGGGTTAGAAATTTCGACAAAAATGCATAAAGACATACAAGAAGTTAACGAAAATCATAGTGTTAAGATTAGAACAGTTGTGATTGTTTATTACTTGTTTTAAAAGCACAGCAGACTTCAGCAGCTACCCACATTCATGACAAAACTGTTGCATTTATTTATTTTTAAGTTTTTAGCACTTATACCAAAAATTCATCTGACGAATTGCTTATTGTTATGTCCAAATTCCGTCCACTTATTACTTATATTATTATTATTCAACTACTACCTAAATCCATGCTTTCGGTCTCGTAATACTAGGGTTTAAATTATAATTAATTAAACTGTAGAAAGCAGTATAATAATGTAAAGTCAAATTCAAAACCATTGCAAACAACCGTTGGAACATGACAGAGGACATATACATCGTGAAGAAAATGAATTGAATGATTAATAAGTACTATTTTTCCACTTTGGTCTACTTTATTATTTTTACAAGCCGTAATCGACCGCAGAGTAAAATTTCACCTTTATCAAAGTAGCATAAGCGAGCCGAATGGATTTGCATGAAGGTGTCTCGAGACTATTTTTCAGTCATAAAATAGAAGGTGTGTTAACACACCTTCTATTTTATGACTGAAAAATAGTATGGAGTGAAAGAGTTAGTTAGTTTGTGAATTGATTTGATGAAAACTGATAATACAATCAAGTCGACCTTTAGCTTGCTCATAAAAGTTTGTGTTCGTGTGTTAAAAATAAATAATAAGCATGGTCAATTTAAGCAATGCTTGAAAAAACAAATATTTTGTACGAACATTCAAAAATGTATGTCAACCCTGATCAAAATAATTAAATCATAAATAACTTGTAGATAAAACGGAAGTAAGTCAAGATATTAATAGTGCTGATGGAGGATGGTGTAAGGAATCGTTCCGTAAAAAATCTGTAGGTACCTAATACACTTTTGCCTGACAAAAAAATGAAAACTAAAAATGAGAAAAGAAATAAAAATTATTTTTACACCGTACATCGTAGAACCTTAAAAAATTGTAAAAATGTGTACAATTATCGCGTCAATACTGGTGTAGAAGAAAAGTGTTATAAAACGTGTATCTAGTATTTTTTAGAAAAAATATTATTAGTTTTTCATCAGGCGGTCAAAGTGAAACTTTGTGGTTAAAAAATATCTACTAAGAAATATTAAAGCGGGAGTTCTACTCTTGCATTTGCTGTGATGAAATCGGTCGCCTTTTAATAAAAACTGTTTGCTACAAAATGAGATTCCTACCACACTGTCGAGCGGCTGTATTGCATCCTTTTTTTTTGTTGTATACGTAAAATTTATTTTATTACAATTCTCGTAGTAAATAAGAACTGATTTTTAAAAAAATCGAGGTTATCCGTCACCTAAAAACACGAACACGAAGTGCTGATAATATTATTGGCATATAATTGTAAAAAAATAACTGCTTTTACCATCTCCATGTTCATATTGTACGTATATCGACAGTCTATGTGTATGTATGTCTATAAAAATCATGATGTATTAATGTTTTTTTATCTTATACATATTATTTTATTAAAAACCATCGATCAAGTTGGAGTTTTAACTAGGTACTTCATGATTTAAGCTAAAATTACTGAGTTTTCTGGAATTACCGCCCTTGTCTTTATTTAAATCACGATTACTTTAACATACGGCTCTTGGTCAACTTAATATGATTGAAAACGTCATCAATTTGCCTTCAGCAGTTACAACCAGTAGGCTGATTGCAAAATATAGACGACGCCACATGTGATGACACGTAACTGAAATATTAATTTACTTTAACTTTCATATTTCAACGCTTACAATGATTTAGCAATAATGTTTTTATTTTTATTGTCTTCTATTACTAGTGGCCTGTCAATATGTTAACATAAAAGCACGTATGATGAAGGTATAACTAGTATATGGCATTTTAAAACTAGGCAGCACTATGTAATTTAGGGAGCGTAGGAAGTTCAGCAACATGTCCTAATTTCCCATAATGTTGCCAGGTATAAAGCCATGCAATAACTTTTGATATATATTACGGCGAAACTACAATGTCGAGAAAAATTTTGTCCAACAAATGACTCCGGATACGAGCTTTAATAAAAAAGATTTATAGGAGTACGGGTTTATTAATGGTTATTGTTGGGTAAAGTTATCGCTCATTAATTTTACCTGCAATAAGAAATAGATTTCAGATCTAGAATAGGAATAGATCAGTTTAGTAAATCATTTCACTAGCAAAAACATACTGTTTTATTACGGTCTGTTAATTATGGCATGGCGCCGCTGGTTTGTGCTCCAGCACCAAACCATCGACAAAATAGCTTCGGTACTCGGTCTCCAACAGATCCGTTTTAAATGTTGTGGTGATTTCATCACCATGACAGGATAGGTTTTTATTGACTTTCTGCTACTAACTACGGACTAACAGCCTTCCTTGTAAAGATAACGTATACGAATGTTGATGATATAATTCTTCAATTAAGTACTTATAATTATGGCAGGTTGATATTATTCAATTTAGTTTACGCCTCAGTCATTCTAGCAATGTCTAATAATGTTCTATTTGCTGTGGCAACACAGGGATCGGCAGTAGCATCCTTAGCAGTAGACCCGAGCGGCAGGTTACTCGTATGTGGACACGATGACGGTTCCTGTGCCCTCCACGATGTCCGTGGATCCCGGGCCCTACAACGTTTCACACCACACTCTGGGGACCTGCGCAGTGTCCGGTTCTCACCCGGCGCTTATTACCTGCTGACGGCGGGATACGATGGAAGAGTTGTGCTAACTGATTTGCAAGGTGAGTAGGGATTTTATGTTTGGGTTCGCTTTGTAACCGTTATTTTCAATATCTAAACTGAGTTGGCTCTTTACAAATACCACTAAAGATTTATATATTTCTTCCTATAGGTGATCTGACATGCCCGTTGCCAAGCGTGCCGGTAGCTCGTCATCCAGACAAAGTGATCTCGGCTAGGTGGCATCCGGACGACTTCTCCTTTCTGTCGACCTCTGCTGACAGGACTGCTGTATTGTGGACAATACCGCCAGTCTAGCTGTACCCTCCGGTCAGGAGCCCTTGCTTATAGCAACATGATCGAATTACAACATTCACTGTGCACCATACCAGCTTTCCCTCAAACTTTAATATTAGAACGGAAGATATAGAAATATAGAAGATTTTATGAAAGAATATGGTGAATAGGTTGGTATTTTTATTGCTCTATAAATATTACTGACTAATAAAAAGATATAGTGGAACGTTTGTATTAAGTCGAGCGATTGACACGTAGTGTAACTGCTAGCCAGTCACAGGTTTAGACGAGTTTATTTATTAAATATATAGGTTATATTCACAACACAGTTCCACATATTCCTAGCACTGTAACTTTAACACGAAATCTAAATTTGCCTTTATTACGTATCTCTGTAGCGGCGATTCGGCTCTGGTCGTTTATACAATCTCATAATATTTAAGGGTGGGTAAACTTTATGATCGATGTAATGTAGCTATCAATAATAAAGTCGGTAATTTTCGTGGAGGAAATGTAACCGTATTTTTGTAATAATAATAAAAACGTAGGCCTAAAACTGACCTACTCTAAAAATTAAAACGACATTATTGCATAGCACCAAGCATTGATAATAATTTAGATGTTTAAAAAAAAATACGTCAGAACCGTCAATGACGCACAAAATTACTTTTTTTATATACCAATTAATTTGATACCACTGAAATCGTCCGTTCGGGATACGGTTATTAGTTAGTCGTCAATCGATTTTTAAACGTTTTTTTCTCGCCCTAAGCTATTCATGTTGATCTGTTGTGACTAAATAATTATAGTTTCCATACATCGTACTAAAATCATTTTTCTTTGTTGAAATAGACTTTTAAGTCTATTTTTCACTAGAGAAACGTAGATTACTAGTGTACTGTTTGTGATTCCTAGTGCTGTGCTGTGTAAATGATTTTAATCTTATTACTCCGATTCAAACAAGAGCTTTAAACGGGTGGTTTATCCACAATCTAAAAGGCTCTTATAAAATAGTAATAGTTTTGATTGAACAAGACCCTCAATATACATATTGTAAATATTTGGTGACATAAATTACGAAGACGTCGTATAAATTGTGGACGAGGCACCCCATTCTGTCAGCATACGTAGATGTTAATACGTGATGTTTATTGTCACAAGAACCATGTAGACTTAGGTTCGTTAACGTACTGATCTTATTAGTTATACACTTTATTTGGCGGTTAAGAATGTAAACGGTTAGTGGTACGGTCTTGAGTTTAGATATTGGATGCTAGAAGACGCAAGTCCAAGTCTCAAAGAGCGTTTGTAGACTAAGATAGTTGGCACTGTTCCAATGTTTATTTGGAAATATCGTGTAAGGACATACAGGCGTAATCATAATGAAATAAAAAGCGTTCTATGTTCCGTCGATGTGCTGCGCGGACCGCCGCTGTGTTAGTAATTAATTATATTATTAATTATATTAATATTCTAAAGAATCTTAAAGATTATAATGTTACTTAATATAATGTTACTAAATTGTATTGCTATATAATTGTGTAAGAGTTTGCACAAATTTAATGTCATTGGTACGCGTATGAAAGCTCTATAAATTATTTGCATAGTTTATTGAACCTTGTCAAACAAGTACTTACATTAAGTAGTGTTTGATAATATTCTTTTTTATAATCGGATATATTATAAATATTACTGTAGGTATATCAAATTTACGAAGTATGACGTATGCGATGAAATTTAATAAAAACAACCTAATGAAATAATAATATGACGCTAATTAAGCCTAGATTTTACATTGACGTTAAATACCCGTGTCGCAATGCTACAGTGAGTGGAGCTCCGAGTTACTTATAAATGTGAAAAGATTGCCTCTTCACTCTATATACTGAATTATGAAGATTTACTCAAGGCATTACTCTTATTTATAACAAATAAATTATGCAAGTAATATTTTATATGAACAAAATTTATTTTTTACCAAATTTCGTTTCGTATTTAATTGGCATTACGTAACCTAAACATCGCATACGGCGGCTACCCGTAATATACGGGGTGAATTTTAATTCGTATAAATAATTCACACCACGTAATCTACTGCTAAATTGGAAAGATCTACACGAACTAAAATTTACCTCAACAGACATATTCATGAGAATATATTTATTATATGTGTTCTATATTAAGTATCAAAATAGTTTATCCGAATACAATTATATAATGACGAATAATATATGATAAAAATGTCTCAAACTTAACCAACGAAACTGTAATCAGACCTTTGTTAAACCGATTTTTTTAATACCTGTATCTGTTATTATTTAAGAATATAATCACATTATTTACAATATTATTGTTTTATTTATTTACCCTACTTATAACATCATCATTCATCAGACTCATTTTTTACAGTTTTTTATCGAAATAAAAGCTGTATAACTTCCGCCCGCCGCATATAATATAAAAATAAATGTAACTAATGTGTGTAGACTAAGAACCCAGACTAAGAAAACTGAAGTTGCCTGGGAGGACGCCCATGATGCCTTAGTTACCTTTTGCGATTTATCCAAGGCTTTTGATTGTGTTGTTCATGAAACTTTGATCAGACGATCAGACTACGGCATTAAAAACACGGCGTTGTATCTTTTTACTTCTTATCTAAGTAATAGGATTAAAAAAAAACAGCCAGTCGTATGACTGCACGTCAGAAGTGAAAACATAACTTCACAATGTATTTGCATATATATACATATACACACACCAACACACACACACACATCTGCATATATATAATTAGGTTAAAAATAAAAAGTAGGTACCATTGAGGTAGTACCATTGAGATACATTTAAATCGATGATAATAACATTTCTAAATGTTATACATAGGGTACACTGGAAATTCTGCGCTCCTGACCGCTCATAAATGTTTGAATTTTGAATGTTATATTTTTTAAATATAAGAAACTCGGCTCCGTCTTACGAATTTTCGATCAGGTCACGTGTCCTGACGCGAGTTCAACATTTTTTACCCATCCCAAAAAGTGCACAACGCCGCTAAAGAAGTTTTCACATCAAAAATTCGACATTAATGGCAAGCCCTCTCCAGGGTCTATTCTCGGCCCATTTTTGTTGAAATGTGTTGTTTGCAGATTACAATTCACTTTTATTTAGACTAAAACGTATGACTAAATAGCGCTATTTCGAAATTGGTTCACTGGTTTAACGTTAACAACGTTACTTCTTAATGAAGAAAAGACTATACGGCTCACTACTCCAAACGTGAAATAGGGGAAAATCGCTATAATGGTTAAAGAAGACAAGTTAGAACAAGTGGATACCACGAAATTCTTAGGCATTACTCTTGATTCTAAGCTTCAGTGGGGCCCACGTATTGATAACTTATCGAATAGACTCTGCTCTGCAGCATATACAGTTAGAAAAAATAGTGAACTGACTTACATTGAGACAGACAGATTAGTCTATTTTAGTTGTATTCATAGTAAAATGGCGTATGGCATTCTACTGTTGGGGTACGCTGCCGATATTCTACTAGTTCTATCCGAGCATTTATAACTTAGGCAATAACTAAGGTGGAGGTAAGGAAATAAACATAATGGCAGTGGCACGACATCACGAGTACATCTATGAAAACTTGATTTATGTTCTGTGTGATGTATGTAAAAAAAAGTGTTGTACACTCTTTTAACACACGTCATAAACAACACCTTGTTATAACTGCCTCTAGGCTCCAAAAAGTTAACAAGTTTCGGGGTCAATGTGTCCGATTTTGTAATAAAATCCCAAATAATGTACAAACTTTAAGTCTGAACAAATTTAAATCAACAGTAAAGCGACAACCAAGGGCTATTAACTTAGTAGTGGATTATATTATGCAAGATAAAAACGCTTGGGACTAAATTATTTTTAGATTTACAGATTATTTCAAATACGTAATACAAATGTAATGTAAGCTAACATTTTTCATCTACTATCTTTTAAGTCTTTCTTTTTATATTTTAATCTTGTTAAGTTTTCAGTATCCATACTTGCAATGCTCAATTTTAGTTTGCTTACTTTTAATCTTATTAACATAATATCGCACGATAAAAGTGTTGTATTATATTATTTCATTAAATATGTACTATTAAACCAGCTGGTGTAGGTAAAAGAGTGGCTGTGAGTTTGTTTGCCCGATTTCTTCTTACAAGGCTCAACTAAGTAGGTACTTGGAAACGTGCGGTTATAGATCAACATTGGAGATAGCGATCTTACCTATTTTCAACGCGGTATTATTTATTTGCTTGCCTGCAACCTATATTAACACCTGTTTCATTCAATAGTCTTTGGCACTAAGAGATAAGTTTGTGCTTTACTGTGTTTACACACGCCTTTTTCAGTTTGAAAATTATTGAATACTATTACTACTAATTAGCGACTAATTGTTAACACAAACAAATGATTCTGGGTTCTGTAGGTAGCGTAGTTGTCCTCTACTCCAATATGTTCAATGATCCTTTCAACCAATTGAACATGTTGGATAGTATTTGTCCAAATTTTTCAACTTTTAAAATAGTTGAACCACTTGGAAAGAAAAGTGTGAAAATTTCAATTAAGTACAATACATATTTTAATTAACGAAACCATTAGGTATTCAACAAAACACATTCTAATAGAAATTGGCTCCATCTTATTTCACCGTTGACGAGTTTCATTTGTTGTTCCATCATTCTTAATGCACGCGATAGTAATGTACTCGTAGAATTTTCCTCAGAGTAATAAAGATCTCTTATAAGAAATGGATGGAGAAATGAGATGGTATTTAAGTCTGAATAACGAATGCATAAAGAATAAAAAGAAGGGACTCGTATGCAGGTTTTAAACGTATTGCTTGAGGACGCAGAATTAAATGCGATCAAAGAACAGAAAATTAAAAATAAACAAAAGGCGAATACAAGGAAAGTGAATAGTATAATAAATGACAAAATAATAATGCAACAACAAATAAAACTCGTCAATGGTGAAATAAGTGTTACCCAATTTCTATTAGAATGTGTATAGTTGAATATCTAATCGTTTCGTTAATTAAAATATTGTAATTGAAATTTTCAAACTTTTCAAGTAATTCAACTATTCTAAAAGTTGTAAAAATTGGGCAAAAGCTATCCAATACCTATGTTTAATATGTTGAACAGATCGTTAAACATATTGGAGTAGAGCAGTAGTTGTTAACATTCATAGACAGTCTTTGAAATTTGGTAACTTATTTCGACTTAGTAACGTGTAAACTTGACAAAAGTTTACTCGTTCTCTTCCCTGAAAAAAATCACGTTCGTATGGTGTGCTAACGCTGCCTACATCTGGCCTTATAGTATTTATGTCGGTATACTCCAATAGGTAGGTAATACTTATGTAAGCAGTGCACATGTTGCGGCACCATTCCACGCAGCTTTCATGACTTAAGATTTTCTCTTCAACCAGGATACCAGTTAACTAGTTGAAAAAAGCGAATTTAATAAGAGCACGAACGCAACACCGTTGTGAACCAACTGCCAACTGCCATGGTTGGCAGTTTCATTTTAGAGCTAAACAATAATATCGCTACCAATTTTTCTATACGAATGAGTGGGCAAACGGTTTACTAATGGCAAGAGGTTATTGGTGCATATAATCACTCAACAGTTCTTCAGTTCAATTTCAAAAAACCCACCAATGTACCTAATTCCTTATACCCAACGTGTGTTGATGTAGATGAAAAGGATGAAGGGAGATTTTGGAAACCAGGTAGGTACTTAAATAAATCGCCATAGATGATTGGACACGTATATTAATACAGCAACAAACATTGAACAAAGATTTTATAATATTCACTAATAAACAATCAATATGCAACTACCTATTACAGTTCAAACTGTAGATATACGGTTCTTCTTGTTTGGATAAACATGACTTTTCAGAAGTTTGCCTTTACAGGGCGTTATTAGTTTTTGTACAATCATGGTTAGCTTCATTTGTAAACTTTACATTTTGATATCCTATGATATATGCGCGTACATTGAAAAAAATATCATGTAAGTACCTATAGTAGGTACATGCTCACTACCAGGTAGGTACTCAAAAATAAATTTTATCTTAAATTTGATTGGTTTTTTTTTAATTAGGTACCTAAGTGTAAAACTGAAAACGCCAAAAATGCGTCAAATTTCTAAGTAAAGTAAACATTGAACTGAATGTCTACGAAAAACTTTCGAAGATATAAATATATGGGTGTCCCTAAGTTTTGTAGCAATTTGTACAAAAGATCGTAGTCGAGGCTACATAAAAGCCAAGTTTACCAAAAAGGAGACGTCCACTTTTTGTATGGATGTTGGTATTTTATTCCGAATAAAAACAACATGGATAACACTGATATAAAACCGGCTAAAATATGGAATTAGGAATTAGTTAAATAATAATGTTAGACATCAGTACTTAAGAGAACAACTAAAAGTTATTTAATGTTACCTATGTAATGTTAGAAAATATTCCTACTATGAAATTATTTTTTTAGTATTGCAATTATTCCCAAAACTCACACTTTGATTCTACTCAACACGTCACACGTGTTGAGTAGAATCAAATCGAAAAGAATATATGAAATACAATAATGTGAATTAAGGCGTGATGTGAATAAGGTTTCATGGCTAACACTTTTGAACATAACGAGAAAAAAGAAATTCAATTATGCAAATTTTTCGTTTATATTTTTTTTACAATGTTACACTGAAAATATTGAAAAATGCACATAACAAATATTTTTCTAAATTATATTTCCTGTTCTACAGATGTTTTCTAAGCCAGTTTAACGACTTTTATGTCTAAGTCCACTATTTTTCAAATCTGGACCACTGTGCGTCAGTGACAACTGTCAACTTCTTTTAGCACGTGCTATCCGTGCCAAAAAAAAAAGGAAAAAGAAAATTATCTAAAAATTGCGGGTGTTATAATTTAATTTTTTATAAAAAAATATTAGTTCTGAGAAATTATCCAAATCGTGTGCCTTACTTCCAGGAAAGTGGCTGCTAGAGTGATATGAGTGGAACGTATAATTAGTGCGTAATCTGCCGTGAATGTGCACAGCATAAAAAAATTGTGCATGTTGTCGTTTTAGAAAAAATCGGACTAGTGCGAGTCTGACTCGCGCACCGAGGGTTCCGTAAGCAAACTAACTTGTATGTAGATAGTACATCCATCTCGGGAATCAATTCTCGACGATTTTTGCCCGTCTTTTCCGAAAGACAAACTTTGCGTTTGCGACGTACGACAAAGTCAACTTTCCAACCGCAAAATATAAGTATATATATTTTTTTATGTGATATAACAACAAATTAACGACTTTCAGATTTTTATCTTTACTTGTGCTGTCAGACCTTGCTTCTTACCAAATTTCATGATTCTAGGTCAATTGGAAGTACCCTATAGTTTTGATTTACCTTTTTTTCTACCTGCAAAATGGTCTAATTTATTAAAATCTAAGGCTTAATGGCCCTATCATTTGATTGCGTTGACTTAGAAGCTTGATTTTTTTGCAGCTTTAATGGACTGCAGACTTATGTATTTGGTATTTCAACTTGATTCGTGCACGGGTTTCTGAGAAAAAGAGTTTTGACAGACAGACAGATGGACAACAAAGTGATCCTATAAGGATTCCTTTCTTTCCTTTTGAGGAACGGAACCCTAAAATGGAAAAAAAATCGATTCCTGCTGGAGTAACGTTGTTCCAGCAGGAAAATTCTAAACGAATTATCGGAGAGAGAAATATTGTGCATGGGTTACAGCTTACATTTGTGCAAAAATATAATTTGTGCGTCTTCAGGTTTTCGAGATATTGCATTTTCAGCTGGAGTAACCTTTTGCAGAATCGTGTATCTCAAAACACATGGTATGTGCGCCTGTAGAATAAACATACATGGTAGCTCTTTATTTGTACGTATTTGTGATAGAATAAGATTTAAGGAAATATTTATAATTTTCAAGTAATCGTGCTTTTTTGAAAACACAAAAAAAAATTCGCAGCGCCTAAATGAGAAAACATATAAGCTCGCTGGAAACTGTATTCGGTCCCTCTTACGCTTATAATAACCATAAAAGTTTCAAAAGTGTTATTAAAAGTCAAAACGACGGCGTCATAACTTTGACGTCAACATACAAGAAACCGGTTCAACCCAAGATGTGTAGGTGTAAACGAAAAATTTGTGCAGTCAAATAATATAATAATATAGTGATTATATGTTCGTATCCGTCGCTTTCTTGTAGTCATTCGAATTTGGTCGGACAACCAGCCATTTTTAAATGTTTTGGTTTGTGTTTATATCTACTTATATGCGAAACATTCCAAGCTAAATATTTTCACTATATATTATTTGACTAAACGCACTAATTTTTGGTTTACATCTGCACATCGTGGATTGAGCCGGTTTTTTTGTAGATATATTGACGTCAAAGTTATGAGGTCGTCGTTTTGACTTTGAACAACAAGCAGGAATCGTTTCTTCCATTTTTTTCTAAAACGACAACATGCACAATTTTTTTGCAACATGCAGATTTCGCTCTTATTATACGTTTCACTCATTACTCTAGGAGCCACTTTCCTCCTGGAGTAACGCACACATCCAAATCATTGTTGGAATTTTTGCAGCAATAAAAAATCATTTTTGGACAATTCCTTTCATATTCAATAAATATGATTCCAATAATGTCCCTTACGAACACTTCTTAACATTAAAATTTTAATAGTTAAGACTAATCAGTTATTTCATTATCACCTAACATTATACCTACTTACGCGTATGGTAACTCTTAGATACATAATAATTAGTAATAATGCAAAACAACATTATGGGTATGATTCCCATTGTAAAATTTATTTCACAATATTTGTTCCAAGTCTTGACATAATTTGTGTCCGTGACTCGTGTGATGGCATTTTCTACAAAAAAATCAAATTAAAACTTGTTTAACTAAAATATGTAGGTAAATGGGTTGTGAACGATCCAATTTTTCTTTAAAATTAAACTCCTTCCCCCGATTTTAGGAAAACAATTACAAAACAATTTAGTTTATCAAAGTCAAAGTCTTTCGATCAGGGAATTCATAATGATCATTACGATATAAAATAGCACAGGATCGACCAGTATAAAATAAATTAGCTTCGGAATTACTTTATCAATCTTAAATATTAAATAAATATACTAATATTATGTAAGGAAATTTTAATATATAATCACTAACATATTGTACCGCTTCCAATAAACTTTAACATATAATTAGTAACAATTCTGAACAGCGCTAATTTCAATGATATTGATTAAATTTGGCTAATATGTATATTATTAACTTATCATCAACTTACAATAAGTGCAACATCTATCAAATAAATTCTACTATAATTTTGCTACAAAATAGGATATGAAACCTGTCGTTTACAAAGATTATAAAAAGAAAGATAATGAGATTAGTAATGTTATCTTATTTTTGTTCTATGGCGTTCAATTATAAATGAACGCCATAGTTCATCACTTAAATTAACTTTAACTGTTATTGGCATCGATTATTATAAGATACACATACATTTAAGAGAATTGTTTTACAAACATAAATAATGTAGCTTTGCTTTACCCTGTTCGCATACAGACAAATCGCCTCAAAGACTTAATAAATGATAAAGAATAAAAGGCATTAGTACAAATAATTCTAAAGGTAAGTAAATTAAATTGATATAGGTACTACTAATACATATACATTTGGCATCGGAAGAGAATGAGTCCTACGAGGCTTCGATCGTTGATGAGCAGACTGAAATACTCAATACTCACGGACCTACTGTGTGATTTTAAAATTTAAAGAGATTGCATAGCGTAGCCGGCTAGGGTGACTCTAATATATAATGGATGTATGTTTAATAGCTCTGTCCGGCAACCGACGTCTTCTCAAACTCCTTTACAAAATATTAAATATTCCGCCTGATCTAGTAACCAATTTCGTATTTACTAACAGAAATTATTTAAAGGAAGTGAGCAGGCATTCATAGTCGCCGTCGATTTTACAAAGCTACCTACGTATCTGGGTCGTGGTGTAAATATTTTGGAATGACAGCCTTGTTCTGTTTTTAATGTACGTTTTGATTGACATAAAACCAGGGATAGCTAGCTAGTTTTATAAGGTACGGAAGTACTTATTCTCATCCATGTTGTTGTGAAAATCACGTGATCATTATTACATGCAAAAGTAATGTGTACCTAAAGTTAACTAAATAAATTATATATACTAATCAAGTGTGTGCAACTATCAATTGCAGGCACATCAAAACAAAGACCTAGTAACTAGATACTTGTTTGAGAAACCTATTTATTTTTTTAATTATGGTAACATGTTTGATAAAAAAATAAAGAGTTATTCAAACTCGCAAGCTTTTGTTTGTAAATTCGACACCTGAACCGTTACAGTACCGTCGTTGCTTATTGGAAAAATGGTTAAAATGCAGAGTAGGTATAAGTATTGCCTGTTAAAACTTGCAGGAACCCAATAAAAAATTCAGTAAAGTTGTTCTCTTGACAAACGCGATGGGTGTCTTAATATTTCATTGGGAGAAGCGCAAAAGTAGTAGTTAAAGACAATTTACACGGCACACCTAAACCGGTAAATACGGGTAGCAGAGCAGCTTATGATATTTTGACATATTTTTATTAGGTACTGCTTACTTGTTGTATATTTTTAATTACAATAATTATTTATTAAATCGACGATTTCGAATAATTGATGGTCAATTTTATGAAATAAAGATATTGAATTTGAATTCGAATACATTATGTCTACGCCCCTATGTTCCCGACAGGGTAGAGAGGTCCTCTGGTTACAGTTTTGTTCAAACGTAATAGGAGATTAGCCTATTGCCACCTGTCGAGTATGATTCTTGAATCCATACCATGCTTATATTTCCTAAATTAAAAGGCCAATAACAACTTGCCCGTTTTGGTTAATTAAAGCCAGAACTTCATAATTGCACGCACAAAAGTGCACTACCGACGTGAACCCACTCCTAACACAAGCACTTAGCTTAGCTGGAGGGGTTAACAAGAATACTAGTAATGTGTGACTCACGTTACTAGTATTCTTTATTAAAAAGAAAAAACTATTTAAATGTTCCTATCTATCTTGAAACTTTTTGAACCACATGTTATTTAATGTAAGTACATTGACGCGAGAATTTCGTTGGTAGAAGACATCACTTAAACTACCTTTAAATACACTATTCCGCAAGTTTTAACAGGCATTCATGTTTATGTACCTATTTATACTGTCACTGTACCTACACCGTACTCTGAAAAATTGCCTTATCTTAATTTTCTAATAGTACCACCTATTACAACTAAAGAACCACAATATACATATGTATGTTTTACACGCTTTGACATAGATAGACTGTGAAGACATTGATAAAGCAAAAAAATATATTGTTTGCTAATATACGCTCAATCTATCCCAATATAGAAGTAGGTACATTCATTTGGATGAATGCTACCCTTTTTCATTTTGCTGAAGATTACCCAAGTGACGTTCCACGAAATCCCTCAAGATCTATCTATGCATAAATGACACTTTTTTATTACTAAGCTACGGAGACTTAGGAGCTTTATTATAATGAAAGTATAAAATCGAGCAATAAGATTTTACAAGAATTCGCAATCAAGTTCTTTCAGGTCGGAATGTAATTGCCCGAACAAGAATGAGACTATAGATGATTGATATCAATTTATGTGCTCAGTACTTACCCATTCGTATCGTTCATATTGAAATTGTTTCAGAATTACCTACATACATCTTTTACGATATTATGTTCTTAAAATACCTCTCTAATGGAATATGAAATCACTTGATATTATGAATTTATGAAAGATAAGGATGTTCAAGAATAATTTACGAATTTATTGCTATTGTGTGTTTGTTATTACTGAAAACGATACCTAGGTATGTAAAATGTACCTTATACTTTCATGAATAAGTCATCGGCACCCAATACAGACACAGAGGCGAATGAAAATATTATGCTTAGATTAGTATTAAATTTTGCATGAGATAAAAGTGGCATAAAACCTAAAAGAAACTATAAGTGATTATGTAATGTGACCAGCAAGGTCATGCTCTAATATTTACGCTTGTCTCGCATGGATCTGTAACGATAGAAAAAAACAAATTCCTCTTTTATATTTTATTAAATTGTAGGTTCATATTTCTTAAATAGAGCCTGCAATAGTCATGTGCATAATAGTAAAGAATTTTCCTTTCTAATAAATGTAAATCGGGCAATTTTAGATTCGTTCAGAGGTGCAGAAAGAAGTCCTTTTTTTAAACGGCACCTAGACCAGACGGTCGGTGGCCGCTGCAAGCAGTTCAAGGGCATTACACGACCTGCAGACAGCTCGATAACCTCCAGTAGTCCGTCCGAAATAAAAAACAAAATAAAACGTGTAAACTGGGATTTAAAAAAAATTTAAAATCATATCTAAGTTTTATAGAAATCTATTTTTAGATTATTTTTTTCGCTATAATTAAAAAGTTGATCAAATAAAAATTAAATGTTTGAACCATAAACTTAGTATACTAGCGTAAAGAAGAGTATGTGCGGAAAGAGAACCGTCGTAGGATTTGAGGTCGCAGCACAGCACTATTACGTCATTATAGTTCGACAGTAAACAATACTTTACAATACAGTAAACAATAATGAAGTTACAGTGTAAAAAGGTAATTTAGCACTGCTGTGACTTCAAATCCTACGACGGTTCTCTTTCCGCACAAACTACCACTAAGTTTATGGTTTGAACCAAGTGCCGAGAACACGCCCGCAGTTCCCGAACAAACCCTAACGCGTGTGACGTCATAATATTAATTTCTACTCATCGTAGCACGCAGCTGACACAGTGTTCAATACATGGCGACTAATCATGGTTCGTTCGTAGTCGCGTAATTATTTTTAAAATTTTATAGATTTTGAATTGTTTAATTAATTAAAAAAATAAAATTTAAGTTTTTCTCATCGACTATTAATATAATTTATAATAAAGTTTTAAAATACCTACAAAAAAAAATATTGTTTTCTTTTCAACGACCCAATTTACTCGGCGAACTCAATTGTATTATTACTCCTACATGTTCTATATATACAGTAGGCCCGCGAGTCTTTTAAGAGTGTTATGTCTGTTCGAAGCTTATACCCGTCACATCTGTAACTTCCTTCAACGTCTTTTGTTTTACGCTTGAACACCATTTTCTGTAATGATCAAACTTTCTTACAACTGCGGGCCAACCCATCATGGTCGACTGAGGATGTCCTTTCAGTACGAAGTAAAACTTTTTATTACAAATATATATGTTCTACATTTGGACATGTTTTTGGGAAAGTTCTCTACAGTATTCTTGATACGAGAACAAAGTTAAATAATAATAAGTAGGTAATATCTATATCAAATATGCACGCAACAAAAAGCTGTAGATATTATAATATATTATATAAAATATTGAAATATAAATTTAAGGCAGATGTGCCATAAATCTTCAAGATTAAATTTTGAATTGAAACTATGTAAGAATATTATATCTTTAAGGCATTGTCTGGAGCAGCCGTTGGTCATGGATTTACAAAGAGTCTTTCTTAGACGGTGGGTCTGCGGGCGGCACACCGGCGGCGGACATCTTTCGGCGCTCAAGTCGAGCACGGGACACTGGCCGGTAGTACTGCTCGCTACGCCGCCGTCAGCGTTCCGGAGGAGGCGCCTCCGACTCGAGCTCCATCCACAACGAGCTGATTACACGTCCTTCTGTTATCAGTGAAAAAAAAAACATTCGTCGATCAAACTCGTATTTAAATATGTGGTCTCACGTTACGTCCCATTATTATTGACGTGCATTAATTTAATCAAACTTTATATCATTAATACGAAAGGTTAAGTACTAGATTTTATACATGTTATAATATTTATGAATGAGGAAGGCGATAGAAGTAGTTGCTGGTATGTATTTTATCACCTATGTGTTATAACAAGTTTGAAGACTGTCTGTCAGTGGCATCGTAGTTTCCAAACTGATGGACCAATTCGGGTGCTTTTTTTAAGTAAGCTAATTTAATTTGGGTGGTTATTAGCTATGTTTTAAGAACATAGCTAATAACCACCCAAATTAAATTATCATATTAAATTATATTATATTAAATTTCTATATTCTATTAAGCCATTACGACATGAGACGCATTGGTTTACGGGCTCATCTTTTAGTTCAGATCTAAATCGGTTTCTGATGTTCAGACCGAGAGATAGGTATAATTTGTTAAAAACTCTAGATTTTCTAACTAACTGTAGATAAAAAGATTACGTGTGATTATTTTAGTCTGTCATTGGTCTAATATTCAAATCATTCTTGTAAAGTACTAAGTGTTCTCTCCTCAAACTCAAGAAATATTCTCCTATTGGCTTTATGCACAGTTGTCTCATTAGATTGGTCTGCGATTGAAACTGTATTTGTGATGTAGAATAAGCAACTTGCGTTTACGGCAATAATTCTGTAAGTTGAACTTGTAATCTTAATTTACCTTACTGTTTGACGTTTTATATGTCGCACGTGAAGGATTGTTGGTAATCTCTACCTTGCTAAGTCACCGCTTTGGCTTTAAGGTCAACTAAGTACGCATAGACTTTACAGACGTGTGTGACACATGCTCGGGCAACTGCCAAAACTAAACTACATAGAAGTCAAAAGTTGGAATTTTAGTAATCACAAGCTATTGCTTGTACACACACACACACACAATATTTTGTGTGTTATGATTTTCAATCAGGTTAACTGCAATTACTAAAACGAATGTCTTATTCTCTGTTCTGTTATTAAGTAAATAAGTTAAGTTATTTTATTGTAAAATAAGATAAATACATATTTCAAAATAGAATTGCCGAGTTTGTGGCTTTGGCTAAAAAAAAATCCATTCAAATATATATATTACCAACATATAAACGAATCTTTGAAAAGACGATATATTTTCTGCAATTTCTATTCTATCAGATGGCTTTGAGTTGTGACGTAATATTATGTTACTCGTATAATATATATAATACACTAACCAGCAATAAAAAACGGTCGCTTAAAGAGATTAGGTAATGTATGAAACTACTATTTGGTCTAACCTTTTCATTTAATAGTTTTTCTAAAAGTCTTTCATTAAAAATATTTTCTACAGAGATGTAGTAGGAATATTGTAGTTTATGATGTAATAAAACATCCATAGTGACCGGTTCAAGTGTGCCATACTTTATAAACGTAATTATATTGAAATATGAATTCCGATGGTAAAAAAAAAAAACAGTCGAGATGGAGTCCTGCGCAGCATGAGGCTCAGTATTTCGGACCTCCGGTACACGGCTACAGCTTTGATAAATATTGTTGATGATGTGTGACACGACTACACCATTTCCATGAGTTCGGTGACGGTTGGTTTTTTAAGTTATTAGTGCTAATGTAGTGACGATGAAATCGAAATAAAAATATAAGTAGATTGAATAATCTAAACGATTTAATTAATATTAAGGAAATAATGAATTTGTTTGTTTTTAATTATTTATTTACTACCAATTAGGTATGTAGGGTCGGTAATTCATTCATTCAGAAGATTACTTAGAACAATCTTCTTCGTTTTTTTGACATGTTACTCCAAATAAGCAATAAAATAAACACAGGGACCGTATACACCTAAGGCATACACACTCAAACGTGATTATCAACCATTTGGAAACGGGCGGTTATAGATCGACACAGGGAGAGAAGGCATTATCTGTTATCATTTTTTAAATTTTATAATTTTACATTTGGCAAATCAACACACTGTTGCCATGACTCTGTGTGTGTTGCTCTATAATAATTAAGTATTTTTTAAATTGACGATTTCGAATAATTAATGACCAATTTTATAGAATAAAGATATTGAATTTGAATCATAATTTAAGGGGATAGTGGCCGATCCTCGCTAAACCAATTTTACTATTATATAACTACTGTTAGCTGACTAGCTGTTGCACGGAACGTCGTTCGCGTGTCAATTTTGGTGAATTCTATCCCACGGGAACCGTACATTAATCCGGGTTAAAGAGTATTCCAGACTATATCTGTGCCAAATTTCATCGAAATCCATTCAGCCGTTGTAGTGTCCGTCCATCCATCCTCACAAACTTTCGCCTTTATAATATTAGTAAGATATTAGTTCTAATTGCGGAGGATATTAAAATATTTGGAAAATAATTATAAGTGCTATAGAATCATTGAATCAATCTCTATGAAGACACGGTGCAAGTCATGCAATAATCATAATATTGACTTTTTCATTTGCATATTGAATTCTAGTAGGTATATATTATAAATAAAAAGTTTTAAGGTACAATAAAAACAAAAATATGCGTTAAATTTACAGATGATTTTATTGTTTACAATAAATAAAAACGCGGGAAATGAATGAAATCACACTTGAGTCACAGAACCATCACAGAACTACGTGAAAACAGAACTCATGCTACGTGAAAAATTGTATAACCGTGAAACTTTGTATACCACCTATATCCTTTTTACTTCTTTCTACTGTGCACTAATTTATGGGTAGTCACAACTCTTAAGGGTATACTTGCGCTTTTTATAACGAAATTATCTTTTCCGGATTATCTTTATCATACCGTACTTTAAAAAGGTCTAGTTAGTTTGACACGTTTATATATTATTAACTAATATTTGTGAAATTTTCATTGCTTCAAAAGCTTCATACCATCTGGAGGGTCCTACTCACAAAGCTCTTGTAGACCTGTGTGAGTACGGTGGGTAGGGTAACCAGAGCTGTATGGGAGGGCGGATAGGGTTGGTTCATAGTCACCGGACAACGGTTAACATTTATCAGGCCGTGTACTTGTTTTTCAAACCAAAAATACATATTAAAAAAAAACACTACACCTTGATTTTCTTTATAAACAACCCAACCCAGCTTCGCACGGGTAGCAGAGACATCTTCAACAATAATTATCATATTTCAAACAATTTACACAAAACCTTAACAAATTATATACCTAAATCTTCCTCACGAATCGCTCTATCTATTGGTAAAAACCGCATGAAAATCCGTTCAGTAGCTTTTGAACAGACAAACAGACAGACAGACAGACGCGGCGGGGACTTTGTTTTATAATATGTAGTGATGATAGTGATTACACATACTCTATTAACTTCCTAGTTGATAACACTAAGTTAATTAAGAATTTAATGATAGTTGATAACTTAAAAAATATTTAGTCTTACACCATTGTAACTAAAAGTCAAAACTTTCACATAATATATATATATTTAGATATATAATTAATTATGAAGAGTAATTTAATTTCTCTGTCTATTACTTAGTTCAGAATAAAATATTGTTCGCTATAAAGCTATATTTAAGGAGATCGCATGACCAGATCAGAACAGTGTGCAAGGTTTTATCAGGTAAAACTGAAGCTCTTGAGATTCACCCAGAAGTATACAGATTGTTTGTAGGTACCCAACAACTACAGGCGTGGTAGAAGTCACAGACTATTTGCCCCACCTACATGTCGCACTGTAGTACATTTTAATTCACCCATTCCTAGGACACTTACCGCACTCAACGCTCTCTTAGAATCAAATCCAGACTGTGACTTGTTCGCAGATGAATGGCAGACGATTATGTCAGTATGTCTGGTGTATATCTACTGCGAGAAGTCTGTGTTAGAGGTGTAGTTTTTATGTTGTATATATAATAAAATAGTGGCTAGGAGCCGTTCTGATAAAGATTAAATAAATAATATTTAGGAGGTCATGTCACAAAGGCATTCTTATCCTGTATCAATTGAACGCCTTATTTACCAAAGCTCGATTCAACCCAACATGTAGCGAAAGCGGCCATATTATCTTCCATGGAGCATCACAAGTGTTTGTCCGAATGAATACGTATTGATAGTAAATATTGTATCTCATATGAGTCGTGAAAGCCAGTTCAGACAACGTTCTTGAGTTCTCTACATAACGATAAATCTATACTAATATTATTAAGCTGAATAGTTTGTTTGTTTGGTTGAACGCGCTAATCGCAGGAACTATTGGTTCGAATTAAAAAATTATTTTAATGTTTGTTTACCCATTTATCGAGGAAGGCTATATAACATCACGCTACAACTAATAAGAGCGGAGCATCAATGAAAAATGTTGCAAAAACGGGGCAAATTTACAAACACGTACGAAGTTGCGCGGGTCAGCTAGTGTAATTATATAGGTGCATGATGCTATGTATTCACAGTTGTTTAATATTGATTTTGCCTATATATACTAGCTACCCGGCCACACGTTGTGCTGTGGCTAAGTTATTTGCAATAAAAAAATATTATGACTATAAATTGAGATCTCTCAAGTTGGACCAAACTGCACATGTGTGCAAAATTTCATTAAAATCGGTTCTTTAGTTTAGGAGTGAACGAACACCGTTACACGAACTTTTTATCTATATAGATTGATGACACGAAATTTTTATCTATAGATATAAATGTAGGTTTAGGTAGGTATACAATAAATAGCTATTTAATGAAGGCCGACGTCCACTACCTTCCCGGTACATCATCGAAGATAAACTATTTTCGTTCAGAGCACGTGCGCATCGCAAATCACGGCATCGGGGCACGCAAAATAGTGATTAATGGTCCATTACTTTCTCCTCTCTTAGTTTTATCACACAACTTCTGTCCAAAATGGACCTACACCGATCACTAAACTTTGATGGCAGTAAACCACTAATAGCTGGAGTTTTCCGTATATTGTTTTATAGTTAATTACAAGGAAATATTGCTTTAACTGGTTTTGTTACCCCTGAACAGATTTTGTCAACAGAGTCGATATATCACTACCTATCCCAAAGTTCTGTCAATGTCTTGGTAGTTTGCCAAATTCGAAACAAAAAGCGATAATCAGAAAGCATGAAAGAAATGTATTAGTCAAAGTGAAAATATATATTACTAGCAGCGCCCCGCGGTTTCACCCGCGTAAGTCCCGATCCCGTAGGAATATCAGGATAAAAAGTAGCCTATGCGTTAATCCAGGTCTCCAGCTACCTACATACCAAGTTTCATCGCAATCGGTTTAGTGGATTTTGCGTGAAAGAGTAACAAACATCCATCCATACATCCGTCCATCCAAACTTTCACATTTATAATATTAGTGGGATTTATAATATTAGTGGGATACACATTTTCGTAGCCAAATGTTACAAAATGCGGAGTTTAGTAGTTAGATATTTCCAAGTTTGTGTTTATTTTATGAGATAAGTTGAGCTGTTGACGCACATAATATGAATTCTATGCAAAACCACATTATTCACTCGAAGATTGAGTATTAACTTATATTTCACGCGTCACGATACAAATGGAACCACAAAGTTAATACACAATACGGAGACTTGAGATAGAAATGACTTCAGTAATATTTGTAGCGGTGGCATTTTGACAAGGACAAAAAGTACTTCGTAGTATTAGTTATTGGAACGAATACTACGAAGTACTTTATTTATGGTTATTTATAAATGTGCTTATTTATTGAATGAGGTTAAAAATTTAATTTGTAAATGCACTTATTACAGATCATAAATAAAATATAAGTGGCTCCCTGGGGTAACATTGTGCGGCCCGACTTCAAATATCGGAACGAATGATGAAGGATAAGTAATCTACGAAGGGTAATAAAGTATAAATTATAGAAGTAGCATTGCCATATTGACATATACAGGAAATAAATACATTCGTACGTCACCACATGCGTGTTCATAGTTATGTAGTTATGCCTTGTATTGGTAGGTAGACTTAAAACAAACTCCTATAGTTTGTTTTAAAACTGGTAATATTAGGAATTCCGTGTCAAGACCTCTTTATTTATTGACATGAATATTTACAACAACTGTTACATTAAAACATTTTTTAATTTATCGTGTTGCAATTTCTTTTCACAGTTCATTAAAGTATTAAACGAAATTATTAAATAAAGGGCTCCCACATCTAATTAGTTAAATCGATGTTGTAGCTGACGTTGCGTATATTATACGCCAGCATAATGGTGGAAATGCAATATTTTTTAGCTATAAAGTGCTGGAAAGCCCTCAAAACAGTTAATTATACGAACAGTAACAACAGGTAGGAGTGTAACGTGTTCAATGAACCTACAGAGAGTTATAAAAATTGTCTGGTTTTTCACGGTAATTTTATTAAATCTAGAAACATAATTTATCAAAACATATTGTAGACGTTATATATTGCGTTGCGTTGTTTATTCTTACATTTTTGCATCTCATTCCTTGAAAGTTCTTCGAAGTTAAAGGACCTTATTTATTTGCCCGATGTTGCTGCAATCTAATGTGATTCGCTTAAATTATATATACTTATTTCTGTTTGAGAATTAATTTTGGCATCGATTGAAGAAGAATTGTAGAAATAAGGCGCTAGTTAACCGAAAGGGGCAATATGAACAGGGCATAGACAACAGATAAAAATGAATCAGTTAAACAAATCAGGCTATCTCACTATAATGTGCTTTGGTCTCCGATTCCCATGAGGAAAATCGAAAGCGGATCAGAAATGAGATGTAATGCGATCAGAACGACGACAGGTTTATTTGAGGTTTTTCTTGTCTCGAGTTCCATGGAGCCGGCTTGAAGACGACGTCTTATGTCGTGGTATTATTAATAACGTTGCCCATTAGTATTATTATCGAGTCATACGCTATTCAACATTTGACGCAACACACAACACAGACACGCAATTTCCGAATTACAGTGTTGCGCAAAAATTATGGGTGCGTGTGTTTTCGGTCCAGTGCGCCTGATATGTGTATGTGTGCGCGCGCGCGTGCGTGCGTGTATGTGTGTATGACAGTGTTTTTTTTACAAGTTAATTGTTAAGAAGTCGTATGCTTGAATGCCTGATAGACCGCGTTTACTAATGCCTATAAACATTAAACACACCAGCGGTGTCATTTGTGACAAATTTGTGTGTAAATTAATTACCAGTAGAAATACAACACTATGCTATAATAGTGCACTTTAATTTTGAACGTCTCCAAATCGAGCGATCTGCTGTGTCCTAATCTAATTTTTTTTGTTGTTTATAATATAAATATTTTTAAGTGAACATTTAATGTCAATAACGAAGTTATTAATTATTAGGAGAAAGTGGTTTAATAACTATCGTAGAAAAATATACTTGTCTGTCAGTATATGATAAAGTTGAGATGTGGGGAACGGGATCACAATCTCTTTGTCCTCCAGTAGTCCCCCGTAAGTTACGCAAACAGCATCTTAAATAAAAAGATAGGTCTTTCGAGAAAACAAAACAATATTTTATTTTTATTCCAAACACTTTCTATTTTCTTTTGGATATTAATACTTATTATACATCTTCCCGATGATAAGTTGGTTCGATGTTTATAAACCTTTGACCCACTCATTTTGCTAAAACCTGCTCATAAAGAGGTATTAAAAAAAAGTTTACCCGGTTTATCGTCAGCATCCATCTCCTGTGACTCGGGAGCTTCGGTGGCTTCTTCAATGCAGCTTTGTTCATCAGGAAACTGGACATGTTTCTTCACAGCAGAACGACTCGGCTTCGACAGCACAGAAGCTGTTTAGAGAATTAACGTTTAGTATTACGGAGGTGAAATGCACATTAACTCAATCATGATTAATACGAATGGTTTCCTAAACACAGACTAATAGGATTTGTTTATTCAATGGCGGTCTCCAATCATTCAATTTCATTTAAGAGATCCGATAACTTATCCATGAGATCTTCGCCATCAAAGGAGTAATAACAAAGATATATCACAGAGTAACCCAGAGCATAGCCCTCACCATAGATCGTTTTTGTTGGTTACTCTGTATTGCTGGGTTTTCAAAATTATAAATTGATGGATCAAATACGTTTTGAAGTTGCATGATTGCGATCTATTATATTTATGTATATATAGTGTATTATTTCGGACTCAACAACATTCACATTTGAAAGAATGATCAACAAGCGATTGCCCAAAACACACAATTTAAGTCAGCGACGAGCTTCTGGTGTTGACCGAAGACGGGTTGAGTTTTATTTACCCTAAGCACATAACAGCTGGAACCCGTTATTTACGGAAGATGAATGAACGGTAAAATTTTAAACGGTTTAGTTTATAAACAAAATGATACTACAATTGATGAAAACAAAGAATACCAGGTTCTCAATACGACGCGTATATATAATTATTTTTATGACCAAGCACAAATTTTTCAAAGTATTTTAATTAGTGCGGTTCCCTGTTATTCGATAGATATATTCGAAATTCGTCTCATACTCAAAAAAGGTGGGCCTTTTTGAATATATGTATATGAGACGAATTGAGGGCAGAAAAAAGGAATTCTTGATTTTTGCGTTAAAACTTGTAAAAATATTCTCGTTGGTATATAGAGAAGCTAGAGATTATTCATATTTCAGTTGAAGCTAGGTATAGGTTTCTCAAACACACACAAACCGGTGAAATTTTTTCTAAGCACTCGGGCAACTAGGACAAATTGCTTACTTTCTTCTAGCTTCTGTTCTGTCTGAGGTAGTTCCTTTACCTATGTTTCTCAAAGTTGGGAAATTTAAGTATTCGTGAGTAGTCATAAATCACTCAAACAGCAACCGTTATTTGCACAATACAGTCATAATCTATGTCTTCTCCAAGTTAAAATATAGTGTGTTTTGATATGTTATGTAGGTACATATAGCATCTCCAACTCATGTAGAACTCGTGTAGATCTATCTCCCAGATCAATTATTTAAGATTAAACTTCATTGCTAATGTTATTCTTTGCCACGATCGAGTCACCACGGTTGGCAGCATGATCGCGGCCAGAAATTCTTAGCACCTTCCTTGTGTGTGTAGTTCATTTAGATATGTATTTGCAGCATTAGCAACGCAGATTTAGAAATATATTTAGAGATTTATTTGAGCGCTAACGAGGTAAACTTGGGACTTCAAATCACTGTAACGCAAACAGGTTTATACTTTAAAAGTTGCTCCTTAGTAATGGGTTTTAGCTAGTTTTTAAATTAATTAGCTCACCATTGTTCGCAAACTAAGAAGCCTATTCGTGCTACGAATAGGCTTCTTCTACTGCTAGTAGCACTGCATTTGAATTGGTTTTTAAGGACATTAATAAGATACTAAGTACTATTTATTCTATACAAAGAAAGCAAGTACAGTTATACTGATATCGTTGTATAGTGTGGACCGCATGCCTATATCTAACGTCACCCTCTCGTGGCTATACTGAGTGAAGTGTTAATATTTGTGTTTAGACACACACACAGATAACAACTTGGAAATGTGCATGCGTGTCTGAATATTGAGGTGAAATGAACTTATGAACGTTGGCTGTCCATATATTATAATGAAATACAACGTTAGTTATAAATGTTTCAGGCAACACTGACGTATTGAAGACCTCTTATATTTTTAATGTAGCATACTCATTGAAAGTCATTGAGAGAGGCCTATGACGTCCTATGGCTGAAATGATGATGAAGACACTCTAAAGAATCTAAGATACTGTATTTTATCTTTAAATGTAAGAAATAATATAATATATAATTTAAAAAATTGATTAATTCTAAATACGTAGTATAGGTACTAGCAGTCTCTTCATTAGCTACCACATCCAAGGAAATTTCACAATTACAAAATTTCGAGAAAACATTTAGTCGGTCCCACCCGATGCCATAATATAATGCCAATTAGACTTATTTAAAGATAATTCTAGTATGAACACGTAAATATAAATTGGTTCTTTGAATGACTAATTAACCAGTCTTAACTTTTCATTTTATCAGAAGAATAATTATTCAATACTAGCACCGCCCCGCAGTTTCACCCGCGTAAGTCCCGATCCCGTGGGAATATTGAGATAAAAAGTAGCCTATGCGTTAATCCAGGTCTCCAGCTATCTACGTACCAAGTTTCATCGCAATCGGTTCAGTGGTTTTTGCGTGAAAGAGTAACAAACATCTATCTATCCATCCATCCATCTAAACTTTCACATTTATAATATTAGTGGGATCAAACCATACAGTTTGTAGTAGCTTGCTCTAAGGAAAAAAAATATTTTAACATATGCACAAAACAAATAGCTGTTCTAAGATACAAATAAATCAATAGATTTAATATGAGAATGTAAGACAGGGATACTGGGTTCAGTTCCGAATATTAAACTACTGTCAACTATTCACTTTTTAGGACAAATAATATTTCTATACCAAACCTTGACGCTCTTTATGACGTTTCTAAGTAACAATTTGATTTTATCAATAGTTTGGTTAACAGTCCACTTTTATTCAACCTAGACCCCAAATGCCAAAAGAATGCCTTTGATTTTTTTGTAAACATTTATACCTTATTTGGGCAGTAGCGGCTATACAAAGGTCCAATCGCCACACAGAGCGTTGATTATATCGTTGTACAACCTTTCTTCAAATCTTGGAATACAGGACGCTCTTGTTTATTTCTAAATGCTTACTTCGGCCTGTGTTATTTCTGAAGAAAGCCCAAGGGGAAGGACCCCTTGGGCTTTCTTCATATGAAAAATAATAATAAGGGCATGTTTTTTTAGGTCTCTTAGACATTACGCATCTGAAGGTACAACGACACGACATACAACGACGACGTACAAAAAATAAGTCCAAGAGTTATAAATATAATGTCTGACTTAGTTCACGTTTTGTACATAAGTGTTTTATTTGTATTGTACTTGTTATAGTTACATTTTATACAAATTCTAAAACAATACTTTGATGCATGTATTATCCTTTTAACATCTGACGAAAGAGCAAACATTCAATATGACAATAAAATCGCGCGAACTGGATAAATACAAAACCCGATATTACAAATTAACGTTTCTTTTTGATCATATCTGTTATTATATTGTTTTTATTGTTTAAATTGCAGTGTTAGTTACTTCTATTTTTAAGGGTTCCGTGCATTTTATGAAAAACGTAAACCTTATAGGACCACTTGTGCGTCTGTCTGTCCGTCATAGCTAATTGGGTCTGAATACATATCAATTCCTGTAAAGCAAAGACATTAGTGCAACGTAAATAAATGAATTTTGAATAGGATCACTTTTGGGGGCCAAATTAAAAAGTAATTTTGCAAACAGTACCGTGTGATATATCAAATAAAGGGGCCTGTTATGAGGATATCAAATAAATATACAAAATTAAGAATAAAAGTACTAAAATTATTTAGGAAAATAAATCAAAATTTACCATTACCATTATCCGCAAATTTGTACAGATTAAAAAAAAACATGATAGAAACAGTTTCATTGCACGGAACTTTTGATTATAGGTTGGTCACCACGGCTATAGAAATACATCGGTTTCATACTGGTACTCCATGTGATGAAAACGACCCCCGAATGCGACCCTAAATTCAGTCGGACTGACGCGGTGGCCTAAGTGGCCAAGATGCGGTGCGGCCTCGTTTATTTGATTTGTGGGTGCGGCTAACTAAATTTTTCTAATTTTACTTATTGAGTTCAATTCTTTGTATCTGCTCCGTGGTTGTATGAATATATATTTTGATGTAATTATGACCCCAATTTTTTAATGACTGTACAAAACCAGCCATAATAATAATAACTCCACACATCTCACACACGGCTGTCTGATCCCAAACTAGGCAGAGCCTGTACAATGGTAATCGTTACCCGACCAACTTTTTTAAACATAGCTTTTTGTCCTTATTCTTACAGTGACGGTGTCATGTCATGTTAATACTCGACGGGTTGCGATTACCGACAGTACACGCCCGGTCCATTAGTTTAGTTAATGCAGTCGATCGACATGAACATAAATAAGTACAACTTCTGTACGTATTACGTGAAACTTTTGTAGTTACTTTATCCCTGTTGCAAATCAATAGTGTAAAATATATTTTTTGAATTACGTTTTGTTGATTTCAAATCTATTTTCTTCAATCTTGGATTTCTGATACGATATGACCCTCAATTTTTCTGAAGCTTGTCGTCCACTACTCTTACTATATATCTAGTCCTTTTTTTACTTTTTTTTGCAATAATAGTTTGACAATATAATAGTTCCTTCTTCTTTGATTATTTCTATTCTATAGTTTATTCAATCAATAGACTTCAGTTCAGCTTATTTTCTTAGTCATTCTCCAACACTTTATTTTCATTCTTCATGAATTTAGAAACTGAAATTCTTCGGGTTGATTTGATTTAAAATCTTTAACTATACACATTCTACCTGCTTCTATGAGAAACGGAGGTGATAATACCTGGAAATTTTAAAAAACAGTCATAACTCTTAAACAGATTTTTTTTTAAATGTTCTTTATGTGCTAAAGTCACAACATACAGTCATAACATACATTTGTCCAGTGCTTTTGTTATGTCAATAAAAATATATTATAAGCTTCCAGAACTCGGAAAGAAACTGAAAAAGACACTTAAAAGGACATGCCCTTTCAGTGATTTAAGTAAGTGTTCCGTTGTCAGATGCAGTGTTGACAATCTGTTGACAGTCTGACAGTGGAACACTTGCAATTTTAGTTTCTAAGTAAAAACTACGTTTTTATTTATTATCTAAAAACTCTGCTTTCTAAATTTATTTACGGTAAGTGTGTCATTTCTTAAACTACGTCTAACTAAGAAATAGTTGTCTGCGCACTTACATATATGGTAAAAGCTGTGATGACGAAATCCTAAGGGATCATCGGTTGTTAATGATCAATTAACTGCGATCGCTGTTTCATTATCCGTGTTCCATCTAATATTAGTCTCGAATAAACGAGTTAACAATAGTTGATGAGACGGAGGCTCACAAGCGTGCCATTATTTACTTACTTATTAAATAGATATATTGTTCTCATAGTCTTCTTAGATAATTGATGGGTTTATTTGTTCGCGGGAATAACGGTATAAAGTAATTTGCCATATATAGTATGTCGATAGCAATGATACGGGTGATACCCAAAACTTTGAGGAGTGGTTTGAGACTCATACGATTATGTCACTTTGATGAGTAATTCAAAGTTTCAGTTAAAACACTAGTCATCCCTTTAGGCGAATGACGCGTTTCTAATCGGTTTTGATGTCTAAACTTTGCTGTAAATAATATCCCATCAAAAACATGAATGTGAAAATGGGAGACAAGTTCAATATTAAGAATATGCGTGGTTGTCGACTTCACCAATAAAAGAATTAAGATCTAAGTGGGTGTCAAGTTCTGTAAATGATGCTGAAATTTATTCATATAAACATACAACATACAAAAATAAATTTATAATATATAATAATTTAACACGATTGTTACAATCGTTTGCAATGATGTGAGATCGCTGAGCCAGCGCTGCAAGTTGCAGTTTATGTTATTATTGGTTGTTTACGTTTCATAAATAACTAGCAGTTCCCGCGCGACTGCACTTGAGTGCACATATTTATATATTTTGCGTGGAACCCTAATTCTTTTTTAAAATAAAAGTAGCCTAAGTTACTCCTCATAATACCAGCTATCTGCCAGTGAAAGTACTGTGGAAATCGGTAAACCCGTTCTGGAGATTACGCCGTAACAAACAGACAGACAAAAATTTTAAAAACTGATTTTTAACCAAAACTGGATGAGCTTAAAAAAACTATTATTTTGACATTACGAACAGACACTTCAATTTTATTTATTTGTATTGATTTGGTATTCAAAACGATGAAAGTAACCTTTACTCATGGAATCTAACTTCTTAAGAAAGAAAATTTCTTTGCTATTATAATAAAATCGATTGCTTTGAAAATATTTCAAATCAATAAAAAATTCGGTTTTCTGATTTTAACCTTTGTATATACACAAGCTGGATGCTAAATTTCAACTTTCTAGGTCATCTGGCAGTGGGTTAGGTTTTTGATCTATATGTCAGTCAGTTTGTGACAAAAATACCGATTTTTAGACGTTAATATCTCAATGACCATTCGAGCTGTATTGATGAAATTCGGGGTTCTAACTAATCTTAGAGGTTAATAAATAAACCAAATTTCAAATGTCTATGTTAAATAGATTTTGAGTTATTAAGGGGTCAAAAGTGGATCCAAATGGTTCGTGTAATATAACTCACGGCTGTTGCGTTGCCAGTTTCTTTTTCTTGAACTTGGCTTGACACACTACCGCGTGTCTAGATAAGATATATTGAAGTCAAAGTCTTTATTTCATAAAATTCATTAAAAATTATTTGAAAACGTCTTTTTTTTTTAACTAAAATTTAAAAATTATGGATCATCACAATGTCACCGCAACAATAGGTTGTTTTGTGAAAAGTGAAACAAATATAATTATGAATTCAGAATGTCTAAACTCTTGAAATTATTTATGAGTGTTCAGGATGAATTCACATAAGGGTTCTCATTTGCCCAAAAAAATACATTGCAATTGATTTTAATGTAATTAAAAAAAACCCGGACAAGTGCGAGTCTGACTCGTGCACCGAGGGTTCCGTTAGCAACAGAATAATGGTTGATATAAAGATCAACCATTATTCTGTTGCTAATGGCCGAAACCTAAAGGTTTCGGCCATTAGTTTAAAAACGAATATTACTCTAGTAAATATCAATATTTGACATAACAATTAATATTAGTTGAATATTCAATTGAATCTGTTGACAGAACGAAGCTCAGTGTATGTGCTCGAAAATGCATACGGATTAAAAAAGTGCGAGTCTGACTCGCGCACCGAGGGTCCTGTGAGCAAACAAACTTGTACGTAGATGGTAACGTCCATCTTGGGAATTAATTCTCTAAGATTTTCTCCCGTCTTTTCCAAAAGATAAACTTAACTTTGTAGTTCTAAAAATCCTCACCCATACATCGATATACGACAAAGTCAACTTTCTAATCGCAAAATATAAGTTTGTAATTACAAAAACATTTTTTTATGTGATATAACAACAAATTAACGACTTTCACATTTTTCCATTTACCTACTTGTGCTGTAAGTTACCTTGCTTCTTACCAAATTTCATGATTAGGTCAGTTGAAAGTACCCTATATAGTTAGTATAGTTTTGATTTACCTGCGAAATGTTGAAATTTGTAAAAATCTAAGGTTTAATGAAAATCTTTCGATTGTGTTGACTGAGAAGCTTAATTTTTACAGCTGCAAGGGACCGTAGGCATAAGTAATTGGTATTAATTACAACTTGATGCATCCACGGGTTTTTGAGAAAATGGGTCTTGACAGACAGACAAACAGATATACAGACAGACAGACGGACAACAAAGTGATTCTATAAAGGTTCCTTTTTTCCTTTTGAGAAACGGAACCCTAAAAAACAGAAAAAAATATCGACACATTTTTAAAGATTTAAATATTTGTCTATATAGTACATATATATATTCTAATACTTAAGTGTAATATAGTTAACTGTTAATTTTATTTTTATTAATTTCCAAATATCCAAATATCGATATAATATTCATGTTACAATTAAAACTTGTTATTTAAGTACTTATGTATGCTATAATAACTTTTATTTATTGGAAAGACTAACTTTATTCATAAGTCTATTATATTTTTTGATTTATCTTCTGGAAGTTTTTTTCAAACATTTTGAAGGTTGTGGGTAAAAGAGCAATGAGACGATTTAATAAAATCCCTCATAAAACCGATTTATAAGAAAAATATAAATAAATATAATTATTTGGAGAGATTCCTGAAATAGACCTGTGAAAACAGCCCCTTAAAAAGACACTGAGTTATTATTACTAGCGTAAGTAATAATAACTCAGTGTAATAAGATTGAATTAATACTATAGAGAACGGCAGAGTTAATTCATCTGCACATGTCAATGTCAATAAAGTAGGTGGCAATTCGTCAACACCGTGGTTTTTTAATTTTTTAGGTGTTATAGTATTTTATGCATCTATGATAATACAGGGGTGCCTTTTAGTTTATCAATAAATAGACTCATATTCAGCATTCCTATAGAAGCAAAAAGTTATTGAAAATATTTACTATTTTTATGGACTCTGAAATAATTTTATTACTAGTATCTATTAAAAGATATGTTATGCTTTCCACTTTTTATTTCCTTGTTTGTAATTTCATTGAATATACTCCATATTGTTTTAAGTTTGTAGTTGTTTGTTTAAGATTTTAACATATTATTTTTGAAATGTAAGTTTTATGTCGTTAATATGGTTCCTTTTAATATTTTATCATAGCTCTGATAATATTTTGTTAATATTGCATCAAATAATGTTTTTTATAACTTTTGGTAAATAATTATATTAGTTTAGAATATTTTTTAACGTATTATAAAAGCTTCATAATATTCCTTTTTTCAGTATTGTTTAGTATCATTCCAGTTAATTTGTTGTAATTCTTCTGTTTTGAAAGTATTTCTTTCATGGTATTTCTTTTATTTCTACTATACTATACTATATTTTCTCTTTAGATAACTGGGGTAAATTTTGTTTTGGTAATTTGGTAGCACATTACTCTATAACGTATTCTATGGAAAAGGACATGTCTGTGATGTCGTTTCTCAGTATGCACTCTATATGTTGTTGGAGTAGAATAGAAATTCCGCCACCTGTTCGAGTATTTCACACTTTCACACGTTACATGTGCTGCAAATTCATGTCCTGTAAAGTGAATAACAGCTAATTTTTGTTATGAAAGCCACGTTTCTGAGATACCTGGCGCTACATGTCGAGTTTTAAGTTAGAAATATTTCAAGTACCTATAATATATATTGTTTATTGTTAAGACTTTGGAAATTCTAAAACATAATCTTTAATGGTTTTTCTTTGCTTATGAAAAGTAAAGTCTTTGTTTTCATCTATTATTTTTGGTGGTGTTCAACTCTTTCATATCCTTTGTTCTTGTTTTATGAGCCTTTAAAATTATTAATTTTCCTTTTAAATATGGCTTATTATTTCTTATTATGGCATGTAAGCAGTTTTTTCTGGCTCTAAATAAATCTACTTTCATTTTAGATCTTTCCTTTTCTTTTGTTTCCACAGATAATTGTCCAGTTCCTCGAAATAATTGTTTTTAAACAATAAATAATTATTTCGAGGAATTGGACTTTTTACTTTGGCCTTATTATATACCTCACTAGCAACCCGCCCCGGCTTTGCACGGGTACAAATTATACACCTAAACCTTCCTCATGAATCACTCTGTCTATTAGTGAAAACCGCATGAAAATCCGTTCAGTGGTTTTTCAGTTTATCGCGAACAGACAGACGCGGCGGGGGACTTTGTTTTATAATATGTAGTGATAGTGTAGTAAAGATTTTTATAATATGTCACTATTCGTTCCTACAATTTTCGAGGGTTTCTCTCAATTTTATCAGGATCCTATCATCAGACCTGACTTTCTTGACATGGGACCACCCTTGAGGTACCCTATCTAACAACAAAGAATAATCAAAATCGGTTCGGCCCGCCAGCCGCTCTGCCCCCGCTTTTTAAATCTCTGATATCTTCTAAGATATTCATTTTAATAATATGCTGTAAAGGGCAATTTTGATCTACATGAAATGCACAACGTATCTAATGTATTTAATTGGATAAGGAATAATACTGTATTGTTTAAAATAGTTTAATAAATAACCCATAATTTTTTTGTAATATGTAAAAGATAAAAATGGTTACTGTGGGTTATCCTTAGGAGATAAACATATACCATCGCGGACTTTTTTATTGATCTTTTTAAGATACAATTCCGTAGTACATTAATTTGATCTATCTCGTAAGGTTTAGCCAGCGTTTGTAATGTAAGCGCACAAAAATATGTTTATTACGACATGACATTACAAATCTTTGAATTTCTCGACTTTTCTCTACAATAATATGCATGTATACTACATATAAATCTTCCTCTTGAATCACTCTGTCCATTGGCGAAAACCGCATGAAAATCCGTTCAGTAGTTTTTCCGTTTATCGCGAACAGACAGACAGACAGACGCGGCGGGGGACTTTGTTTTGTAATATTTAGTGATACGGAGCTGTTGACTTTTTTTTTGCACACGGTAACCTAGCAACCCAGTAGTTTATGTGATTGACCCTGTGTTTAATGGAGTTATTACATATTCGGAATATTTACCATACTATCCAAAGAACTGTGATTAGACGTTTTTTCTATCTACGAATGTGTTTACATATTTAAAAAATAATGAGGTTTATTTACAATTTAATCTAATATTATTTATTTTTAAGCAAAACGAATTTAAATTAGCAAAATAGTAATTAAATCCTTAATGATAATATAAAATTCTAAGATTTGAGACAAAGATCTCATTAAGGTTATAACAGAATAAATGGAATGGATAAGGTAGGTACTGGAATTAATGCTGAGATGTAATCTCACTTTAGGGAGTTGTAATCTTACTTTAGGGATTTGTAACCTAGATACGTAAAGTAACTTGTATATTACCAGTCTTTGAAGTAATATAAAAGCTCTCTACTATAAACGGACTACGAGGGTCCACATGTTCACGGTGGATTTCTTTGTCACGATAACCTTTCAATTTATAGTTCTATAGTTATATGGATTGACTATTGCTTCTTACTATGTGGAGTTGGGAACATTATTTTAATAGAACTTAGTTAAGTAAAGAGCACATGATCTATAAAGAATTAAAAAAGAGTTCCAGTATTAACCACCTGACTCCATCATCAGAAAATCATTACCAAGCTCTCGGACTCGTCAAAACGAATCACATGACCTCAAACTTGAGGTTTACTAATGGCCACTGAACTTTCACTATTCACCTCCTGGCTTCATCATCAGGTTAGCTCCAAAATGCTGAATAGAGTATTGTCATCCGAACTACATATCTATACAAAGTTTAATTTCGATACTATTAGAAGTAAGTTAAAATTGACTTCCAAGGTTTGTGTACATTCTTACTTAGTTAGATATGAATCTTAGTTAGTTAATTAGTCAGGAGAAGCTAACATAAGCGCTTTAAAAATGGATACCGGTGCCTATAAACTAGTAACTCCTGTAGCTTTGATGGCCCTGTTTACCGGCAGGAATACAACACTATTCAATACTGTTGGTTCAACACTGCCTTCTGTAGTGTGGTGTAGATGTGTTTCTCCAGTTGGAGTTAAGTTTTGATATCATTCCAAAAGTTCTTTCACTATTTCTCCAACAGTGACCATCATACTGACTTACTGATCGGGACTGCTTTCAATCAGTCCTTACGCATGAAACTAAGACTTTATTTTGAATGTACGGCGAAAGAGATAGTATTATGTACGTCAGAAGTGAAAACATAACTTACATATACACACACACATCTGTATATATATGTATGCATACAAACGTGACGGTCACGCGAGTTCAGTGCTTTTTCCCCATACCAAAAGAGCCCAACGTACCTAAAGAAGTTTTTCGAGTTTAGTGTTTCGAGCTACTAGCTAGCAGATACAACGGTGATAGGTTCGATTTATTGTATAAGAAAATACAAAATAAATTTTGTACAAAATTATAAATGTAGGTATATTATTTTCAATTAAAAACAATATTCATTCCGAATACATCTTATAATAAGTACCGGAACGACGGCGAAGACTAAGATCTCTATGTTATGTGAGAATGTGATACTAAATGATGTTCGGGAGCAGCACTTAATTTTAAGGGCTTCCCGTCGCTGATTGTTAGCTTAACCTAATACCTATGTAAGTTACGTAACAGCTTATTTGTTTATAACATAGAGTTTATATTATGAGCTTTTCATTGCATTGCTTGTATAATATAAAGGATATTTTTTTAGGATTCTGTTCCTCAAAAGGAAAAAAGGAATCCTTATAGGATCACTTTGTTGTCCGTCTATCTGTCTGTCTATCTGTCAAGACCTTTTCCTCAGGAACTGGTAAACGCATCAAATTGAAATTAATACCAAATACTTATGTGTGCGGTCCCTTGAAGCTGTAAAAAAAATCAAGCTTTTAAATCACCACAATCAAAAGCTACGGCCATTTAAGAGTTAGAATTGATGAAATTTGAACATTTCGCTGGTAAATTAAAATCTATATTGACCTAGAATCATGAAATTTGGTAAGAATTGAGGTCTCACAGCACAAGTAAAGGGAAAAATCCGAAAGTCATTAATTTGTTGTTATATCTATTGGTCTGTCTGCGTGTCTGTCAAGACCCTTTTCCTCAAGAACTCGCTGATACGTCAAGTTGAAATTAACAACAAATACTTATGTTAGCGGTCCCTTGAAGCTGTAAAAAAAATCAAGCTTCTTAGGCAATGTAATCAAAAGATACGGTCTTTAAGCCTTAGATTTTAACAAATTTGAACATTTTGCAGGTAAATCAAAATCTTCAAGGTACTTCCCATTGACCTCGAGCCGAAAGTCGTTTATTTGTTGTTATATCACATAAAAAAATAGTTATTGTGGTTACAAACTTATATTTTGCAGTTGGAAAGTTGAAAACTTTGTCGTACATACATGTATGGGAGAGTAGTTTTAGAACTGCAAAGTTGAGTTAGTTTTTTTGGAATAAACGGGCAAATATCTTCGATAAATGGATTTCGGAGATAGACGGACTATCTTCATACAAGTTTCTTTGCATATGCAACCCTCGGTGCGCAAATCAGACTCGCACTTTTCCGGTTTTTTGTTTGGATATCAAATGAAAGGCCTTGACTAGTAGAATACAATATAGGTTGAAAAAATTTCAAATCCAAGATGGTGTCCGAAACAAAATTAAGTACCTAACTAAGTATAAAAACTAAAAGCTTCAAAAGTAAATAAGTAATTTTTTTTTTTAATTATACGGTTTTATTGTAAAAAAACATAATAATGATGCAGATGATGTACAAAGAGCTAAAAATAATTACATCGGTACCAGTCATCACACCACTATCCTCATCAATTTAGGGCAATGATCAGATTAAAATTAAATCCTGGGGCGTAGCATCCATTACATATTTACTCAGGTTACGCTACGCTACAGCATTATGGTCGATGAAGAGCAGTACATACAGCAATTGTACTTACTAATGGCCTTGGAAGGAGCTTCAGAAAACTCTTCAGGGTCACAACGACTCGGCATCGGTCTCCCGGCGGAACGTCGACGTCCGCTCATGGCGGAACTAGTGGTGGTAGTATGCTGGGCAGTGGCTGTGTATTGTACGGCGGCAAGCTGCAAAGAAAGTAATTTCTATTAAAACTTATTATAGAATGAACGCAGATTATCAAATATTGTTAATTTGCAAGTCTGGTCTGTTTAGGTCTGTGTAGGGTTAAAAGCTGGAGAAAGTAGAATTTGTAAAATTCATTAACGAATAGCAAAAGTATAATTAAGTTTGTTAAATCATCTTTTTTAGGGACCCGTTTATCAAGAGGAAAAAAAGTCACTTATTGGATCACTTTGTTGTCCGTCTGTCTGTCTGTCAAGAATCTTTTTTCAGGAACCCGTGAATGCATCAAGTTGAAATTCATACCAAATACTTATGTCTGCGGTCCCTTGAAGCTGTAAAATCAAGGTTCTAAGTCAACGCAATCAAAGGATAAGGCCATTAAGCTTTAGATTTTAACAAATTTGAACATTTCGCAGGTAAATCAAAACCTATAGGGTACTTCCCATTGACCTAAAATCATGAAATTTGGTAAGAAGCAAGGTCTGACAGCACAAGAAAATAAAAAATCCAAAAATTGTTAATTTATTGTTAAATTACATAAAAAAATGTTTTTGTGATTACAAACTAATATTTAGCGGTTGGAAAGTTGAGTTGTTAGTACGTATGTATGTATAGGAGAGTATTTTTAGAACCGCAAAGTTTAGTTTGACTTTCGGACAAGACGGACACAAGTCGCCCTAGATGGACGTACATATAAGTTAGTGCTTACTGAATTCTCGGTGCGCGAGTCAGCCTCGCACCTATTTTAATCGGCATGCATTTTCGGGCACATACACTAAGCTACTTTGCGTCAACAGATTCAATTGAATATGCAATTAATATTAGTTTTTATGTCAAATATTGATATTATAGAGTAATATTCGTTTTTAAACTAAAGATCAACCATTATTCTGTGCCAAAATTCGTTTTGGCTGTCGTTGATTATTAGGAACGCGGTCTATTAGGACCGCCATCAATGACAGCCAAAACGAATTTTCGGTTTACGGAGAAGTGCGAATTTTTTGTAATTAGTCGCCCGCCTCAAGTATTTGAAGATAGGTAATCCGCGAGATAGTAGCTTCATCACAGGCTTTACCTTGTCTGTTCAATCGTAAAATACAAGTGAGTCACGGTATCGACGGTTATGAACGCAATGGCATGGCATGAAAAAATATTAAATACTCTGTGGTTACTGTGTGTGATGTGTAATCAATCAAAGTTAAGCTTATATTATTCACGAGAATTTGCCGTTTAGGACTTCGTCAAGCTTTTGTTTTCGCTTATCAATTGAATTTCTGTTCGTGGGAGAGCCGTAAGTACATATGGGCCGGCTCGACGGGAGTGATACCACGGCCTCATAGAAAACCGGCAGTGAAGCAATGCTTGCATTGCTTTTCGCCTCGTGAGTTAGGTTACCGGAGGCCCTAACCCTTCCCTCTCCCCCCTCTTCCCTCCTCTCCCCTCTTTCTGCTCTCCCCCGTCTTTCCTTAAAGGCCGGCATCTCAATTGTGACTCTTGAGTTGCAGGTGCCCATGGGCGGCGATAGGCATTTACCATCAGGTGAGGAGGCTGTCCGCTCGTTTGCCCCCAATACCATAAAAAAAAATTATGTTCGTTATTTATACAGGCCACCCTGTATAAATAACGGACATAATTTTTCTCTCATCGCATCTCAGAAAGAATGGACATGCCCCTCTCCTTCTACAGCTACGTATTTGTTTATATTGCTCCTCCCCACCAACGCAATCGTTATAAAAGGGTCAGTATACCTGCATCATTTTCCCCAAACTAAGGTCCCGAGACGCAGGGACCTTTATACCGCAGGTCTTGCCTCCAACGCCATGGCACTGGTACTAATTAAGGCTAGTTACCCGTATGCCTATCGGTCACAAGGTATCGACACTCGTGAAACCACACTCGCAGCGACTCCCGTTCGCAACCGGCTCACGCCCTATTGTCCAGATAGGTACCGAAGCTGTACCTAATGCACGCTTACCGCCCGCATATTTACATATGCTCGCGTTAACACCGAAAGAATGAATAGAAGAAATAGCACAATTAACTAAGTAGTTACTACGTAACAGATAAATCACTCGCTACAAAAATATTGATACCTACCATTTTAATTGCTCGCGGCCGCCGTCCATCATCTGAACGCATTCTAAGAGTGCGTTCAGATAAAATGAAGTGTCACCGAAATCATGCTTTGTGAAAAATGGTATACGGACTTTTATTTAAATGGCCGAATCTGAAAATGCACGCTGATGTGAACGAATGTACAGAAAATCAATGATCTCAAAGCGAACTTCAACGAGATAGGCGTCGACGCCGCGTCGGATCAAAACGCGCGGTAGCATGTGAACGACTTGAACAAAATGCGTGTTCTTGTTGACGCGCGTCAACGCGCGGTAGCAAAATGCGCGTCCAGCACCCGTCACCTGAATGTGACCTTATGGCATTCTCTCCTAGAACCCACAATTCCCTTCATATGTTTTTACTTGAAAGAGGAAAGTTTAAGGCCTCATACAATTCTCCAGTCTCAGTCATTCAACTATCGGTTAAGATTTTTACTCTTGTTGTTTTTACGAGACCTGATTCTGACAAAGAAATCTGTAGGAGAACTAAGGTGATCGATATAGTCTTTGTTATTAGAAAGATGAAAAGGCTAATTGTATGATCAGAAAAGCTGACTACCGCTGCGGGAAGAAAGATTTGCGAGTGGGGACCACAAACTGTAAAGTGAATCAATGTATATCCCTAAAAAGACAGACGACCTGGTCAAAGTGGCACAAAGACACGTCTTCGGAGTTGATGATGATGATGAGATATTTTATTAGTATTTACACCGAAATTTTCTATAAAGAGTTAAAACTATATCCATAGTAAATACTTAGTCTACTCATAAATAATGTTACCATATAAAAAAGCAATAATATTACATTAAAATTTGAATTAAGAACCTGTCATTCTCGTATAAATATTCATCGTGTTTCCTTATTTTGGCGCCAATCTTTATTTAAATATACCTACTTGACATTGGCAAAATTGTGGTAACTCCACAAAGCCACAATCCAAAAGTTGAAGTTGAAGTTATTTAAATATTCTTGTGATATTTAAATGGAGTGGTGTGATAAAGAGAAGCGAACTGTTGTAATAGCATTACACGAAATAGGTATTGAGCCAAATGCAATTTTTAACTCCATCCGCTTTTTATTAGTCAAACATTTGTGTACCGGGATAATAATAGGCATAGTGAAACGCCCTCTGTTTATGACTGAAAATAATATAATTATTACTATAAGAGGCGATCGAAGCAGTGAAGGGAAGAATTTGAAAAAATCCTGTCCGAAAGCAAAATATTTTATCTAGGGACCCAGAACAATCTCCCGTATTTTAAAAGATGACTTAGGACTTGCAGCTTATAAGAGACGCCACTGGTATGTTCATTACTTAATAGATAATTTAAAAATTAATAGGGTGGTGAAATCAAAACCCCTTTTTTGGCGCTACGTAAAGGGAGGTTACCAAAATAAATATTCATTTACCAACGAGATTTTTTTAGTATTGAGCAACATTTTAATTAGCAGAATGGGCGAGTTTATGCTCGAACCTCTAGATAACCTTCTCAAATAGTCAGTAAAGTACGTAGACATTTTCCGGCTTCAGTGATGGTTTGGTTGTGTGTTAGCTATCAAAGAGTGAGCCATATTTTTGTGAAAATGGTATCAAAACATCTTCCCAGGTGTCATCGGTGTATCGACTATGATAATTTGGAGTCCTTAAAACATTTCAGAAGATTGGCAGTGATGAGTTTCTCCATGAATAAAGTTTGTGTTCCAATTGATAACTAGCGACAACTCACAAATTAAAGGGTTGTTAAGGCCGATAGAGATAATTTTGAAAGATATTCATAAATAGTCATTTAAACTAACGCATACTGTAGTAATGGCTATTTCAGGTCATACTAAAACAATGTTTCCTTATAACAATATTTAGGGCAAGACTTTGTATACCGATATAATAGATAAGTAGTAAATAATATGATAAACATGAAAACAAATGTTAACTGGTACAGGCCAGAATGCAATGAAAAAAGTTGATAAACACTGGAAAAAAAATGTTGTTAGAATAAAAATTATTTTTAATTTAGCTTTTTTTAATGACAAACCAAATTATATAAACAGTGAGTTATATTTTATTTATTAATTCCAATATCGTGACATTTTATATTAATAATGTATACGAATTATTATTATGATACTAAAAGGAAGAAGTCAGAAACACTTAATCAACATTTGTCGATTAAGTGTTTGTCTGCGGTCGACCCAGTACCGATGTAACACGTGTGGTGCAAACGGCAGGCTGTACTCGACTCGATATTCACTTAAAAATTCCATTAGTCTTACGCCAAACAGCTTCCAAGTTATTTACATTCCGAAGTGTTTTGTCCACGTTAGCGTACTTGTGTTCATGCCGTTTTATTTGTTACTAGCTGTACCGCTGTACCCCGCGGTATCACCGGCTTTTTTAATTTCTTGGCAAAGAGGCGGTCACAGTTCGTCTCTTCTGGGCAATGCTCGTTTCTCGTCGGTAGGCCAGGATTATGCGACACCTGCCCGTTACCCTAGTAGAAGCAGGCCTGCGATGGTGGCGCGATGAGTTCGGCGCACGCCTCTCTTAACTGGAAGGGGGTCAAAGCTCCCCGCATCTCCGTACGCAAAGGTATAGCTGCCTACTGTTTAAAAGCCGGTTAAGGTAAGGTCAGTTCTCGGGGCCTTTCTTCTTATGATATACCCGAGTCCCTTGCAAGACTCGCTTGTGAAGAAACACCGTGTGGTTTTAGTCGGTTCGATTAAGACATAACACTTAACCGCTAACCTCGGTGACCCCCAAAAACCCCTAACAGTCGTGATGACCCGTGAGGGTTGCCGGGGGTCACCGTGTTTTATTAATTTTTTGTCACAAAATACCTTATTGAGGCTTATATATAAAACGAGGAGTGCCCCGCGGTTTGACCCGCATAAGTCCCGCTCCCGTGGGAATATCGGAATAAAAGGTAAATATGCGTCTATGCGTTAATCCAGGTCTCCAGCTATCTACATAACAAGTTTCATCGCAATCGGTTCAGTGGTTGTTGCGTGAAAGAGTAACAAACATCCATCCATCCATCCAAACTTTCACATTTATAATATTAGTGGGATTTTGGCGTGTGGTATTACGGGTTTTTTTTTAGATATATTCAGGATCAATATTTTTGTAGAACATTAGACCGTATCACTAACCATTACGCCAGCGCACGCGGATAAACCAGTTCGGGAGTCCTTTTGTTTCCTAATTACTTAACAAAAATCAATATTTAAGGCTAACATAGAAGTGGAACCTAATGCTAGATAGCCTATACTATTCCTCATGAATCTACTATATTCAAAAATAATTTTTCAAATCCGACTGGTAGTTTCAGAGATAGCGCGTTAAACAAACAAGCAAAGGAACTTCAGTTTTATTATTATATTAGTATTGATGAAATGCCACGAACATAAATCATTTAAGAAGGTAATACAAAAAAAGAAACGAATCAAAAGAGTGAGCTGCCAAGAGCTGTTTTGCATTGCCGCCAAGTTTTCACATTGAAAGTAGTCCTTTCAGATAAATATGATCTCCTCAAAAAGAATTGTTTTTAAAGTAGACATTCTTAGCGAAACTTTTTATGACAATCGGTTTTTATATTCAAATCATTTTTATTAAAGATCGTAAGAAGTTACTTTTCATTTCTAGTAACTGTTCTGTACACTTCTCGTAGGTGAGAAGTAACAACATTAAAATGTTGCATTCATATTGATAAGACGACCAAAAACTTGTTTCGAAATCTTATATTCTACCTTATTAGAGGATACAGTATATATATCGCAGGTTATCTGTTTAAACTAAGAATCCAGTCCATATATATTATGAGAAAATTCGCTCAGAATTTCGCATGTTAGTCGAATATCTCAGACCGTAACAATCAAAACTACGCATTTGCTTTATACATATAATATCTATGTAGGCATGTTCCATATATCAATATTGTTGAGCTTAGTTCTAATAATAAAAGTGGTAGTATATATTTCTAGTTGCCATCAAATGGCTACTGACTTCGGCTATGCTACTAAAGGATATTACAATGAGGTAATAAAGTTTATGCCATTTATCCCATCCGCTTATTCGGCATATTTTTTGTAGGTTCCCTTGTCAGTCAGTCAGCAGTCAGTTTAGATGCCGTACATTTATGTCAGTAATAATTTCCTTTTTTGAACAACAGACACAAATAGTAATTAAGAAGGTAAGGCCGCTTACACATTAGAACGATGCGAAATCGTATCGCGCCGGGACGGGACGAAATCGTCGATGAAGTGCAGTGACACAGTCTATTTTGAAATATAGACCGCAATACACGTATTTTACTCCTGCTGTATCTAAGAACACGTTTATAAAGAGACAGATAGAGAAAATATTGGATCCACCTCTTTCTTTCCATAATTAATAATAGGGAATCACTCATGATCCATACCGTACATCTTAAAACAATCGAATCGAATTCGTTGCGTCAATCTCGGCGATTGAATTCGTAGTTTCTTACGATACGTAATCGTATCCGTTCACTTGTATAGATCATGTCGTGACATGTCGAAGTATCACTTCGAAACAGTTTAAGATTACGCACTGCGGCTTTGGTGGTACATATATGTGCCACACCTGGTCTTTTATGGTATACAAACTGAACAATTTTTTTTTTCTTTTCTTTTTTTTTTAATTTATTCTTCACTGTTTTCTACGTTGCTATTGACAAACCGAACATGAGTGGTAGGTTACTCCTTCACTACTTTTAAAGATTAGATTTCCCGCATGTGAAGCTTTCAATTTATTATTGATCTGAAAACTTCCTGTCTGTTTTCGCCGAAGTTGACGGTAATCGAAATATTCAATTATTACTTAAGACGCAAGTTGATACCGAAAATGATTTAGTCTCAAAAACCTTAGCAAGGGGTGCGTTATGTTTATTCTCTATTAAAGAAATCTATCTTTATATATATATTTCTTCTGTGCGTGTGAACTCCTCCTAAACGGCTGGACCGATTTTAATGAATTTTTTTGTGTGTCTTCAGGTGGATTCGAAAATAGTTTGGATTTACAAATGGACCCTTTAGATGGCGCTCCGATAGGGTTCCAGGAATAAATTTTTTTACGTTCCGGCAGGACAACGTCTGTCGGGTCCGCTAGTATATATATAACAATCAATGTTTGTTTGTTTGTCTTCTATGCGTACTGAAACCACTGATCAGATTGTGATGAAACTTTGGTAGGGCGTTCTGGGTCCCTGGCCCAAAAATCTATATAAAAAAAGGCATTGCAACGCATGCTGCGTGCATATATATATAAAAAACGTCTAATTAATTGCAACCATAAACTTTCCTGTCTTACTGCTTTATTTAGTTAGGGTATTTTAAGCTTTCTGATACATTTCTCATTTATAGTTTATCCGATTAATACATCAGCCGATTACTGTTAACTAATAGATACAATATAAAAACAATTTTCATCAAACAATGCTAAATTTTGAACATAATTTAGAATGCGATAGATATTCTATTTAGTTATCACTATCCTCACAATTTAATGTAGTCACGCTATTTTGATGCATTTGAAGGTAATTTGTCGCACTGCGTTGCGCGTTGCGACGCCGACACCTTCACGTTTAAAGGATTTTAATTAAAGCTCTGACAAATACGTAGTTTAGATTCTGAGTAACAGAGTTACTCTGATCAAGATCAATCTGATCTGAACAAAATTTTTTTGAAGTGAAAACTTCTTTAGCGGCGTTGTGCACTTTTTGGGATGGGTAAAAAATGTTAAACTCGCGTCAGGACACGTGACCCTGATCGAAAATTCGTAAGACGGAGCCGAGTTTCTTATATTTAAAAAATATAACATTCGAAATTCAAACAGTGTACTCTATGTATACATATGATATGTTATTACCTACTTTTTATTTTTAACCTAATTATATATAGGTATACAGATGTGTGTGTGATTATGAAGTTATGTTTTCACTTCTGACGTGCAGTCCTGACTGTTATTGTTTTAATTCTGCGATACAGCTTTTAGTTTCATTAAATATTCCAAGATATTCGCAGATGTATAGTATACATATAGGTACTTATCATGACTAAGCGGTTAATTTAATGTAACTATAAATTACAACATGAGTTACAAATGCTTTCCATTTCATGTTAACCTAGTGAGCAATAAATAAGTCGACTTCGGGCCTTTTACCTCTCGGCAACCTCCAAGTACAATAAATTGTAGTAGTTTAAGCTTGGATACGTATTGTAGCTATTACATATTTAGTAGGTACCTTCCTTATTTTCGTGTTAAGTGTTATTGGTCTTCAGAAAGAAACAAACACGACTAACTTAAGAACGGAAATCTATAAGTTCAAACGACGACTTGGATTCAGTTTAATGTGGACACTGTAAAAGCCTTATGGAAGGAAGAACAATGGCACAGTATTTTTGAGAGATATTTTTTTATATAATATTAACTGAAATGACAGATGTCGTCTGATATTTCTTTCTCTAAAAACCTTATTCGGACTATTATGACTAGGTACTTATTATTATAAAACAAAGTCCTTCCACCACGTCTGTCTGTCTGAACGCGAAATATAACCTAAAGATTTTCATACGGTTTTCACCAATAGACATAGTGATTCATGAGGAAGGATGAAATATAATGATGATTTTTGAAAATGCCGGAAAAAACATACCGACTTTGAACTTTACTGGCGTGCGCCGCTTATACCAATAGAATTAAGTATATGAAAACAATGTATTACTAAATTATTCCTCGTAAAAATATCTATCTATTAAACTGTAGCAGCGCTAAGTATTTGTCTATCTTCTAAGATTAACAGATAATAACGAAAGTTATTTGCTAAATAATTTTTTTAAACATATCTTTAAATTATGAGCTGTTAACATTTTAAATTAAGCGATTTTTGGGGTAATTATTGATCTATACTTACTAAATTAAATTAGGCCATCGTTTTCTTCATTTAATATAGATTAAGGCTCTATATACCAAACAATTCAGAGAGTTTTTTTGATACGCTGTTTTGCGCGGAAAAAACCAATATCTTAACTAATACACAAATTACTTTAAAATATGTAAGTGACTTTTTGGATAAAAAATAGGCATACTAATGAAATGAGATTAGATCATCGTTTTTTGTATTTCATCTAGATTAAAACTGAACCTTTCCCAAAAAACTCGGGTCAGTAGTTAAATTTTTACACGTGTGTTTTTACATTTTCATCTAACTTATTGATACGGCGCTACGGCAGAAAAAAATTGAAGGCATGAATGTTTTGCTATCCCCGTGGCAGCGTTTAATATGTTTATATGTAGGTGGTAGTATAGACAGCTACAGTTTTTAATCAATTTGTGCTATAAATTGAAAAAATATGTAAAAACAGCTACAAAAAGCTACAGGGAAAGCCAGCCACGTATATATGCTGACCAGTCATGGTACGGAATGTTGAAACAATGACAATACAATTTATGGTCGAAATTCGACCACCAGCCGATCTCAAGTTATTATTATTACACATATCGAGAGTCCATGTCGCCTAGTCGTCTTACAAACTGTTTGATTTTCCTATTGATCATCTACGTGCTGTTACGTAGAGGTTGATTGATTAACATGCCAACTGTTATCAAAAGGACTAATGGCCTCGAACGAAACAGTGTCTGTCTGTCTTATTGTTAGTGGATTACCTGTCACCCAGCCCGTATTGTGGTGTGACATGACTGCGCCAAATATGCGAGTGTCGAACGCTACCGATCATCAATCGATAACCAAGTTATTTACTTGATGTCAAAACAGCTTCTGCGGAGGCCCGGAGACAGTATACACAGTCTGGCCATAAATACGATTACAATAAAAAAAGCAATAAAGTTACATTTGAATTAGGAACCTGTTATTCTCATATAAATATTCATTGTGTTTTTTAATTTTTACTTCTTTGGTAAATTATCTTGTAAAATTAAAATGGAGTGAGGTGAACTGAATTTCTGTGATAGCAATCCATAAAGTATCGAATGTTTGTGTACCGGAATAGGTAGTGCACCGTCTTCTGTTTATGACAGAAAATAATTTGGCCGTGGACGTAATATTCGAACTAAAAAATTTTAACAAAAGATTAAACCGACGAAAGAAGAAAGGAACTGAAAAGTGAAAAATAAACTTGTTAGTCTAACTAAACTTCTACTAATGTATAAATAGTATAAATTTTGGCTTAGCGCCAAACATACAAGTGGCACCTACGCAAGAAGTAAAGAAAAAAAAATTGGCGAGGCAATTTTTATTATTGAGCAACATTTTGAAAAGCAGAATAATTATAGAATTTATGTTCGAAATTCTGGAAAAGCTTCTGAATTAGCCAGTAGAGTACCACGTGGACATTATCCGGATTCAGTAATGGTTTCACGGGGTGTAAGCCACCGAGGAGTGACTGAGCATTATTTTTGTGAAAAATATATCAAAACATCGGCCCAAAATCTGAGGTATACCACAGATTTTTGAGAAGATGGTTAAATCTTTTAGCAACACCATATTCCATAGTCATAGAGGTCGATCCACACAAGCGTGCCTGGAAAGGAACGTTTCTGACTTTATCAGAGCTGAAGATTGAGCTGAATTATGATTTTTGGCCTCTTTTAGAGAGTATGGCATGCTCTAAGTGCCAGGATAACTTGAAGTCCCTAAAACATTCCATAAAATTGGCAGTGGCGTTTATCACTCGATATCTGGCCACAACGCTTAAAGGATTGTATTTACGCCAATGGAGATCATTATAAAAGAGCTTCATATCTTTAAATTGCTATTATATGAATGTATAAACTAACGTACACCGCAGTAAGAAATATTTCATGTCAAAGAAAAAACATCCTTCCTCCTTGTAGAAATATTTAGAGCAAGACAGTGTTTACAAAAGAATAATGTGTGGTTACTAAGACTTGTTTTACGAATGACAGACTTCGACCTCGGATTGATTTAGTTGTCACAATAACCCACGTTATTACGTATTTTCCAATAAAAAAGATGCAACACTGAACGCATGACAAGGCATAAAAACATTCTCGAAGTTATAGCTGTCCATAATTTTAGTCACCGTGTGGTAAAGGGCCGTACGCTCGCTGTCACACCCTACTAACATATAAAGGGTCACATTAATTGTCCGCTGTATAAACTTACTTACTCTACGTTACGTAGAAACTATTTAGAGTGAAATACTCGTACCATACATGTCACTGCCCAGCATTCAGTATAAAATACCGATCCGTAGGAATGAGTATTCCATCCGCACATATCCGTTCGGCGAAGTCAGAAAGAATCCGTTTCTGAAGTCGTGTGACAGATTGTAATGTACATGATATATCAGCAAAATTCTTTCATCTTCTTCAATTCAATTTAGTGTAAGTAGTCACTTTTGATCTCACTCACACATCGTTACGACAATGTGAAATGAAAAAAGTAAGTATGTACGTGTTCAGTATTTCTTTTCTAGGAAATATTGAAACGTGATAATTATGGAAAATAATCGGAAAAAGTGTGAAACAAAAACGTAATTGTTTATTGAAGAAGAAAGAAAACATATATTATTTCTGAAACACACAGCTTTATTGGAAAATTATCTTTAAAAAAAGTATAATCTACTTGTATTATTCGATTAACTCATGCCACTTTAAACATTCATTAGCAATTTTAAAACGCTTGAGTGGTTGTATTTTTTCTTAAATTATCTTATAATCTTAACACTTATTGCTTTAGACTTTTTTTTAAGAACCTCAACAAGAAATACACATATCTTTCTTAAAAAACTAAACATAACATGGTGGTTCATGTGCTTTCTTAATTATAGAACACCACAGCATGCAAAAGAAATACAGAACATTACACAATATATGAAAAGAATAGAAACATTAAAAATAATTATAACCTAATAATCAACACAATCTTAATCAAAGTCCAAGATAAAATTTAAATAAAATACTTACCTAATAAAAATCTTTTTAAGAAAAAATTAAACCGACGAAAATAACTAAAAGCAAAAAATAAATAAACCTTTTAAGTCTTAAGTATTGAGCTTATTTACATAAACTATCAAATTTTATATAAACTTATTTTGAGTCGACGCCAAACAACAAACTGATCAATTACGGTATCTAATTTTTAAATGAACCTACGTAGAAATGGACATGGCTCTACGTAGGTAATTCATAATTTTATTATTTGGTGCCGACACAATAAGAATAAGAAACACCATTCGTTCCTACAATTTTCGAGGGTTTCTCTCAATTTTATCAGGATCCCATCATCAGATCCTAAGGAAGTCATGGGGAGGAACATGGGACCACCCTTGAGGTTATACCCTTTCTAACAAAAAAAGATCAATATCGGGTCATAAATAATCTGTTATTTGGAGAGGGCTGGACTTACATAAAAAAATTTATATTAGTCGATCGATCACTAATTGTGGGCTTTCGCAAGAGTAAGGGTGAGAAGTAATATGACACAGCACAGTTCCTAAGATTCTACACTCTTTTACAACAAACATTAAATCTATTACAAGGAACCATAACAGTTGCTAGGCTCCGCACACGTCATTCTGACGTTTGTGTGTCATTTCACAACTGTATTCAGGATCCGGATGCGACATATATATACGGTCGAATTGAGAACCTCCTTTTTTTCGTTGTTTAAAAGTAGGCAATGTTGAAAGCTTTACGAAAGCCCGATATTATCATGATCAGAATTTAAACTATTTCTGGGCAATTTAATAATAGCATTTTATTTACCTCCTAAACTTTATAAAACAAAATTAATATATTTCAGTCTGTATAATATTTTAAAGGGAGTTCTTTCAAAAGAATTAAGCACTGAAAAAGCGGGACATGATATTAATAGAATTTACATCTTTCGAGTCCTTTTACTTTTTAATTCTGTACGTAAAAAAACCAGAAAGATAATTCGTAAGATGACAAAGATGTAAGTCTCCACAGAGTAAATGGTAGAATATAATCCAGGATGTCATAAGAATCGAGAACTCGAATATTTCCACCTAACAGACAGCAACTTGCCAAGCAACAAGAAACACTGTTTTATGCTTGTTAGAAATGCGTCTCTTTTACACTGTTAAAATAGAAATTTCTGTGGGAAACTACTCATAGCATTACCACGCTATTTTATTTTTATTATTAACGGAAAAAACTTTAAGGAAATATTTATTAAATTAAGCACATATTAATATTACGAGATCGTCAAAATACCATAAAATAAAGTTCCAATCACCGTAATGACATTTATGGTTATAAAATGTATATCAACTGACAACTATAATTAAATGAAAACACCTTTTACATACCGGAGGTATTAATCTAAGCTGTTATAGGACCGGGACCACAATATGCGGTATTTCACTAGAAATATAGACCTTCACTTTGAGTTCTGTTGTTATTTTTTAATTTACTAGCGGTTCCCGCGCTGCTTTGCTCGCGTGTACAAATTTATATATTTAGCGCGCAACACTAGTTCTTTTTCCAAAATAAAAGTAGCCTAGTGCTGCGTTCCAATAAACAAGAAACGATTCGTTTTGCTTACGGACAGTAAAATTTTCATTGAAAATTCAACGAAATTGTACCGTTCGTAAGCAAAACGAATCGTTTCTTGTTTATTGGAACGCGGTATAAGTAGTAACTTAGGCTGGCAGATAGCTGGTGTTATAAACAGTACCTTAAGTACCAGTGAAAGTTCCGTGGAAATCGGTCCACCCGTTCCGGAGATTAAGCGGAACAAACAAACAGACAGAAAGACAGACAGACGAAATTTAAAAAATCTGTGTTTTGGGCATAGGTATCGTGCAAATAACTGTATGAGCTTAAAAAAACACTATAATTTTGAAATTACAAACAGACACTTCAATTTTATTTATTTGTATTGATGTATTGATGATGGTGATGATGATGATTAGTTTTTGTTCATGTAGATTTTCTTATGGCGGGTTAATCAAGAAACGATTGGTTTTGCTTACGGACAGTAAAATTTCGTTGAATTATTCAACGAAATTTTACCGTCCGTAAGCAAAACCAATCGTTTCTTGATTATAGGAACCGGGCATTAATCAATTCAGATATATGTCGAGAATAGCATTTTATTTTTCTATGAAAGGTACTCACTCTGTTCTTTTCTGTATCCCTGACAACGTGTACGCAAAATTTCATGGTAATCGGTTCAGTAGCGTATAGTGTAGTAGAGTGAAAGCATTAAAAACAAAACAAACTTACATTTACATTTTTATAACATTAGTATTAACAGATGATGAATCGATTTGGGTTAGGAGACTTACCCGATCTGAATAATCAAAAGCTGCAGTGCCACGGCCTTCGAGGTATTCTTGGAACTGTGATATCACGCACACCATGGCGTAAATCTGTAAAAGAAATATATAATGAATATATGGATAGTTTTTAAACGTTAAGAGCTAGTATAGTATCGGCATCGTAATGGATAATAATCATGGATTAAAGTTGCATTTTACACACAATACAAAATTATAGATGTTAAAATATTTGTGGATTTGTGATTACAGTAGTAATATTGTACTTTAATGTGTAAATAATTGTAATAAAAATAGGAATATGTAGACACTCATTATAAAACATTAAAAGCGCGTTCCTATAATCAAGAAACGATTCGTTTTGCTTACAGACGGTTAAATTTCGTTGAATTTTCAACGAAAATTTTACCGTCCGTAAGCAAAACAAATCGTTTCTTGATTATAGGAACCGGGCATTATACAATTCTTCGAGTGATAAGATTTCCGTACTTATATGCAAGGCAAGTTTAAATTATTTCAGAAATTGTATTTTAGTGTGATTCGTTAGGAAAGTATAACTTTTTGGTGGGTTATAATATTTCAAACTATCGTTTTACCCATGTAAATAGTAAAATACTAAAAATAATTATTGACGTCAGCTCGGATATGAAACGTGCTCCTCTGCTAAAAATAGGCCTCTTAAAAGTAATAAAATATTAACGTATATATGAACTCCAGCCTTTACGTCTATAGCAGACCATTTATGGAGTTATGTTAGAGAGACATCGGTTTTGTCGTCGGTGTTGTTCGTCACAAGTGCGTTACCGGCCTTTAAGAGGCCGTATATGAAATTTTGTCACTTTCGCTGATTTATGTGATTTTACAGACGTGATGTTATAGTTAAAATATTATATTTCTATAAGTTACTAGCTGCCCCGACAGACTTCGTTCTGTCCAAGGTATTGATTGACGTCAAATGTTTGACAGTTGGGAACATGCGTTTGTATAGGAAAAGAAACGTGTTGTTTTTACTATTTTCCTCGCAATTTTTACGTTTTTCTCTTCATAAGAACCTTCCTTCTGCCTTCACGAAAATATGAAAAAAAAGATTGCTGAATTGGTTGAGCCGTTCTCGAGTTTTACGCTTATCAACACATTTGGCGATTCATTTTTATTTATAGAAGATTGTGAACAACATAAAAGATGATTTCAATTTAGATCTAATGAATAAGCCAGTTTTTTACTTTTATTATAAATTATAATGCGAGATTTAGGTTGTTTTTAAACACTTTTTATTAATATATTTTTTTTTAATTTTTACAGTTTTTTTATAGATATCGGATAAAAAGTAGCCTCTGTGTTAATCCTCTCCAGCTATATACACACCAAGTTTCATCGCAATCGGTTCAGTAGTTTTTGCGTGAAAGAGTAACAAACATCCATACATCCTCACAAACTTTCACGTTTATATTATTGTTAGGACTTATTAGGTATAACACGTATCAGTTGGTACATAGAGTTCCAGTAATATCACAGCATATTAGAATTATAATTATAAAAAAAAAATATATAATTTAGGATCATCACATATTAAACTTTTCATGAAATACATTTTAGGTTACACAGATAAGTAAAGGAAAATGGCCCAAATAGGTTATAAAAATATTTTGGACATTTAGAAAGGAAAATATGCAGTAAATACCCACACAGCGACCCACTCGACTTATCCGTACATACTTACCAAGAAAAACCCAGCTTTTTGCGCTTAAGCCGGAAGCGTTACCAAGTGAGATTAAAAAGCACTTAGAGTTTATATGAAGTAAGTACTTACCTATATTGTTCACATATGCCACGATGTAACCACACAACCTGGCCTATACGTATACATATGTATGTAATGTAATTTCTTTACTGGATATATAGAACCAATGTTATCAGCGACCTGTAAGAATATTTTTTCTAGAAGCAATAAGTTTTGTCAGGTCGCTGTTATGATCATTTTATATAACTATAAAAAAATTAACGTAGCATATAATAGCTTGTATAAATATAGTATTAAATAACTCATTTTTTCCTCAACTTATGATTATAATTACCTACCTCATAGAAATGTAAATTATATCAATACGAAAACCAATTTATTATGAGCATGTTAACAACTTTGGGTAAGGTCTATATATCGATCGATAAGGACGAGAAAAGCAAAAGATAAATGGATATTCTTCAGTCATAGTCAAGAAACGAAAGAGAATTCCCAATAACAGATCCTGGGAGTTATAATTGAAAGGCTGGTCGAAGCTAGTTGATTAATTGCCAGTATTATGTAAAGAGGCTACGAAGAATACTGATTTGTTTGTAGAATCATGATGTATTGCCGTTTTTGGTGTAAAAACTTTTTGCTGACGGGTTGGCTCTGCTTTTATGTCTACACTAGCAGTTCCCGCGCGGCTTCGCTCGCTACATATTTACATATATTACGTGGAACCCTAATTACCTTTCCGAAATAAAAGTAGGCTAAGTTACTACTTATAACACCAGCTATCTGCCAGTGAAAGTCCCGTGAAAATCAGTCCACCCGTTCCGGAGATTAGCCGGAACAAACAGACAGAAAAAATAATAAAAAACAGATTTTTAGGCCTAGGTACTTATCGTGCAAATAACTATATGAGTTTAAACAAAAGTTTAAGAGGTAGCACAGACGCTAGACGATACAAACGAAAATTAAGGCCGAATCGTAGAACATATTAAGGTAATTATTCAAAAATATGAAATTAAAGGATACAGAATAAAGCGGTTTAAAGATTTAGGCTTTTTTTTAATGAAAATTGATATAACAAACAAAAACTTAATACATGTTACATCGTACGTTTTGGAAAGATTAGAATTTAAAGTTGTAATTCTAATAAATTAAACAATAACCGTTATCTTTTCTTTGGGTGCACGTGTGTGCTGCGGACTTTGTTGCCGTAGCTCACGAGAAGTCGGCGACAGCAAAATTAAACGAAAAAACTTGACTCACAACTGTTAATGACGACCTCTAACTGATTGAAAATAAAGTAAATTATTGAAATTCAATTAAATGTTTGCACAAAGTGTAGTAGTAGCAGGTAAAATTGGAGGTTTTTAGAGCATGACTCGCGCCCATGAGACGCTCGAATAATAAAAAGTATAATTTCATGTTTCATTTACCAGTTTGTATTCCGTGCAAGTTGCCATCAAAATCTGAATGTCACTACAGTGAATAAGTGAATTTCTGTTGTTCGGAATAAAAAATGTTTGAAAATTTATATTTTGAAAATGTAACGCTTTAGAAGAGGCGTCGTAAGATTTCTTGTTTGTATAGGTGTTAACTATAAATTTTTAAGTAAGTAATGCATGGCCTCTACTTAGATCAATAATACAAAGGCAAACATAAAACAGCTCAGTTCAGCTTTTTCTCCTCAGTTTGTCAACAGGTTTCCTTTTTTTTGCAGGTCTTAACGAGTATTCTGACACTCTTAAAAAAATTAAATTAACGAGTTTTAGTATCAATATAGTAAGATAATAGCATATGCTGAGACGGCGGCCAGTTTAGACCCGCACAGAATGGGACCTGTTTTTTTTTTCTTCTCTCTCACTGTTTTAATTTAGTACGTAATTATTATAAATTTTAGTTACAGTTTTTATATCTTATTATATATTTTTATAGCCTATTTATAATGCATACACCTTACAATAATGACAGACCATAAGCACCTAGTTTACTTATTTGGGATAAAATACTTCACAACTAGGCTGTTCGTAGTAGGTAAAGTATCGTCTGATTCTTGAGAAATACAAATTTAAAATTGTGTATTTGAAAGGAAAAAATTGTCCAGAGCAAAAGTTCAGAGCATGTATACATAGTAGAATTAAAAAGTATGAATGCTGTAATTTCTTTAACAAATGAAATATATGAAGTTAGAGACATCGTCCCACCGTTACATAATAAACCCACTGTCGACAGGTCTGATCACCCAAGAGTCATTGATTTATTAAAGTAACTGTGCTATTTAGTATAAATGGTTCTCTTTGAAAGTGATCAAATATAACTATTTAAAAAGACAATACTTGTGACTTAATGAGGGTTTCGTTTATATACCAAATAAAATGAGGATATGCATAAACCTCAACTTCCAGGGAGATGAATTTGTGGCTACGAATAAGTTAGAAGTGTTTTGTAAAAAGGTAAATGTAGAAGAAAATTAATTACGGAAATTTCTTCTATATTTATCTTTTTATAATAAAGATGACGACGATTTTATTAAAAGAATATATAAAACACATGGACCGGTTCACACGTATGTATACTTAGAGGAGTTTCCCAACGTTAATTATTTTAATTGACTGACATGACTTTCCAAGTAAATGTTCTACTTGCCAATAGACAAAGTATAGCAGGTACTCTAGACACCAAATGACAATAACGACATTGCTAGTTTCCAAAAAAATAATTTAGACCAAGAGGGACCATTGGATAGAGATGAATATAGATATTGTTACGTGTTCACTCTGCAGTGCGAACTGACAAAGTTCGTAGTTCTTTACTTTTTATTGGGTGCGCCATCCGATAAAAAAAAGAAACGATAACTGTGGATGAGGCTTTTGTTCACAACTTCATTTTGCGACTTGGTACATAGGGCACACTGAAAGTTCTGCGCTCCTGGCCGCTGTTGTTTGAATTTCGAATGTTATATTTTTTTAAACATAAGAAACTCAATCATTGATAAAAAAAATGGCGAGAAATCGCTTGGCAATTATTTTTTATCACAACTTGAAGGTCGTCGTCCGTAGTGAAAATGGAATTAGCGCGAAAAGGTTTTAGGGCGATGATTTTTTATGATTTTAAAAGTTCACTGACTCCGCAAGACTGCACGGCTCGTCTTCAAAATGCTGTTGGGAGGGAAGCACCTCATTTGAGTACCTTAAGGCGTTGGTACGCAGAATTCGATCGTGGCCGTGTTTCTGTCCATGATGAAATTCATGAAGGTCGGCCCTCAACTGCGATCACTGAGGAAAATGTGGCTACTGTCAGGCAACTAATTGAAGAAAATTTGTTTGTCTCTTGTGTTTGTTACGCTTTCACATATTAACTACGCAATCGATTATAATTAATAATAATAATAATCGCAGTCCTCCTCGATACGGCACGCATATTGAGGAGGTTTCTGTCTCTGGAACAGTAACTACCGGTAGCTTGGTCCCTGTACCCGATACCGGTGGGACACTATTTTTTATATTTTTAAATATATTTTGTTTTTTTTATTGTAAGTATATTTAAAAATGTAATTTATATGTATATAAAATAAATGAAGAGAATAATAATAATAATTCCACACATCTCACATACGGCCGTCTGATCCCAAACTAGGCAGAGCCTGTTCTATGGTAACCAGGCTGCTGATAAACATAGTTAAATATGTCTAAATACATACATATTATAGATAAATTACACCCAGACACAGAACAAATTATCGTGCTCATCACACAGTTATTTGTCCTAGGTGGGAATCGAACCCACGACCACTGGCTTAGCAGTCAGGGTCACTAACCACAAGACCAACAGGCCAGTCAAATTATTAAATACTATTAATTAAATTTTGCGTACATGTTATCAGGGATACAAAATAGGACATAGGATACCTTTGACCCCAGAAACGTACGGTCCAGAGGGATGCCAAAATTTATAGACAAATTCGACATTTAACGTGAGCTAAGCCACGGGCAAATGCTAGTATCTCATAAAAAACAAAATCATAGAATTTATTCTTCGTCCGTACTTGTATTTATAACACAGGTTATGTAATTGAAACCGACAATATTATTCTGCACTTCAAGGCAAAGTCTAAGAAAACAAAATTCAAACTTGATTCAAATTAAATCGTTGACCCGTTTTAATATTTCTTAAAATAGAAATGAACAATTTTACTATGTTGTTTTAATCTATTCTATTATAATATCATAAAGTAGTTATAATTTGATCACATTTTAAGAGAACAAGTGTTTAATTTAGTTTAATTTCATTCAATACTAAATTAAGATATAACAAAAATAAACTATTACTTTTGAATACTAAATATCAAACGAATAACATTAGGTTATTGAATATTTAAAATTGATCGTAAGGTAAAGCTAAAAGGAAGCATTTTTACGTTACAGTGAGTTTAGTAGAGAAATAAAATAAAAACGGTAATAGATGGTTTTTAAAATTTGCATATAGTTTAGTATAGTTTACATAAATGTATATGAGTACCTACGTTGGAATCCAAAATGTTATTCCTTATTCTCATATCCTCCACTTTCATGCGGTTGCTCAGCCATGGACACGGTGGCCTCGGCCGGAATGAATTTTCTATTTAGGACTTATTAAGTACGAATATGTATTCTGTGCTTGTGTAGCAACGTAAAAGAAATGCTTCTGCTAGATAGCTATATCGTACCTGCCGCAATTTCCAAGATTTATAAATATTAATTCAAATTCAAAGTGTCGGGACATGTCGGGACTTTTAGGCTTATCAGAATATAATTAGAACCGAGTCCATTTTTAGCGAGATGTACCAAGAAAAGAAAAACAATTTTGGTAAAAATCAATATTTATTAAACATAAAACCAAAGTCTAACATTTATAATGTTAATATTTATAGTTTAAACAAATAGTATGTTTAATTCTTATAATCACACAGATCTAGTTTTTGGCAGTACTATCTCATAGTTTATAAAACAAACTTAGTAATTATACCGAACTATTAATTATTTATTAGTACCTAGTCATTAGTAAATATTCTTATACCTCATTATCAAAATCACAGGTTCATTTGTTTATTAATAAAACCTTCGAAATATAAAACAAAAAGAAAAATCCTTTTTGGTTCAAGTCTGGAATGAACTGCCGGCGTCTATTTTTCCAGTCAACTATAGTCATGGAAAGTTCATGAGTACATAAGTTAATTCATGAGTTCATAGAACACCGTCGCCTACCATCAGGTGAGATGGAAGACAAACGCCTATTCCAATATTATCAATAAAAAAACAACCTTAGAATGAGGAATCATAGTCATACTATATATTAATAATTATCATATAGTCTCCATCCATCAGTCATACAAATAAATAACAAAATGAACTAACGTCATGTGTTGTCGCTTTTATATTATTATGTGTGGACCTTTTGAAAATGAAAATTATACAATTCAATTTAAAAAATCGTGTCTCGACCTGAAAGTCTTGGGACCCGAGACAACTAGATTTACAAAGAGTCCCGGGACTTCGACACACGAGACGTCACGGGTCTCAAAACCTAGTGTCAAATGTCACAAATTTTCTTATTGAGCATCCTTCTTATCCGTTCCAGGAATTTATACATTTAAAATCATACATTTAATCTTATTTTTCGAGGTAATTATGTGACAATCTTAAAAATATATCCATCGCTATTTGTCTATGCACGTGCTACAGGTGTTGGAATGTGAAAATAAATCCCGGTTTCAAAATTTTAAATCACTTCTGGCATGAGAAAGACTATGGTTAAAACATAAACTTAAAAGGTAATACTAAGTTTATTAGTTAACAACCGTGCTTTTTAGCTTAGCCCGGTTTTTTAAAGGACAAAAAAAACGTAGGAGGTTCTCAAGTCAACCCGTATATTTTTTTCTATTTCTATCCACACATTCTTTAAAACATCTCTTAAAGTTATCCTCAATTGAACTCGTCTTCAAGGCCGTCCTTTGAAAACGAATTCAATTTGAGGAAAACAGAGGTAAGACAATTATATTGAAAAATTCTACAAAGGATTTAGCCGAGGAAAAAAATCGCGTGGCGACACGTAATTTCAGTTGGCCTTCCCACTCGTATTGGTATAGATGATATAGATGATATGATGATATGATGATGGTATGACTTGTTTTATTACTTAGTAACTATCTACAATAATCCACATACGACTCCACTCTGCCTACAAACAAAAGAAGTCTGATATTAAATCAATTGGGGTTTTATGTACGAAATTAATCTGTTTCGGAGTTCAAATAGACTTAATAAATTTAAATCTGTGATTAATTGAGTTATCAATTTCAACATCGCATATCTCGTCGCGGAACATTGTTTTTTTATCTGTTTTAGTGTACTGTACACTTTATTGTAAATAATATAATTAAATATAAATTTTATTTATAATACTATAAATATGTATTGTGACAATGCTTAAAACATTGACAATTTCTAATTTATAAGGCCGGCTCAAAACAATATCAAAACTCAACAATATCAAAATTCCAATGCTTTATAAATTGAAACCTTTATTCAAATCTCTGTTTCCAATTTTCTTAGTAAGAAAATAAAATGTTTATTATTTTATTTGTAAGCTTTTGTAATAAAGAAAAGAGCACGTTTTCATTTAATCGGTAGCATTTCAGTTACACAGATAAAATTGCAGGTCAGAGTTATTGAGGCTCTCCACCACTGCAAAGCTCATGACAGACTCAAGGACCGTTTATAAAGGCTGTAATTTGATTTATATTTGGACAATGCATGCAAAATTAATTAAATTATGCAAAATCATCTAGCGGTATGTCTCTGTCTGCGTATTATACATATATGTGCATAATATCATACATACATAATTTAACCAGCGACCCTTTTGGCCGCACCTTTCCTTGTTCGGGTGACTCCATTCAGTGGCACTTATATATAGCGCGGGCCCACAACATGTAAGGGTCCTCATTTGTGTCTCATGTGTAAATTTTGGAAATTTGTAACTGTTAAAGTCGATTCTATTTTTTAAGGAGTTCTTTAGAAAATATGTATGCAACATTTTTTTTACTACACGTGCATGATCTAAGATAAGGGGTTACATATTATGTGGTCACAAAAAGTTTCCTTAAATTTCACTTGTTTTTTATGTTTTATTGTGAAGTTAATAACGTTTAATAAAGTTTTTGCGTATTCTAACCTAAAATCGGTTGTTGGAGATTGCATCATACTTTTTGAAATTGATGTGGCCACCTCTCCCGCTTCTTCCGTGCATTTGGGATAGATGGCCTTAATTTTCAAGGGAGTGATGGCCATAATATTTTGAAGTGGTATTTTAGCTTCACCGCTTGTATACTAATACGTAAGCTCACGCCTCTCTCTCAGAGGGGTAAGCAGAGGTTTTTAATGTCTATTTGCAACGACACTGGTATTTATCTTTTGCTTCCTTAACATTCATTGTCTTTCTCGCCACTTAGATCAAATTGTTTTTACAGATGCCAAAAAACTACGTTCGAAAAGCGATGTCTGCCAGAGGTACGTGGGATGAAGCAGACTTAAAAAGGCTATAGAGGAAGTAAATAAACAGACAATGTCTGTATATAAAGCATCGATTATATATGGTATACCCAGAAAAACTTTGGAAAGAAGGGTCAAGTTAACCAAAAATACTAAGGGGCCAATGGGTCCATCTTGTACATTTCAACTTCCACATTTTGAGCTACAGGTGTTTATCCTTTAAATCCAGGAGCTATATCTGAGTTTGCATCTGGTAGAAACACTGAACCATCTGATGAAAGTCACCAGAATGACCATAACAAGACGGGATCACATCAACCGAACTATCATCTAACAAACCCACACCGCCTAGAGTATTGAATGAAGTGTCACCTTTACCTAATAAAATTAATGAAGTCCGCAAAGGTGCGAAGCAGATAAGCATTCTTTTGACATCCAAAGACCATATTGAAAAACGAAAATAAAAGAAAAAGGAAAGGCAGCAAAGGGAGATAAATGTAAGACACCGCGGATTGTAAAACAAGAAGAAAATATTGATAAAACTGAGAAAAAAAGACTTAGAAAACGTAAAACTATTCGTTGAATCTCAGAAAGCAGTTGCGAAGAAACACCAATAGATTTTCGCGATTCTTCTAGGAGTGAAGTAGACGAAAATGAAGTGGACAACTGCCGAGGCTGTGGTGAGAACTTATTATAAGACAGAACTAGTCGAAGATTGGTTAAAATGTAATATATGCAACCTGTGGGTGCACGAAAACTGCACAGAGTTTGAAGACATGTGCTCAAACTGCGGAAATAAAGAAAAAGAGAAGGTTAGAGTCAGGAAGGGCAAAGGAAAAGGCAGAAAAAGTACTGGCCATCTCCCCCCGAGCCCTGTGGCCATCACTCCCCGACACTCGGGGTGAGATGACCAGTCGTATTTTTTTTAACCTTAAATATTTCTATGTTATGTTGATTGAAAGAATGTGTACAATTAAGATTTGATAAGAAATATAAATATTGTTTTGTTTATGATTAAAATGGTTGTTTTATGGTACTTAGTTTCCTGGCTATAGATCTTTAATGTTAGTAGTGCCATCTCCCTCGGATTTACCTTATATAACATAATTCGATCACGGAATAGACATAGTTCATTGAGTGATTTGCGGTAGAAAGTTATAAGTGTCTGCTTTTATGATAATATCGAATATGCATAAAAATACAAGTTTTTAATTTATAATAATAACTTGACACATCTCACACACGGCCTTTCTGATCCAAAAAAATTACTCACAATTACCTTAGTACTTCGTAAGCCTGCTAAAGCCAAGGGGGGCCATCTGGCCTCCCCTGCCCCCTCCTCGGTACACCCATGCCTGCATAATTTATTATGTATATATATAAAGCTCATATTGTTTGGTTGCTGATTGGTCTGATGGGAAAGCGCATCCACTCTCAAAAACTTATACTGGTGTAGTGTTGTATAACTGCTGATAAGTGAAATCGGAACATTATTTTTTCTAGGAGGGTATTAGACCGCCCGAGCAACATAGAAATTTATATATTATTTTAAATTAGGAACATTTTTAAAAAGTACAACAGCTAAGACCAATCCATAGATTAAGGAAAGTCTTATTTTTTCTAGGAGGGTATTTGATCGCCCGAGCAACATAGAAATTTCAATTTTTTTTTTAATTATCAACATTTTTAAAAAGTACAGCAGCTAAGAACAATCACATCATAGATTAAGGAAAGTCTGTTTCCAATTGGCCGACCGACTTACAAAATAGGTTGTCGGACAAGAGTGTCTAATAACATTTTTTTAAGCTAATACTTGTTATCAACAGTATGTAGAATATAATTATGAGCTTTACTCTACTTTAAATTTAAACTTAATTTGTATTAAGAACTTCAGGATCAGCAGTCAAAGCGCAACCCATTAAAGTAACTTTAAAAGCACTTACCTTCATCAGTCAATTAAACTTTTCCTACAGGTGAATAACTTTTGACTTTATGTTGATCGCTTAAACTCATTTTTTCAAAGAATAAGCTATCAACCTAACTTAGGTTGATAACTTTTGAAGGAGCCAAACAAATGTATTAAATTTTATACTGCGACTACTAGGATTATTTTTTATTTAAAAACTTGTGGTTTTTATCCAACTTTTATTTATTTTTTATTTATTAATTTAAAAATCATACGCATTATAATTATTTTAGACACATCTGACCCAACTAAAGAAACTGCATCTCTTTCTCGTAATCAGATCAAAAACATAAATGTGAATGTTATGGCAACCTTGTTCACACAGTTTCACAAATCAGAGTTTATGTCAATTTTGAGCGCTCTTTTAACAATTACGTTGTTAATTTTATTGTTAACTTCAAACTTACACAGCGATATAAATAATTATACACACTGAAAAAATATCAGTAAGTAATTGAGAAAAAGTAGTTATCAAATAAGTTATATCATAAGGTTGTCTGAAAGAAATCGCCGTGAGTGATAAGACCGCCAAGTATTTAAGTAGTTTACACCTGAACGTTTCTAATATTTTTGTATGTATTTTACTCAAAAGGTGTACAATGAAAAGATAAGTATATAAATAAATAACAAATCGTAAAATAAAATGAAAATTAATACACAGCGGAGAGACGGTTAATTGTATATCAACAATGGGGGACAATAGGGTTTCGTGAAAAGTTTTGTATGCGAAGCCTTTGTTAATTGTTATACATATTCAACGATACCATGAACCCGTTGACAAAATTTATATTCACTTAAAAATCCGGAAGGGCCGATATTAAACCGCGTCAATACAATAAATCGTCAAATAGTTGTAAAACTTATAAAAAGCAAAAGCTAAATGAAATAAAATGTAGGTGAAGGTCAATCAAAATATTAAACTTCAGTTCCGTGTAATGTTGGTAGCTGTTTGCTACGCAGATCGACAGATTTTTTTTTTTAAATTGACACGACGTATGTAACTGTCTATACGGTAGATAACTTTCAATGATAAGAGTTGGCGAAGTAAGAAAGGTCATTACAACAAGCAAACATTCTTTAGAACTGGTGTCTGATATCCACTTATTGGAGTAGAAAAAGAAGAGGAAAATTGGTATTTAACTAATTAATTTAACATTTAGGTTTAACAGGTTATTGTAAATCTTTCCTAATATTATAAATGCGAAAGTAACTCTGGCTGTCTGTCTATCTGTCGCCCTTTCACGCCAAAACTACTGAACCGATTTAAATGAACTTTGGTACACAGATAGTCTAGACCCTGAGAAAGGACATAGGCTAGTTTTTAATGAGAAGAAAGGGGTGTAAGAGGTTGAAAGGTGGGGATGAAAAGTTGTATGGAAGTATCGTCATATATAGAGCTAGGAGCTTGAAACTAATTTTTTAGGCTGTTGATTCGATATAAATACACTATTCCACGCTGACGAAGTCGACGGACGGACGAATTATATAGTACAAAAAGTATCAGTGAATAGTTGCGGATGGATCCTGGGGCGTAAAAATGTATAAATCTGTGAACGTACGAATACCTTATGAAAAACGTCAAAGGTAATAAACGAGACAAAAGTCAACATCCGAGGCCGATCATAAATAAAATCGTACTTTATACACAAAATAGCCTTTGATTATATAAGGTATACAATCAAAGAAAATAGCGTATAAAAACAATAACGGTGGTAGCAATTGTATTAGGGAGCTAGTGCACTGGGTGGAGTTCGACCCTACCAGGTATACCTTTTTTATGGAATAATGGGCAAACGAGCAGACTGGTCACCTGATGGTAAGTTGCTATCGCCGCCCATGGGCACCTGCTACTCAAGAGTCACAAGTGCGTTGCCGGCTTTAAGGTGGGAGTAGGGGAAAAGATAGGGAGAGGGATGGGTTAGGGCCTCCGGTAACCTCACTCACTCAGTGAAATACAATGTAAGCATTGCTTAACTGCCGGTTTTCTGTGAGGCTGTGGTATCACTCCAGTCTAGCTAGCCCATACGTGCCGAAACATGCCTCTCCCACAGTTAAATTTATATATTTTTATATGTAATGCGCTTCAAAAAATATATTGCGAAAGATTAAATGGGTTTTGACAATATTTCTTTTTGCTTTCGAATCAATTTGAAAATTCTAAGCGGCGCCGGCGGTAGCGTAATGGCTACGCCGTCGGACTTGCGATCAAGTGGTTGCGGGTTCGAACCCCACCCAGTGCACTACCGACGTGAACCCACTCCTAACAAAATCAAATGACTGTAAGCTAATTAGCTTAACTGGGTTAACAAGAATACCAGTAACGTGTGACCCACATTGCTGGTGTTCTAAAAAAACGTACGTACTCTTATCTACGTTTGTACGTTAAAGTAAATATGAATATATTATTTCTATTTATTTCATTAAGGCCTGTTCAATTCTAATAGCGTTCGAAGTTCATAGTGATTAACGTAAACCTTTGATAAAACATATATAGAATGTATCTTTTTCTTATAAATGATTCACTGCATGTTGGCTTCTGTTGATTCACACTAATATATTGCAACTTAGACGAAGTGTACGTAAGTGGACTTAAAATTTACCATATATTATCTTAAAACGTATATTTCACATTTCTGCATGGTTGCAGTAAGTACAAATGTATATAAAACATATTTTACTAGGAAGTTCGTAGGCAGTTGTGGGGTGTGTGGGTACATCAGACAATGTGCTGACTCGCTGTTGTCAGAATTGTTTACGCTCGACAAAAGTTAGCCTTTCACGGCCCCACCGAGGGTGACCGATTAATCATTTTGGAAGCTCCCAGTTAAATTTCAAATTTATGTATTTGTTTGACGACATCCTTGTTACATCAATCAGAAACTTAATCTTCGGACTTTTAAGACTATTGAACGATTATCTTTCAGTATTTTTAATAATTCACTGTTTGACTGTAGTATCATAATTGTTACACGTCTGACGTCAGCGTTCATAGAGGCCTGCCATGAACAATAATTTTAATATAACAAGGTTAGATACAAACAACTTGCTTTATATAAATACTAGAAATAAATAAAGCTGGGATTCGATTTATAAAATGTTATGTGACTGTGTGAGGTAATCTAACATCTGTGTATTATGGTCTTATTTTTATGAGTTTATAATATGGAAGCTGCAGGAGTAATATTAACACATATCTTTTTAAAATGTGGGTGTTAATAAAGAGACGCTATTACATGATGTTTAGAAGTTAAAACAAACAAACAAACATTAAATTTCTAAGAATTTTCTGACCATATCTACTAAAAATAATGATGTTATCATCTACCTACAAAAGGTATGTCCAGAAAGTTTCTGGAAAGTAAAAAGCAGCGATGTGGTAAAATTTGTAATGGCTGAACAGTACCGATTGAAGATAACAATTATAATAATGTACCGACATATGTAATATATGCACCTAAGCGTAAGCGCCCTATAATAGTAAATAGATGCCGAAGTACATAGGCACTATTGCGCACACTAATTGCGTAGGCGCTTCAACAAATAGAGTGATGGTTTCCGAACTTTCACTCGTAATATAAACATTGTTGAAACGTGATCAAACGAATTTGAAGCGCTGATTGATATTCTTGTAACATCAATCAGAAACTTAATCTTCAGAATTTTAAGACTACTAAACAACTGTCTTTGAATATTTTTTCCAATTCACCGTTTGACTGTGTTGTCACTTAACGTTTTGTAAAGCCAATATGAGATGGTTCCACTGAATTTTTTTACGAAGAGGAACATGATATTTGTATTTTGGTTTTATATGAGATCAAGAAGTTTTATTCCGCAGCAATTTCCTTTTTCTTTCTGAAGAGTTCTCGGCCTTCTCGTGCTACTGCTTACACCCCCCCCATTCATCCGTATAAGCAATATCCTTTTCCTTCCATTGGCTACCTTTCAAATTTTCCCATCTTTAATAGGGTAGATGACTGTCCAATCAAAGAAGTGTCTTTTTAATAAACGTCAAACCTGTAGGTTCGGTACATTTTTGTATGAAATACTAAGGTTTGATGTAACGCCTTACTGCTGTCAAATCATTCAATTTTAATGTTAATTTGACGATTATACAATACATTAAAACGTTAAAATAAAACTGGACGACAATTTTAACAATATTTTAAGTTATTTTATTGACGGACTTAGCGAAACAATTTATTTTGTACGTAGGCATCTAACCAATTCTCAAAGTGCCTGAATGGTAGCAATAGGCTTGCCCCCTATTACGGGACTACCTACCCCTTCGGGGATAAAGGTGTAAATGCATGTCTTCACAAGTCAGGTATAAGTTGTTAGTTCATAACTTTCGTCGATTTGTCTCCGAAATCCACTAATACATACTTCGTTTAGAATTGTAATACCGGAGAATAAATGAAATGTACATTTATCCATCAAATTTTAATATGTATAAAAATATGACAGTAATGGTGACATTTTCTGACATAACCGTCGATGGGTTAGAATGCGAGTAATAAAACTAAGTGAATTGAATTGAAATGACTTATTCAGTGATAAAATAGAGAAGTTGACTGTAAATTTACTGAGACGTCAAAACTAAAGGCTCTCTAATAAACAAAATTACCTTACAACAATTAATTCAATGTGCTTAAATATGCCATTTAAAAATAAAAAAATGAATGAAATGAAATGAATGAAATTGTCGCTGTTGGGTTTATATCACACAGTGTCTAAAAATAATAAATGTATTATTATTTTTTAGACACTGTGTTCCTATTCTAAAAAAATAAATATTTGAATCTGTTCGCAAATGGCAAGGATCTCGTAATATATAAACATAAATAAATCTATCCAATTGATAATCTTCTTTTTTATTATAGGCAGTTTAAAACATGTTAAATGTCAAGTGTTCTTAATCCATTCTGAATAGTATTTTCTAATACTAATGAATTGGTTTGGTGAAATTGTAAATATAGGAAAAAGCAAAGTGCAAGTTCTATTGTGAGGGGAGAAACCGTTTTATATAATAATTTAGTAGCATGTTGGTATAATAATTTTATAAGTTAAAATGTTTATTTCGTATCAACATAAATTATTTAATCATTATACCTATGATTTTATTCAAAGCCACCTTTGTCCTTGGTACAATCCTACAATGATCCCCCCCAGATTCAAGGTATTCGTAATTTTTTCTAGAAAGATCGATGTATTTTTTAAAATTTTCTAAGAGTTCACGAGTCCACATGATCAGTTTAAATTTTCAGCAAATACTCACGTACAGTAATTACATATATTTCGAAATGCAAGACAATAAATTTTCTTATCATTATAATACATGCATTGTTAGTTTAAATTAAAATAAAATCTGAACACGCACAAATAAGACACATGAAAGTGGCACAAGACTCGTCCGTCGTAGATTAATTCGTCCCGTATGGCCAAGTTTTTATTCCAATTAGTAAAGAAATTTTGCAACATTATGCTATCCACCACATCATACACATCGTAGTACACCATAGAAAAACAAGTTCAGAATTTGTCTCATCTACAACCTTTATCTTCTACAGGTATTTGAACTACGGCTCTTGCTAACAAGGACAATGTAAATATCTCAGTATTAAAATTTAAATTAAACGCAGCCTGGACAGCCTATAAAAAATTTATCGCTATGATTATGTTCAATGTGTTAGTCAGAGTTAGAAAGTCACTATCTAGCTAGCTACTTACCTTCTAAGTGGCACCCTGTCTGGTCGCTCACTAAAGCTTCTACCAGGCTGTGATGTATGTTGTGACGGTAGTAGTAATAAAAAGTAATGGATTTCGCCCCTTAGGTAAAAACTAAAAGAACGACTTAACAAGTCTAGACTTATCAGTGGCGACGAGACGAGACGAAGGACAACTGGAGGTCATACGTGGAAAGGCTGGAACAATATTTTGTAGCTAATGTTGTGAAAGGAGCAATAAAAGTGGCTACATTAATTACAGTCATAGGTAGTGACGCTTATGACTTGATGGTGAATCTGTGTACACCTGAGCCTACAAAAACGTTAGTCAGTTAGTAAACGTTATGCAAAATCATTTGCAACCACAAGCAAAGCGTTATATAAATTACAACAACGTAAACAGAGTAAAGACGAGACAATTACCGAGTATGTGGCGGAACTGAAAAAGTTATCGAAAACCTGCAATTTTAGTGAGTCATTACGTGATAACTTTAAATATCAGTTAGTGTGAAGCCTACATAGCGAGGCAATTAAACAGTGGTTATTTGCAGAGGACGATTCACAACTTTCATTTGAAAAGGTATATTATAAGTTAGCGGTGACAATGGAGGGAAACCGGCATCTGTGCAGCAAGCCACAGATAAGATAATAGTTAACCAAGCTACGGTAGGACTCAGGCAGGAAATTATAAACAGTACAGTAACCGCGGAGTAACAGCACCGCCAGCGGAGGGGTCGGGGGGCGCCATTTGACATTATATGTGCTGCGATATTTACTGTTCTTACACTAGGTAATAATTAATGATTAATTTAATTACTTTATAGTTTCATTTATACTTATCTGTACATCTATTTAACTATTCAATACTTCATTACAGCTATAAGTTTAAGTTTATAGTTGTAATGAGCACACTCTTCTTTAGGGATCTCTTCTACGCCTTTTTCAAACGCATCCATGGCATCTTCAGGGTTCATAAAACGAATTACTCTGAGTTTATCTTTTATTTTTGGAAATGAATAAAAGTCACAAGACGTCAGGTTGGGACTTTAAGGATGGCCCATTAGCTCCACACCTTCGATAGACAAATAATCGATAGTCCGTCTGGCATAGTGAGTTGGAGCGTTGTCGTGGTGGAGGAGGATCCTGCTTCTTGGGCACTGCTGTCTAACGTTTTCCAAGACAACTGGTAGACAATGAATGACACACCAATCTGCAGTCCTTTTATCTTCTAGAATGATTGTTGCGAAATGATCCGTTCTTCCAAAGAATGAGGCAATCATCTTTTTCTCTTGACTTCTGCCCTTCTTTACTTTTGTCGGCAAATATTCAAATGGAAACATCCATTGCGCAGATTGTCTTTTGGGTTTGGGTTCGTAACAATATATCCAGCTTTTATCATCTGTGATGATGTCATATACAGCATTCGGGTCACCTCCGTCATACTTTTCAAGCATTGCAAGGCAAACGACGGCGTTTCTGATCTTCCGTCAAATTGTGGCTGACGCCTAAATGTTCACGTAAGCCTTTTTGTACTTGACTCATACCAATGTCTAAACTTGCCCGAATCTATTGATATTTCACCCTTCTATTAACTTCTCTCATTCGCCACATAGCACTCACGTTATCTTCAGTAGTCGCCGTAGAAGGACGTTCTCGAGAATCATCAGTGAGTTTGCTTCGACCACGTTTAAGCTCATTAAACCAGTTGTAAACAGTGACACGAGATGGGGCTTCGTAATGAAACGCCAATCGAAGTCTATCGTAACATTGTTGTTGAGTAAGACCGCAACGAAAGTCGTAATAAATCATTGAGTGATAAATTTCTCTAGGTAAATCTATTTCGACGCAGACACTTTTTACATTGCCGCCAATTTGTAAAAACAAATGACACAAAAAATCATTAAACATCTACAGATTCACAATGTTGAATTTGAAATTTAAAAAAATTTTTCGTCGCCTGCTTTTCTTACTGGCCTATTCTAAAAACTTTCAGTGTGAGCCACGTATATATTGATAGTTTTTTATTTATATTGTTGTATAACTTTGTTCTCAGAACTTTCTGTTATCTACGTGCGAAAGATGTTCTACACGTAAAGGGTTGGCAAACAAGTGCACAGTCAGTTGCGAATGGTGCAGAAGTAAGATACGGAGTATAAATATTTGCCTTACTGTTAAAACCTGACATTCTTGGTATAATTTTGCTGTAGGATAGATACGGGGCTTGTAGTTCATTATTTTGAGTATTAACCGTTGTGCTCTCTCTAATTGTAGAAACTTCGTTTTATAGGATCCACCCTACACTGAAATACAATATAAACACTTCGCATGACCTCCTCGCTTTCCAAAGTACGCAGATTTTTAAATATATAATTTAGGGTAGTCGTCTCCCACGTGCAGTTAGAGTTTCAACTTGTGGCTACCAATCGAGCCGTTCACCAATAATCACACCAATATGTCATGTGTTGCTAATATTGGTAATAGTGCAGCAATGAGCAAATCATATTTTCGCATTCGATTGTTGATATTAATTTCAACTTCATGCGTCCACGGGTACCTGAGAAAAAGGGTTTTGGTAGGCAGACAGACAGACAGTCAGAGAATAAAGTGATTTTTTCCTTTTTACCATAAAAACCTTTTTTTTTGCCGAATCAGTATCATATTTAGGTTATGTCATAAGTACATGTCCCGCTAAAATAGCCGCCATTAAGAACGCCACAACTCCAAAGAGCTCAAGTCATTTTTGGGACTAGTTATGTATGTATTATGCAAAGTTCCTACCCAACATACATACTTTACTAGAACCATTGTACCCGTTGTTAAAGAAAAATAATACGAACGAGCGGTTAGTAAAGTTAATTTTTTGTTGATTTCGAGTGAAATTTTCGCGCTTTACTCACTGGATTTGCCAGTACTATTGACCACAGATGCTAGTTCGGTCGGAATGGCCGCCGTTATCTCTCATGTAATGCCAGCGGGAGGTAATAAACCTTACGAGAAGGAAAGACTCATCGCGTACGAGTCACGTTCCCTAAATGCAGTGGATCGAGGTTATGCACAAATTGAAAAAGAGACTTTGGCGATAGTGTATGATGTGCGTAAATTCCACCAACACTGATTGATCACAAGTCGTTGGTCTGTATTTTCGGAGATAAGACAGGCATTCCAGTTACGGCACCGAGTAGAATGAAATGATGGGTGGTTTTGCTTTCAGGATATAATTACGATATCGAATATGTACCCAAAAATAAAAATGGAGTGGATGGGCTATCGAGGTTACCATTGCAGTCGAGTGGTAGGATGAACAATGATGATAAAATCTATCAAAATTTTGTACAATTTTTTTTTGCCGATTACTAGAGACGTTTTAAGTAAGCGCAACGGTATCAGATAGTGTGTTGCGAAACATAGTTTTATTTCTAAAATCAGTTGGCCGGCTAAATGTAAAGAGGACGAAATAAGACCATACTGGGTAAGGCGAACACAGTTGTACCTAGACATGGTAGTATGGAGTACCGACAACATTAAGGGAATTCATTCTTAAATAGCTACACGTAAGTTATTTAGGTATACTTAAGATGTAATCGATTGCGCGCAGTTACGTATGGTGGCCAGGTATATATGTAGATATAGAACGAATGTGCAAGCAATGTATCGAAGAAAGTGTAGCGCCACCAAAGGCAATTATTAAATCATGGTCTTATATTACAGAACCATGGAGAAGAATATTCAACGATTGTTTCGTCCATAACGATAAAGAAAAAACTGTCTACTTGATGCTGTCATATTTGTGTAGTAGATAAACTAAACTTCAGTTATAACTATTTCCACAAAGCCACAATCCAAAAGTTGAAGTTGAAATTATAACTATTTAATAAATTAGTTTATAATATCTCATTAACAATTCGTAAATAATAAAAGTATCTATATTATTTTCTTATTTCTAAGTTCCTTTCTAGGAAAAAGGCATTTGTAATGCACATGTTGTGACAACAACGTGCATAGTTTATGTCTTTGTTTAACTGTATGCCACAATAACGTCATTATTAGCGCCATCTGTTGAATAAATAATAAATCGAAATCAATATTAGACGTCATAATCAACAATGCCTTCTACTTTACCCTTCCCACCATTTTCCGCTTGACACCGACAGTCTGAAAATTTGCCCCCCGGAGGCAGACGTGCGCGTATTTGCATATTTTTATACGAAGCTGGCTGGCTGGCTGAAGATAAAGAAGAAGAAGACGAAGACAGCCGAAAATATATCAGGTCAGTGGTCCGCCTTGCTCCGCTTTGCTACCCCGTACCGTGGTATGTTCGGCGCATAAATATATAGGTGGCATAGGTGGCGTCTTCAACTTAGTTGGTCCTATTCAAACCGGATCCGGATCTATTGGAATCATGTAGCAGGATGATATTATTAAAATAACATTTATTTTGTGATTACCGCATATAATAGCCTAGTCTACCTTTTTTTTAATATTAGGTACTAGCAGCGCTCCGCAGTCTCACCCGCGTAAGTCCCGATCCCGTGGAAATATCGGGATAAAAGTAGCCTATGCGTTAATCCAGGACTCAAGCTATCTACATACCAAGTTTCATCGCAATCGGTTCAGTGGTTTTTGCGTGAAAGAGTAACAAACATTCATCCATCCATCCATCCATTCATCCAAACTTTCACATTTATAATATTGGTGAGATAGTGGGATTACGTCGGTCGCGTCACTACCACCATGCTGTCAAATCATGTAATCCACCCCATAATACACTAACTCTTTATTATTTCTGCGTTACTTTAATAAAATAGAATGAACGGCTATTCTATTTATATATCGCTTTTGTTAACTAAATGTACTTAATTTTCCGCTTTAAGTATATTGTTACTTTTATACATATTTTAATTACCCCGCAGAATTAAACTTCTAAACTTCCTATTTATTTTTCTCTATTAAAATGATCACTCACTGGATAAGTGCAACCAACTATTAGAAATTGACCCGCATTCTACCCCTAAGTTCAATGCCATGAATGCGGCCGAACAATTATATGGATGTATGACTGGAACCTGGGAACATGCATCAGGAACAGCCTCGGCAGGTTCGGCTCCTGTTGTGTCTAGCAAGCGTCACCCACCAATCGAATTAACTACGCTAGTTTCAAATCTACAGTTCACAACAATCCATCATTAACCGTACCCGAAAGCAGTCATCAGTAGCTTAATGTCATATGCAGGAAACGACAATATTTTATTTCAAACTTTGATAGATAAATATGAAGACAAACGTAATTAGCTTGTACCTATTTGAATCAGTTATTGGCTTTTAAACCTGTATGGTGTGCTTCAGCAAATCATTTTGAGTATTTCAGTGACAGATTTGTTACAGCTGTTAAGGCCTTAAATTACTTAAAAATAGATAACGTAAGTGATTTATTAATTTTACAAAGCGCACTTAGAAAACTAGATTCTGATTAAACTTTCATCCCTATCACTTGGATAATTGGCAATCCACTATGCGGTTCTTCAGAAACTTTTTGCCTCGCACAACCAATCGCCAAAATTATCGCCTACGGTATTTCCAGACCAATACAACTTTCAAACTTTCAAGAAAAGAAAGGTTAAAACGGGTACGTGGGTACGCCTACGTCCCACCTTTAAAGCTGGCAACGCACTTGTGTCTCTTGAGCTGCAGGTGGGCATGGGCGGCTGTAGTCACTTACCATTAGGTGACCCGTCTGCTCGTTTGCCCTTATTCCATAAAAAAACTTAGGTCTTACTGAATGTTTCTGGATTCTGATAAATAAGACCAGATATTAGATTTATGATACAATTATGACACAATTGATATATTTTTGCATTCGCTGGAACTATTTTAAAAAGCAATTGGACTAGTCTTCCTCTATCCAACGGCTTGGTGAAACGCATTTACCTCCTAAGAAGCTTACGGTTACAGCTGTTACGATGAAAAATTCGTCGATGTTGACACAAGAAACTAGAGTTACGAGTAATTTTTGTTTACTTTAAGCGATTTTTAGTCTAAGCGCTAACGGATAGAGTTGATATTTCTATTTCTAATTTTAAAATAATAAATTCGGAAGCAATTTAAGGTTTCGCAGTCAACTTCACAGTAGCTTTATTTCGAGAAATCTTCAGTTGAGACGCGGATGTCGAACAAAGCCGCCATTGTTTACATCTATTGTTTATTTAAAAATTCAGTTATTGTGTTTCTTTTGTTGTAATAGTGTTATATACCATTCGAATCTGTTTTTTAAGTTGTTTGTGAATGTAATTTCATTATTAGTAAAGCAATCAGTAAAATGACAGAAAAGTTACATTTAAAGTGTTGGCTGACTTTGGTCGCCGAGTCGTGGCTTAGTGGTAGTAGGTTAGCACATTAGAAAGTTAAGTAATACTAGCCAGGTCAGTCTTAGGATGGGTGACCATTCTTAACACATCGAGACCCCTCCGTGCCTCGGAGATCACATTAAGCCGGCAGTCCCGGTTGCCATACGAACATCTGTGGCATTCGTTACGTGTAGTTGGAGCTCTAAAAAGTCCGACAACCTGGTCTAACTACAGAACTTCGATATCGCCTAGTACTTGGGCTGTGAAGGTCTGATGGCAATCGCTTAACGTAAAATATCGAAGTTCGGCCGTATCGTAGTTAGACTGAAAGCCGACCTCAACTTAGTTGCGAAAAGGCGCGGAAGATGGTTGACTTTGGTCGCCATTACGTATTTTGTCTTATGTATTATTGATAAAATGCAATTAGTTTCGTGAATATGTGTTTTTATAATGATTATTTGGTTATTAATCTTTAGTATTAGACATATATTACGTTAAAATAAGTGTGAATGATAACGGGCAAAGGCAAAAAGGGAGACCTCAGGTGAGTCCATTGTGACATCACACAAAATGTGTCTTTTTTTATTAAACGCTTGGCTCCATGAACCTAAAACTAAACTATATTATTAATTAAATGATTTATGTTTATTTGTATATATTTCTATATAAAACTTAACTTTATTAATTAACCTATAACTTAGGTACGTATATATATTTTTATTCTAGGTCTAATAGCTAACAAGCTATATTTTTTTTTAATTCTTCGAAGAATTTTAGTCGTCAAATACCCTGCAACCGCTGAATATTTTGCTCCGGCTTTGTTTTTTTTTACCATATTATCCTGTGTTTAGGCATTTATTTTGGGTTAAACTGCTGAGATAACTAAATTACTTTGCCGTAAAAGTGTTTTTTCTCCGGATCCCATGAAGAACATGGGACTCATCGTCACCAAATTCGCATGGTAACGAAATCAGTTCATATTTGACGGAAATCTGAGGTAACAAATAAAAAAAATCACTGCATAAACGTTACTGTAAAAAAAAACAGTCAGTCGTAGGACTGAACGTCAGAAGTGAAAACATAACTTCACAATGTATTTGCATGTACATACACACACACATCTGTATATATATAATTAGGTTAAAAATAAAAAGTAGGAAATAACATATATTATCTAAATGTATACATGTACGTATGTATACGTGTACACTGGAAGTTCTGCGCTCCTGGCCGCTCATAAATGTTTGAATTTCGAATGTTATATTTTTTTTAATATAAGAAACTCGGCTTCGTCTTACGAATTTTCGATCAGGGTCACGTGTCCTGACGCGAGTTTAAAATTTTTCACACATCCCAAAAAGTGCACAACGCCGCTAAAGAAGTTTTCACTTCAAAAATCGATTCATGATGCAATTGTCGCCAACAGTCAAAAAAAAATATTTTGTTAAAGATGCAGCGAAAGCTGTTTATGACAATATTTCTTTATAATGTGAAATATAGTCCGGCAGTTTTCTAACAGCGGGATATAGTATATAGCAAAGTCAAGGAACTAAAATACCTAAATTTTGGATTACCACGCATTTTTATTTTTGAATAAATAGTAAAAATAATGCGCTAATAAGAATTTCGATACCCGCAGTCTCGACAAGTGCGGCGTCATTTTTTAAACTATTTAATGAAAAAAAGCCCTTTTTTTACATTTCACATCTCGTTTCCAGTACGTTTTACGTCATATGTGCTCAAAGCATTTTGTTCTCCATTAAATTACCTACAAAATTATACCTGTTCAAAGCCACAAAAGACTTTTGTTTAACAGCAAATGAAGGTCAAAGTTAAAAAAGAGCGTTCTTTTTGTAACGTATGCAGAAGTTTGCAACTTTCTTAAAATTGTAGCTTGTGATAATACTAAAAAGTGCTATAAATTTCAGCTAGATCGATCTTAAACTTTTAAAATTATTAACGATCATTTTATTTTTTTAGCCTTAATTGCAAAATGTGCCATTTTGTTTCTAAACTACTAAAACTAGTCGGAGCAGCTTAGAAAATTCAAAAAACCGTTTAAGTTTATGAGCCCGTTAGAATTCTTAAGAAATATCCATTTTAACTAATTTTTATAACGATATTTTGAGGTATACCTTTCTTCAAAGTTTTTAACGCTTAGTCACGCGATATTTTTTTGGCTTATATCAATACCATACATTTACTTTTCTATTCTAGTGTAGTTATAGAAAATGAAGAGCCACTTGTCTTGGCCTGAAGGGGAGGGCAATAGGAATTAAAAAATTGTATATCAATAATATAACTTCCTCGACATATGGCGTATTAAAACACTTTACGGATTTAAACATTTTATATGCAAAATGATGGGTCCATTTTCTTGAAATGATTTTATAATCACTATTATTAGATTGTAGCACAGTGGTTTTTAGACCCAAACAAAGCATAGCGGCAGTGGGTAGCGTACATAGCACGCAAAACAGATGGCCAATGATGCCGATAAGTCCACTAACAAGATGGACAGAGGACCCTGTAAAGATTGCAAGTCATCGGTGGATGCAGGCCGCTTCTAACCGGTCTTGAACCCCGAACTTCAACTTTTAGGCAACGAATGGTTACACCATTATAGTTTCAATATTCTGAGCGTTAATAGCGGTGGCTACCATTGTTGACTTTATTGCGGAATCATAAAAATATTTAACTGCTTTCACGTTTTATGTCATTTTTATCTCACATTAAATATTGAATTATAGTCCTTGATTTAAACATATCAAGTTTATCACGTATTTTCTGTTAAATTGATCTTGTTTCAACAACGTGTATAAAAATATAATTAAAATTAGTACTTACTTTTAAATTCATCGCCTCCTGCGGCTTGTAGGACTTCTTTTGATGAACGCTTTTTTACACAACTAAGGTATGAAAAAAGCTCCTGGCTCTCCTGATGGTTAGCTGTTACAAGTGCATATGTACACTTACAATATAGACGGTGCAAAGAGGGGTTGACCCAGGAAAAAAATGCTAACCGCGATGTTTCTTAAAAATTGGGTCATCATCGGTCTTTAGCAGATGATTTATGGAGTAATATCAAGTAGACATCTGTTTTGGTGGCTGTAAAGACCAATACGGGAACGACACATCCTACCACAAGCATGATAAGAGAAATTTGCGGTTGATGACGTTAAGCCGCCTTGATGTCGTTTTTGTCTCTTGTCTCTTGCAAAACTTGCGCCCCCCCGCAACAATTCATCGCCATTCCGTTCACTTCTCAGCAAACATTAAAAGCAGTCATGCCTCTCTTGGCGTAATCTTTAAAGCGGGTCAATGGCCTCCCTACAGGTCTCTTGGCGTTCGCTACTTTGCCCAGAAGAACATGTCGTGGAAGTCGAGAAGGTTCTTCCTGTGCACATGCTCTGCCAACGCATGCGACTCTATTTCAGAAGGGCGGTCAAGGTAGGCAGCTGTGCTGTTTCTAAAACCTTCTGATTTGTCACTCTGTCTTGCCATGACAATCCCAGGATCTTCCAGCCAACGCATGTAGAAGGAGTTTAGAAGGGAGGAGGAGCAGGAGCTCTAATTTCGCATACGTCGTCCAGGTCTCGTACACGAGTATGCTTACTATGGAAGCCTGAAAGACTAACATCTTGGTCTTAGTGGTCAATATTTGTTCTGCCATGTGTCAATCTCTGCATTTAGCGAGAGGTAGTCCATGACGGTGGACCCCGGGTAGCAAAAACGGTCAACCACCTTCAACAGCCTCCCAGGGACCATAGAACTAACTTGTGCCAGCACAACTATCTTTTTCGAATTTATGGACATGGCAAACAGAGAACAGACCCAATAAAATTGATCCACCATTCTTTGGAGCCCCGTTTCGGAGTTTGCAACAAAAGTAACGACATCGGCAAAGAGAAGGATGTCGACGAAAAGATCCTCGCTGTTTCTTTTGGACTTGAGAAGAGAGATGTTAAACATCTTTCCGTCTACCCCCGTGTGCAGAAAAGCTGTACTTAATATGCGCGAGAAATATATGCCAAACAGGGTAGGTGCCAAGACACAGCCCTGTCGCATTCCTCTGGAAACGATAAACGGATCCGATGTTGCCCCATTCAAAACTACAGCACCCATCATGTCTTCGTGGAAGGATTTGACGAGGCTCAGGAATTTAGGCGGACACAGTGCACAAGCCCTTTCTGATGACGGTATCAAAGCTTTGTTAAGGTCAACGAAACTGTATCATTCTCTTCCTTAAGAGTTGTGCTTTCATCCTGTACTTATGACTAATCGATTTTTTAAAGAGGGCCTTGCAAAATGAATTTTCAATTCAAACTAAAAGAAAGGTTATTTGCATTAATCACAAAAGAAGGATTGAAACAAAGATTCTGACGGCTCGTCAATCACAAGCTGCTAATAACTGAAAGTATTTTGATTTTTTAGATATTTTTTTACGAAAACCTTTAAGATGTTTAAAAAAAAAGCTTTGGGTGTTTCATCCCGCTGTGTCTTTAATAATAATAAGAATATTAAATTGTCAGTAAATTCAGAAGCTCACCGTTATTAGCTGATGACGTGTCTAGAGGAATTGTCAAAATTCACAAAAGTCACCCAATCCAGACTAATATTTATTTAAAAAAAAATATTTAGTAATTGCATAGTATATTCTACTATGTACTAGTTAATTAAAAAGAACTTTATCGTTATCGCGTATACTGATACCTACTTGAATGAAATAAATACATTTTCTTTCAAGATGTTTCATAGGCTAGCATCGATGATGGTCTCCCAGTCATCACAATGATATGCGACGCTATATAGACAATGTCAGATATGTATGCACTTCACACAGACGAAGCTGATTTCAGTGATCAAATATATAGGTACGTCGAATGAAACTTCAGGAAAACAAAGGTAACACATGAGCACACGAGACTTCTTCTCTTTAGTTAAGATTTTTTTTTTCTTAGTACTAAATGTAATAGTAGTCAATAGATGTTACTTTTATTATCTTTGAAGTCCATTGAAAATATGTTAGTCCTCCTTGGTTTTTATTCTGGGAATTATAGCAAGTCAACAATGTACATCTACTACTGTAGTGCATTAATCAAAGCGAGAATAAGGTGGTAGATTAGGAGTGCTGGGTGTGCCGTATGGAATCACTTCATTAATGTAATGGGTGGACTGATTTCAACTGTCAGCTCTTAATAGTCAGACTGAACCGAATCCTGAAATATATTACCATCGCCTTATTTTATTTAAACTAACTGCACAATCTTAACTTTGATTTTGATTGATTTTATCATTACTTATATCATAAAGGCGAAAGTTTGTGAAGATGGATGGTTGTTTTGTACTATTTCAAGCAAAAACGGCTCAACGGATCTGGATCAAATTTAGCACAGTATTAGATTATAGTCTGAAATAACACAATGTACCTACGGTACGTGGGAAAAATTTCACCACAATTTCCACGCGAACGACGTCGCCGGCAACAGCTAGTATAATAGATGCCAAGGTGAGTTTGTTTGTTTATTACGCTTTCACGCTTTAATTACTCAACCGATCATCATGAAAATTAAATGTTGAATACTCGTTGGCAAGAATACAGAAAAGAGAGTATCATTCAGAAAAAGTACCGTTCCCAAGGGAATGAAAAATAACTTAAATCCGAACGAAGTAAAAGATTGCTTTAAAATGTAGGAAAGGACTTAAAGATAACTTGTATATTTAAGTGAGATTTGGTACGTGATATAATTCTATATCATCAATATTGTATTAATATCCACAAATAATATAAACTTACATTTTTTTATTGCGTATATTAATTTAATAAATCCAGATAATTACTATTTAGTTGTATATAATTGTAATGAAATTTCCATTATTCTTTATTAATTTTTAATTTTTAATTTTATATTATCAGATTATCAGATAGATTACCATGGTAGTCAGCGGCTTGGCTACAAGCCGCTGACTACCATGGCCAGCTATGTCCGGTTGTGAAACTCAATTGAATTAACATGGGCACAATTAAAATCACATATTGGGAATAATGATAAAAGATTTACAATAGCTGAATTCAAGGAGTTAATTAAAGAAGACTTAATTAGGAGTTAATTAAAGAAATTGTACTGAACACATACAAAAAGGAGAAGATAAAATGATGCAGCTTAGTAGATGCTCTATCAGATACTCCAAAACCGAAGTTCACAATACATGTTTGAGAGAGTCCAGTAGGTATGATGTATCAAGTGAATCATCCGAGTGATAAAATATTAAAAATGGCTTGTCGTATTATTTCTAACCAAACTTTTCGGTTGTGATCAATATAAAAAATATTTAGGTCAGTCATTCGTTTTCCCATCTCTATCTATTGCCTCTGGTTAACAGTACGTCATGTGTGTTTACTAAATATTTTCGACTATGTATAAATTTTATGCCTTTTAATGCTTTTATTCAATAAAAAAAAGGCTTAAGCCGCGAATGACAAATTGAATTAAATATGGCACAAAGATGTGACAGGCGTATTGAAGTGAACGCCGGACATAATATGGAAAATCTGAAATTTTTAATTAAATTTTTACTATTGTTACCATGACTACACAGGTAAGTGAATCATGTAAATGGTGTTATAATTGGGGTTTATTTTTATTGTACTTATTTTGTTCTAAACCAATGTATAATGAACAGCATAATCCAGTATATAATTTCAAGTTATATCTCTTGCGCCACGTTATTTTTTAGAACGATAAATCCTAGTTTCGATCAGTAAAAATTTTGAATAAAGTAGCTCGTATTTATACTGAACCGATCAAACAGGAATTATTTATAGTTGCACTGGCTGAAGGTAATTACTTCACTGTGTGACATCGTATGTTAAAGTCAAGCATGAAATCGTTTTGTTTGGTCATTTACATAATATTTTAATATTTAAAACTCAATGATGTATAAAATTATTAAGATATTAAGATTTGTATATCAGAGTAATTTCTGCTTAGATTAATGCTCTCTTCGTGATTCAACTATCACTAATTTTATTTTTAAATAGCTAAGCAGAGAAGCATCAGGTTTCAATCGATGTTACTTGCCTAATTAAAGTATTTATTTAATAGAGTTAGTAGGTTTGTTTTACCACCATATACAGTTTTGGAACAGTAGGAAAATAGTATATTTCAGTCACAACCAGTGGCGACTCTTAAGTTGGACTATCACTGTTTAAACCAATTAGCAAATTGAAATTCTCCCATAATTAATTTTTTACATTAATTGCGTAATTCAACTAGTATTTTATAAACACTTTTAATGTCTGCAGATTTTTCATACTAAAATTTTCCATAATCGTAGATCTTTATTGAAGTAAATTTTATTTCAGTCCTCTTCATTAAATTCTTGTTAGTATTCAGTTTAACGAAGTTTCTAGATGGTTAGGTAAAATCTATTCTAAGTGGACCTGTATCTGCAATACAATAAGCAATTATGCAAAACACAGCCCTCGGTTATAATTTGCTCATTGTAATTAATAGAGCAATTTCTACTGAAACGTAAATACGAGTACATCATTTAAGTATAGACACAATAACTGTCTAAATAAGTAGGTCAATAAAGATAGATTCTGATAAAGATGATGGTTAACCAATAATACAATAAATATATTTTGTATCACTTTCTTAAAACTCACTTCAAAGCAAATTATATGAATTATTCCTATGGGCTTTGCCTAGAAACCGTATTTAGTGTGACTCACGACAAGGTTGCTGGCGAAGGTAAGGGATAAGCCCTTGTATATCTTTACATCTTACTCACCAGTATCCAAACCTCAGTTCTCTGCAAGGTATTTAAGCACATACAGGCCGCTCATGCATCACCTAGACCAACACTCCTTAATTAATGATCGGCAATATGGCTTTACACCGAAATGGTCAACGTTTGATTATATGGCGTACGCCACTAAACTTTGGGGTGATGCCATGGATAAGCATGGAGGGTCACTGGTTATTCACTTAGACATCGCCAAAGTTTTCAAAAGATTTTTTCACACATTGCTTCTTTCCAAGCTAAACTACTACCACTCAATATACTCCGAATGGATGTGCGCTACAAACTGAACAGTAAAAACTACATCAGGAGTGTCATAAAAGTGGCCTCACGGAGACTGTGTGTCCTGAACAAGGTGAGGCAGTATTTTCACGCAGGAGCATCGGTGTCTTTTGTATAAAACACCGATCCGTTCCTGCGTGGAATACTGTTCTCATCTCTGGAATGGCTTTGCGCAATACCTATTTCAGGCTTTCAGCAGTTTCCAGCGACGTGCTGTCCGCATTATATGGACTCCTGAGGTCACCAACACTCTTAAACCATTACAGTTGCGTAGCAACGTAGCCTTCTCTGCTTCTTTGGCAATATTCTACCGTCACTACCGTGGCGAGTGTTCTGAAGACCTGTTCCAATTGATACCACTCTCTCCTTTAAATCCAGAACAACACGTGGCGGGCTGAGGTGTCAACATTCAAACAATCCCAACAAAAACCAAACAGTTCAGCACCTCCTTTCATGGCCGCACAATTAAAATGTGGAATTCATTACCAGCACACGTGTTCCCTTCGACCTACAACCCCGGGTCTTTCAAGCGGGGTGTGAAAAGACATCTCATCATCCGGATCTCTAATGGTGACCTTCAATCTTTAGACCACAATCTAGCTTTCCATCAGGCGGGTTGAGATTAGAACGACGTGCTATAATAAAAAAAAATCCTCTGCTAGTTATAACTATAGAAGTGCTTTAACTGCTGTCTTCTGTAGGGTAGAGGCCGAAAGGCTCGGACATAAAAAGAAATCTATTGTGGCCTCCCTAGTTATTTATACATTTGAATAAGGTAGTTACAAAATTTGCTCTTTGTGTACCGCAGGTATTAAAACTCTGTTTATTGTCAGTCTGCTTTTCTGCTCGTTTGTGACTGAGTGACTTGATGGGGTTTTGAGTAATACAAATTAACTCATGTCACCCGATTGTCGGATTAAAGAAGGAGAAGGATGATACCTTCAGGATTGTGAATTATGGGTTTCCTCTAGAAGAAAAGTATAATCCTGAAACTATGTAGGTCATGATTTGTCTTTCCACCCTCTGTTTTAGTTATGCTGCTGCTTATGACCTACGAAAACAACAATATTCTTCGTGGTGTTTTAAAATATAAAACCTTTTATTTATTACATCCGTACTTGCAACTTCGAAAATCAAGGATATTAAATGTGGGTATGCAAGTGTGCAAAGTTTAAAAATAAAATATATATCTAACAAACGTATATATACTTACGCCTGCTCCCTTCGGGATAGGAAGAGACGACTGATTGATGCAGTGAATGTTAATACCGAATTGCCAAGGAATCCTTTCTCGCAACGATAGTAAAACAGTAAGCAACGCTTTGCAGAAGAGTAAGGGAACATTTTTTTAATATATCTGCAAATACATAACATAATTTGCTGCCTGTACGATATTGGGGGGCAAGGTTATAGTTATAGGCTTTGCCGTCGTCCGAAATAGGAATAATGTTAGACACTACCTTCCCCATGCTATTGCTTTTTTCCCGCATCGATGTCATTGTGGAGAATAGCGTCCATAGCTTCGGACGGCATAGCCTATTGTGCGTCAAAAGAGTAGGCCAGTTACCGTAACATTCCAATCTCAACGAAATTATTGAATACGCTCTTATTACCACATTTTTGCCAATTATATTTTCAACGATTTGATGGCTAGAAGGTGAGTAGGACTGTGGTGTCGACAACAACAACGAGCCCTAACATAAATTATGTGAAGCTAAGCGCTCCAGCGTTTGGTGGCATTCATAAATGAGACCGGAGTTCATGGTGTTGCCCTTCATTTGAGAACGGTCTACTGTCTAACAATATACGGTTGTTGAACTCCTATATATCTACATCTTGACATGACCGCAGTGGCGGCGAAAGTTATTGTAACACGTTCACTTTAATGTTTTAATTAATAAATAATTAAAACCAGCAACCTAAAACAAAACAACAGTAATAAAAATCACGATAACTAACTAACTTCATTTTATATATCATCCTCCGCGCCTTTTCTCACCTAAGTTGGGGTCGGCTTTCAGTGTAACTACGATACGGCCGAACTTCGATATTTTACGTGAAGCGACTGCCGTCAGACCCCCACAACCCAGGACTTTTTATCCCAATATTCCCACGGGATCGGGACTTACGCGGGTGAAACCGCGGGGTGCAGCTAGTAATAATAGAAATAATATAAGAAATACCACTTTACTTTGCCTAGAAACAAAAATTTAAAATTTTTAATCAGTAGTATATCTTATATTGTGTTATATTTTGCTGGAAAATTCGAGCAAAACGAAAATGGCAGATTTCCTTTTTGAAGTCATTCACTTAGGGAGATATAATATATGATTGCACTATTTGTCATGCATGCTCATTCAGTGGACTGTAATCTTCTTTTGAGTATAATAGAGATCTTTAAACCTAACAAGTTGGCCTAGCGAAAGTGATATTTTTGAAGTGAAAACTTCTTTAGGCACGTTAGGCACTTTTGGTATGGGGAAAAGCACTGAACTCACGTGACCGTCACGCTCAGATGACATGTATATAGATGTATGTATATAATAATAATAACTTGACACACCTCACGTACGGCCGTCTGATCCCAAACTAGGCAGAGCCTATACTATGGTAACCAGACTGCTGATAAACAAACTTAAGTATATATTAATAAATAGGTGGGAATCGAACCCACGACCTCTGGCTCTGCAGTCAAGATCACTAACCACTAGAACAACAGGCCCGTCGATATGTTTATTTGTGCATATGTGTTTTGACTTCTGACATGCAGTCCTACGACTGACAGTTTTTTTCTTAAGACAAGAAGCGTCTTGTAGTGATGTCGGGTCTACTTTTAGGCATCAATATGTTGTTTCACATAGGTGTTCTACCGCTTGTTTATTTATTGTAATGGTTAATAATCGTTTCAGATAATTCCGATGATTACATTTCACCACAAGTTTTGTCACAAGAGTTGCCTCGTGAACGTTTACTATAAAGCGGTCACTGCTCTGATGCCGGCTTACCGTGTTGCTTGTTTATGAATGCTGGTTTACTATTAGAGAGAAATGAATTCCATGTAAGCATTATAGCACAGAATACATTTATAGTATAGGAATATAAATGTAAACAATTATATTTTACACTTACATTATATTTACATTTCTTTGCTACAGAGTTCGATTCGTCGACTAGCTTACTCTTAATACTTCTTTACTACCTTTTTTTATCATGTGCAAACCCCCCTTGCAAGGGACTCGGGTATACAATAGGAAGGAAGATCCCAAGAACCCCGGCAGACCTTGACCGCCTCTTAAACAAAAGGCAGCCACGCCTTTGCGTGCGGAGGGCCTCGCCCCCCTTCCGGTTTAGAGCCACCGTCTCAGGCCTGCTTCCACTAGAGTAACGGGCAGCCTCACCCGTTACCCCCAGGCCAGCGCTCATGGAGGCCAGAGACCATTCTGCGCTCTCCGGCACCTGGTGCCTCTCCTTCGGGACCGGAGAGTACTAGCCCTCTCCCGTTCCCTTTCCGCCGCCTCTTTAGCTTTAACTTCTTTACAAAAAAAGGCGGCGGATTCCCACGCACTTTCACTTTGGACCATGGATAAAACCATGGTCTCCAGCCAGGGGCTTCCCACTCCATTAGCAGCTCCGATCGACTTTTTGGTATACCGACAATCAAAGGATGGAAATGTATATGTCTTTTGTCAGAGCGGAAGCGATGGCGTTGCAATTAATCTAAGTAAATGAGTCATTTCTATAAAGAAATTACTCAACTTTCGCTTACGCATCGCTGCCGTTACAGTCCCAGACACGAACGAGCGGATAGTTTAAATATCTTTTAAATGATTTTTAGAAAAAACACTTTGTGTTACTAAAAATTAAATCTCAGGGGTTGTAAAATTTGCTAGGACCACTACACTTGGAAACGTATAAAAGCCTTTTATAGCTTCGTCGTTTGATTCTATTAGCGTAAGTACACCTACCGAATTGGGTCAAAGTATATACCTATAGTATTATAATACATACTTCGTATTTAGATTCGTCATGAACGCCGTGAAGTGACAATGTCCGATATGCACAAGTTTATTTATTGGTGACTTAAATTTTACATTAATTATTATGTAAAACTTAAGTGACCAATAGTTAAACTAAACTAATAAAATTATTATTTATATATAAAATACATTATATTAATATGTATTTTATATATGAATAATAATTTTATTTATTTTGCGTAAAATGTGGCAAAAAGCACGGGGACACATTTCGCCTAAAAATATTGCAAATATAGGTATCGAATTTGAAACAATTTATACGAGTATTTATACTTAATATAATAATATATAATACTGGGGACAGATATTAGTATGAAACAACGTAAAGTTATACAACCACAACGTAAAATAACCGTCATAAAGTGTAGTTAAAAAAAATAGTTGGAGGGATTAAACATGAATAGCAGTAGTATTTCACATAGTGTACGTACGTGAGTGTAAGTGTGGGTCGTTTCGTGAATTTCATTTTTCATTTGTAATGTGTCTAGTTATTTTAAAGGCCTCACAAGTTACGAGTACGCGTGATTTTCGGAACTAGTCTTGTCTCAGTGTGCGGCTACTTACTTATTACGCCCAAACTACTTAGTTATCTGTGGTACGGCTACGCTACGGACGGAACGTAGTCATGTCGTAACTTGTAACATCTGAAGTCGAAGCTACGGTTTCGTGATAATAGTTACATCACTCGTTTACTGCTGTTACTATATCAAAATAATGAACTTATTCCCTTACATAATTTATTCAGACTTAGGACTGACTGCATTAAATGAATGGTCTAATTATTTGTTTGTTTAAATATGAATATTATAAAAAAAATTATACTATTTAGAAGTTCAATCGATTATATTTAAATGATTAAAAATATCTATATATCTTGCTTTTTTTTAACCGACTTCAAAAAAGGAGGAGGTTCTCAATTCAGCTGTATGTTTTTTTTTTATGTTTGTTACCTCAGAACTTTCGACTGGGTGAACCGATTTTGATGATTCTTTTTTTATTTGAAAGCTGGTGCTTTCCGTGTGGTTGCATTTCAATTTGGTCCAGTTCTGACAATGGCATCCATGAGAAAACCATATATAAGTCTTTTATGGAATAGTTTTTTTGTTGAAGTCGGTTTTTTTTTAAAGAATTATTTGGATAAACTATCAAGGTATTTATGTGAAAACATTTTTTTGTTCACAGAACTGCTGATTTTTAGTTTTATTTATATTATAAGCCGTCCCGGCTTCGCACGGCTGGACATTTTTTGTTAATCATTTTAGGATAAACAAAGACAATTTTACTTATAAAATGCTAATTAAAACGTACATGACTCAATTTGTCCAAATTTTCAAAATTAAAAACAAAGACAACCTTTAAACTAATTTTCATTGAACTTTTAAACTTTCGCGTTCCATGATATAATTATGTGTTTACGGGAATTAACGTGATTACGATAAGGTATTACATAGGTACCTCTAAATTGCCTGACGTTTCGACCAGTTTGCACTGGCCGTGGTCACAGGCTGACTAATCGACTAATCAATTGACTGACCTGTTGATTGATTTACACTGATTGCATTTTTTGTTATACAATGAAAAGCTTACCTATAAAACATAAATAAAATTAAGACAGTATTACAATATTATATAACATGCTAACTATAACGCAGTCAAGTTTAAAAACAGCTAAGTACACATTGCATCGTAATACAGGCTTGTCATATTTGGTACACATGTTTTAGAGCCTCACTTCGACGTTGTTTGAACTTACTTAATGCATTCACAGTTCACTTTGCCGCACCCTCTGCTAACAACAAACCATTAAGTTATATGAATTTCAAGAACAATAACATCAAGAAGAACAATAACGTAAAGATAACACGAAACAACCGTAAAATTGGACACAGTCCTTTCTACTAAATCATCATCATCAATACAAATAAATAAAACTGAAGTGTCTCATACTGTTATTTGCACGATACCTATGCCACCAGTTTTTTTAATTTTTGTCGGTTTTTTAATTGTTCCTGCTAATCTCCGGAACGGGTGGTTAAATTTCCACGGGACTTTCACTGGCAGATAGCTGGTGTCATAAGGAGTAACTTAGGTTACTTTTATTTTGAAAAAAGAAAAAGAATTAGGGTTTCGCAAAATATATAAATATGTACATGCGAGTGAAGCCGCGCGGGAACTGATTGTATACATTATATAATAATTTGGGGTTAAATATAAATTTTTCAATGGAAATAAAAAAAAATTAAGTGTCTGTTTGTAACGTTAAAATAATATTTTATTATTTTTTAAACTCAATCAGTTATTTGCACAATGCCTATGCTTAAAAACCAGTTTTAAAATTTTTCGTCTCTCCGTCTGTCTATCTGTCTGTCTGTCTGTTTGTTCCGACTAATCTCCGGAGCAGGTTGTTCGATTTCCACGGAACTTTCACTGGTAGATAGCTGGTGTTATAAGGAGTAACTTAGGTTACTTTTATTTCGGAAAAGGAAACAGAATTAGGGTTCCGCGCAAAATATATAAATATGTACGCGCGAGCGAAACCGCGCGGGAACTGCTAGTATACCATATATTATATAATTTGGGGTTAAATATAAATGTTGTATTTGTAAAGGCTACAGCAATGATGAGTAAAGATAAACAACGGTATGTCAACACAAACACTCGCCAAACAAACACAGTTGCCTTTGTTGGCTATCGCATTATGGTTTTATATTGGTAAATCAGTCACATGTGCGATCCTTCATATTGGTCAAACCGTTGCAAAAAACACTAGGCATAAAAAGTTGTTTAAATAAGATTAACGTTTTCTACCATGAACGCTCAAATTAAGAAAAGATCCTTGCCATAGTTGTTTCCTGGAAACTGTATTGAGTTTCGATTCCTTAAAATAGGAGTTACAACGAAACATGTTCTAATGATTCTAATGAATAACGGGTGATGCTCACCCGTTATTCATTAGAAATTAATATAATATATAATTAGAAACCTACAGGCCCAAATTGTTACTATACGTAATTTATTAATGCATATTATTATTAGTATATTAATAGTACCCAATAATAAAAAAAAATAGTTTCAAATACATGATATTATAATCTCTTTTGATAAGTATCTTGTAATACCTAATCTTTTGCTTGATGTATGAAATTGTCCTAAAGAATGAAAGTACCTACTTAATAGATTTTCTCAGCAACGGAATGAATAATTCCACAATAAAATATCTTCGATTTAAATTCTTTAACTTGTGTAAACTTCCACCATTTTTATAATACCTGGAAATTTAAATGATCATACCTTTTAAACGTTTTTTTTTTAATAATTTTTGTAACTGCATGCTAGAGTCATTCCATTTCATTTAAGTAAGACACGCTGTATAACATAAGGACCTAGTTTATTTCACGCTCAAGCAAGAAGTACTGGCTCTAAAAAGTAATTTGCAAGACAAAATTGAAGTTTCTACTAATGCTAGTCCTACTTTCACCTGCTCGCGAACCTGTGGGTGCAGCATGAACCGCGTAGGACAATAATCGTAAATTAAAATTATAACTTTTCTCCAACTGCGGCAGTTCCATTTGCTGCGTGTCATTTCAGTTTTCTTTTTCATACAACCTACCTCACTGTTTCCAAGCCGCATTTTAATAAAGTTTCTTAGTATTCTCTTTTCTTAACAGTAATATAAGCTCTCAATGCCAATATTATGAAATCGAATAGTTCGTTTCTATCTTCAGTAAAATTTATGAAATGTCGATGTGTTAGATAGTCCGTTTAATAAGGATGGTTACACTTAATTACTGTACCGTTAGTGAAGTTCCGTAAGTTGTATCTTCTTTATGTATAATAATTTCGTGCCACGTTATTTGTCCGCGATGAACGCATAAACTAGTGAACCGATTTTAATAAAATTTTGCACACTGTGTGCAGTTTGGCCCAATTTGAGAGACATGTAGTAGTTAATGGTGTCAATTCTGTTGTATTACTCTCTTGACTATAATTGACTAAATTTTCTTCATACAAAATGTAAACCTTGTACACTTTGAAACAAGGTCTTATTTCAAATTTAAACAAGTAGGTAACATATGTCGCTATCGAAATAAGCAATTTATTTGTCGACTAAAGTCTGACACGCTTAAATAAACTTTAATACCACGTAGCGAGAGCCGCTATCCGTTGAATGCCATCTCTTTTGTTCTGTATTTTTAGTAAGCGTCTTCGTAGGTGTCGATTAAAATAACGTCTTCTTAGTTAGTTTTGAACAAGTTTTTGTACGGCAATTATACGGCATTTGAATAAATGGCGACTCTCGCTGCGTGGAAATAAAGTTGAGTATATGTTGACAGGTTTTAGTGAAATTTAGTGGCGCTGAGAAATAGATGCCAGTAACAAATAGACCTTGTTACGAAGAAGACAAGGCTGATTTCATATGAAGAAATTAAGTCAGGTTTTAGTTTAGTCGTGTGTACAATAGAATCGGGACCAATATCTCAATTTATAGTTACAATATTTTTCTATTGCAAATTGTGCAAAAATGTAGGTAAAATATCCTTAGATTTTTTAGTCAATTAGACTGAAGTGATAATTTACTTCTAACTTAGTATTGAAGATATAATCTTCTCTCGTGATAACAGATTAGATTAGGTTACATAGCCACTATTCACACGGTAGATCTCCCCTAGAGCTTCACGACATTAAATGCAGTCTTTTTAAATTGTAAAACCATATCAATGCTTAATGCTAAACAAACATATTTTTTTAATTTTCATGTTAAATTACACTACTAATAGGCAGTCATAGTGTGGTAACGTTTACAGAAGACGGGCAGTATTACCACGTTAAATAGTAATGCCAAATACCATGAGTTTGGTCAAGTTAATCGTTTAGCAATCTCTTTAGAAAGGTTACGAGCTCACTAACGTTTTAGAGCCTCTATCTGAGGGTGCAAAACTGTTAAGGCTCGTTGCGACCTATACTAAAGTCCTACCCACCTCCGAGCTATCAAAACATTGAATATATAATTGGTACATTGGTGGAAATAGAACAGCATTCGATAAAGTTGTTGAGATTGGCATGTCACGATAATCAACCTGCTCTTTTGACGCACAACAGGCTATGCTGTCCGAAGTTATTGATGCTATTCTACCCTACCTGCTCACACATAATATATATATGAACTTTGATGAAAATCATCAAGTTCTAATTTATTTCTCTAAATTGGTTATTTTACTAAATCAAATAGATGTAATCACAGGTATTTTTCAAAGTATCACATTATGTATAGAGCACAGCATACTATTTCAAAGGATCCCCTTTGAACCCGGTACTTCCTAAACACAGGTTGTATATAACCTAGCTAGGAGTTCGGGACCTTAACTGAATTATAGTAGTTATAATTACATTATGATTGATTGTAAATGTATACTTCCTTGTACTACTATCTGTTTGATTAATAAATTATTATTATTATTCTCCAGACTGACACTAGGGACTCGTGGCTAAGTGGCAACCGAGTAGGTTAGCACATTACAAAGTTAAGTAATTCTAGCCAGGTCAGTCTAGGATTGGTGACTATTCTTAACACATTGAGACCCCTCCGTGCCTAGGAGAGCACGTTAAACCGTCGGTCCCGGGTGCCATACAAACATCTGTGGCATTCGTTGCGGGTAGTTGGAGCCCTAAAAAGTCCGACAACCTGGTCTAACTACAGAACTTCGATATCGCCTAGTACTTAGGTTGTGGAGGTCTGATAGCAGTCGTTTCACGTAAAATAGCAAAGTTTGGCTGTATCGTATTTTGACTGACAGCCGACCGCAAATTGGTTGGGAAAAGGCGCGGAGGAAGAGATTCTCCAGACTGACACCGATGCGGAGTAAAACAATATCATAGAAAAGTAGTGGATATTTTTTTTTTAAAGATGTACGAATAGACGTATATTTTTTGTGTTTTTGTTATTTACTAACTTATAAGATATAAAATACTTGACATCGGCGGAGCCTCCGCTGCGCTGATTATTCACGCGGGATATAGTCCATAAGAAATAATTTATACATAGGAAGGTAGTGTCGCATAACATTACTCCTATTTCGGACGACGGCAAAGTTTGTAACCAAAACCTTTTAACCCATTATCCAACATCCAGCTAATTAATCAATGTATACTACATTGATTAATCAATGTATACTACATTGATTAATTAGCTGGATGTTGCTGAATGCAGAAATATGAAAAAAATGTTACTTTACTATGCTGCAAAGCGTCCCGTACCCAGTGCTGGATTTACACTAGGGGCACTCGGGGCTGGTGCCCAGGGCGGCAAATAATCAGGGGCGGCATGATTCGGAGGGTGAGAAAAAAAAATTGTTCGCGTTAATGAATATGCTTCTTTTATTTAAAAAAAAATATAATTAGCTAAATTTATCTAGTACAATTATCGAAAAAATGTGAAACACTTATAAATTCGTTTTTGCATTAAAAAAAAAATAGTTATCATAAATTTTGTGTAAAACTCTCAAGCTAGACGTGTTTTTCACGAAAAAAGAAAATATGTATTTGTACATTCACTGTTTGGCGCGACGTGTTCCGGGTGTGCCTCTCTAAACGGGAAGGAAGGCAAGGCCCTCTGCTAGCAATGGTGTGGCTGCCTTCTGATTGAAGTCTGTCTGCCAAAGTCTGCCAGTATACCCGAGTCCCTTGCAATAGACTCACTTGTGACGGAACACCGTGTGGTTTTAGTCGGTTCGATTCCAACATGACCCGTGGGGGTTTCCACACGCATAAAAAAAAGATGAAGTTGAGTTATTTTCAGTAAAGGCTTAGTTAGGTTAGTTGACATGATTTGTAGGCTAAGACGTTGCGAGCAATGTATTTTGCACAAATCAACTGTCATTGATAAAACAAAATGGCAGTCATGGGACTCTGGCCGGACCCCCTCGGGCCGTCACCCCGGGTTTTCGGTGGGGCGGGGTGTCGGAATCAAACCAACTATAACCACACGGTATGCTTTACTGCGCCTAAAAGATCCGGGAACAGTTTTTATTAAGACATTCGGACCCCTCCTAGCGCCAGCCCGCAAAAGGGCGGGCGCCACCTTTAGGTAAAAACCTCTCAATTAGGCGACGTCCGGGCACACGCAGACGCTTAGGGCGGTATGAGGCGCTGGAAAGCGCGCCTCCACTAAGGCCATCACACACTATACCGTTACCGTGACGTGACCGTGAGCCGAGTCTTCACTGCAGTAGCAGGTGACAGGCGGGACTCAATTCCCTCCTAGCGACCGAGTGCATGTACTTACCGAAGCAGCCGTGCTCGAAAAGAACCTGCGTCAGCCGGAAAGAAAGGGTCCCGTGCTGCTGCCCTGCCCAGTCGACGATGACCGGCTGGAGCGCCTCCATGGCGGCAAAGCCAGCATGTGGAGCCTCCAACCGGGACGACCAACGAGCTATGGTGCCTCCGTGAGCGGCCTCAAGCCATTCGCGCACCTCTTCGGGCGGAGGCCGAATGCCACTTCCCACTCGAAACTCAACTGCCCGCCGATATACTTCGGCGAGCACTTCCGACTCAGTATAAATGAGTCATTTCATTTATTCAAAAATTGTATAACGAAACTTTATTCATGTTCTAGAAAATTTCGAAAATGGGGCGGTATTTTTACAGTGCCCAGGGGCGGCGCTAAGGTTAAATCCGGCACTGCCCGTACCACAGAATACATAATAGTACCACCCGTACTATCTTATCGCGAGAAAGGAATCTTTGGAAAAATAGTTTTTCTTAGAAAGCGCTGAATTTCATGGCTTAGTGTTTTTCTGAGTCTCTGTTATGGATCCATAGAGAAATTAAATGAGTAAAAACCAATATATTCATAGTCTTGTAGTGAATTATCACCTTTCAAACATACAGCTCATAGACACAAAGTACATTGAAAAACAGAACAAACACTCCTGAATAATACAAAAGGGCGTTTTTTAGGAATTCAAACCACAATAATATACAGCACACATCACCAGCACCTCAGGTGGTTTAAAGAAATTACACAAATTAAACTTCGCTCTGCTTATAGTATGCAAAATGCATTTTGAAAAAGGTGGTAGATTTTTAAATTATTTGGTGTTAACAAATATCTACTCATTCATTCTACAAAGTTCTAGTTCTAATCCAATCTTACGTTATATTTCACAGAACGCTTGTTACAAAAGCAACGCAGCGATTAACACATCCAAATGATCCTTCTCCCCACCCCTACTCTTAAGGCTACCCCCCTTATTCGTTATCACTCGGCCTCCGTTTCACGCAAGCAATTTGAAATGTTGGTTTTGCAAACAGTTTAGACTCTTTGTTATGAATGTTTTTTTCTGTACAGGGTAGATGAACGAGAAAAAAATCAACAAAGCTTTAAATATCACTGCTTGTATCCGTATTATGTATGCAGAGAAAAAAAAATATTCATTACGTTGGAGCTCAGCACCGCTGTTGCCGCTGCGATTTTATGTCATCGGCCAATCGTTAATTTGGGCCAATCGAGATCTGCTTGGACAGTTCAGCATTTCGTGATTTGGCCGAATGTATTATGATGTGTCCAAGAGAATCAAGATCAAAAGATCGATTAGAGCATCCTACATGTCAATTTACCAAATTACTTTTTTCACATTGTCACTTGGCCACATCCAGATATCGCTGGGCGCATCGTAATTTAGTTTAAATTCTTTGCTCTGGAGGCGCTGTTTGTTATGTCTGCTATGTGTAAGCACGTAAGTGCGGAAAAGATAGTGGCGTTACATTGTCTTGTGTAACAAATTATGACTACTATTTCAGTGTATTATCGTTATATAGATGAGAGATTTATTACAAAATGATTATTTTTAGGGTTCCGTTCATCAAAAGGAACCCTTATAGGATCACATTGTTGTCCGTCTGTCTGTCTGACAAGAACTTTCTTCTCAGGAACCCGTGGAGGCATTAACTTTAAATTAAAAACAAATACTTGTGCCAACTGTCCCTTGAAAATGTAAAAAATCAAGCTTCTAAATCTACGCAATCAAAAGATACTTCCATTAAGGTCTAGATTTTAACAAATTTGAAAATTTCGCAGGTAAATCAAAACCTCTTGACGTAGAATCCTGAAATTTGGTAAGGAGCAAGGTCTGATAGGTAGCACAAGTAAAGGAAAATCCGAAATTCGTTAATTTGTTGTTATATCACATAAAAAAAGTTTTTGTGATTACAAACTTATATTTTAGGATTGGAAGTTCGTCGTACATCGCAAAGTTAAGTTTGTCATTCGGAAAAGACGGGCAAAAATTTTCGAGAATTCATTCCGGAAATGGTCGTACTAGCGACACACCAGTTTGTTTACTACAGAAGCCTCGGTGCGCGAGTCAGACTCGCACTTGTCCAGTTTTTTTTCTTAATACTTTTTTGATAAAAATGATGACATGTTTGTTATTTTTAACCGACGAAAAGGAGAAGACCATAACTTTTATAGGGTAGTCCGATTTTTTGTAATTCTGTTTTTTATTGGATAGGGCATACTTAGAAATAGGTCCCGTTTAAATTAAAAAAAAAAATTCAACCCTAAGGTTGGAAAAATAGGAGACGAATGATTATTCCCCCATTCAATTTACTACACATATCTATGTAGTTCTAATGATACTAAAATATGGCTGAGACGTGTAGTTGATTGTTTTAGCCACAAAATACTAAAAAATAACAAATAATTAAACCAACGAAAGAAACTGAAAAGTGAAAAATAAACTCGTTAGCCTAACTAAACTTCTACAATAACATAAAAAAAAAACTTTAAACAAAAAATGAAATTCGAAAACACTTCGGTAATTAGACGCGTCGCCGTCGCGTCGACGTAGAATCACCGCTGCCATCATTTTACATAATAATGAATTTGCTTGTTTGTATGTCTGGCGCCGACTCAAAGTTATTTAGGTATTTACATTACTGTATAAGTTTAGTTAGGCTAACGAGTTTATTTTTCACTTTCCAGTTTCTTTCTTCTTTCGTTTGTTTAATTGTTTGTTAAAAGCTTTTATTACTTAAGGAGCGTTTATTCAGGGCATTAATGACTGATGAGATGTATAAATAAAAAAAACAACAAGCCTGTAATATTATATAAATTAAAATTAATATTATATTTTGTAACATTTATTTTCTAATGTTACATACCTACTTATACCTAAATTCATTCATTTTCTTAACATAAATAACGATTATATTACGATGTCAATACGGGATCCGGTACCGTCCTCAGTAATTGAGGCCCTTCTATTAGGTGAGCACATTGGCAATCGAAGGTTCATTTCCATACGGAAATTCACATCGATACAAGTTGGCTTCACATTTATGTGTTGTGCATAATATTAGTGTGGGCATAATATCAATATGAGTAGCTATGTAATGTGTGGCAGTAATAGGATTCGGATTTTACCATAAATGTAATGTAAAATGCATGGATTGCACATGTTAATGGTACAATCTGTGCCTACTTACAGGTCACTCATTATAATGTATAGTACCTGGGCTGCCTTTAATCGAAATCCTACTAACATTATAAACGTGAAAGTTTGTAAACGTGAAGGTTTGTGAGGATATATGGATGGAAACTACTGAACCGATTGTGATGAAACTTGGTATGTAGATAGCTTAAGACTTGGATTAACATATAGGCTACATTTTATCCCGATATTTTTACGGCATCTGGATTTATGCGGGTGAAACCGCGGGGCGAAGCTAGTGTTAGATAAACTTAAAAGCTAAAACCTTATCTGAACTCAAAATTTGCCGCATAGAGCCATTTCGAAGATACACGGATAGATTTATACACAAGAATTGCTCGATTAAAGTTATTAGGTTAGAAAATAATTGTACTAAACAACTTAGGAAACTGAACAATCGCTGTTGGTTGTGCGTTAAGGTATTTGTCCTCATGGAATTGTATTCATCACCTAGTTTTTCGTTTACACATCCTCTCACACACACACTCATATACATATGCACTACACATAAGGGAGGTTCTTTTTCACACTGGCATTTTCTGTAATTTTGTTTTCTTTTTCATCGGCTGTTTAGCTTGTTTAGGGCAATATTTCGTTGGGAATGGCGCCGAAAGCCGAAATACAGGTTTTCTAATTTTTTTATTCATTAACATACTCTCCTTGAATTGCGATTTTCTAACTTTTCTATTCCATGTGTGTAGAACGATTTATCCTTGGCTTAACAGCGCTCTGAATCATTGATACGATGTTACTTTTGGAAAAAAGCTTTTTCATGGCCAAATTTTGATGTAAAATAATGAAAACACTACTAGTTGAAATATTCACCATCTCGGGTATCTCACGCACTTTTACCTTCCAATCTTCCTTCACGATTTTCAGGACTTGGTTGATGTTTTCTTGAGTCACAGCTTCATTTGGACGACCTGAGCGTTCAGCGTCATTTGTGTCTATACAACTGCATTTGAAATCAGCATACCACAAACGCATGGTTGGTTTAGACGCAGCAGATTTCAGATAACATTTTATACGCCACTGCTGTGCTTGAATGTCACTAAAACCAATCTTTTATCAACATACGAAACTCGTTTTTTTTTGTTTTCGAAATTACAAAAGTAGCGTCACATAAATATCTGTAACTTATTATTTTATTATTCGATTTTGAAAAAAAAGTATGCATATCATTTGACGGCCAGTACTTTCAAAAATAAAAAAAAATATAAACATGCGCCATCTCCAAGTTGTCTCGGGACTAATTGAACGATCTAGTAACCTAGTTTGGGAACAGATTCTAGTTCATGTCTTTTCTTGTAATTATATCTAGCTAAGTTTTAAAGACAATATAAGTATGTTTTTGGAAAGTCCACTTATTATTATTATCAACTATCGGAATTAAATCCTAAAGGACGACACAATTGACATGATTGCAGAACGTAATCGTTCCTAATAACAATTAATTTAATATATTTTTATCTTTTATCTGCATTTTTATATAAACATAATTTTAACCTGAGAATAATATTCTTTTAAATAACGAGAATTATAGTCCTTTTTTTGGGTTACATAACACAAGTGTGTTGACAGACTCAATTAAGAGGGTCTTGTACTAAACGCAGAGCTGTCATAGATGTCTTCACCATACAATCCATATAAATAATTAAAATTAAAACTTTTCGTAGAATATGAGCCCAGAGAGAAACAAATAAGTTTGATATTGAGGACATCTTCAAATAAAATGATTGAAATTAAATAATGAATTGAATAAATATTATTTGGGACACCGACACGAGGGTTTTGTTGGAACCGCAGGTAAGGCTTGTGTAAATGGGCATAAATTCGGATCAAGGTCAGTCGTAGGTTTGAATAACATTTGTAATTTTAGTGATTGATTGAATGTATGTTTTTTTTATTGGTGTATTTATTTAGATTGTATATTTTTCGATAAAAAATCATATCATACTCGTATTTAGGTATATTATAAAACTGGATTGGACCGTATTGCCAGCAGCGGTGAACAAATTATGTTATACTATGTTTTTGTGGTGGTGGTGGATCTATGTGTGCTGGCAACATTTAACACCACCAGTGTTGCAAGTGTTTATAGACACCGGTGGCCGCTTACCATCGACAATTAGGCACAATGACATGTTATTTTGTCAGCATACTCATATAAAAATTCCTTAGGTCTATAAAATCTGTCTATACATATTCTTAGTAAAACCGTATTAACAGTAAGTAACCTTTTAAGAATGTATAATAAAGTAGTAAAATTATTTAGGAAAAATATTAAATTTAGAGTTAGACTTAATTACATTAGAGCACGCAGTAATGAAATCATCGCAAAACTTCATCTACGCTTCACAACTGAAACTTACGATCGATTAATTTATATTGTAGTCATTCACCTTTAATTTTCTGCAGGGTACAATTTATAAATCAACTCTTTGTACAACATTTTCTACTCAGTAACACTCTACTACTTAAAATTGTGTCAATCATCTTAGAGATTAAAAAAACCGGCCAAGTGCGAGTCGGACTCGCGCACCGAGGGTTCCGTAAAATATTTTTATTTTATGATGTAGATAACTAAAAATTTACGGTTTTCGCAATTTTTCCTTTATCTGTGCTACAAGACGTTGCTTCGTACTAAATTTCCAGATTCTGAGTTCACGGGAAGTACCCTGTAGGTTTTGATTCCCTTGCGAGTGTCGAAAATTTGCGGAAATTTGCGGCATAAACGGCTGTATCTTTTGATTGCGTTGGCTTAGAAGTTTGATTTTTTTCACAGCTCCAAGGGACTGTAGATTTGAGTATTTGATATAAATTCCAGCTTGATACCTTCACGCGTTCCTGAAGAAAAGGGTCTTGACAGACAGACAGGACGGACGGACAACAAAGTGATCCTATAAAGGTTCCGTTTTTTCCTTTCGAGGTACGGAACTCTAAAAATATATATTTATATCGTGATTTCCGAATTTTCCGATAATTTAACAAAATTATACCACGTTACTACAGAATATGGACCAACAAGGTTGAAACAATCCCAAATAATGCAATAACCAGACTAGTGTTAACAGGACTCGTACCCCGAGAGTTCTAGCACATTAAAATAAAATATATGCAAGTGCATTATAGAGAAAATGATAAGCTTGCTATGTAACGGATAAGGCATTATAATTCAAATATCCCTGTGTTCATATTAAGACTCCTCTGTTACTTGAAACTTTAGGCTGAACTATCATGGTTTTTTTTTTATGGTATAGGGAGCAAACGAGCAGACGGGTCACCTGATGGTAAATGACTACCGCCGCCCATGGGCACCTGCAACTCGAGAGTCACAAGTACGTTGCCACCCTTTAAGGTGGGAGTAGGAGAAGAGGGGGAGGGGGGAAGAGTGGGAAAAGGGGGGAGAGGGGAAGGACGGGAATAAGGGAGAGGGAAGGGTTAGGGCCTCCGGTAACCTCACTCACGCGGCGAAATGCAATGAAAGCATTGCTTCACGGCCGGTTTTCTGTGATTAAATGGTAAATGGTTGACTCAGTGGTAAATGGTAAATGGTTGACTCAGTATCATCACAAGCCTAATCTACTCTGTACCATAAGTACTTATTCCGTAGTTAGAAGGATCAGGGTAACTTACACAAAGTCAATCTAACTTCTATGTATTAGTTTTAGGTATGTTCGGTGTTGTTAGATATGTCGGTATTATCCTAATCAGCAGCTCTAATTAGAGAAAAACTAATAGTAATCCACGTTTTTCAGAAGTGGAGGCAAAAGATAAAGAAAGAAATAACTATACAATTTTCCATGTATTTTTTGAATAAGGAAAAACTTGTATTTGACTTGTTGACTTGTGATTTTAATAATTAATAGACCCATAATTTATAATTATGATTGGACTCAGCAACAACAAGCTCAATGACGCCGCAGTTTGGCGCCCAGAACTGAGGTTACAGAGTTTTTCAAAATACCGCACATAAATAAAGAGTGTAAGTAGTCCTACAGTCATAAAACATCAATTTGTAACATTTTAACCGACTTCGAAATATTTGCCAATCGCGATCGCGATAAATATGTTTGCCAATTAAGACCTCAAGGGGCTTAAGGTAATGATTATATTCATAAAAATTAATAAAAATATTCTACTCTTTAAAACACTTTAAAGCATAGTAACGCAGTCTTAGAATGAACATGACCGTTACAGCAGTTCGATAAAATGTTTTCTCCAACCCCTCAAAATACGGCAAAAATGACTTCAAAATCTCTGGCCACCAAATCATTACTTCAGGTTTGGGAAGTCGCACGGGGCCAAATTTGGGGAATAGGGTGGATGCGGTAGCAATTCGAACCGAAGTGAGATTCATGAAGTTTGGCGACTGCAACCATTGACGTCTGTACAGGTGGAACAAAACTTTATTCTTGGCAAAACTATGTCGTTTCTTGAATTTAGCAAGCTTGCGTACTCGTAGTACTCTCTATTTATTGTTTTTGCCTCGAGTATACCAAAAAACAGTTGCCATCACTTTGCCGGCTGACAAAACCCTTTTTGCTTTCTTCAGCGCAGGTTCTCTCACTCTCAGTTCACTGCTTAGATTGTTTTTTTGTTTCATTAGTATAATGATGTATCCAAGTTTCATCTACTGTAACATAACACCACAAAAAACTCGTTAGGATCTTGCTTAAACAGCGCCAAACACTCCGAGGAATCGATCACTCGACGTTGCTTTTGGTCAACAGTGAGCAAACGCGACACCAATCGCGCGCATCGCTTTCATTCCTAAATGTTAGTGTAAAATATTAAAAACGCGTTCATTCGTTACTTTTTTGGACGGCCAGACCTGTGTGCGTCTTCACAGCTCTGTCTTCCACGTTTAAAATCAGTTACCAGGTGTGAATTGAACTCTATGCAGGACCAGAATTTCCTAAAACATTGCCTAGCTTGGCTTTAATTTAGACTGTTGGTCCTCTCATAGAAATTCCATCAGTTCGATTAAATTCAAATTTGGCGTTCTATTTTCGAAAAGATGTCAGAATATAAAGTTTTTTTTTTGCGCTTCTTTCTGAAGTGAAAACTTCTTTAGGCACGTTGTGCAGATTTGCTATGGAGAAAAAGCACTGAATTTGCGTGACCATCACGCTCAGATGACAGATGTGTCAGTTATGTTTTCACTTCTGACGTGCAATCCTAGGACTGACAGTTTTTGTTTTTTAAGTTCGTCGTTTCGGCCAGTTATTAATCAGCCCAGGTACATCTGTCACTTTCGTTGATCACGCTGTTCACCTATGTGTTTTATGTGAAAGAGACGCCTACTTCAAATTATTGGAATTGTGAAAAAGAAAACCAATAAAGTTCGGACACAACGTACACGCTGTCACTGACAGTGACAGCTTGTCATCACGTCCAATTCACTTAACTCCGTCATCTCTGAGTACAAATCCATAATGTTTGAACATAAAACTTCCATCAAGGTTAGGATGAAGGGTTGTAATAGACGACATCCACGGAAGTGACGTAATAAACGATAGCTATGAAAACAACGTGGTACAAACATCGTCACAGAAAGCCATTCTAATCCTCACTAATGTTATAAATGCGAAAGTGAGTTTGTTTGTTGCTTACGCTTTCACGCCTTATCTACTGAACCAATCATCATAAAATTTTGCACATGCTGCCAGGAGTATAGAAAAGAACATAGGGTTACATCCAGAAAAAAAGTACTGTGCCCGAGGGATCTCTGAATTTATTGACAAAATAAACATACATTCACGTGAGCAAAGCCGCGGGCAAAAAGATTTCATCTGATTCTCGTCTTCGTAGAAAATCTATTCCAATTGATAAATGCAATATATCACCAATGCACTGCGGTGAAAATGATGTAGATTTGAGCGACAATCTTGATCCGTCGTATTTTGTGCAAGAGAACATAGATTCCAGCAAAAATAATAATTTGACAAAGTTGTTGTTGTTCGCTTTGTTAGGCTGGACAACCCTAACATATTTGCCTACCTAGCCCTTTAATTCATCCCAGTCAGCATATTCAGATATTCCCATGGCTTGAGCCACACCTGCAACTCAGTTCTCTTCAGACCTCCTTGCCACTCGGTTCCAACCCAGTTTTATTACACTAAATCAGTGTACTAATTCTAATTTCTTTCAATAAATATATGGAAGGTCATCTTAAATCTTTTGTTATAAACCGTGTTCGGTTAGCAGGTATAACAGCTCGCTCGTTCATATCACAAAATCAGAGGACATTGCCCATTTCAGTATGAAAATCAGTTTCACACTTATTTATGCTGCGTCAAATATGTATAAACTGCATTATTAAGCCTACACTGAGTATTATCTGAAATGTAAACGTATATTGTAACATAACTTGGGGTTATTGAGAAATTAAATACCAATATTAGGTTAAAAAAATAACAATGATAAGTACGATAACAACAACGAGAAAATATTGTGACAATGACGTTGGAGTTTTTTTTAATAATGTTTGTGTCATCACGTTTTTGACAGGGATACTATGTATAAATTAAGGCAAAACTAACACTGAAGTATACATTCACTACATAAACTACGACTACATACACATAATAAAAAGATTACTAAACTGCAATATATTTTAATGTGACATTACGAATTATTATCACGTATATTATTATTTAACCATTTTATTTTAAAACGATGTTTATTTGAATTCAACCATTAATGGTTTATTTTATGTAATGGCAACTTTTCACTTAAAATGGTAACGATCATTGATTCAAGTTTTAGTCCTTGTAAGATTCAAATTTCAAACCAACCAAGTTCTATAGAAGAGATTTAGGGTCGGAGAGTCACATTAAAATCAATAAATAAAGTGAAACCATGAATGGGCATCCTCCTTTGTTGTCTTGTAATAATTCACGTACCTGTTGTTTATCATCAAAGGAAAATCCTTTAGTCGTAGCTAGAAGTAGCTGGTCATGTAGCAGTTCAGCATCCAACATCAATTCGTCAACCAGTAGTAGTTCATCATTCAGGAAAGTATGTATATTTCGAAATCGCAAAAAATAGTATGTAAGCTTACACATCTATTTCTAAAACTAAACCTTACGTTGAAGCACGTTCCTTGAAACTTCCGTGTCTCAAACTTCAAACTTTAACTTCAACAAAACTTTCAACAAAATTTCGACATAATTTTCAGCCTACAGCTGAAAATAATGTCGAAAAAATATCAACGAGGATTAGAGATCAATTATTTGGGAGGTCAAGGATATTAATCTTCAAAGTTCTTATATTAATGGTTATATGACAGAAATTGCTAGAAAATACCGTTAAACGACGAGTATGTACAACATTTTTCTTGCACACTTTGGACTTTGCTAATTGAGTGATTCGCACCGTTTAAAGCAGGAGAGATACCGAAGGTTTCGTGCAAAAAGATCGCAGAGGAAACATACCGGACACATAAAAGTTGACACTATACACACGTTGACATATTTGAGTCTCATTATTTTTCAGCACAAGCCACATGAGAGTCCATCGACGGTTTTAGAACAATTATAGAAATATACAGATATTATGTAGATAATTAAAACAAAATAACAAGCCCTACGGATTTTTTTATGTACTACAAGATATCTTATAAAAAATTAAAAAGACTTAATATCAGAAACAAAATAAAAAAAATGGGAACACTTAAAGAAATAGAACTGCAAAAGCTCTATTTGGAAAGAATTTAAATACAAAAAAGAAAGATATCAGTGAATTACTTAAAAAAAACTTGATACCATTTGATTACGCTGCTTTATTATAAATATTTATGATATATTAATTTATTATAAATCTTTTACATAAGAATTACTAAGTTGCCTGCTGAAAAAGTTCCTCCTAGAAAACATAACTACTTAGTTGATTATTTGAAAGTGATTTTTATTAACTAAGTGAAAAATGGTTATTTGCTAGTTTAAATAACAATATTTTATTTTGATTCTTAGTAACTACTCCCCAAATAAAGGTAAGACTTAGAAAATATTATAAAGACTGCTTTAAAAATCTAAAGTAAATAGTAGATAAGTTGTATTTTAAATTTTCGAAATATAACTTTACGAACTTATATATAGATATAAGTACTATAGAGTACTTTGTGGTAAAATAAAGACTGATTCTATAATTCACCATCAGCGTTCGTTACATCTTGACTCTTAAATAGGCTTAACTACTAAAAAGTCCTGAAATTACAGATATTTCTTCTTTTTCGCAATACAACGACTTAATTTGAAACCGTTTAATATTTTATGTCAAAATATATATTAAAAATGTATTTAAATTTAATATAATGTTACCAAACTGTACATAATAGATCACACAGACTGGCCTGTTGGTTTAGTGGTTAGTGACCCTGACTGCTATGCCATAGGTCGTGGGTTCGATTCCCACCCGAGTCTGGGTGTTCTTTGTGTCCGTTGTTTGTAAAGTTCCCCGCGACACAGGTCTAATTCCTAATGCAGGAGTTGTCTTTAAAAAAATAAAAACAAAGAAATTAAATATAAACACAAAAAAAAAGAAAAGAAAGAAAGCAAATATAATAATAAATCTACAAAAATCAATGCATTACAATTAAACACGGTAGAGATACATTTAAATATACTCAATACTATACTATTTTTAAAAAACCTTTCTTGCTCATTTCCCACCAATTGCAATTTTTAGTAAGATCACTTTCATTCTAAAGGTGCAATAAAAACTTTAAAAAATTTATAGTTATCGTTGTTAACACCTGCAAATTTGAACGAAGCAATATACAATGCAAAAAAAGGGTGTGTGTATCAGCTCTGATATACGACTGGAGTTTACAATCTTACAACATATGTAGACGCAGTGCAGTAAATCATATATTATACATAAATACTTACAAGCATTGCTCTCTCTCCCCCCCTTTAATTTCACTCCTCATAAAATTACCATACCTGGGGCCTTATATGGAAATCGATTCAAATGGAGCAGGCTCCAAAAAAATGAAATACCTATATAGACGAATGCTTGATCGTTGCTCCACATGCACATTAAACGGTTTTATTATGTTGATCAAACGTATTTCAATGGATGAAACATTATTAAAACACAACACATGTAAGTTGTTTCTATTTAAAGAGACGTATTTGGGTAGACCTACCTGAGGCATTCGATCCAACGGATACCACAGTACAGGCACTGATTCGTTAGGAGTAAGGAGATTAGTCAAGTAACATGCGATGAGAGTTCATGGGTAGGAAAACGTTATCGGGAAAATTAAAGACACTTATGTGGTCACATTAAAAATTATCGAACCTCGAGACATTATGAAACTCGGTGTCCTGGTTATACTATTTTTTTAATTAAATCCGTCAAATTGTTACAAAACTCGCCCCCACATCAACTCCATGCAGAGATAAAGAGAAGCTTTGGGACATAAATCCTAGTGGGGATTGACTTTATCGCCACAGTGTTTAAATACAATTTTCAGCTTAAGCTCTTTCAGTTCCCGTAACCAAGATTCAGGATGCTAACAGTCAAAGTTGTGGAACTTCGGGATGTACTACACTTATGTACGTAGCGTGGTTTTACAGGTTTTAAGTTATTGTATATAGACAGAGTGCAAAACTACGAAAAGTGTACGTATATATTTAATGCTTTGCTACAATAAAAATGATTGGGTCTATTAATTCTAAGTGTTTTTCTTTGTGTATTTACCGTTATGTTTGGTTTTTTTTAAATAGCAATCTTGATGAAAAATGGTATGTTATATTTTCGGTTAAATTTTTCCATGAATTAATTTCTAGTTTTTTTTTAATTCTAGTGATATATAATAATTATGTTATATAATATTAATTAAATCAATATTTTACGAGTACATATATGAGTACCTGGGAGACCGAGCTTTGCTCGGTAGCTTTTTGTAAAATCGTATTGTTTTTTTTTGTAAAATTGCATTTTTACAGGAAGTACAACTATGCAGTTGAACTTAAAATGCAAAACTGTATCTGTATACAAAATTTCATCAAAATCGTTGGAGCTGTTTCCTAGATTCAGAATATATATATTAATACATATATGCAAGAATTGCTCGTTTAAAGGTATTAGATATAGATATAGTGAATGCTACGCATGCGCCGAGTGCCCAGAATAAGGCAGATGGTTTAGTAATTGAAAAGCTCATGCATGCGTGATAACTGTGTGTGAGACGCTCTTAAAGTTTTCCTTAAGGTTTTATTCATTAGTATGCAGTTGATCAACATTAATACACATATATTGTTATGAGGAATAGATAGTATTTAGTTTTTAAGCCGTAATTAAATAATAAATTAGAAAGTAAAATGTTAGATTGTTCAATATCTTTCTTATTTTTCTTAGCTTATGCGAAGTAGGTATAGTGTGTTGATAAACTCATTAAATAAATTAAATTTTAATAAGTAAAAAGTCAACTCACAGTCGCTACAACAGAGAGTAGACATTAAAAGTCCTATAAGTAAATATTTAGTTATTATATGTATAGTCTACAATAAAACATATACGAAGTAATAAGTAGATATTATTTAATTTGTGCAATAAATAATATAAATATAACTTTAAATACTAGAATACTAGTTTAAGTAATCCAAATTTCAAACTACTTATATAAGGACTTTATTTATTAAAATTGTTTTATATTACCATTATCAAATGAACAAAATGCTAAAGACACCAACCGTCTATGGTTAATCAAGACTTACGTGTTCCACCCAGGTGAACTGACGAGGTGTATTATGAACAATAACCGCATAATTTGTGATCATATAGTTACAAACATTGACGTCGTTAAAGCGAGTGTCACCACCTATCAGATCGTAGCCTTAAAATACACTTGTGCAATGTCACCTATTGCTTCAGTGCCTTAATAGTAGCACCGCATTGAAGAAAAACTATTTCATTCGGTATTGCTTACTGTTTCACTGTTACAAAGTCGAGCCAAGAGCTTCGAGATTTTTTTTATTGTATAACAAGCAGCGCCCTGCGGTTTTACCTGCGTAAGTCCCGATCCCGTGGGAATATTGGGATAAAAGTAACCTATGTGTTAAACCAGGTCTTCAGCAATCTACATACCAAGTTTCATCGCAATCGGTTCAGTGGTTTTTGCGTGAAAGAGTAATAAACATCAATCCATCCATCCAAACTTTCACATTTATAATATTAGTGGGATCTTGATATGTACATGACTATCTAATATGTCTAAGATAAACTTTTTCATTCTACTCTTGAACATTCCAGGATTATAATTGTTTGAAAAAATAGACGCAGGCAGTTCATTCTAGAGTTTGCCGACTCGAATCAAAAAGAAACTGTCAGAGCGTTTAGTATGACTTTCGGTGGCATCTACCTGTTTAAGAATTTCGCATGGTATGTGGTTTATACATGATGTGGAATTTTTGTATATAGCATCTGAATCACCAAATTTGAACATATAGGGAAGATACTTCCCATTGTTTCCGGAGGCTTCCTTCTTAGGGTATCCCGGGTCCCTTGCAATAGACCCACTTGTGACGGAACAAAGTGTGGTTTTAGTCGGTTCGATTCCGACATACCACTTCACCGTTAGCTCCGGTGAGGTGATGACCCGTGGGGGTTTCCACACGAAAAAAAAAGGATACTTCCCATTGACCTAGAATCATGAAATTGGGTAAGAAGCGTCTGCACAAGCACAAGTAAAGAAAAAAATCCGAACGTCGTTTTGCGGTTGGAAAGTTGACTTTGTCTTTGTCAACTGCAAAGTTAAGTTTGTTTTTCGGAAAAGACAGGCAAAAATCTTAGGTTTAAAGAATTTTATTGATACTTGAAGAACATTACAGTCCAATCTTCTAGAATTCCCGAGATGGACGTACTATCTACATACAAGTTTGTTTTGCTTACAGCACCCTCGGTGCGCGAGTCAGACTCGCACTTGTCCGATTTTTTGTTATAATGATTACCAACAAAACTACTAACTACATTATTCGAACTAATAAAAGCTAAATATTCTTACATACTTACAATTTGCGGCACAGAATATTGACGTCAGACAATACAATAAAAAAGTATGAAGCTTTCCTTTTAAAAAAATAGATAATATTTTGGGTATTTTATTCAAAGTATCAGTTTTGTACACGCACGTAACGTAAACTGAACAATTCCAATTTTAAATTGAACTTTTTTTTTTCAATTTAAATTGTAGCTTCAAAGTAAATGATAACTTTTGTGCTGGTCACGGTATCTGGAATATAATCTAAGCTTGTAAGTGACAAACAATGTAAACAATTCTAAGAAGTCACTTTTAACCTACTTCTAATTGTCGTAGCCAAACTTTCGGATGATAATACTATAATTTAGTACCTTGGAGCTGATCTGACGACGGGGTCAGAAAGTGGTAAGGTGGTGGAACTTTTCAGCAGCTACTAGAAAAGCCGTCTAGTTTGGGGTCATATGATTCGTTTGGACGAGTCCATCACCGTTACCAAACCCAATCTGGGTTTGGTAACGATGGTCTGATGATTAAGTAATTTTTTTTTAATTCAATTCGCTATTAAAGCGTATTTTCTTTTATTGTTTTCTTGTATTACTATAATTATTTTTAGTAAAACTAAAAGAATTCGTATTACCTCAACACAAGCTCTAATACGCATTATGTTCGCCCACACTAAGCGCCTCTGAGCAAATCACCTTATGGAATTGGAGTTTGTGTATATGGAAATATGGAGTTTGTCTATGCATAAATTTCATCCGCTAGGGCTATGTTCAATTATTATTATTATGTAGACATATAATAAAAAAGTTATTCTATTTATTAAAGATATAAAGATACTTTTAACCGTCGAAAAAACGGAGGAGCTTCTTAACGCGACTCGTATATATTTTATTTATGTATGACCACAACTTTTTACACGGTACTTCGATTTCGATAATTATTTTTTTATTGGATAGGAAATACTTTGAAATTGGTCCCATTTCAATTTCAATTAAATATTTGAACCCTAAAGGTGGAAAAATAGAGGACGAATGATTGCTCACTTATTGACTTTTGACCTGTGAACCGATTTTGTTGAAACTTAGCACAGATATGTAGTTCTAATGATACTAAAACATGATCTAGCCTTGTAGTTAATTATTTTAACCACAAAAAAATAAAAAATAAAAACTTTTTAACATAAAAATAAAACGAAGAAAGAAAAAGGAACTAAAAAGTGATAAATAAACTTGTTAGCCTAACTAGACTCCTACACTAATGTAAATACCTAAAAAATTAAATTCGAAAACACTTCGGCCAATAGACCCGTAGCCGCCGCGTGCCCGCTGCCTTAATTTTACTTAATGGTTAATTTGCTTGTTTGTATGTTTGACGCCGACTTAAAACTATTAACTATACACTTTTTATATAACTATACACTTATTAACTATACAACTATAACTATAAACTATGATAGGACTTTAGTTAGGCCAACAAGTTTATTTTTCACTTTTCAATTCCTTCCTACTTTCGGCGGTAAAGCATTGTTAAAAAAAAAATTATACGGCCAGTATAAAATGTTGTCAGTTAACTGATTAGGTAAGAATTATCTCTCATAATGCGAGAAACAAAGGACTATCAGAATACTAACACTGTGAAATCGCTATATAACGCGTTGGTTAGAATTAGGTTAGAGACTAGCTCTATCATCTGGAATCCCATGAGGTTAATTATAGCTTGATGGTGTAAAAGATGCAAAAGAAATTTACCCGTTACCTTTACTGGAAACAGTACGGTGTATATCCCTTTTATCCACTTATGTATCCAACTCTCTTTGTTATAGGAATAGTTGGATACTTTAACCTGGAAGTAAGACGAAATTTAGCCGTGGGTAGGTACGTGTTTTTAGTGTTCCGTAGTAAATTAACTAATCCGCAAATTCTACAAACCAAATTGCTCGTACCAAACACCAAACTGCGTCAGGCACCAAAGGTTAACGTGTTCGAGGTCCCTGCACCTCGCACCAACCTATAAAAGTATACTGCTATTGCATGAGCCGTAAATACTCTGAACGTTGTATCACAACGACTAGACATATTTACGTGTACATTGGCGGCATTCGAGAGGGTAATTAGTTTATTTAACTCATTTAAATTAATTGTTTCTTTGTATTTTTATCTTTTATTCATTTCATAAAGGTGGTATTGTTTTCACTTTTCTATGCTGACATTGTTGTACCCATTGGGTATTTTAACCTGTAATGACAATGTGTGTTGGAAATGAATAAATTAAACTTTTTGCGGGAGAACTGCGTTGCGTGACATACGCTTTTATACATAGGCTGCACTAAAAGTATCGGGAATGGAATATTTCCACTATTGGTATCATATTAAAATCTTTTTAATTGAAAACTCCTTGGTTTTAAAAATCGAATACCATTTATTTATTTAAAAAAAAGATTCTCGGTCTTCTCACAAGGTCTTCTCAAACTTGTTTAGTCGTTGAGAAAATGGAATTGACTCGAGAAAATTCAAGGGCGATGATTTATTATGACTTTCGAAGTGGTTTAACACAAAAACAGTGTGTTGACCGGATGCTTTCTGCATTTGGTGATGAAGCCCCATCCAAAACCACAATTTATCGCTGGTTTGCTGAATTTCAACGTGGACGTGTCAAGCTCAGTGATGATCCCCGTCAAGGTCGTCCAAAAACTGCAGTCACCCAAGAAAATGTTGATGCTGTGCATAAGCTGATTGAGGAAGATCGACATGTGACATACCGCGAAATTCAGGCAAATTTAGACATTGGCATGAGTCAAATACAAATAATCTTGCATGAACAATTAGGTTTAAAAAAGTTGTTTTCCCGATGGATACCGCATTTGCTCTGTGAAGAGCAAAAAGCAGCTCGCGGTACTTGGTGCGTCAGAACTCTCGAAAGATTCCACGCAGGATCCTCAAATGCTGTATACAACATTTTATCAGGTGACGAATCCTGGATATACGCGTACGAACCCGAAACAAAAAACCAGTCACGAGTTTGGGTGTTCGAAAATGAGTTAAAACCAACTAAAATTGTTCGTTCACGGAGTGTTGCAAAAAAATGGTGGCCACGTTTGTCTCCAAAACCGGCCATGTTGCGACTATTCCTCTTGAGGGACAAAGAACGGTTAATGCAGAATGGTATGCTAGCATTTGTTTGAAAAAGGTCGTTTCCGAACTCCGTAAAGAGAACTGCAACCGCCGCATCATCCTCCATCACGACAATGCGAGTTCTTACACCGCGCACAGAACAAAAGAGTTTTTAGAGCAAGAAAACATAGAATTATTAGACCATCCGCCGTCCAGTCCCGACCTAAGCCCTAATGATTTCTATACTTTCCCTAAAATAAAGAATAAATTGCGTGGTCAGAGATTTTCATCACCTGAAGAAGCTGTGGACGCCTACAAAACGGCAATTTTGGAGACCCCAACTTCCGAATGGAATGGTTGCTTCAATGATTGGTTCCATCGTATGGAGAATGTGTCAAATTTCACGGAGAATACTTTGAAAAGCAATAAATACATTTTTAAATACTAATGTTGTGTCACTTCCTTGATTCCCGAAATTTTCAGTGTAGCCCTCGTATGTTATGTTTTTGATGGGATTTATTTTCTTTTTGTAGATATGTATATTAAAGGAAATATCGTTCATCTGTACCTTACTATACCTACCTTTATCTACTATTTACTCACTTATCTATTTCGGTTTTTTAAGTGACGAAAAATTTTATGATTTGCAAAAGTAACCTTTCAATCGCAAATCTTTTAAATAGGATTACAGAGCTACTTATGCATTCTGTACATCAAGAAAATGGGACTTAAATTACGATACATGGCTTCATAGATTATATGCTTGTGTTCAAAATTTGAAGTTCGTGTCTGCTGAAGTACTTTAGAGTTTTGATCATCGTTGACTGAGTGAGTATGACAGTGACAAAATTAAGAATTGAAAACGTAACTCAGTCTGCACTAAAGAGCAGGACACGTCTATTCTATTTATAAACTGAAATACCTATCTCACACGGTCAATAAAGTCGAGAGATCATAGGACGAACGGCAACCATGGAGGAATTAGCCACCCATCCAAAAAAGATTGGCACCCCGTATCTCCAATATCGTCAGGGGTAAACCAATAAAAACTCTAAATGAAGCCCTAAACATCGCTATTTTAGAAAAATAATCCAGCAGCCCCTATCCAGATAAGGTCCGAATTCGTTTGGCACTCAACCATCACGACAAGATGGGTGAAACTCTACTAAACCAACTACTCAATTTATTTGTATTGACCAAAACCAACAACACTCGACCTCGAACCAGTAAAACCTAATTTTAATCATTCTAACCGATCTAATAATAACTAAAACAGTTTTCTACTCCATTCTGTAGGTACTGTAAAACGCCAGGTTATGACTAAAATTATCAGACAGTCAGATGAATCATCAGATGAGTCATCAGACAATAATAATGAATATTTGACTAACCCTACCGAGGGTTCCGATACCGTCGACGATAATCCAAAAAACGAGTAATCGTCTTATCCCGGTGTCATGCCGGGACATCATAATTTAAAAATCAGCATCACAAACTCAAAATAAATAAAACTTTTTATATCATTCCTTATATGACGAATGAAATTCCAATTATATCACCTAAAATTTGATTACTTTATATAATTAAAACGATATTATTAAAAAATAGCAGTTCCCGCGTGGCTTCGCTCGCGTGTACATATTTTTAAATTTCGCGTGGAACCCTAATTATTTTTTCCAAAATAGAAGTGTGTAAGAAAGAAGTGGCCTACGTTACTCCTTATAACACCAGCTATCTGGCAGTGAAAGTCCCGTGGAAATCAGTCCGCCTGACAAAAATTTATAAACTGATTTATAGGCATAGGTATCGTGCAAATAGCTGTATGAACTTAAAAATTACTATTATTTTCACATTACAAACAGACACTTCAATTTTATTTGTTTGTATTGACTTAGTTACTTATTGAACATTTGCTTTAAATATAAATTTACATCATTTATAGTTAATAATTAATATAACATTTTAAATGTCATAAAATAAATGTCAATAATAAACCAGTTCATTTTTTATACTACAATGCAATTAATAATACAATGTAATTAAATTGTCTAGCTTGTAATATAAATAGGTATTGGTATTAATTAATTATTATTATGAATGCTCATTCTCATTGTTTATGTAAGGACCGTCTAAAGTGTTTAAAGCTTCCATATTTCTCCATTCGTGTCGGTCTCTGGCTAGCCTACTTCATGTTTTACCTACAACTTTTGTAATATCATCACTTGTTTAACAGGTCTTCCCTGCTTCTTTTTTAGCATTCCTTGGGTACAAGTTGGTTACGGTTTTTGACCACTTTCCATCTTGGCTTTTTTGCATATATTCCGCCCAGTGCTTTTTAAATTTTAAGAGCTTGCATAACACCATCTTTGGCTTTTCTGAGTATTTTAGCTTTAGGCCAACGTAGCTAGGCTCTATTTCTCTTTGACTAGTTTTTATTTCATGGATGACTTTTTTGGACATGGTCAAGTTGTCAAGTCAAGTTTGACAGGTATACGTTAGACATAAAGCAAATCTCTATGACCATCGTGTTTAGGTCAGTTTGTATTTTACTCTTGAAGATCTCGTTCATGCTCAAATTTATTTTCCAGGTATTCTCTACTCTTATCTCTATTTCTCTCTCTGTTATGTTACTAAAGGAGATTTCATGTCCAAGATATACATCATATGCTAAGGATAGAGATTCTAACTTAATGTCTTTTCTTTCTGCGTTTGTCATAAACCTTTTTTTACCTAATTTACTTTTACCTAACTAACTAAATTTTTTTTAACCTATTGCTGACCTATTACTATTCACTCTGTCAATCGGTCTTGACGTACTGCATCTCTACCTGGGGTGGCGCCTTAAAAACAATGATGAAACCGATCGAGATCGCGCAGCGTGCGAAATTAAAGGTTTGTGCCTTTAAGCCTATATTTTTCCCTACTGCGATGATATACCAGATTACCGGAGTTCTGTTCGGTAACTATTTATACTGAGTGCTTGTCTCCTACAACTTAAAAAGCAGATCTTTGACCCACACCTTTTAGAGAAACGAAGAAAAGATATTGTTTGTCCCCGGTTAACTACTTGTAAAACGAAATTTGCCCAACGTTTTATTAATTTCATTGCCCCTTTTATCTATAATAAAATTAATAAAGCTTAAAATATATAAACTTGGACAAAAGTGCAAGTAAAGAAACATGTATGTGAATACTTACTAAATCTGAACTATAAAGAAACTGAACTTTTACTACATATAGGTCAGTAAATAAAAGTAGACAGAAATGCCTTACATCGTCATAAATAAATTATGCCTACACAACCAAACATACATCCACTCACAATACACACTCGTACAAGTACACGCACAAGCACACCCGTACACACACACACACACACACACACACACACACACACACACCCTCTCACGCTCATACACGTACACTATCACTTTACACACAAGAGAGGACACTCTTGCATGCACACTTCTTTTTTTTACTTCTTTAAATTAAAAATATTTAGTTTTATATACAAACCAACAAGTCATATTACCTTAATGTTTAATGGCTATGATAGCTAGACAATATTATATCCGAGAGGATTGGCGCTGATAGCCGAAATACAGGCTCTGCCTAGTTCGGTTACAGATGCTAAACTCATTTGTTGTAAACTCATTTGTAATTTGTCACTATACAGAGTATAAATAGATTTTACGACGTGTTTGTACATAGTTAAACGAGAGAAAGAAGTTCCGTTAAGTTTTATTTTGGACTAGAGTGCTTAATTTAGTATTTAAATGTTCGTCCCTTATTTATATTGCATAAAATTTTGTAGTCCTCAAGAACTTGCATGAAATAAAAAATATGTATACCTTAATTCATAAAATATAACATTTGGACAAATAAACAAGTAAAAAGATATATAGATAGGTAAAAATAGATAAAGACCCTTTTCTCCTCTTTTGGTAAACCGATTGTTTTTTTATTAGTAGGCTCTATACACAAAATTTTGTGTTATCATTAAAGAAAATGAAAACATTTTTCCCGACCTTACAAGAAGAAACACAGAAACACTATGATAGTCGACTTTGAGATACTTGGTTTAGCGTTTTAAACTCTCTACTGAATTCAAAGTAAGTGTTTAAATTTCTAATTTATTCAATAATAATGGATTGGCAAGATTTTTTAAAATTAACTAATTTTCTTTTTTAAGGAATAGAACGTTATTTAGTATTGCATATTGAAACAAAACACTAATTTACCGAATCGGAAAACAACAAAATGGGAATGATTATGTTTGGGGAAATAAACGTGGAAATAATATATTTAATGTTGATAGTGAGAGCAATTTATAAATTTTTTCAGGATAATTTTAAATGTGCTTTGAATATTGTTGTAAGGAATTTTACTACTCATAATTGCGGAATTCGTATCACAATACACATCAAAGGATTTAATGTCGTTTTTGTAATGCTAAACATTTTCTATCTTAAATTATTCAAAATGATTCATCTTCTTCCAAAGGGAAAGTTTCTGTATTGTAATAGACTGAAAATAGTTTTTATAATAATTTGTTCTTCGAAGTTCAGCACTATGGTCAACTACTATTATATATTATTAAATTTTAGAACTGATATAATTGTTACAGTTTTCAAATCCAAATTTAAAGAATAATTATGGCCATAAGTAGGTACTACAAATGTTGGTAAAGTTGTCGCATTGACTATATAATTTTAAAAGCGTGGTAATTTAAAATATTGATAAGATTTTTGTTGTGAAATTCCCAATAGACAAACTTATCCAACGTCATATGAATACGTATAAATCAGAACCAAAACCACATGATTCTAGTGGTTCATGGTTTGTATGAGAGATGGAAAATGTTCAAAGGATTTTCCCAAAACAATTGTGAAGTAACACGTGAAGCAGTAAATAGTTATCCGGTAAACATGAGACGTGATAATGGTCAAACCGTAGATGTTGGAGGCGAAACATTTATCAATAGATTTGTTGTTCCTTATAAGTTTGTACTACTGTTAGATACGCAAAACAAATATATAAAATATGATAGCATTGGATTGAATGACGCTAATGAAACAAATGCAATTGATTGAGATTTTTTTGTGAGAATCCCTAAAGCTACCCGAAACTGTTAATATGCCACCCTTGTATTAGCTTCTATCATTAGCCGCTCAGCACTCATGTTTTTTTCAGTAGTCGCCGTAGAAGGACGTTCTTCTCGAGAATCATCAGTGAGTTTGCTTCGACCACGTTTAAACTCATTAAACCAGTTGTAAACAGTGGGACAAGATGGGGCTTCGTAATAAAATGCCAATCGAAGTCTATCGTAACACTGTTGTTGAGTAAGACCGAACAAAAGTCGTAATATATCATTGAGCAAGTTTTTTTTCTAATCAAATCCAATTCGATACACGACAGACACTTTTTAAATTGCCGCCAATTTGTACAATTGATTGATTGATTGAAACAAATGACATATGAAATCTTTAAACATCTACAGATTCACAAAGAGTTCCTAATTCGAAATTTAAATACATTTTTCATCGGCTGCTTTTCTTACTGGCCTATCCTAAAAACTTTCAGTGGGACCCTGTTCAGTTCAGTGTGACATTTTAAACTGGTGGTATTTATAAATCAATTTGGACGTTAAAACATCGTGGTGTTTTAAGAGCAATACTACGCATACTTATTGTGAGAGCTTTCAAAGTTAATTAAGTGATACGTTTATTTGGTTTCATTAAGTTATACAGCGGGCGCATAACTTTAAAAATTGCGGTTTGAAAATTAATTTGTGACTTTATAAATGTGGTTGGGCTGTGATTATTCTGTTGAACACCAATTTAGCAAACAGAAAGTTCATTGGTAAATATATTATATTAATAGGTTGCCCATGCATTTAGGTGACTTAAACATGATTTTGTAATTAGTCTTTGTTATACTTGTTTCAAATGCGCATGTATTACGGAAAAAAATCAAGATTGGGAAAAATTAAGAAGTAAAGACGTTAAATGTCATAATAATCTATCGAAGATGTATCTATTCTGCAAAGGCGGATGTCAAGAGCTTTCCCATTAGAATAGAGATACATATTTTGTTATATATTTTTTTGAAGGTTGCTTTTTTATTATAAGTGTGGCAATTTGATTAAAATAGTCTAGAATATTATTCGCTTGTTTACTTCATTCACCACTTAGATAAAATGTAGATTCATAGGCCAGTGTAAAAAGTTTTCAAAGTTCCTTACTCCGAGTTTGCGATTCCACATGGTCCCGCAAAAGTCTAAAACGGATCCATACGTACCTTGAAGTGCCCTTGAACTACTTCCACCCTTTTGCCTAACTGTACACCCTCTGCATATCCCCCTGCCTGGCGTTTTACTTTGCTAATAACTCGGGGTTATGTTGAAAACAATTTTACAAATATGAAAAAAAATGTAAATTAATTTTATGTGATAAAAATGTTTTATTAATTAATGTTATTTTTATTAAATGTGGAAGCTTGTAATCGGCGATTGTTCTTATCTATACTTGATATAATAACTTTTGTTATCGTCTGTAAGCTTTCTTTAAATCTAATAAAATAAAATAATACCTACTTATAATTAATGTTAATTTTTAAGACACTATTCTACAATGAATAATTAATTTTGGAAATAATTATTTAAACCCGGGTATGAAACTTTACATTACAAGTGTTTATTATGATCAAAATATGCGTAATTTCCATAACCCTGTAAAATTGAATAAAGCTAGCAAGTTTCTTTTGTCATGACGTGTAACGCGTCCCTCCGGAACGATTTCAGTTACTCACCGCAACCATTTCAAGGGTTTACATCAATTTCAACCATTTTCTTTAAGTTCCGACGCTTTGTCTGTCCCCAAATTGATAAACATTTTAGTTCTTAAATACATATATTCTTGCGCTTATCTCTTATAAATGTTAAAGAAAATTACCTTAACGAAATAAAACCAAGCCTGGAGATGAATGAGGGTAAAACATTTATAAATGACTTATTTACAATCAATGATGCAATACTAAAGTAATGTGAATAATCACTAGTCACTTATAAACAACGTGCCTACCCACTGCCTACCCCGATACGACCTTCAAACCTTCAAGAAAAGAGCGTACTCCTATCTCAAAGGCCGGCAACGCACTTGTGACTCTTGAGTTGCAGGTGTCCATGGCCGACGTTAGTCACTTACCATCAGGTGACCCGCCTGCTCGTTTGCCCCCTATAATATAAAAAAAAACCGCACTTAGTGCTGTAAGTCTTCTGTAGGGTTGTGGTCTGGAATCTGTTACACCCTACCTTCTGCTGACTCTGTGGTATTTAGGCGAATAATCAATAAGTTATATAGACTAATTACACTACCTTACAAAAAGAAAAGTTCTTTTACCCATAGACCATTTATAGTGAATTTGCTTTGTGTCTACGTGTCCATTACTAAAAAATACTATATATTTATATCACGTCAGGCTTTTCAAATAATAATAATAACTCCACACATCTCACACACAGCCGTCTGATCCCAAACTAGGCAGAGCCTGTACTATGTAAATAATCCCATGAAGTACTTTTATGCCAATTTGTACGTCGGGCTTAGTTTCTAACTTAGTGTTGTTATGTCAAATTATTTGTTGAACATGTTATTCTTTTTAAAATATCTTCAAGAAATTGTAAATTAAGTCCGAATAGAATTTGTTATGTTTGCGGTAAAATAGTCGTTACAAAAATGAAGAAACCTATTACAGAGGCGGTAAGGCGAGCCTCCTTCCAATACTTTCAAATTCCTGTATCAAACCTTGATTAAAAAATGGTACATAGCCTAATGTGCGAAAATTGCAGAAGTGTGCTTACAAACTAAGCTGCAGGAAAAAAGAAATACTGACAATTTGGTTTTGCGACTCCAAATTATCAGTATTTATTTTTTCCTGCAGTGGAGGGAACCAACAAATCATGCAACAGACTATTACTTTTGCCTAAACAAAAATTTTCGTTCCAATTACAAAAACAATGATGTTCCATCCGTCACAAAACTTGTGCCGGACCCCAAATCAAAAAGGTACTGAAGGATAACATTTTTGAGCGTCACTTAACCGCTGCCGAAAATGATGCTTGGTTTTCTTTTAAAGTGGTTGAGCAAAATTTGTTTTGTTTTTTATTTGTTACCAATTTACTGCAAAATTTCTTATGAAGACATTGTTACCAATTTATTGCAAAATTATCATAAAATGAGATTGACTGTAACACTGAAAATCCATTTGTTCCTGACAACCTAGGAAACGTAAGTGGTGACTATGACGAACTTTTCCATCAAGATTTAAAGTCGTATGAAAAGAGGTATCCAGGTTTTTGGGATAATAATATGCTGGCCGATCATTGCTGGTCTATTTTAAGAGAATCTGACCCAGACCAGTATAAAAGAACAAGTATTTTGAGGCATTTTGAATTTTTTCCTTATGTATTTAAGCTTTTTTTACATATCTTATTACATATCGTATATTTTCGTCTTCAGTCTCGAACTAAGAGTATATTATTTTACAGATACACATTGGTTTCATGCTTGGGCATATTTTGTTGTAGTGTTATTATTGATTTTTCGTAAACCTACCAAAGATTAAGCACCAACATCGCACTTTGCTTTAACAGTGTAACAATAAATATCTAGTTTAAATAAATTAAAGACAGGATCTACGAATATGTTACAATTTCTAATCTTCGTTAAAGTTGTATTTCTGTATGAAAGTTCCTATTAATAATCCCTATGTAATTTTCTGTACACCTGACAACGTCTATACAAATGAAGATTTCATGACGATCGGTTGAGTGATTAAGACTGAAAGAGTAGCAAACAAACACAATCTCATTCGCAATTACTGTAATAATGGTAATTATGTGTCTTTTAAGTTACCCTAAAAAAGTTTTTCTTGTATAATATTTGCAACTTTCACGTGTTTTAGACAGGAGCTAATTAAAAAAGAAGTCACATACATTTAATTTGGCATTGCCTTTCTCTGCAAAATGATTAATGACAGTCTCCAAATATCGGTTTTAGTATGTACGTAAAGAATAATATAAAAACCAATAATTAAATAGTTCAGTGTCATTGTTTTTATATTATGACCAGCCGTTTCACCCGCGTTCATGGTTACTGCTCCGCTCCTAAGTGCCGTAGCGTGATGCTACATGGCCGATGACTTTTTTCATTAAATTGTCTATTCAATACAAAAATAATTTTTCAAATCCAAATATTCGTTCTAGAGATTAGAGCGTTTAAAGAACAAATAATAAAAAAAAACTCTTAGGCTTTATTATATTAGGATTGAGGTCGATTTTATAGTACCTAATTAAGCCGTATAACTGACAACCGAGTTTCCTATTATATCATTATAAGTTATACACTGGCTTACACTAAATTTGTCTATGATAGACCTTAATTTATTACAAACATGGACCCCAATCCCCTTCAGAGTTGGCTGCCAATGACGTGTCCAAGTACTTGTAAAGTTTCGACGTTTACAATATTGGCCGGCTTATGAAAACAGTGATGTTCGTGGGCCGTGGCTGCAAGTTTATGTAGCTAATATGTAATAATTTGCTTGTGAGGAGTGAATGTGAACAATATTAGTTGTTTGAAAAGATACTGTATGCAAACTAATTGTAACCGAAATCTAGGGATTTAAGAGCTTCCTGTAAATTATTTAAGCTCTTTAAAATCTGCTATCACCTTCAAAGTGGCATAAACAAAACAGTCTTTAATTATAACATTACTCATTATGGACTTCGATTATGAATCCTTGACCCGTTTCTTTAGAAGTTTTGTACTTTAACGGTCGTGAATCCCCTTCAGAGTTGGCTGCCAATGACGTGTCCAAGTACTTGTAAAGTTTCGACGTTTACAATATTGGCCGGCTTATGAAAACAGTGATGTTCGTGGGCCGTGGCTGCAAGTTTATGTAGCTAATATGTAATAATTTGCTTGTGAGGAGTGAATGTGAACAATATTAGTTGTTTGAAAAGATACTGTATGCAAACTAATTGTAACCGAAATCTAGGGATTTAAGAGCTTCCTGTAAATTATTTAAGCTCTTTAAAATCTGCTATCACCTTCAAAGTGGCATAAACAAAACAGTCTTTAATTATAACATTACTCATTATGGACTTCGATTATGAATCCTTGACCCGTTTCTTTAGAAGTTTTGTACTTTAACGGTCGTGAATCTGTATTTGAGTATTCATTTTATTTGTAAATTTATCGTACGAGTACATTAGAGCGTAGCTGTGTTATGTGTTAGCGTTTTTACATAATAGACTCACGTCATTAAAATAATCATATCTCTAATATTTATAGATTGTTTTATCATCCTTATTTTTAACCGACTTCTACTATATATTTGTAATAGTAAGTACATAATTGAGGAGTGAAAACTTCACCACTCACCTCCACTTTGTAAACTCCAAAGATGATAACAACCAAGGTTAAGATTATTGTCACTTGAACTTCCTCACCAAAAGTCTGTTTACTAGGCCAAGGCCAAAGGCAGTAATGCACAAATTTCCGCTAAAACGTGATACATCGTCTCTAAACGCAGCATCTGTATGCATTTTTTCTTGGGTGAATATTTCGTGATGACTTTGCCAGTTGTGAACAGTTTTTTTTTATTTGGGCAATAACAAGTTGGTAGTGTTTTTAACCCTTGTAGCCTTTTGAATTCAAAAAAAGAAACGCGTTATTAGTTCCACTAAAAATTATGTACTGCACATAACTATTGTTTATCGTCTTAGAGTGGGTAGGTAATAAAATCTTTTTGTTTTTAATAACGGGACGACGGTCCCGTTATTAAAAACAAAAAGATTTTATCGTTGACGATAAAAATCCGTCATCTACTGCAATAAATTTCATAGATAAACCTATTATCTAGCTAGTGTGTATGGTTTTTTATATAGTTTTTTTTTATTAAAACGTTTGCCCAGCAAAACAAATTTGGACTTCTAGAGAGAGAATTTCGGAATATAATTTTTACAGAAATATTATAACGTCTAAATAGATAATGTTTAATTATATATCATTTTAGTTTACAGAGAGGGTTGTTGGACAAAATACGTACTATACAGTTTATAAGTACCTTTAGATAAAATATTATGTCCTACGGACAATCTGCCAACTTCGGAAAACCAATAGGTTATATTTTAGTTTGTTAATCGCCCTAGTAACCCCTAGGGTGAGAAACTGTCACCTCACCGCTGAACCAAATGGGACATCCCCGTGACACGTAATACATTTATGGCTGGTTTATAAACTTTTAATAACTTGACAACACCACCCGCATTAAGTTTGGTTATTGTTTGACAAACGTTATATAATGCCAAACTAACGAGTTTCTTTTTTGCTTCCCAACAATCTGTAATTACGCTATATTTGCAGAAAAAAAAATGTGTGCTCTCAGTATTTGTGCAAACGCACAATGTAAATTAATAATGCCACTACAAAATATTTTTATTTATTCTCGTAAAAGCTAAAGTAAAAATAAAACTAAAACCAAATGCAAATTGTGATAAATAATAATTATAACTGAAACTGCCTGCTATTTGTTACACTTTCACTAAATTCAAAGTACGTTATTTTGCAAAAAACATTTCCGATATGTACCTCATATTTAAAATGATTATAATATTCGTAGTAAATAAATCTATATCAGTGAGATCATTTTTTTATTATAATTTTTCAATATTCAAGTTCATCGGCGGCAATACAATATAAATATTGCCTATGCTATTTACTTCGCGTACGGGTCGGCAAGAAATCTTAAATCTGATGATATCATGGAAAGTTTGCTCACGTAATACTTAAAGTGAGAAGTTGGCAGGTTATTTTCCTTACAATCGATAAATATATATTAAAATTCTTCATGTTTCTACTCTGTCTATACCTAGTATATCTTATTTTACTTTTTCTTCTATCCCTTTAACATCAATTTCGTATACATTAGCAAGAGAGAAGTGACTTAAAATCCAGACAATAGATATCATATGTAGTTCATCAATACAAACGTGATATCCCTATACCACTTTATCGAGAATACAGGTTAAATAATGGTTATCTATAAACTATTTATAATTAGATATTTCCCGTAGTAGCCCACCGGTAGGAAAGTACATTCGTACCCATTGACCTCGTTATAGACACCCCTATCTGTGGAGGGTTCGGTTGTTATAAAGAAGGGAATATAGGTAACAGCATACGCGTCCCTCGGCGCTGTTAGGGTTATATCTCACGGCAAAGAAGGTTTAGAATTACTTCACATATTTTTCAATGTATCGAACTATAATCATTTTAGGATAAGCACTACTCATCGTCAGAATAATGTAAAATTTTTTGACTGTCAGAATGAGTTAAGAAAACAAATTAATGGACAGGTATGTGGTACGTTATATTTCTGCTTTAATGTACTCAACCGATAACAATTACTAAATTAGAATAGCACTTACTTTTAATGGAATGTCGGGACCCACCCTACATCCCCCAATACCGGCAGCCATGAAAAATTATCCGGTCCCCTCATTCCATTCTCTGCTAAATTTCGAATTTTTAACGCGTCTTTTAAAAACTGTTAAAAAGTTATGAAACTGAATGTACTTTTAAAACAATATATTCATATAAATAATCTGTTTTAATATCTAGTATACGGACACAAGTTTTTACTTGTATCTTTTAGCGAATGGCGCGCTGCATTATGAGTTTTCAATGTAAAACAAAATTGACGTATGTTTGACACCCTTTAGTTTAAATAAATTAATTGGCAGTGACCATTAGTGGTTTACATCTTCAACTCACTAACGGCCACTACGTCTAATATTGTGGGTACGATACAAACGTCAAAAGTGTTGTCTAGTGCACACATTGTTTTTCTTGTTGTAAAGAAGTGAAAATATTTCATTCATCAGCATCTGAGTGAGGCAATGAGTGATCAAACCGAGGTATTAAGAAACCAAAGTAAACATGTTCATAGGTTCATAAGGGCAAGGTGGACATGTCCCAAATAGTACCTGAAAGATTCAGTCATACATAGAAAATCTTTTAGAACATAGTTTTTTTAATTTAGAACAATTCAAAAAATAAAAACCAAATCATTCAATAAGGCGGCCTATCTGTACCGCTATTTAAAACAGTAATAAAGTTGACTAAAGCACTTGGACATGGGCCGCTCTTTCATGTTACAATAATTGGTATGGATTTTTTTTCTTCATGCCAACGCAGGTCAAAGTCAAAGGCGGTGTTATAAAGGGACTCATATGTACTCCGCATCGATTAAATACTTTTGACCTGCAAGTTGCTCGCACTCCATTAGAGGGTGGCCCACCACACAGGATTTGACACAAATATGTATCATACTGTCAATATATAGTAAATAATGCTACTATTTTATCATTTTTAGTGGGTATCTACTTAATCATTAATATGCATATACTTTGTCACGTTGCTTAAAAGTCCTTGGATAGTTGTATAAACTATTTATAAAACTTTGATCAACTTTTATCATTTTTACTCTACCTTTTACCAAATCATTCTCTTGTTCCAAACTGTTCTAGTAGACAACGAGAAATAGTTTCATAGGTATAATACAAGGGTACAATATAAGGGTGATTAGGATTTTAATAGATGACTAGGGGCCCTTCCCAGCTGCGTTTATGGAAATCCTACTTCATACGTCTCTGCGGGCTGAGACGAACTGAATTAGTATATCCAGACGAAAATCACACCTAAAGGCTACTCCGATAGTAGCATTTAGGCGTGAAGAATACAGTAGTATTAGGGTTTCTAAGTTAATACGTAGTAAGATGTACTAGAAACCCTCATTCTTTTCGTCGCTCGCACGACGTATTGGCGTAGGGTTTCTACTGAGCTAATCCTTTGTCAAAAGGTTCAAGGACACTCACATTATACTAGGTTAGGTTGGTGTATATTTTCACGTAAATATTGATTTGTGCGTTAAGTACTAAAAATCCTAGTATGAGTACAAAGAGAATAGTATATCTTAATGCGTATTGACTTAGAAACCCTACTGCAGTACGTCACCGTCGGAGACATACCGGAGTTGCATTTACGCGTGATTATATATTACGTGTAAATATTAATTTAGTTCATACGTTCGGGGAAGTACTGAAGTACCATTTCTATATACGCTTCCCGGCTTGACACGGCCCAGGGATGGATATTTATTTACAGTAGCCAGGACTAAAGCTATCCCTATGATAAATTTCAATGAAATCGGATTCAATATTTTCCGTGCGTAGAGCCATACATTCAAACTTTCACATTGTATAATAATATATTTTTTTAAATCATTTATGTACTTAGTCGAAGACAACAGTTATATGATTTCTTCTATCTCCACATAAACGCAACTTATTTCCGCGCATTGACCACGCTACTACGTGAATGAAGTCATCTGAATCATAAATGATTATAGTCATGCGTTCTAGGCTTTTGTTAATTTTTTATATAAAATTTTATCTTTCTGAAATCATTTTCGCCATCATATCAACCCAACACTGGTTGAACAAATCTTTGTAAAGTTGTCCTAAAACGTGCCTAATCATCAAACGATACGGTAAAACGGCTTACATGATACTGTTTTATTTCGGATATTGATTGTCGGTTGTTTGTATGTTTTAGGTATAGTGAAATAATAAGCGTCACCGTTGTCTCCTGCTGCAAACAATAATGGATATTGTAAAGGATCGTAAACGTGGAACAATTCAGCTTCAGCAATTTAGCTGGCGGTCTAGTTTCATATTCTGTCGCGAATCTTTGTAGATATTGGTGTGTTCTTTAAAACTGCAGTACGCTATTTTGTTCTATTATCCGTATTATTATAGTTTTCGCAGCACATGCGATGTAAGTATTTATATAAAAAAAATTTTCACCGTGGGTTACATTATTATTTATTATAAGGTTCCCGTAGGAATCAGTAATAAAACCAAATATAAAACATGTCTATGATAATTTGGTGTTAATATAGCATTTTACTGGTAAAGGGTTTTTTAAATCGGTAGATTACTTTTGAGTTTAACCGTTACAAACTATAACACAAAAATATAAATCTTTTTTGATACAAATATTTTCTAATATTAGCGTAGATGTAAATATTTTGCCTGAATATATAATTATTTAACATTATAAATGGGCGCCTGTATAGTCATAAGTTATGTACTTATACAAAACCGCATATCTCAAACACAGACAGACACACACATAAATAGCGGTACTTACAGATACCGTAAGTACCGCAATATATGTAGAACCGACAAACTCTAAACTTTTAAGTGACTTTTGTGCTTTACACACGTATTTAGGAGCAATATATATTATTGTTTTGACGTACTAACGTTAAAAGCATAGTTTTGCAAATGAAACTTTACATATTATATTAAACACGTAGAACCATTACGTACGTACAGTCACGTGCATTGATATGGAAACGTTGACATATTTGCAAATATATGTTAATATTTGATTTTTCAAAAATAAGTATCTCATGTTGTATTTTAATTATATAATCTTCAAACTGGGTCAAAATTAGGTATACTTTTTCCTCATAGTAAAGTAAACAGAACACCATTAGTTAATACTACACACTCCCAAAGTGGTATTTATGTATATGTGACAATTTCTTTAACATATAGGTATACAAAGCAATTTCAGAACAATGTATATACATTATTTTTGATTATTCATTAATAAACGAGCAATGACATGTAAACATGGACAGAATTTTAAATAAATGTTTACTCAAAAACTTTCAAAAAAAATAATCACTATAACCATACATACTATATAACCATCAGAATACGTCACAATATGTGCACATTTTACCTACACAAATAGTTTTCAAACATACAATTTCAAGTGTAACATTTTGAAGTCATTATGAATTACAATAATAAGTCAACAATGTAATTTTCTGAAAATGTAAACATTTTATATTATTATTATAATGTTTACATTATAATGAAATTGTATTGTTTACAAATGTTTACATTTGATTGTGATTTTTTATCATTCATATGTATACACTTATAAAACTGTAGCAGTTTTCACTATTCAGACAAATGTGTATCAATCAACTCGTAAAACTTGTACAAATTATAATAAACATAGTAGCATATAAGAGTAGTAATTTCTCTTACACTAATTCTCTTTTCTTTTAACTTTTACTTTTATTTTCGTTATGCATTTATGTAGTTTATTAGTTAAGATTATAAAATAATGTGTTAAATTTTAAATTATTTGAATGTTACTTTTTAGCTCCACAATCGCATTGGGTTTCCTGTAAGGATTTATTAAGGATACAAGTAAAGTGATAACGCGCATATAAATACAACAAATGTTTTTTGTTGAATACCTGGAATCGTGTGTATGCCACTGTATGACACTGGGTAAGAATAGGGACGCAGAGCGAGCAAAACGCCTCGGGCTCCCGGCTTGAAGGGGCCTCGAGCAGCAAAGGTCCTGAGCACAGAGGCACTAATTACAAAACGTATTAATGAATTAGCCACGGGCCTCAGATGGCATAGTTACGCCATTGTGTGTTTGTGTATATTTTATCGTTGGTTGGTTAAACACGTGTAAGTATATAAAATATGCCAAGTTCTGTAATAGATAATTTTATATATCCCTACTTTATGTTCCATTGCCAGACTAATTTGTGTGAAAGACGTCAAATTTCCAAAACAATAAGCACAACACGACAACAAAAACGTGGTCGGCTTTTCTTTGATAATTTCCCACTTTGCTTTTGAGTCTCAGAGTCCATCCGGTATCTAATCGATAAAGAGACGAACCTCAAAACTTTCGGTGTTTTTAATTACAATAATTAATTACTTGAATCCTGTTTAAGTAACTTTCAAGGACACTCGATCGGAGAACTTTCAAGGTCCGATTATTGAAGTCGGAACTGGATTCGAGACCCATTAAGAAAAAAAAAGTTCTTAAACAAAACAGATCCCAGTTTGCCGCGATGTTGTTTAATTAGAATGTTCTTTCAATGTATTCGTTTACAATTGTGTATACTTAAGGATAAATATCACGCGATGCGAATGCGTGAAGACATGACATGTGTTGGTTGTTCGACTTTAGAACAAAACAGTTTCGTATAAGTAACATGACGCGAAAAGCCGACATAGGAGTCTTTCAACAATTACGTCATGAAATTGTAATGAGCCAACTCTACCAAAAACTGTTGGCAGCGCGCGCTTGTATTTAACTCCCGTGGACTCGGTTAATTAATATCGTTAAGGCAGAACAAGTACGCACTATTATACCAATACACTTAGTATACTACCTTAAAGTATACTATATGACGAGTAATTTAAACGATTTACGATTTCATTCATATTGAAAGGAAAGGCGAAATGCGGCACAATAATAATATTTTTGAAATATATTTTTCACCATAAATTAGGCAAGTAGGGGCAATTCATCGCGGTGAAAATAGTTGTATTATATGATTCCATAAAGCATCGGCTTCAAAAATATCCACATGTGAGGTGCTTTCTTTGACCACTCCTTATCAGAGGTTGATAGCTGATGTTAATGCCGGTGACCACCATATCAGTTTTTCCGTTTCACCATATATATTTTTTAAATTGATTGCTATACCTTTACAGTTTGTTGTTTTTAATAAATAACACTCGTACTAGGAATTAGATAGTATTGTCTAGAAACAATATATATATAGAAAGTACTGTGTCGCATAGGCCGGGAGCCAGGCTGTCGCGAGATTTCTGTTCCCCACACTTTAGTGGAATTGCTCAGCGTAGACGCAACAGCGCTGCAACCTCGCGGCTGCTATTGGCGTGGGAAGCCTCTCACTGAAGGCCATGGTCCTGTCCATGGTTCAAAGTGAGAGTGCATGAGAATACGCTGCGTCTTTTTGTGAGAAAGTGATGTCCGCTAAAGCAGCGGCGGAAAGGGAACGGGAGAGGGCTAACACTCTCCCGTCCGGAAGAAGAGGCACCAGGCGTCGGAGAGTGCTGGGGGTAACAGGTAAGGCTGTCCGTTTCTCCGGCAGAACGGCACCCTGCGAAGGTGGCGCGACGCGTTCCGCTCGCGCCTCTCGAAACCATTGTCTGCCTTTTGTTTAAGAGGCGGCCAAAGTCTGCCGGGGGCCGGGCTCCTCGGGGGACTTCCTTCCTAGGGTATCCCCGAGTCTGTTGCAATAGATGCACTTGTGACGGAACACCGTGTGGTTTTAGTCACCAGTAGGTCCGTGCGGATTATTACACAAAAAAAATATTATCAAAATAAAAATATGTGTACTTATTTGTTGACATTATTTGCTACTTCATTATAAATAAATATGTTGTTTTGAATTGATAAATGATAAAAATAAAGCTTAAAATTGTTTGTTTTAATTGATGTGGGTGAAAAGAATTATGTAACACTTCACACACTTTGTGAGAGTAAACTGCATTACATTTTTTTTTAATCTTCATTAAGTTTAAGTAATCTCTGAAAAATCATTATTATAATTAATAATGCAAAAAGTGCACAGCCGCTTATAAAATCATCTTGATTCCTCAATGGATTTATTTTTCTTATTCCTAAGGGTTGTTTTACGCTAATTTCGATAGTTACCTAGTGTACATTTAAATACAGCTATCTACATACTTTACCATGTTCTTACCCAAAAAGAAGACTGCAAGTTGTAAACATGTTAATTATTTCTCTATTAAATTAATATTACTTTTAAATTACGACGCCATACATTAAAGTTCATCAGAAATCTCTTTTACTGGCTCTTAAGTTTTTTTGTAAAGATATTATTGATACTGAAATTGAAGTAATTGTTTCCTTTCATTGTTTCTCTTCTCAAATTCAGATTCAGAAGAGATTCTTCTTAGATTCAGAATAATTTAACTATAGGAGTTATTATTTCTTAACTAAATTGAGTTTCGTGTAATCTTAAAAAAACATCTAATACATAAATGACTAATAAAACATACAAAAATACACAAAAATCGCTTGTCGATATCAGTGCGGCAGCGTCACCTTAAATATTTATCAAATGCGTACGTCAAAAAATGTTTTTAATCCACTCTTTTTATGTACTGGGTAATTTGATTTGAGTGCCTATTGCCGGAGCTGCCGCCGGAGACCGCTTTTACGGCTCACGTACAAAAGTTAAGGTATACCTACTGTTATGGTAAACTGGGTGTTGTTCGCGACTTTGGTCGCGTGGAACAGAAACTGTGCATTTTACTGTACATTTTTCCGGGATAAAAGTAGCCTATGTGCTATTTCAGACTATAACCTATCTCTGTCCCAAATTTCATCCATATCTGTTCAGCCGTTTTTGCGTGAAAGAGTACCGAACATCCATTCATTCATCCTCACAAACATTTGCCTTTATAATATTACTAGTTTTTACCCGCGGCTTCGCTCGCATTGATGTCTTTAAATAACTTTCAAAGTCATAATCATTATCATTAGAAAGTAAATAAAATAATATGGTATTTTTTTTTATTGCTTTAATGGTCCCACCATTAAAATATAAAACTTCTAAAATTCACCTTTAAATTTAAGTTAAAAAAATTGAAAAATACTTTAGTATAATAATTAACAACAAAAATTCAATAACTTCAATTATCAAATTTTAAAAAGTTGAAAGTATCTACGTTTAATAAATAATTCCTCTTGAAAAGCGCTCATAACAGAATATTATGCTAGGATGCTACTGTATACTATATTATATATTCTTCCGTCAGGTGCAAATAATTGTACATGAACGGAAGATTCTTCTGATCGATTAATTTTTGCCGCCCGTGCGCGTGGTGAATTTTTTAGACAGGTTAAATTTACACTTGCGAGGCATTCTGAAGAAGAAAGTGGAACATAAAACTAAAGAAAGAGTAAGAAGAAAGAAAGAAATAAAATCAATAAATGTTGACACCTAACCTCAAAAATATAAACATTAACTATTACCTAAATGTGACAGAAAAATGTAAACATTAACTATTGCTTAAATTTGATAGAAAAATGTAAATGAATAAACTTATATTTTTTTTGTTATTTGAATAGTTTTTTGTTTATGAAGCCCTCATTTGTTATTTTTAAGAGTGCAGCCGAAACAGCTGATGCTATACTTAATTGAATAGTGAGCTGACCGCCAATATTTACTTTTTGGAACTTCGTTTCGTCTTAATTTTTTACACTTATACCCCCTACATAGTTGAATACTATGTGTCAAAGGGATCTCCATAGTAACCTAAATTTTCTAATATATAACAAAATGGTAGCGCACGTCAAATAATGACTTTTATAGGCAAATTTTTGATACCTTGGGTTACATTATTGTAATTTACGTATTCAAAAAATATAATGTATGAAGTAAACAATGAACATTAAGAAAACAGATAAACTCATTCCATAGAGCAACATTTTTGCTTGGTAAACCACGTTTACACACGTCTGCAAAGTACTCTTTTACATGATCAACACCAGACTGCAAGCTTTTCTAAATCCGAAAATAGCTATGGAGCAAGCAGGATTCGTCAAAGGTCAAGGGGTAAAACAAGCAGAATTTAATTCTTCGCCAAATAAATCAAAAAGTCTACAGCGATTAATATACCACTATTTATCTGCTTTGTCGTAGTGCGAAAATGCAAGCCCTTTGACACCGTGAAATGGCATAAACTATGGAACGTACTCATTCATATGAGAGTACTTAACCACCTACATAGTCCATGTCATTCGCCAGTTCTACGAGGATGGAACTAAGACTATCCAAATAGTTGAGGTCGACTCAAAAAGCTTTCAGACTCATGCTGGTTTTTAGCAGAGATGCACACTTTCTCCACTCTTGTTCAAGGTCGACATCGAATATTTTATGAGAATCGTCTTGGAGCAACAAGAGCAGGGCGATTTCAGTGGGTGGTTGGACAACATCTAACTTGATATACACCGATGATACAACTCTTCTCCCTAAAACTAAAAAAGATATGGAATGACTGCTGACAGGCTTTGAGACAACAAGCCTTTCCTTCGGACTCGCGGTCAACAGAGACAAAACCAAGATGATGATCGTCGACCGTGCTGAATACATTAACCTGATATCCCCATGATTGGCAACTGTGAGGTTGTCGAATGCTACGTTTATCTCGGCTCCAAGACAACGAACTCGAAAATTCGAAAGAGATATGGTATCATAAGATCCGTTGAAAAGCTGAAAATAGTTTTGTGAAACCATAACATTATCAAAGCCACGAAAGTCCACCGGATTAGAAGCTTAGTCGTTCTAATATTTCTGTATGGTGCATAAACGTGGACGGTTCATCTAAAAGACTGATACAAAATTGATGCCCTCGAAACGTGGTGCTGGCGGTGACGTGCAAATACGCATCCTCAAATACTTCGGACACATTGTTCGACACCAATACTCAATGCAACGACTGGTTGTCTAAGGACAAGTGGAAGGCAAGCAGTCTGGTGTTGATGATGTGAAAGAGTATTTTGCAGACGTGTGAAAACGTAGTTTACCATGCACAGTAGTTGCTTTATATAATGCTGTTTTATAAAATGAGTTTACATGTTTTCTTAACCTTTATTGTTTACTTTACATGTCTTTACGACTTTATTTACAATGCGATACGCTTTTAAAGCTTTAAATGTTTTTTATGTACCTAATCTCATTCAGTTGTATAGATACTTACTGCTCCACATAGGTTTCGTATTGTTCATTCAACATACATTTCGAACTATTCCAAATTTCATAAAGATTTCCCTTAAGTAATTGAATACTTATATGAAATTTGGAAATACAATATTTCGTGATAGAAATTACTTTTGATTCTATTGCCTTAGTCTTTGCTTGAAACTGCAGCTTACATGTTACGTCACATGTTGCAAGTTTAAGGTAATAATAATTAATTAACTGTTGTCGTGTTGTGAGCGGCTACAGAAATAGCTTTCAAAATTCCAAATAGTTTTATTTCTAATTATGATAAAGAACTACGGCGAATTACAATATATATTTTTATTTAATAAGATTAGTGCGTCTTCTTTTATTTATAATCCTTATCATATGAACCTTCAGTCCTTTACATTACAATTTTTCAATTTTGTTTCACCCTAGAAATGACAACTCGTTTCCGAATGTCCTAAGGCTGGTTTGATAATCTCAAATTGGCAATTAAACTCGAAACTCAAATCACTTCATAGTTTGGATTAAATCAGAATTTGACAGAATTTACTGCTTTCTTACAAACCGAGAAAAAAAAAATAGTTTATAAAAACTCACTCTCATCATTTTTGAAAGCAGTAAGTCTTATTCCACAAAATAAAAATGTAGGTTACCTACCACCCGTGATAAAATTAGACAATTCACAAGGTAAAAATAGATCTCCCACGAAAACTGACCTAAACCTTTAATTTCAGACTTTAATTTACGTTTAACTAAATATTGTTATAAGTTAAATGAGAAAAAAAACCTGGCATGAATTTGAAATGTATAGTTTGTACGGTGTCAAAGCTTTTTATGAAAGCACAATAGTTGGAGATCTAATAGAACCCTATCTATCTGATCTAATAGAATTTAAAATTTGAACGGATAGCAAATTTCCTTAACCTATTTACAAGTAATGAGGAAAAAGGATTAAGATTATGGTACGCAGTGTGTGGGGCTTATAAATCTCTAGATCGCTAATCACCAATATCTGGTTCTTATTATTCACAGGGATGAGCATGGGTATGCTGACTACCTCTGTTTTATGTTTTAAAATACCTGATATAACCTGACCCTTATACTCACGCCTGTATCCCCAAAGGGGTAGGCACATGCCTAATGGGAGCCAAGCCTATTGTGTCAGCCGGTACTTTCGGAATCAAAGACTGGAAAATTGGGAGTATACTGATAGGGAACGAGTTCAAGGGAAGAAGAAATATTGCTTATACGTATTTACGACGGGGAGGGTAATATATACGTTACGTACGTACGTATTATCTACTACTACTATCTATTTTTTTTTATATCAGTAATGGTTCCTTTAGATACTTAGTAAATTACAGTTCTGTCCCGAGTTTAATTACGTCTATCAGGACCCTTAAAACCAATTAAATCTGGACGCTTATTGAATTTCGGCATTCCCGACTCTTGACACCGAACATAGCGAAGTAATATATTTCAACAATAGACTACTGAGTTAACTAACAACCTTCTATTCAATCTAGTAACTGGCAATATCAATTATATACGGTTCCAATTTCAACCTTGGGCCACGACATTTGTTTTACCTCTTGTAAGAATAAGTACACATCTTGTGCAAAGGGCTACATGGATGGTGCAATTGATAGCTCACCTTACAGCCATGTCGGTACTCCTACAAATGCCACTCCCATTTCCCCATAGAGGTGGTATGTGTTACTCAATATAAATTAAGAACACACAATCTCCAAAATTAGGTGAGAATTTTACAGCAGCAGAAGCGTCAGAAGTTGCTTTAACCGTAATTTCTTAACATAATGGCTATTGAAATACATATTTTATGATTTCATTTTATTTGCGTCCGACAAAGAACGCAATTAGACATATCGTTACTAGCATTATAATTTTTTTTTTGCGTGAAAGTTAACGGTATTAATAATGAACAAATAATTTAATTTAATTTATTTTTTTAAAATTTTTTTAGTTAGACCTAGATAGTAGATTAAGTGAATAGATTTAACAATGGGTCACTAAAGATCATCATGTCATTAAGCTCGGTGATTCGGTGAGTGATTGAATTGGCCCCATTTTCTAGGTTCTATCAATGGGTCTCCGAGTAATGGTTTATGAGTACCCAAAAAGCAACTTATCGATAACATTTTTAACATGAAACCGGGTAAGTGCGAGTCGTTTCATTTGCACACGAAGGAAGGAACTATACCATCGTACAAGATTTAACACTATCTACATTTTAAATACTTTCGTTAAAAAACCTGGAGAGCGCTATGACAATATGTCAATATTTGCACTGCAGTAATACATACTTTATAAACATTTCAAGCGTCTACCTACGCCCCTTTATTAAGATTAAGCAAAAAGCGCCATAAAAACACGTTGCTTAGAAGGGGTCGCTTGCTTTTAGAACTTTATTTTATTAGGAGCATAGTAATACTCGCTCCGTGAAAATTTAAAGTATCCAACTATTACGGTTCACCAAAAATAAATGTTTTTTGAATTGGAACTCCCTTTAATATTTAACTTAATTTGTTTTCATTATTTGTTGTTATGGCAATAGTATAGTATTACACACTATTTGAAAATTTTATGTGTCTACCTACAGTGCAAGAGTTACAGCGATTATTAACGACGGACAGGGGAGGTTTAGTAATAGGGTTGTGTTAGCACCCTTTGGGTACGGAACCCTAAAAAGTGAACATACATTCAATAGACATATAAACTACGTGAATCATTACTTACATTCAGCACGATGATGAAGAAATCCAATGTGAAGAGAAAGGAAGTGATTGGATTGAAGTTTAACTGAAAAGACAAAATGATAACGTTAATTTTTATCATTACATTATTCCTATTTAAAGGGAGTTGAGTTCCTTCTCAAAAGTTATGTGTATAATGGATAACGCGAGAGTGCTTTTTGCAAGTGTAACGCTAAATGAATGTCAAATTAAATCTATCGATTGCATATTATTATATAAGACATTAGGATAAAATAGTTCTACGTATTCACGTACAATACACGGCCGTGTCTATTTTTTTTTGTGTTGCATTGCGTCCCTGGATGGTTTAGGTTCACGATTGAACCCGGTAGTTGGCGCTGCAACGGGGTTCTAGGATTCTTATTTATGTTTTTAATAAAAAAATTGTGTGTTTGAGAGTCCGTAGATGGTTTGGATACACACTTGGACCCAGTAGGTGGCGCTGCAACCGGATTCTAGGATACATATATCACCTTTTTGCAAAAAAAAATTGTGTTTGAGTGGGTGGATTAGATTCACGATTGGACTCCGTTGGTGGCGCCGCAAACGCGTTCTAGAAATGGTTTATAACATTTTATGACCAGTATTATTATTTTTTTTTTAAGATTTTGTATATTTGTTTTATTGTCGAAACTAGATTTTGCCGTTGGATACGCGTGAATGTAGATTTTGTCAATTAATTCAGGTACTCTCGGTAACAGAACTTTTTTCTGGATTTAAACATTGGATGTAAACAGTAAAACATGGATGTTTTACTGTTTACAGTTGTGAAATATGAATCCCCGCATAAGTCTACGGCGAATCTCGATAAAATCACTATCCTAGTGCTGAAAATAAATAAAATAATATTCTTGTCCTCGTCTGTTCCTTATATTTTATCTTTTGTTTCTTAATATTTTAGTTTTTTTAAGTCAAAATCAATGAAGTGTCCCATCGGAAAGTTATGTCTCACACGGTTTAATATACCATAGAATGCATACCGTTGCATATTTGCACAGGTTCTTAACCCCCGACGGAAAAAACTTATAACACCCCTCGTATTAGAAGTTTGACGTGTCTGTGTGTCTGTGGCATCTTAGCTCCCAAACGAATGGACCGATTTAAGTGTATTTTTTTTTTTGTTTGAAAGGTGACTTGATCGAGATTGTTCTTAGATGTAATTCAAGAAAATCTGTTCAGACGTGTGAAGGTCATCAGCTCTTTTCTAATTATTGAAGGGATTTTATTTTAAATTTTAAATGCATGATTATTTTGGTAAACAGTGGCTTCTCATGTACCGGTCCAAAACCCAAACTAAAGAAGATCAAAACAGTTTTGAGCTGATATACAGCGTGTAAGTAACACCGTCGCAAATAATTTACAAAAACGTCTTTCTTGGGATACTTATTACAATGCAAAAGCCAGTTCATCATAAAAATGCGAGATTAAGGATTTACAGTCAATAGTTTGATTTTGAACTGCGCAATGTAACGCGACACGCGTACGTGTGCGCACGGTGCCGTCGCAGCTGATTGCATAAATGTTTTACATTGCTGTTTTTAGCCGTATGGGGTATATACTGATTTTTTGTGGGTAAAATGTTCTATTTACTCATTGTGATATCACTTTTAAGCAAAAAAATATAAAAAAATATGAATTTTCCGGCAGAAATTTCCAATGATTTTCCACTCAGAATGATGGTCAGAATACACTATTTCAGAATTCGGTACGGTGTCACTTACACCCTGTATAAAATGTAAAGGGCAATTTTTTTATTTTTTTTTAAATGAACAGAATACTAGCAACGTGGGTCACAATGATGATGGTCAATGATGTCATAGGTAAGAAAATATCACAAGCAAAAACTGTCTTAGGTTATAGGCGTGTTAAAAATAGCACACCAAATCTAGGCCTTTTCATGCGACTCATCTACTTGTTCATATTTTTTTTAAATAAATACCTTCCCTTATCCAAATTTTTTGTCAATACTAAAACCCTTTCAAGGGAAAAAATCATTTGATAGCCGTATTCCATTTCCATCCAGAAATTTCCAAATAAAATAAATATGCTTATATTACATTACGCATTATATATATATTTTTAGTGACTGATCTTGAAAATAAAAAGCCTGTTAGTGTAAAGGCATAAAATTATACACAGGTTCAGTACAATGCTGTTAATGAGGAAAATAGCCACCGATTGTTTGTTCTAGTTATCGCCAAAAAACCGCATCCTAATACTAAATACTTTGACTTTGAAGTGTGAACATAAACACATTCTATCATCAATTCAGTTACTTACTGTAGTTAGCTATTTGTATACGTATCCCTTAAAAATAAGAATGCAGGAAATTGTACAAATCTCGTTTTTATTGACAATCGTGGATCTATACGATCGGTTCATATTACAGTTGAAAATTAGAAAGGTCTTGGTATAATAGATCAATAATCTAATTTTGTCTTCGAAGTCAGCCCTTCGTTTCATACACGGATGATAAATTTCTGTAAACGAAACCTTTACTTTCAACAAGTTTAGATTGAAGTTTTAAAAATGATATGAATATTGATGTCCTAGCTAGCTTCAACTTTGTGGTTAAGAAAGATACGACAGAAAATACTTTTGTAAACACTATGCATATGTACCTAACAGTTGATACTTGGAAAATACCACTGAGTTACATATATTATGTGTTCCGTCCGTATAAGTAACATAACTTTTCTTCCATTGCCTTCCTATCTTACGTACCCTTTCAATATACCTCTAACTTTGCTTGTGGATGCCAATCCACCTGCGTATGGCTTGCTCCGTTGAGTGCAGTACGTGGTTCAGACGGAGTCTTGTGGGTTGAGTGCAGCAGAAGTCGGAGTAAGTTATTCCTGTTACGCAACACGTCTTCTTTGATATCGATTTCACACTAAACCGCAGCCAAGTGGAAAATGGTCTCATGTCCTCGCTTTGGTGGGGCCACAGGCTGGACTTCCTTTCACCGGATTCCAATTAATCCTACAGTCCTTGCCTTAATCCATTAGCCGTGGGTTAGACAGGACCGCATATGCGAATTCTCAAATATTGGAGGTAAGCTTATTTTTCATACAGGGTTTGATCATCCCAGGTTCTGTATTTACATTTCTAATAACCTATTTACATGTTTGTACATGTGGTTAAAGTTTAACTGAGTTCTTCTCTAGAGACGTGTGTGCAATAAAATTACTTGATGGAAGTACACATCAGCCAGCATTAGTGGTGGCCTCCGCAGAAGGAGAAGAGCCGAAGCGAAACGAAGCTGGTGAGCAACTGTGAGTCTGCCGACTATAACGCATACTACCCACTCTGGGGCATGCAGTTTTAATAGCTTAAACTTTTTCTTGAATACCTTAAATGTTTACTTTTAACCTTTGCATTATACATGTAAAAAGGAGGTATAGGAGAGGATAAGTGTACAAAATATTGAAAAACGGCTAACGCATATTTAACGATGGTATAATTAGCTGTCACTATCATACCGTAACCGTCTTACCAAAACCCATAAAGAACCGTAAAGTCAAATGGTCAACCCTCGTGAGGACCCACATTGCAGAGCCTCAGGACCAAAGTGAGAAGGCTCTTAAATATACAGGAGCAAACAAAAAAAAGACATGGATAAGTATAAATACAGCAAGTCGCAATACAAAAAAAAACACATTAGATAGATAAATTCTGGAGGCTGGTGTAAGTACTGCAACAGCATCGAACGCCAACAACTGGCAAATAGGGAAACCAACTTAGGCATATTTTGGGTTCCCTACGGAAACCTGTTGACACTTTTACGAACTCGAGGCAGAGTGGGTCCTTAATATGGAGATGCACTTCCCCGGTAGCGAAATTACTCAAATTACAAAGTGGGAACACAAAAGTACTATTGGAGACGAAGAAAACTGGTAAATTGTGATAACCTCGGAAAAATTAAACGTTATTAATTGGTTTCACCCCTTTTCATTAGCGGGACCACAAATACCTTCAAAATATACCCTTGCACCCTAATTAACATGCGTATTGTTAAGGTAATTTACGCTTGTGTATTTATGTTTCGAATTTAGTGATTAGTTTGTTTTCGAGCCATTTAGATTTTCTTTGACATCGTTTTGTTCACAATATGGAAAACTTAAAATATCGCGTTATTTACGAATACGACTTCCGCTGTAGCACTAACACTAAGGAAATAGCTAGAAGGATTAATGACGTGTATGGGGAAGCTACTATAAAAGAAAATGCGGTATGTTATTGGTTTCAACGTTTTCGTTTTGGATGTTTTAACCTACAGAACAAACCTCGTGGACGGCTGGCGACCCTAGTTGACAATTAATAATTAAAAGGGATCGTAGAAGTGGATCCTTCGCGAACCACATCAGAATGAACAGCAGGTTTTGGTGTTAGTGTTAAAACAATTTTAATTCACCGAAATCAAATTGGAAAAGTGAAAAAGCTAGAAAAATATTATAAAGCTAGAAAGATATTGCATTGTGAAAAATTGAGTAAAGCACACCAACAAACACGTGTTGAGTGTTGAAGGAATTTTTTTTTTAAATGGATCCTGTACGTCATCGTCATCACTATCACTATCGCCGTCCATTGCTGGATGAATTGGTCTTAGACAGTCCTCATCCATCTCTGCCAGCTACCTTCAAGTCGTCGGTCCATCGTGCCGCAGGGCACCCTACTATTAACCAATACTAGCGGATGGATGCCATTTGTTCTGGAATTTTGACAATTTCTTGTCAGGAAAAAAATTCAATTCTGATGAGGCAGTCCAAACCGCCTTCAAAGCCTCGCTCTTACAATATTTTAATGAACTTCCTGTAAAATGGCGAAAGTAAAAAAAAGTGCAGAGATAGATTAATGAAATACAGTCAATAAAAAAAATCATTTTACTTTATCCATATAAAACGACAATTTTATATGTAAAGACCTATCATTACTAGTAGAGTCTCTGAAGATATACATACCTGCTAGCATGGGATCGCGCACTATGGGAGGAAACGGTCCTTTTCATCTCAAAAAACCATAACCTTATTGCTTCTTTTTGGAATGAAAATTTTTACACGTTTTTCTGAATATATGCTATCCGAAAAATAGCATAATTTAAAAAATTATATTTATTTCGTAAATACATGTCGAAAGTCAAATTATTTAAGTCTTCATACTCTCTATACAAAACCCTCCTTGCCGCATTGCTATCATTACTGTTTATTGTTTGTGGTTGACAAATGTCAAATGACAATTTGACAAATGTCAAATCACAATTTGACAAATGACAAATGTCAAATCACAATTTGACAAATGACAAATGTCAAATCACAATTTGATGTCATAAATTATAACTGTAATGTATAGTAATATTTCTTAAAATACTATTACATATTACACTTTAATCAATAACATTTTTGTATTAAACAACTCCATATCTACCTTTTAATTACTACCGCTATGGCCAAAGTAAATCTGTTTAATTATAATATTATTCTGCTTTTTTAGCGTAATCGTCCTTTTTAGTATACGCAAGGATAGTTTAAGTACCTAGCCTCGCCACTACATTACGGACAAAAAGTTGTGTGATAAACAAATAGTTGTCCCGAGTCTGGGTTTTCTTTTTTATCCGTTGTTTAAATGTTTGTGAAGCCCCCGCAACAAAGGAATATTTATAAAGCGGGAGCCTTTAAAAAAACATGCCGTTTAGCCAACTTTTCATGAATATCCACCTCCACTATGTTTACCGTATATGTATATGTAAGTCTTTCTACAAAAGTAGTTGGTCTCCAAACGCAATACATGGTAATAAATGAACTTAACACTCGATTTTCTCTGTGCATTTCTTATTTATGAAAACAAACTGTAATATTTTCCTGTTATATTTTTTCTTTGTTGTGTCAATCAAGTCGTCAATAAATTTTCTTTCCCTTTTGTGTTACAAAACTTCAGACAGGTTCCTACTAACACACACAAGTACCTACCTACTAGCCGCTACCCGCGACTCCACACGCTTAAAGTACTCTTACTAACATAAGTAGAATATGTTTTTAAAGAATCTGCATTTTGTAATTTTAATACCATGCATTAATTGACAGCTAACTTACAGAGTTATGAATGTTGGTTGTTTTGTGAATAGCACCACTAAGAGATATGGAAAAATCTAACTATTAGATACTGGAACAATTACACTGGAACAATTTAAATATTGTAACATTTCAGGTCTCTAGTAAAACAAGCAAAGACTTTCATGCAAACTTTCATGTCCCGTAAATTGACAGACCCCCGTAATTTGGCCCTGTCCAAAAATCTGTTCTTAGTTGACGTTTTCTATCTTATAAACAACCACCCTGTCAAATTTCAGGCCTTTAGGATAAAAACCAAGGACTTTCATATCATACTGCGATAGCCGATCATAAAATATTCACATAAAATTGCAAAAGTCCTTAGACCTTAGACATTCTCAGCTGACGTGTCATACCTATAAACTACCTCCCTGCAAAATTCTAATTCACACAGAGCTCAAAATCGGTATGAATTTTGGGAACACCATCCTAAATTAAATGTCAAAAGTCCCCATTGATCCCACAGCTGCAAATTTACCAATTTTCTTTTTTATCACCAAAATTCAAGGTGAAAGTTGGCATATTTGGTATTTTTGCATTTTTCAGTCAAATGGTAAGTATTATTATTAAATAGGTCAGACAAAAATTTTGATCATGCAACTGTTGATAAAAATTGTCCTTACACTCTTTTCATGAAATTTATCATTCTGAGGTATAGCGATTCATAAAGTTGAAAATTTACACGAGTGCACCGCTTATGCAGGATAATAGGAAATACGATACAATACATTTAAGAGGTTAAAGTAGAGCACAATTGGGCTAATTTAGTTCCGGGTTCCTAAACTTGGTTATTTCTGAGTTATTAAGTAAGAATTTTAATTAAACAAGTTTTCATGTCAAAATGTACCCTACTGGTGGATTATACAGGAGTTTGTTTGTATTATCATATAGGTATTATTTTTTCTGGTATGCAAACGAGAAACTCGTGCAAAAGCAAAAATAGCTAAAAACACAACTTTGTTTTTTAGTGAAGCTAAAAAGTCAACTGTTATTGTCACAATAATAACATATCAGTTTCTAAAAAAAAGGTATGGAGTGTTATGTACAAATTACTGAATTAACTTTCTTATTTCATTAGCTATATACAAAAGTACAGATGCTAATAAAAAATTAGCTGGTTGATTAATAACACTGTTAAAAAGCCGGTAGGTAATCCGTTTTGCTGGAAATGCTCTACATTCGTTTTATGTTTGTTTTATGGCACTGCCGTGCACTGGGACACTAATGACAATAGGGTTTACTGAAAAGAATAGCAATTGGTTAGTTACCTATAAGTAATTATTTCGTTGTCTTAATAAAAATGAAGTCTTAGTTATATGAGAATTTAAAGAAATTGATTAGTTCTTATTTTCACGTTTGCTTTTATTTTTAAATATAAATCCAAACATGAAAAATAAAATGATGTGACGATAGGTAACTATGACGTCAGAATTGTTATTTTGTACAAATTTAGAATGTACCATTTTGAAATGTAATCAAAAGTAACTAAGGTCAGTTAGTAGAAATGATTTGTATTCAGTAAGAAGAAGGAGAAAAAGAAAAGGAAGGACAAATAGGTATGTATTATTAGCGTGACGGTCACGAGTTCAGCAAAAGTGCAGAAACGTGGCTAAAGAAGTTTGCACTTCAAAAACTCTCTCTCTCTCTGACGCAATCACTAATTGACTTCAGAGCCTTTATTACATAAAATTTACAAATGAATGAAGTAATAAAACAAAATCATCACTGTTTTATTTCTAACTAGCTGACCCGATCGACGTGGTACTCTCAAAATTTCAATAATTTGTTGTAATTTCATGAAAAAAGTATACCTAGTTTTCTCGGAATATCCCCATTTTCCAAACAACTTTTCAAATTCTGCTTTCCCTAAAAACCTAATTTAGACTATTACAAATATTAATAACATTGCAAAAAGGAGCAAAATCGGTTCAGCCGTTCTCGAGTGCTTTTTTTTAATAATATACATATCTTATCGATTATTATGTAAACATACGTTTTAGTTACCCGACAATAGCCAGTTTATTTCTTTATTTCAGCTTTTTTGGAGTGCAAAGCATTAATAATGCGACTAAGTTTAAAAAAAACATAACGGTAGTGAAAAAACAGCCAGCAATAAAGTAAATACGAACTCAATTACATAAAATAAGAACATCATTCTAGTCACAGGAAAAAGAAAGATGTAATATTTGCTTCATATTACGTGAATTGTATGTGTCAATTGAAAGAAATTAGGTCACCGTGGTGCTCGTAGGCGGTTATTACGCGTCCAAAATCTCCGCAAACGACGTTCGTTGCAATATTTATTTCTTGCTGATGAACTAAGTCCTTTATAATATTTAGACAAGTTGTGTGGATCTGCTTGATCTTTTGTGTGTCTGTATTCTGTTTGATCTTTTATGTGTTACTTTGTCGTCTAATACATAATGTATTTGTAGTCTCCGCTATGCTGCTATGCTAACAATGAAATAATTTTCTAGATGTGTTCCTTTCTTTTGCCTATCTTTAATCGCTTTTGTAGACTACGAGACAAATATCGCAGACTGGTGCATACATATTACGTCTAACGTCGTTATTTTCCACTTATCCGGATTCTGATAGGTTCTATTTTATTTCGATGTGTAATGTTTTATTAAAGACACGATTTAGTAGATGTACTTAATATATTTTATGTAGTAACATTTGACTTCAGGTTATAGTGCTGAGAAAATAATATAACGGCGTTTTAAGGCCACGTTCAGATGACGGACCACGCGAAATGGACGTGAAATGCTCGCCATGTGAACCGACGCGCGGCCACCGCCCGTCATCTGAACGCACTCTATATGCCATTTACCAGTGCAACATTAGGTGATGCAATAATTAACTGAGTGAATTTTATATACCATGTATCAGAGAAAAATTATAAGTGAAAATAAATTCGCATTACGTAAATAAGACAGTAAAAAAAATACTTGTATATACCTTGTATATACTTGTATGAACAGTATTACAAATAAATTACATTATTAAAATATTACCTATCTTCCATTACCGAATTGAAATTAGGTAAATATGACGAAGATCTTGGGTTCAAACTTCGGTAGGTTGATGTACTTACTAGTTTGAGCTTCAATCATCTATATTGTTACCTCAATTAAAAAACAAAATAATATTGATTTATGTTACCTTAAATGTTGTAATTTTTTAAATATTTTATTTTTAAATATGTATGGTGCAATATTACCATAATTTAATTTAACGATACAAGGTAACTACTTAGTAATCTGTGGTACAGGTTCTGTTTGTGTTCGTTGTGGTTGCTTATAATTGAATGAACACAAACCACGTATTTCTAATTTATTTTGTCATGTTAGTTTATTATCAATCCTAATAAATAAATAAATAAAAAGTAAATTTATTTTATCCAATCTAAAACTTAAGATATTTTTTATGTGATAGTGGGCAAACGAGCAGACGCGTCACCTGATGGTAAGTGTCTACCACCGCCCATGAACATTTGCAACTCAAGAGTCACAAGTGCGTTGCCAGCCAGTTTAAGGTGGGAGTAGGGGAATTAAAAAAAATACAACAACAAAAAGATGTGAGATCTAATTGTAACCTAATTAGTTAAATAACAACATTTTATAGCAACCGTATCAATATTAGACATCTTTATTTTTTTAATAAATAGAATTACCTACTCGATTTTGCTCGACTTGGTGGGGGGCATTACCGTGGCCCGAGATAAAACATTGACAGACATTTCTTCTTCTCTCAGACTTTTAGCTGTAAAGCTATAAGGCGAAAGTAGTTAATCTAGGAGGAAATTATTTTTGGTATTAAAATCAATCAGAACACTTGACAGTGTTTTCAGATTGATTTAGCGTAAAAATATACGGCCCAACCAGCTGTTTGCATATGTACCTACATCGGCTTTATCCACACTAAAATTATATTATGCATTTATATTTATATCGATACGCCATGAAATATCAGCTTGTCTTATGAAATCACAAATTTTAACGATGTCTCTTTACAACATATGAGCTCGGTGTGTCGACTTTACGACACTGGCTTCTCGATTCGAAGGAATTTGATCTTATTCTGCACCTAGGCCTAATGTTATTTCAACGGTAGTAGTGTTTTTGAACGATTTTCAGGACTGCTTTACAGGCCTATGTTAGTAGCACATCATTTAGGTATCTGGAGACTGTAGCAAATGGAAAGTGAAAGTAAATTAATTATTTTATAGTTTTACATGAATATTTTATTGTAAAATCTCTAGCGTCGACATTAGAGATTTCCAAATGTATAAAGTACCAAAAAACCAGTTTGTATAGGTAGGTACATTTATTAGAGCTATAATAACGATACTAGTGGTAAAATAAAAGCAACCAATTTTTTCATCATAATTAATTAAGTTTACTTTTTTATATAAGGTTGTAATTTTTGTAAATTAAGAAAAGAAGTTTGTCTAATTAGGTGCCTCCAATCACTACTAAAACCCTGCCTAAATCTAAAGAAACCTATAACCTATATGCCAAATAATGCCACAAGAAGTCGTGCCAAAATCCCATTTGGGTTAACATTCAAATTGTATAAAGTTTATTTAATGATAAACATGTTCAAACATGTGACCAAACTATTTAATGTATGTAACTATAATAATTAAGTTTTCATTTTTGTTAAAGTGAACTCCCGCAGTAGGAATTATTCCTGTGTCGCGGGGGAATTTACAAACATAGAAACAACGGACTCAAGGAACACCCAGACTCAGGTAGGAATCGAACCCACGACCTATAAGCATAGCGGTCAGGGTCACTAACCACTAGACCAGCAGGCCAGTCTAAGTAGTATTCAGTTTGTATTTTGTAATGAAACTCAAATATAGGTCTTTCCTTACCTTTCCTTATTGCCTAAAACTTCTTAAAAATTGCTTGAAATTTTCTGACGAAAAAAAGGGAGTTTCTCAATTCGGCCGTATATATATATATATTTATTTCTTATGTTTGTTCAGCCCTCATTCCGTTATTTATGAACCGATTTCGATTATTCTTTTTTTGTTAGATAGGGTATACCTCAACGGTGGTTCCATGTTAAAGAAGTCAGGATCTGATAATGGGATCCTGATAAAATTGAGAGAAACCCTCGAAAATTGTAGGAACGAATAGTGTTTCTGTTTACTTTTCATAACTTAATCAGGTATTTGCGTTTAGGAATCATCACATCATGAAGCTGAGCTGATGATGGAAAAAATCATAAAATAAAAATCTTTTTAACAAAAAATCAAACCGACGAAAAGAACTAAAAAGCAAAAAATAAATAAACCTTTTAAGTCTCGAGTATTGAACTTATTTAGATAAACTATCAAATTTTTATAATCTTATTTTGAGTCGGCGCCAAACAACAAACTCTACGCAGGTAATCGTAGAAAGAGGAAATATATGTTCATTATGACAATTTTATATTAACAATTCAATTATTATAATACAATTTACATACAATACCAATGATCATATCTCACACTATTCTGCTCATTCCACTATTAGATATGGAAACATCTACCTATTAGATATTTAACGAGTAAAAAAGGAAACGTAACGCCAAATAGGAAAGAAGGTTTCTGCAGTAGGTCTAAGGCAACATAGCTGTTCTTAGTTTTTTCTTAGCTCACTTCTCCTACTTACTTATAAACTAGGTGGTTGCCAAATACAAGATTTTAATAAGACTTTCACATAAAGTTGCGATAGCCGCTAGACTCTCTGAATCCGTTCTAAACTGACGTGAACTGCCGAATTTCAGGTCTCTAGTACTTATGAAAAACTTTCATGTCCTACCTATAAACTACCTCTCTGCCAAATTTCGGGCCTGTAGTTTAGACCAACAAACCAAGGACTTTCACATAACCTTGCAATCGCAAAATCCGTTCTAAGCTCACGTGTCCTTCGCATAAACTACCTTCCTGCCAAATTTCAAGTCTCTAGTACAAAAAAAAAACCGAAATCTTTCATATAAATTTACGAGAGTCCTTAGACCTCCTTAGTCTGGCCCTGCCGTAAAATCCGTTGTTAACTGAGGTATCCTACTCATTAACTACCTCCCTACCAAATTTTATGTTCATGGGTAAAAAAATCCCAGGTTTCGTGATTAGTCAGCAGATGTTTGAGTATCCTTTCGCTTTTACATCTATAGATGTTTATCAGCAATCTGGTTATATAGTGTAGGCTCTGCCTAGTTTACGAACACACGGCCGGGTATGCAGTGTCTCCGGTTATTATTATTATAACTGCTTAATTATGTTATATGCAGTATGTGTTTTTGGTTGACAAGTTGATCCCAATTTGAACAATAAATTTATTGAGATTGCTATTATTGGCTAATAATATTTAAAAGGAGGTAAATAAGTAGTTTCGTAAAACTTTTTAAAATTTATAAATATTATTATCGTCAAAGTGTAAATTTTAAATTTCTTTTATACTCAATCTGAGTCAGCTATCAAAATTTCATACCCTAAATACAAACGTTAATCAATATCTATCATAATAAATCGTTTGTCCGTTTGATTTATTGCTGTGGAGATTGACTTTGTAGGGTACTTCAGTTGGAAAAGGCTCAAAGGGAGCGGTCATCAAGTCCCTTAATTTTTACTACTAGGTCTACAAAAATGTTGTCAATGTTGTAGAATTCATTAGAATAAGATGCCATTGTGTTCTAACCGTTTACAATGAGTTATTAAAAATGGACCACGTGGAGATGCATTTAAATAAGTTAACGTTTTGCATCGACTCACGCAATCGGAAGACGGCAAAATAAAAATTCCTAACGCACCACATGATCCGTTGCACCTACTAAACTCGCACTGGTATGTCGTATCTGTAAGTCTGCCTATCTAAAGAATATTACATTAATATTATTGCCATTGTCTAAACAAAAAAAAAATATAAATATATATTAAAATTTTACGTTTAAATATTGAACACTCCTTAAATTGATTGATATATACCTAACTCTAAAAGTGTTCACGGTCTTGACGTTTATTAAAAAAAGAGCGAGGTTTCGATCAATCATCAATTTGTTTTTATGTTAAATTATGGCGTGAAATTTAATTTTTTAGACGGATTTGCAATTTTAAGAAAGTTTCTCTAGCAAAACATAAAATTTAATAACGACAGTTATATTTTTTATAAGTATAGCTATAACTTATAAGAATGTGGATCGTTCGTCGAGAAACCACGGAGGCCAAAGTTATAACGCCACCGTGACAGATAAAAAAGTTATTACCAACTACTTACGTCCAACTATATTTGTTATACTTTAGTTTCTTGTCTAGTTATTCGTGGTAACGACTGTTTTCTGGGAGTGTTTGTGATATTATTTTCATTCATGTATGAACTTCAATGCGTGGTGATAATTAAGAGCAGTATTTAATTGAGTTTAGAAATTACTATAAATACATCTTATATTCAGATATGAATACGATATTAAGTGGAATCAAGTTGAAGTTAATATTTTAGTGGTAGTTATAATAATAATAACTTTACACATCTCACACACGCCTGTCTGAACCCAAACTAGGCAGAGCCTGTAGTACGGTAACCAGACTGCTGATAAACATACTTATATATTTCTAAATACATACATATTATAGATAAATTACACCCAGACACAGAACAAATTATCGTGCTCATCACACAATTTTGTCCTGGGTGGGAATCGAACCCACGACCTCTGGCTTAGCAGTTGTATAAAGGCAGCGTCGGTTTATATTATAACTAACATTATAAATGCAAAAGCGTGTTCGTGTTCGTGTCGCGTGTTTGTTTATTTATCTAAATCAATATTATTTAAGTCTACTTTTTATACCAGTCAGAAGGCAAAAAACCATAGAAGCGTAGGCGGCCAGAGCATCCTATGGATGTTCACAATACGAAGTGTGTGTCACGCACACGTTGTCGGTAACATCCTAAGCACAAGCCCAGTAAACTTATCAAAGAAGCGCTAAGGAACTTCTTGAAAGTAAGATTGAAATCTCATTATTTCCTAATAAGATAAATTATAACCCCTTAGCCTAACTAGTCTTAGACGAACTTTTTTAAAGACTGACATTGAATTTGACTGACATCTAATTCCTTTAAAAGGCCAATGTTTATTTTTAGTTCTTAGCCTTTTGTAGAAAAGGTCATAGGTTTCGGGACAGCCCATCACAAAGAATATACTTGCTCTCCGATTCATTCACTTTTAATATACGTTAACCTATCTAAGGACCTACTATTTAATTATCTTAACGTCTCTCGGTCTCGAGGTGATTATCAATATGGTAAATCCAATGAATTAAAAGTTTTATTATTAGTTATTAGAGTTTATATTTATTTTAAACTAATAACTAAATTTTATTTTTAAAAGCGAATGACATATTAGGCAACGATTGTTTTAAATACTTATTAATTGCGCTGAGACACTGACACCTGAATGCCTGTAACCTGAATTTGTGTTGTTGAGTAGGAGTTAAAAAAAAAATTGTGTTTACATTTCTCGATAATCATTTAGGCCGACAAATTAATAGGGAGGATACCTCAGTAAACAAAGATAATGTAAAGACAAACTTTTTAAATTAAACAATATTGTTACATAGGTACACTAACATATGTGTATAAATTATCTACAATGGTAAAATTTACTTATAACACATCCAACCAAAACCTTCTTAACAAACGAGGTGTTACTTATGCATGTTACCCAATCATTTTTGTGTAGGTATGCCTAGTATTATATCTATAATTATTAACCGTCGAAAAAACGAAGGAAGTTCTCAAGTCAACCGTAAATTTGTGTTTTTTTTTTAATAATATATCTATTAGATGCGTAAAACTTGACTTAATCGCGGTAATATTGTAGTAGGTACATCACACCTCTGTGATATACGTTAGTACTGGTGTGTGAGAACGCCGCACTGAATTCGATTCGAATTATTTTAAAATGTTATCATTGATAGAACAAATGAGAGAAGTGATTCAGCGTGCAGAGTGGACGGCTGTCAAGTTGTTGGACCACATCTTTGAAGCCATTATAAAGTTAATGTAGGTATTTATTGTAACTAGTTCAGTTCTTTATGTAAATAATAATTCTTCCCTTACTTTCTGTCAATTCCATCATCTCTGAAACACCCAATCTCCAAAATCGTATCAGTCAAGCGAGGTCTTCATAAGGTATGATACCTTTTCTTTGTCGTGTGACATTTCCATCCGTGACCACGATCGGAGCAATTCACGACTACGGTCGGACTTGCGATCAAGTGGTTGCGGGTTGATACTAACCCCACCGACCCAAACCCACTCCTAAAATTAGCATTTAGCTTTTCTGGAGGGGTTAACAAGAATACTAGTAAGGTGTGACCCACGTTGCTAGTATTCTTTGCAATGCCATGTACATGAAGGCCAACATAAAACACGTGGCTGTACCATGTAACGAACCACTTTCATAACAAACAATTTCTTTATTTCATTTCAGTCCCCATAGAAAATGCCATGCCTACGGATGTCACTAAACTTGACACCATGCCACAGAATACGTAGATAGCAGAATACCATTACTTATTGGAGATATTTAAATAGCTTGCGATTATCGCACAACAACGTATTGAAGTGCATTCGAGCTTGCAGTCAATCTTTGTGGTACAATTTTCAATCAAAATTATCTATCGAAAGGTATAATAGTATTATTCACTTCGCGCTTTCTAATCTGTGTCTTATTATTTAATAACTATAATATTTTTTGCGTTAATTGAGTTGTCTATCCTTTGTTTTTGAAGAGATTGTCAGTTTTTTTTCTAAACTTAATTGCTTAAATTGATTACTATTATTAACTATTTTAATTTCAATTGTTTATTGTTGTTCAACCAGTGCTAGAAATTTAGCAAATTATTCATTTTATAAAGAAGTTTTTTCACAATGAGACTTCAGAAAAATAGTTAATTCCAGATTCGCTAACCATTAGCGAACTTAACGGCTTATACATAGTTATTTTCATGCTAAAAAAGTAACTTGCAACTTTTTTCATATTTTCCATTCAAAGTAAAACAATAACGTTAGTTAACAGAAAAAGTTACAACATAATATAAGAGAAACATTGAATACTGGTACAATCGGCGGTCTTATCGTTAGTTGCGATTTCTTCTTAATATATCCATATTAAATCAAGAAGTTGTTTGTCCAAATAAATCATGTCACTAAAGCTCCTAATTGATTTAAAACCTTTAAAAATAGTTCGTTACCTATAGTGAAGTTCTTGATAAGTATATCCATAAAGAAAGAAAGAAAGATAGACATTAATTCTGACGTTCACATTCTATCATCAATACAAATAAATAAAATTGAAGTGTCTGTTTGTAATGTCAAAATAATAGTTTTTTTTAAGCTCATACAGTTATTTGCAGGATACTTATGCCTAAAAATCAGTTTTAATTTTTTTTTGTCTGCCTGTCTGTTTGTTTGTTCCGGCTAATCTCCGGAACGAGTGGACTGATTTACACGGGACTTGCACTGACAGATGGCTGGTGTTATAAAGAATAACTTAGGCTACTTTTATTTTGGAAAAAGAATTAGAGTTCCACGCAAAATATATAAATATGAAGCCGAATGAAGAAGCCGCGCGGGAACTGACAGTTTATACTTTCGTCTAATTCATACATATCCGAAAGGGAAGGCAGAGGGGTATTACACACACACACATTTTGCCAACTATAATTGGGAGTATATTGAAAGGACAAATTAGGCAAGAACGGAAGAAAAGGGATATTGCGTATACGGATGATTGAGGACAGTAGAGACCTCAAGAAGGTGAGGGTCGCATGCGACACCGACAGGCGACACTGACCTATGTCCGGGCCCTCTAACCTATGTATGGTATAGGTTCTTAATTCATATCTCATTAACCAACATTGTCAACATCAAGTACGGGTGAACGGTAGCAGCAGAACACATAGATAGTTAACGACGAGGGTGGTTAAGCCCTTTAGAAAACAGCTGCAATATTTGTAATAAAAGTAGTTTCGACAGTGACCATAGTAAAAATACATTAATGACGAAATTCTGTTTGTCAACGTAAAACTGTTGAGTCGAAATTCTAAATAAGGATTCAGGATCCTACTCGTGAGTTACCTAAAGTGATTGAGCTATTCAAAGTTTAATTTCAACTACCTACTGACCTACTTCTTCTCTTTGTAGCGATAAGGCCTCCCTTTGTACATATTCACTAGATGAACTATTCCATGTAAAATAATTCTTTTGGTGTACAATAAAGTTCATTGTATTCTATTCTATTCTAAGTAATGAGCTTTTTAACAATTTTGGGATGTCATAGGCTGTTGTTTTTATTCTGAACTTCTTAACATCCGTCTAATATACTACTAGTGAATGAAAGCCCGAGCATGTTGTCCCTTGACCCTCTGTCCCATCTGATTCTTATCTATCATCGATGGAATCTTACAGGTAACTATTCATACATTGAAGTGTAAAGTAACGATAAAGAACAGTATAGAATAAATGTGCAAATACGTAAAGTAACGGTACATAAGTGTATTTCTTTACCGTAACTTTGTGTTTTACATATAAAAAGCAAAGACCTCGTACTGTACTGAGATGGACGACACAGTCTATTGGGAATATAAACGCAATCTAAGCTCAAAGCATAGTTTAGTTTCGTTACTGTGAAATTCTGCTTTATGTGTATTCTAATGAAATACTGGACGTTAGGTAGGTAATACAAGATCAAAATATTTTTTATAAGTAATTTGGTTTGCTAAAAGGTTCCATTAATAAGGTGGACGGACGAACTAGTAAAGATCGCAGACCGTCGTGGACGCATTAAGGGAAACCTATGTCCAGCAGTGGACGTCTTATGGTTGAAATGATGACAGGTTTGTTGTCATTATTTACAAATAATGACAACAAACTATATCCATTGTTAGACAAATACATGCAGTAATCGTCGATAAATTTGTGATTCTACTTAGTATGTTAATTAGGTCCTTTAATTATGTGTTTGAATTACAGTATGATTAGAGATCACTCTGGAATCCTGAAACTAAAAATCACTGAAGAAGTTCGATTTTATAAACGATATTTCGAAATTGACCAAAAAATGAATTGAGATCAAAATGCTTAAACTTTGAATAGGTAAGTAACTCATATTAAGTTTAAAAATGATTGTCTATAACTTTTTTTATGTAGAAATATAATACCCCACCTTTAACTTAGATTGTATACATATATTGTAATTGGTTAGGTACACAAACTTTGTGAATGATCAAAGAACGAGTATGCTATATTGTATAGACGTACATAAATTTAGAGCTAAAATGTGTTCTAATATAATACCTTCCCACATTCCGTAAGCTAAACTATATTATATTCATTGACATTTAAATCATAAAATAACATTAAAATAATTAAAATAATAAAATTATAGACAATAGTCTACGAAACGGAGGAATTTGTCTTAACTAGACATTTTCTTTTCTTGGTAATTCCTCTTTGTACATGTGGTATGTGTAGTTTCGTTTTCTACTACAGTCTGTAAAGGTTTTTTTACATTACTTTGTGTTTGTTTTTTGCTTCTAAAATGATCAAAGTTTCTATGCAGAATAATTATTTCATCTTTTTTTGTTAGTCTTACGATCACCGTTTTTTTTTTTTTTTACGTATGGAATCCCCCACGGGTCGTCACCCCACCAGGGCTAAGCGGTAGGGTGGTATGTCGGACTCGAACCGACTAAAACCACACGGTGTTCCATCATAGTCCATATTACCAGGGCCTCAGGTGTACCCTTAGGAGGAAATCCCTGTGAACCCTGGCAGAAGTCTTACGATCACCTGACGTCAACTTCAATTTGAGTCACATGCAAGAATTAATAAAAGTAATTTTGCGCAATCTGTAAACAATTATTTTTAATTATACCCAACGCTCTAATGTCAACGACATTGTCTCCTCATGCCTCATCTAACAAACATATGTGCATTAATTAGATCATATCTTGAATTTTGGGTCACATAGTATCGGGAATGGTATTCCAAGTAAACTCTACTTGCTATGTCAAGTATGCCTTACACGTTAAGACATGTAGATAGCTGCATACAGGATAGATGGTCAACCAGTGATAATGTCAAAACAGCATGAGTTGTAAATTTGGATTTCGTGTTTAATTTTAACTGTTTACAACTAATTTGGGAAATCAACACATGGCCCCACGATGTTGGTAAAGATGTATGGTATGGGATTCTTTAAGAAAGGAGTGTATAGGTTTCTGAAGGGTCAGCAAAGAGTATTGCGCGTCTTCTGGAATTGCAAGCGTCCATAGGCTACGGTAACAGCTTACCGTCAGGAGGGCCGTATGCTTGATTTCAACCGAGTTAGTATGAAAAAAGTTACCAATGCCGATGTCCCCTTTATAGTTGAGATTTTGGATTTGCTGGGAGCCTTCAAATCACTAGAAATCTAATGCACTTTATACACAAATGATGCTGAACGCTCTGGTTGTCCAAATGAAGCAGTGACTCAACAAAACATCAACTAAGTCCTGAAAATCGTGAAGAAAGATCGGAAGGTAAACTGCACGACAGAAGTAAAAACACATACACACATACATATATATATATCATCATATCAACATCTGTCATCTGAGCTTGATGGTCACGCGAGTTCAGTGCTTTTTCCGCATACCAAAAGTGCCCAACGTGCTTAAAGAAGTTTTCACTTTAAAAAAACATTTTTTACATCAGTATGTGACAATTGATGAAACACGGATTCTCCATTTCACTCCGGAACCCAATCGGTAGTCAGCAGAGTGGAAAATCGCCAGCAACGGAAGCTTATTTTGAAGCCAAAGATAAATCATTCTACACACATGGAATAGAAAAGTTAGAAAAACGTTGGGGGGACTGTACCGCAGTTGAAGGAGAATACGTTGATGAATAAAAAATAATTTTGTCAAAAAATCTTTGATTTAGTATCGGTACTTTGAACCAAGTGTTATTGTAAAACTATCTGGTGATTTAAAAGAGTGGCCTTGATTAATTTGCCCGTTTCCTTCTCACAAAGCTCGACTACTTGGGAACGGGCGGTTATAGATCGACACTGCTGCACATATTTGCAGCACGGTATTCTTTCGATGGCCGTTGGAGCAAGCGGATCTTAGAGTGGAGACCGCGAATCGGTAAACGGAAGGTAGGATGCCCCCCAGCCAGATGGACTGACGACCTGAGGAAGGTAGTTGGGAGGGACTGGATGCGGAAGGCGGAGGACCGGGTACTATGGCGCATATTGGGAGAGGCCTATGTCCAGCAGTGGACTAGAATAGGCTAATTGATTGATTCTTTATTATTTATTGATATAATAATTTTACGATTTCGACCTATTGTTACAGTGACAGTGTGTTGATCTATAATTTTAGTTCAAACAAAAGACGATTCTATTTAGTATAATTTTATGAAATAAAAGTACTTGAATTTGACTTTAAAAAGGCCTACAGGCTGTTGCTAGTGGAACTACGTCATAACGCCTGAGTGTAAGATCACACTAAAATTTATTGGACATGTGTGATTCTAATTCTAAAAAAGAGGAAGTAACTTGTTGATGTAACTTACTGTTTGTAAATAGAACAGGTACAGGAGATTAACTATCTCCACGAGAGTTTCTAGCCCCATTGTTATTACCCACGGAAGCAGCATGAATTTGATATCCTGAAACAAAATAAAAGTTTATAAATAAAGCTAACAACTAACTGATTCACATCAGTGTTAATTTAATTAAGGTGTTCATGTCGTACCTATTAATGTTTATCGATTATATCCGGCGGTAATGGAAGTCTTGTGCGGATGCGGTTTTTGACTATCAAAAATAATATTTTGTTCCGTTAAAATAATCCTTTAACTAACATAATTGAGAGAAGAAAACCCTTTCTTGATGTTCTATACATAAATAATAATAATAAAATGCTGTTCGTTGGTAAGCGAATAACTTGAGAAGGGCTGGACGGAATCGGCTACTTTTAGTTATTAAACATTTATAATAGTCCAAATTAGGTAAACCCCCTCGGGTCATCACCTCACCGGAGCCAACGGTAAGGTGGTATGTCGGAATCAAACCGACTAAACCACACGGTGTTCCGTCGTAAGTGACTGTATTGCAATGGATTTGTATTCGCTAGGAAGGAAGTCATTAATAAAACATTAACACTACTCAAGTCTCATTTGCTATTACAAAGATGTTCTTGTCTTAATAAACATTAAAACTAAAGCTATCTTATAAAATATATAAGCAATTGATATTTCTTTCTTTATTCTTTTGGAGATCATATCACAATAACAATTATCACCCATTTCAGAAATTAACCAATTGTAGGAAATGCTGAAGTAATTTCTTATTTTATCCAATTAATACACATTTTTACCACGGCGTGCACTGCGATCGAGCGATCGATTTGCCGCCATGCCGGTCCCACCAATCATTTTGCACACAGCCAATACAGCCGTGTTAGAACATACCATTTAGATCTTTTTTAATCTATTACAAAAATCATGTGGTTTTATAAGATTTAGATAGAGATTTAATCTTCCTTATGCTATAAATTCTGAATTTCTTTGTAAAACGTTTACTGCGCATAACGGTTTATTAGCCATAATCAAAGTTTCTACTGCTATTCATTAAGGCAAAAGTGTTACAAGTACTAAAAGCGTAATTCTTGATTTGAAAATGCAACGAAGTTCGATGTAGGAATCTTTTTATTTTTTATATTTCGATTAGTTTGTTTATTTAATCTGTAAAAAGTACCTTGTGTCTAGCAAAGGATTTAAGTTGAAAAGTTGGTGTAACTAATGACTTTAAACGAGCAACTCTTGTATATATGTATATATATAATCTGAATCTAGGAAACGGCTCCAACGATTTTGATAAAATTTTGTATACAGATACAGTTTTGCATTTTAAGTTCAACTGCATAGTTGTATTTCCTGTAAAAATGAAATTTTACAAAAAAAAGATAGCATTTTACAAAAAGCTACCGAGCAAAGCTCGGTCTCCTAGGTACTGATTTTTACTAGTTGTACTGTAGTGGGCACTACGAAGAGGGTTAAAACATTAACTAAGCGAAAAATGATGCAACCCGCTCTCATAGCTCTTAATGAATCTCTTCATGTGAGTAAAAAGTAATTGAAACAAACATTTACGTAGCACAAAAACTTATTCAGTGGAAGAAAAAAATACAAATAAAATTTATTTATATTTGTTTACAGTTTTACAGGAGTCGAATCCAAATTATTATTAATATTATTATTAATAAAATTATATATTAATTATGTCTGAACGTTCAGAAGCAATGTTCAATGAATACTGCACCGAAAATCGTGTAAGTATGAGTAAAAAAAACATTAAGATAAAAGATAGCGTATAGAATTATGTGCCAAAGTGGTGCTAAAATAGTAATTAGATGCTGCAAGCGAATTCAAATTAGTGAATAATTTGAATTTCATGCAATCTTTGTGCTATGAACATTGCGATTTCAGCACACATGACTACTTTCACAAAACGGTTTGGACGCGATCTAACCTATAACATAACCTAAATTGTTAAACAAGTATCGCAAAGTTCGTACGTTGTACCTTACTGTGCTCACTCAATAAATATAATGTGGAGCAATTAGAAAATAACAGCAGCAGTATATAACACCGGAACAGGAGACGAAATCATGATGAATTCTAAAATAATGTCTTTCATATTACAAAACAAAGTTTCTGTTTAAATATTTTCAGTATAAATAGTTTAAATGAAACAGGCCTAGTAATCATATGATTTGCAGTACAAATATCATCTTAGAAGAACACATTGACATACAAATGTATGAACACTACGTATAACGTTACTAATCTTTTAGCTATAATAAATACTAACATGTATGCAATCATAATAATAAGACTATAAAACCAAAAAAAAATAAACATACAGAACGCGTGATCACTAAAAGGTTCTCGTGTCTATGTGCTTACGCAATCCTAAAATGACGCACGGTCCGACACGATGCTGCGTCGTGAGGTGTTCGACGTACTACCCCGGCCATTGCACAGCGAACTATCACTTCGAACATGAATATATATTATATTTTAAACGAGATTACAACTACAAATGTAAATCTAAATACGTATTTCAGTCTATCTAGGGTAAGTTTTAATTATCATTTTATTATTGTGAGGTATTCTAGAGGTCAATTTGAGCGGTTCTGAGAGTCGTTTTGACCTCTGTGCGGTCTAGATTGTCTCGCTTACGCCTCCCTGTATCTAGGGTTCCAAGATTCAACTTCCTACTTACAGAATTACGGAACGACTGGCAGACTCCCTACCATTACTGTGGACTAGCCGATTCCTTACCTGGCCATCGGGGAGTACGAGCAGAATAAAACCGCACTGACTACTAAGGACACTGTTCCTTGTTTACTGTAATAGACGTGAGACGGCTGAGAGAAGTTTGCCTAAGAATTAAAAAAAGAACTGTACTTAGGAATTTTTTTCAACGAGCCCCTTTCTGTGCCACAGTAGATTTTTAACAAATTAAAATCTTAGTGGAACTATTGAAACCAAAAGTTGTGCCATTATACTAATAGTATCATTCATCATTTTAAAATTATTGTAATAATATTTGGCATTAAGCCTACCCAATCTGAGTAGTTGGTGAAGAAGCTCTACCTGCTACACGTTAATTTTTCAGAAGTCACCTAAATATAAATTAAAACTTTACAATCATACATAATAACTTTTAGGCATCAACCTGTTTTCATACGCAAACAGTAAACTGTACGTCATAGACAGTTATAAACACATATATTTACTTGAAGAAATTTCGTAAGTCTACGCGATGGAGTCACTTAAAAGCGCTTGTTATTTGTTTATTTTGTTTTCACTTGTTTACTTAAACTGTACTTTGAATAATATGAATTGAAATGCTAGTGTCGACTGAAACTAAAAGTGGTTTTATTTTAGATATATTGTAGCATGATGATGATTGAGCTAGATGATTATAATTATTAGGGCCGATAAAAATGCTTGACAAAACACTATTCCAGCTCCATAGCCACACTGTAAATCAGTAATCTCCCTGTGAATTTGCACTTTTGTATTAGTTTTAGTTTTCATCTTACATGTATTTATCTATTGATATTTTTCTTTTAACATTCACGAAGTTCTCGTCATGAGGAACAGCTATATCGTCGAGCTAATCGATCTATCAGCATTATTTCAGGCTTTTTGGCAACCATAGTTCTGTCAGTGACGATAGGTCGTCTCCAATACAATGTGGCTCAACCATTTTTGAGAACTGGGTCAGGCACATATCTGTAAAATGGTACCTATGAATTCACAAGATTGAGTTTAAGATGCAAGTTGTTGATGACAATCCTGGCCATTTGGTTGTGTCTGCGCAAATACTCACCGTTGGAAAGACAAGAACAACCAGAAATAATATGCCTGATGGATTTACCAGGACGGTGGCATGTCCTACAGATGTCAACCAAACTATCCTTCAGGATATTATTTCAGATTGTTATTTGTCCATAATTGCAAAGACAAAAACTTTGGTGTCTCTGAAGAGATCATCAAACTGTAGCCAAGATGTGAATGATTTTAAATCTACATCAGGCCTATAAAGAAACAAAAAAATTTATCAAGTAAGTGCTAAAGCACTTACTTGATAAAAACGTTTCGAACATAACGTAACGTAAAATAGTTTCATCCATGTAAGAAAGTGAGATATGACTCGATCGTTTTTCTGCAAACTACAGCCTAGCCTGAATTCACTAACAGAGTACTGAGAGGGTTCAAAGCCAGACAGAACTACAAAGAACTCGAACTATCACCCTGAAATATTACCCGCTCGATCTTTATTGGCACATCGTTTATCGTAATCTGCCGACATCCTGAATAACGAAGTACCGTTCTCCATTGCCCCATACATGTATTCAAGAAGAGTTGTATGAATTTTATATAACTCTAACACTCTTAAAAGCCACACGTATGTAGCACCGAGTCATCTACTCATGGTCTATCCAACTGTTGCCAGACTCTTACGGTTACATCCATTTGATAGAGTTTTTATTTAATTGTGCAGTAATATTTACTCTCTCTTTCAGAGAGCTTATACACAGTTAGTAGGCATGCAATAGATCTGTAATTTTTGGAATCCATGGTTCTAGCAGATTTATAGAGTAAGTGGGTTATGCCAGTGGTTATAAAATGGGGTAATGAACCATGTCCAAACTGTTTGGAACTGAAACGCCAAACAAGCATGTGAGCCTCAGAACCACTTAAGACAAAAGTTGTGTTGTAGTCCGTCCGGTCGAGCTTATTTCCAATTTAGTAATTAACAGCACTCTGTTACTTTGGCAGTAGATTCCATTTGGTGTATAGCCTTACATAATCGGTTAATCTTGCATTCAATCATCTTCTGTATGAGTGGCAGGAATTGACCAGATGTTATGCCAAAATGTTTTTGTAGCACCATCATATTATTAACGCCCATCACTCACTTTATGAATCCGGTTGTTTTCATTTTCGGTAAATCCACCTCTAATTCCTTTGGAACATACGATTCTGATTATACTGATCAATTCGTTTTTTATAACATCGAATCCTATTTATCCACACATAAACTATCTGCATTCATTATTATTATTGACATTGTTAAGTTTTCCACAGTATTGAAATTACCTTATACACTTTATTGTTAATGTAGGTACATATGATATGATTTTATGTCTCAGTTAGAAAATTTTGAATTGTTCATATGACAACTGTGTATTAATTATGAAAGTTATTTTTTCTATGTTGCCTGATAGTTCTGGCTGTTATGCTCGCTTAGAAGTCCTTGTGGGGTAATAGGGACTACAGGAAAATAAATCCTTAGTTTCCCGTTGTATTACGACAGACTTATTCTGGCTGACTCCTTGTCCTGACAATTCACCTAATATACCTATTTAAAAATAGTGTTATTTTTTATTTTATTATATGTTCTATCTGTTCCAGCGTTTTGTGATAGTATAGCAATAGAAATTTTGTTCAAATATTTTAGCAGATACCTCAATACAAACATTTGTTAGGTATTTTCTAATATTTGCTAAAATAGAGGAGACGAACGCTGTAGGTAGCCTGAATTATAAAAAGAAAGATATACAGAAATTAGTGATAAGACCGTTACTGATGAGTTTAGAGTTGGATTAAAAATTGTGCAATTGGAGTAGAGTAGACTCAGGGTATAAATTATATAATCAAATGACGAAATCAAGTTTTCAATTGCTAAAAAAAGTATACTCAATCCCCAAATCACCACTCATATTTCAGTACACACATATGCACGTGGACAGAAAAGTACACATGATAATAAAACACTTACAAACTTCTCAAGTATTCAATCAAATGTAAACTTTAGTAGCATGTAGCATTCGCGTTGTATAAAAATGTAAAGTCAAAAAGCTTTAATAACTTTAGCATTTTTTGGATAAAGCAGGAACATAGACAAAAAATGAATAGGTTTTCTCGTTACATTCTATTTGTATTCCAATATCGAATAACGCGTAAAGTACAACGGATGGCATTGATGGGGCCAAGTTAATGGTTACCAGTTAATGACATGTCACAAGTAAAGTCATACATTTCCAAATTACTTGCTGTCTTTGTCTTTCACTACATAAAATTATAACGTGTAACAATAATAAGCGGTGGTTACAAGAAGAACCGCGGTCATCTAAAGTGATAGACGCGAGATGTGAAAAAGCTGTGTACCTACCTAACAACGCTGAATTTACGTTTCACGGTACAGTAGCCATAGTTCCGAGCAGTCTTGCGAAACTTCTATACAAGAAAACAAATGTATGAACCTGAAGCATAAAAATAATTGGCCGCTATTTCTATCCCATAAAGTTAATATACTAACGTAATAGACAAACAGTCTTCTCATTACTGCGTTACCATAACAGAAATGTTTGTGTGTGCGAGTTTTACAGACGTGTGACTGAGTTTTAGTGTAGGGATATTGACGTCAACGCAACATCGATGTAAAAAAATCGGTAATACTAATGTCACTATGGATTGGTATGATTTGCTGCTATGTAATATTTAATATTTTAAATAAAAGAAGGTAAGAGACAACAATAGAATAATAATTTATACTGTTAATTACCAGGCTTTATGTTGAGTAAGTATATATACTAACGCTGTACTTTCTTTGGGCTCTGGTGTCAGTACAGACAAACGTCCGCCATTTTCTTTTGCCCTTACACACCCAACGCTTCGTCTACTATCATTAAACATTTAAGCGCAAGTAAATCGGTTTCAGGGACTTCTGACTGGACCTTATTAAAACTGTGACATATAAATCGATTTTATGTTAATAAAGAGGGTTTTGTTACAAAATGAATATAATGATTAGAGATTGCAATCCGGAAAACGTCATCATTAGATGTCAACCGAATCCAGTACTATTTTACCGGATCCGGGAAAAAAATTACTCCATCTTTTGTAAGGATTTCCACGCATTGTTACTTGTGCAGTTACTACCGCACCCTGCACGTGCCCAAACTTTTTTTTTTTTTTTGTACGTGTGGAGACCCCCTCAGGCCGCCACCCCACCGGGGTTTTCGGCGGGGCGGTGTGTCGGAATCGAACCGACTAAAACCACACGGTGTGCCGTACTGCGCCTTAAGTAGGAGGGATCCGGGAACAGCTTTTATTAAGACGTGCCCAACCTATCTCAATATTAGATTGCAAATCCACAAACAACAAGAATATAATCTGAATAGGTCTTTTTAATCGCTGGCTGTATTTGTAACTGTTTAAGAAGTCGATTGGCAAACGATACGAGTAACATTTGTTTGTTACAATTTAAAATCATTGTATAAAAAATTATTATTTAATGTCATTTCAGTAATGTTATCTTAAATAATTATTTAAGATAGAATAACATAATTATTGTAGTCTAAGGTGATCATGATTGATTAAGTTACATTTATTGATTTATTTAAGTTAGGAAAACTAACAGCTACAAAAATAATAGTGGGCAGTTTCAAATACAACATTAAGCCAATTACAGATTTTCACGAATTGCAGCATTATAAATTAACAAAGGTTTTGAAACACTAACTAACACGAAATTGCACCTATACTAACACAATAAGTAATACAGAAGATAGGAAAGATAAGTACATGTTTACATGTTTGAAAAAAAAAGAATCATTAGTCTCCTGACAGTGTTGCTATTCACTGTGTATGGATCAAACAAAAGTACTTTGTAAAATTCATTGAAATCTTTATAGCAAGCATATCCGGCCGGTTCCGGTCGGATTGGTGAAGGTACCGGCCGGATCCAGCCGGATTGAAATTGGTGCGGGATTATAATAATAATCATTATTGTATAAATGAAATTGTAGGTTTACACAAGATTAGCTTGTGTTACAATTATAAATCTACAATAATGTTTTGGCTGAGTCCTGTTCTCCCGTCACAACAGTCCCAATCCTTCAAAAGAGGTGAAATTTAGAGTAGCACATGTGTTTTATTAAATTAAAAAAATCTGCAACTACTGTCGTTTTATGTGTGTGTTTCGATTAATTTCTAGTATATGTATGTTTGTGTGTGGTTATGTAAGTAGTGCATGTGTGTTTATGTATGAGTAATGCATGAACATATGTATGTTTGTGCTGAGTGGTGCGTCTGTCTGATGTATAAGCTTATGCAGTAGGTTTGTTAGGATGTGAAACCTATAAGTCGTCATTTCACAGAAAGTGCCTCAGTATCGTCGTAACATATTTTTTGCAGAAATAGGCGAATAGTCTTTTTATAATCAATTGATTGCAATACCTAATAATAATATGACCTTCAAACTTTCAAGAAAACAGCGTACTCCCACCTCAAAAGCGGGTAACACACTGGTGGTATGGTATTTGGTATTAATTTCAACATCATGCGTCCAATTGTTCCTGAGAAAAAGGGTCTTGACAGACGACAGACAGACAGAGGGACAACAAAGTGATCCTATATGGGTTCCTCTTTTTCCTTTTGGGGAACGGAACCCTAAAAAGGTAGAAACTACAATGACTCTTTTTTATTGTTTTTTTTATGGTTATATTCTAACTAATACTGTAAATGAATGCGAAAGTGAGTTTGTTTCTTTGTTTACGCGAGCCGCCGGCGAAAGCTAATTCCTTATACATAAACTTTGTACAACAACACATCATGTGAAGATAACAAGGAACAATCCCGGTAATTACTAGTATAGGCAGTTTAAGTAATAGTTCAGAGATAACTAGCCTGATGTCTAATGTCTCTACAACTCAATAAAATTTAAAATTAAGAAATTAGCTATCGTACCGTACTTATGTATGTTATAATACCTAATTAATATTTGAATTATTGTATTCTTAACAATGGCGACGGCTCTGACTTCACCGCCAATTCCGATTCTGACTTCGATTCCGATAAGTGAAAGTTGAAATCTCCGATTGTTGCAGGATCAGAATTTTTCCAACCATTTTTATCAACTACATAATTATCTAGTTTATAAAATGCTCGTCTACAGGCTTATAATTATTGAAATCTTTACCGTCTTCGGATTTAAGAAGAGCTAAAATTTTACTAGGTTTCATGAGATAAGGGCAAATTCCTTGATCTACACACGAATTAAATGATAGCGCTAAGTTGGGTGCGACAGTTTCATTAACAGCTTGGCAAGTTTTTATGCAAAAGAATCGATTAAAATTGAAACCATTATACAAGGTATCACAGGTATAAGATATGTGAACATGGAAATTGTTTACAATATAAAAACATACATACAGAAGCAAGCAAAAGAACAAAAATTCAATTACAACTTTTACTGATTAAAAGAAGCCATCTTGAATGTGATCAAAAGGCGAAACATGTGTAGATATTTATACGAAAATAATCATTAGATGAGATCGAGCCGTAATTGGAACGGAAAGCTATTTACATTTCCCTACCAATAATGAAATCGCTAACGAGTGATTACGTCACCTATTTAAGATAATGCCAGTCCTACACCTTTTTGGCTTTTTCCATCAGCTTTTTAGAAATAACACATACCACTTCCTGTAGGCCGTTTTGATCATACACAACATTCATATTACAACGCAAGAAAAGACAATGGTAGAACTATGTAAAATCATGCTGAACCAAAAACCATTCTTTTTATATCTTTATCCATAAAATTGTTTGTCGGCGATGCACTCCTAAACGAATGAACCGATTTTAATCAAATTTTGCATACTGTGTGTGTACTTAGCCACAGTAACTCGTGGCCGGGCCTAGTATTCTATATAACGTTATTATGCCTATTACTACGAAATTGCGTGTTTACAACGATCGTAACGTGCTGGCATCAATTGTGACATTTGCGATTGTGGGCGTTGCCATAACAGGATGACGTCTCTTATCTTAGATTGGCTTATTACGGAAATGTGCATCTAGATTGTTCCAAGTTACAAAAATAAAATAGTATAAAGACAAGTTTTGCTGCGGTAAGTTTCAAACGCCAATGCAGCCAAAATAAAAATCGCAATATTTGATTCAGCTAAACATAAAAGTCGTGTACAACGATGGATGTACTCGTACTCGTAAGTTCATATATTGATACATGATGGATACTAAGTTATTATTATAATATTGTTTTTTTTTTATAAAGATTACTAGTAACATGGGTCACACATTACTAGTAATCTCGTTACCCCTCCGGCTAAGCTTAACGCTTGTGTTAGGAGTGGGTTCACGACGGTAGTGCACTGGGTGGGGTTCGAACCCGCAACCACTTGATCGCAAGTCCGACGCCTTAGCCATTACGCTACCGCCGTTTTAGATTACAGGCTAAAGGCATTTGTAAATTTGATAAATTCACATTTGTATTAAAATATACCTAGTTTTCTTTCCGAATTTATTTGCTGGGGTTAATCAAAACAGGTTCGTTAACGTTTTCACAGCGTAGATCAAAAAAAAAACTTGTCGCTTATCAAGGCTTCGCCATGATACTTATTTTAAGCCTAGAAATAAAGACGCTGATAATTAATTTACAAGTTGTTGTAACCCATGGTCCAATCGTCTCGAACTTAAAGTAGCACCGTTTGCTCGAAACATGGTAAAGCAGAGGTGTCGTCTATGTTAGGTTACTCGCTTAATACCAATCTTCCATTGTAGCAACCATGTACCTATTTGGTTATATTATCTATATTTGGCTGTATTCCTTGGTTAATAGAAGTACCTATTGAAATTTCCTAAACTTCCTAAAAACGAAATAATCTAATCATAGACATTGATATTGACTTTATTCAACCTTGAGCGATGTATTTCCAAGTGACAAAGCTTCAAATATAAAATGGAAGGTTTATTTCAGCCTATGTGTGTTGTTTAATGTCGGATGCATGAACAATAAACACTATTATATATAATTATGTCATTCTTAATGGTTGAGTCTATACAATAATTATTTTTCCAAAAAGCTTTAGATCAGCTAATTGTCTTTAAATCTGATTTTTATCTTAAATATACCTGAAATTTTCATCAACATCGCTTAATTAGACACTATACGTACCAACAACAAGAAATTATTAAATGAAACCAAAACCCGACTGCTTAAAAATACTAACTAATAAACATATAAAGTTGTATATATATTTGTAATCACTCATTAAAACAGACACAAAGACGAATCTATCGACATCATCGATCATTTATCTAACCCGATTCAGTCATTTAGTACCTAGTAAGAGGGACGGACATACATTCTGTCAAAAAAGTATTGGGAATTGATAATTTAATTCTAATTCCAAATTTAATTCAAATAATTCTTTTTTGTGGTTAAGTTGGCACAACTGTATTCTATATTGGCGAGAGGTTTGAGCAATATCTGTCATTTAGATAATTTGATTTCAGTACTCGATTTTGTAAGCTCATCTCAAGAGTGTTTTGCGATTTTTATAATGGATAACAGCGATATAATGGAGAACAAACAGTTCGTCTTAAATTTTCTTTTTTCTTCAAAAACTCGTAACGCGTAAAAGTCGCTTAAGACATGATAGAACGGGTCAATTCCGACCCTACTTTCGTAAAACGCATTGTTACTGGTGATGAGACATGGGTTTACGAGTTTCACAGGCAAACCAGTCAACAAGCTTCGGAATGGCGACTTCCAACTGAACCGAAACAGAAGAAACCACGACAAAGTCGATCAAAAGTCATGGTCATGTTGACTGTTTTCTTTGACTATCGCACTCAGAATTCTTGCCAGAAGGTCAGATTGTAAATAAAGAATTTGAGCGTTATGCAGCGTTTGAGATAGCAAAATCCTCGAAAAGGCCAAATTTATGGAAAGAAAATTCTTGGATATTACAGCACGACAACGCGCCATCGCACAAGGCCATAATTGTTAACGAATTTTTGACCAAAAACTTAGCAAATACCATCGAACAACCACCGTATTCACCGGATATGGCACTGGCCGACTTTTTCTTTTTCCAAAACTCAAATTACCACTTCGAGGTACCCGTTTTCAGTCGATAGAAGATATCAAAGAGAATTTACGGCGAGAACTGAAGTCGATTCCCAAAAATGGATTTAAAAAATGTTTTGATAACTGGATTATTCGTTGACGTAAGTGTATTATTTCTGAAAGGGCTTACTTTGAAGGCGGTACAATAAATTTGGAAGAATAGTTAACATTTTGTGTTTTATTGACCTGTTTCCGTTACTTGCTTGACAAAGTAGTACATACGAATAGGTACAAACAGGTAAAACACATAGCCCTCCTTTTTTGGCTTCGCCGCAGTTGAGTAAAAATTCATTTGTTTTGCTATACCTTTGGAATTCTCACTAAGTAGTCGCTGATTACAATTTGCAAATTGAAAAATTATTTTTATATGTTGGTTGTTTTTTCTCTGGAGCAAATATCTACAGATTGTCGTAACGATAATCTGTAGATATTTTGGCACGAAGATAGATATAAATTGTACACTTCTGTCACTGACAGATAATCGGCACCAGCTTTGATACAAATATCGTAATACAACATGCTAGTCCTCGCTATGCTTGGAAATCACTTTTGTTGTAGTATAGTGAACAAATAAACTAAATACACCCAGTATTTAGAGTGTATTTGGTACAAAAGTTGTTGCCATTAGTGGAACAAACACACGTATTTGAAATTTTGTAGGCCGTTCAGTCACAGATTCTTTTCGAGGATATTTTACTTTTGTACAAAAGGCTTTTATTTTGCTTCAAAGAACTTATTACGGTCTGAAAAAAATATTATTTCTTAAATTTTTTGAAGATACCTGCTGTGATTCAATGATATACTCTAAATTTTTTGTATTCATTGTTCCACCAGCAGGGTTTAAGTTTTTTGGTAATTGTTAGCTCCATTTTGTAGATGCATATGTTCAAAATAAAATTATTTCGTATAGGCGGGCAATAATTCATTGCCGGATATAACTTTTTGTAAAAGACTTACAATGTTATTTCTAGTTCTGAAATTAGGTGTTTTATTAAGTCTTTAAATAAAAAACGACGCATCAAAAGATGGCTTATTCAATGTTCTACAGTAGCTTTGAATTGAATCTCAGTTTAATTCGGCGACAAATGTTAATTTAAGAATTACTTTCATTATGTGCTACTAATATATTCTCAAATGTTCACAGATCAAATTGTTAAGAAATAGATTTAATTATACATATATTTCTTTGTAAGGGTATACTTATACAATAGAACATTATATTAAGTAGATTATCCTATGATTCACTACTTTACATGTTCTATTGTGATCTCAACTTTGTACCAATATAACACGCGCCTACGCCCACGTCAAAACATTTTTTAAATGAATTGACTACTTTACAAATGCTTCCAAAAACATTTTTTTTTCTGGGATCACCGTGAATGTCTCCATTAATGTGTATCAAAGACCATAGAGGTTTATTTATTAAATAAACAAACTGTTGATAACCTTAGATATTGAACCCTTAATGTCATCATTTAAAAATTGAATATATCTGGCCTATTCTTTCACATTAAAACATTATTCAATATTTCTTTTATTAATGTATGTAAGTAGGTCACTGCTCTGACTGTAACAATTTTATTAAATCCTATGGAAATATATGTTCTGGATCGCGAATCTGATAAAATGTTGCCCATATGGGAAAATTTAAATTCACTTTCGCAATTCACATTCACTGGAAACTGAATTAAAATTTTCTTATTTATGACTGAAAAAAAAACGTGCTGACGTTTTTACATTTTTTGTCACTACTACTCGTTTATTATCGAGTTAAACTGTTGATTTTTTAAAGCTTCTCACCTACTTTGTGGAAATTAATCATCAATCTAACTTGACTTTGATGGGAATTAGCCTCTTAGTTTGTGAATTGATGATATTTAGAACGTTTCGTGCCAAGCAAAGATATTGTACTGACTTTATCGTAAATTTTGAACGTTAACAGCTTGGTCCGCGCCGTAAGCGTATATCATTTCCATTAATTACCATACATGTAAATTAGGCTCCTTATATAATTAAAAATAAACACAGTACCCGGGTAAACATTATCTAATATTAAATATGCATGGACTTTTTGAATAGTCTTAAGGAAATCCTTTTTAAACGAAGAAACCACGTTTTTTACCCTTAAACTATGTGGCGCTGCGGTAGATTATTCAACTGATATCGATTCGATAATGATTCGACAAAAATATTGATACCTATGCTCATGCATACTCATGTATTGAGTATGTTTATTTGCATTCATCTGTACGTAAGGATGTTAATCACTGTTTTTTGTGAGGATAAATCAGCGGCGCGCTCTCACCGCGCGCATTCTAGCAAAGTGAAGGATCTTTTTTTTGCCGAGCAATCAGCGGTTATAGAACCCATACTACAAGCTGTGCTAAGTTGGGTCTAGAAAGTGCTATGTAATATGTCCCAAAAGATTATTATTAGGTATAATTTTTTGTTACTATTATTTTCAACGTAAAAAAAAGGTTAAGGAGACCTAAATCCAAAGGTATTGCATTCGGTAAAATTTAACCAATGTAATCTTAAATATCTTTGAACGGTAGGGCTTCTATCTGTGCGGCAACAGATACAAGGAGTAACGCAGAGGGTTAGTCACCCTCCTAAAGTCCCTCACCCTCCGCACCCGGTAAAGGCGCTCTCACAAAACCCGTATAGCCCAAGTCGTACGAGAGTTATGTAAAATTTCTACACAATCGCATGAATTAGATTAAATAATAAAATTAGTTTCCGTCATTCACATCTGTCTATCATTATAAAGATAGAGAGTTGGTATGCGCTAACGCGCTTACCGGTTCTACAAATCCGATTTGTTAAATTATTTTAAGTTAATTATATATAGCTGTATTACATAACATTACGCTACGACTCAGTGCCAGTATAGCAAGGGCTGCATCACTCGCTCATGGTTGCGCTCTATGTTTACCTACCGATTAGCGTTCCACTGACGCACGGTACAAGAGCAGAGCGGTCGGAAAGTATATTTTCAGGTTTATTTTCATAACTTATTAAAATTAAAAATATACACTTCAGAGAGAGAATTAAATTAAAGCCATTATTTTATAAATCTTAACATAGATTTTATTGATTATCAAATATATTTATAATAATTTTTATACAACCCTAGAGTCTTGGCTGCTGTACGAAACGCACACATACGTGCGGTGGCCAAAGCATTCTCAACTTTCAATCGATGAATGTCCAAAAGATAAATTTTTGGATGCAGCTAACGCCAGGTTTTATTATTTATTTTTTAGGCTATTATAGCTCAGGTATTTTCGCTTTTGTATGTATGTGGGATTGATGTATCTGTTACGAAGTAACTATTGTCTTATCTGTGGTATAGCGACACTATAAACTGCGGAAACGGTTAGTTTTACATAATGATGTAAATTAAACTTCGATATATGAAATTATGACAATAACACTGTATCACCGACTACCATGCAACTACCTTACGACTGAAAAAGAAACCGTAAGGGTGTTTGTATTACTTATATTAAGTGTCTGCTCTCAACTGGGACATAAGCAGGTAAAAATTGCACTTTTGGTTTTTGTGACTGGAACTTTTACAAAAAGTAGGTATCCCGTTGTGGCGAACTTAAACAATACCGCTACCATTTCTTCCAAATAAATTTTCGCATAGACAATTTATTTAAAAAAGAGTTTCCTTAATCCTAATAATGAGACGTTGTTATAGTAACACCAGTGCATCAATGTCTACAGTTGATAAAGCTATTATTGCATTATCGTAAGAATTTAAGAGACTATCAGAAATAATTTGGTCCTTCCGGTTAAGTCATAAAAAGTATGCAGCAATTTCTTGACATCTGATTTATTTAAGGTTGAAATAATGAAATTGGTTAAACTGCTACCGAAATATTGATGAAATTAAACGATGAACATAGTACTTCTTTTCTTTACAAAGTCGTTTCAAGTTTCAGTATGGCGGTGTGACGGAATCAAACCGACTAAAACCACACGGTGTGCCGTACTGCGTGGGAAGTAGGCGGGATCCGGGAACAGCTTTTATTAATACATCCGGAACCCTCCTAGCGCCTGCCCGCAAAAGCGCGGGCACCACCTTAGGTTAAAAACCTCTCAATTAGGCGACGTCCAGCCACACGCGGACGCCGCCTCCTATAGCGGGTGGAGGGGAAAACCCGCATGAGGCGCTGGTAAGCGCGCCTCCGCCGCCCGGTTCGCCGGCGGCGAATTAGGTCCGAGTGGAGATCGTCCTCCCGGACCCGTTCCACCGCCTCCTTCTGCGAGATGACGTCCTTACAGAAGGTCGCGACCGCGGTAAAATTCCTGTCGCTACCGGCCATGGAGCGTATGACGGCCGATAGCGAGAGGTCCCCTCCGATGACTGCAGTGAGGGTCCGACGCTGCGTCACCCAGGCATAGCAAACTGCCAGCGTGTGCTGAGCCGAGTCCTCACGCGACCGAGTGCAGGTACTTCCCGAAGCAGCCGTGCCCGGAAAGAACCTGCGTCAGTCGGAAGGAAAGGGTCCCGTGCTGCCGCCCTGCCCACTCGATGATGACCGGCTGGAGCGCCTCCACGGCGGCAAAGCCAGCACGTGGAGCCTCCAGCTGGGACGACCAACGAGTCATGGTGGCTCGGCGAGCGGCATCCAATGTATACCTTTTTTTTTTTTTTTTTTTGTGCGTGTGGAAACCCCCTCGGGCCGTCACCCCGCCGGGGTTTTCGGCGGGGCGGTGTGTCGGAATCGAACCGACTAAAACCACACGGTGTGCCGTACTGCGCCTTAAGTAGGAGGGATCCGGGAACAGCTTTATTAAGACATCCGGATCCAATGTATACCTATAGTAACCTTTAAAAGTAATTTGTTGATGAAATTTTTTCCATGAACCAGAAGAAAATTATTAATAATATGGATGGTTTGTAAAAACAAATTATATATTAATCAACGCCATCACTTTATAAATAACTTGCTACCGTTGTGCTAAGAAAATGGAATGGAGTTTTTGTCAATAGAATACCACACTAAACACAGTACAGAGAATATTACTATGAGATAGATTGTTATTATAAACGACGTTATAAGTTCTTTCTCCTTTGAATTCCTTTTCATATCTAAACACTAAATAATAAAACAGAGCCAATCCTACGGGATTTCATATACAGACGTCATTCCTCTCCCTGCGACTGAGGTGTATCCGATTGAGCTCCTAAGCTTTTAATATTGTTTGTGTTTCCTCGAGGCTGAATCCCAGTTTGCGAATCACCAATACACTTGTGTGTTTATTTGAGGTGTCAGCTTTGGAAGTATAAAAAAAGTACTGTCCAATTAATTTGTTTTTTGACGGATACTTATATATTAAATAGTTTGATTTCTATAAATTAAAAAAAAAAACCTGACGAGTGCGAGTCTGACTCGTGCACCGAGGGTTCCGTAAGCAAACAAACTTGTATGTACAAACTCAGGAATCGATTCTCGAAGATTTTGCCCGTCTTTTTCGATAGACAAACTTAACTTTGCGGTTGCGATGTACGACAAAGTCCACAATCCAACCGCAAAATATAAGTTTATAATCACAAAAACTATTTTAACTATCGCCTGTATCATGGGGAGTGCTCCGAGGAATTGTTCGGACTTATACGCTTTAACGCGACAAAACTTTCATCCCCATCACCTGGATAGTTGGCAATCCACAACTGTGTGTGAAATTTTTTGCCTCGCACAACCAATATCTGGAACAAATTGTCGCCTGCGGTATTTCCGGACCGATACGACCTTCAAACCTTCAAGAAAAGAGCGTACTCCTATCTCAAAGGCCAGCAACGGGACACACAGCCGTCATATGGTCAAAATAACTTTATATTTCATGCGTTGACTTAGCCGGTTTTGTGTGACAAGGAAATATTGATCTTACTGTATCCATAAACTATTTTGAGACCAATAGGCATGGTGCAAATTAAAAGTGTTATTCCAAGACCTTATACAAATTCAAATTTAATTATATTAGACACTAGCAGCGCCCCGCGGTTTCACACACGTAAGTCCCGATACCGTGGGAATATCGGTATAAAAAGCTTTAATCCAGGCCTCCAGCTATCTACATGCCAAGTTTCATAGCAATCGGTTCAGTGGTTTTTGCGTGAAAGAGTAACAAACATCCATCCATCCATCAATCATTTCAAACTTTCCCATTTATAATATTAGTGGGATTATGAAAGATCTTCTCTATTATCTATTAAATATCTTAATAAAATACCTACCAAAAAACCGAATACTTTTGCCATAAAATATGTCTAATTAAAAAGTCTGTTTGAAGCGGTCACCGCATCGCTACTTGAAAGAGCGAATAATTAACAACCAAACTTTCCGCACCTGCAACATTAAGTAAGGATGCTACTTATATAACTAATCCTGAAACATGTTTCTCTCGTTGATTTATTTTTTTAACTGGTAGGAAAGAGAAAAAATTACTGGTATACATAGTAGGGGAGCCCATTAAGGGATTTTTTGGATTTACTCCTGCGTGGCAGATTATTATAAGGGGGGTTAATTACATGCTGACAAGTGTACATTTTGATAATTTGACGATTTGAGCATGACGCAAGGTAGTGGGTGGGTTACAAACTTGCAAAAAAAAAAACGATCATTTGACATTCAGCTGCAGTGAAGCATGCATTTCCCACTCCATGCCTCTCTTTCCGATTTATCTAAACGATTCATTTTGAAATATGTTTTTCAAGAAATTTTGAATTTTAATGGTATTCGTAAATTAACAAAACCGTTTTTAGCTTAGAATCATTCCTTAACTGACTTCTCTTACTCATAAACTACCTCCCTGCCAAGTTTCATTTTCATAGGTCAAGTAGTTTGCCAGATTTCGTGATTAGACAGTAGATGAGTGAGTGAGTGAATGAGTATATTTTCGCTTTTATATAGGTATATTAATAGTTAAGTCTGTTTGTATTTGCATGCTATTTTCCATGCACGTTTGACACATTTAATAATAAAAATACATGTATTTTTTTTTTGTAATTTCTGACGCGCTCGATAAAAATATATTTTTTCCCATTTTCTACCCTTCCATACGGCCACCCCCACCGTGCAAATCGGCAGATTATCCTACTTCCATTATCAGATACATGTGGGGTGTCTACACTTTTAATATCTGACACGCTAGAGTGAGTCCATTTTACTATTTTTTTTTTGTACATCTTTGAAAATCTGTAGAAGCTCCAGCCACCAGTGAAATGGATACATCGCATGAACTCTTTTTCTTTCTAGCATCTAATCTTCAAAATCATATAGGTCCCAACGACGCTCGAGTAAATACCTATTTAGCATCGTCGGCTCCCCTTCTAACACTTATCAATAAATTAATGAATCCACGATGTGAATTTACTTAACACAAAACTGATTACATATTTTTTAACCGACTTGGAAAAAGGAGGAGGTTCTCAATTCGACTGTATGTTTTTTTTTAAATGTTTGTTACCTCAAAACTTTCGACTGGGTGAACCGATTTTGATGATTCTTTTATTTGAAAGCTGGTGCTTCCCGTGTGGTTCCATTTTAATTTGGTCCAATTCTGACAATGGCATCCACGAGAAAACCATATATAAGTCTTTTATGGAATAGTTTTTTTTTTGTTGAAGTCGGTTTTTTTTAAAGAATTATTAGAGTTCCGTTCCACAAAAAAAGGAACCCTGATAAGATCACTTTGTTGTCTGTCTGTCTGTCAAGGCAATTTTTCTCAGGGTCCCATTGACGCATCAAGTTGAAATTAATACCAAATACCTATTGTCCCTGCAGTCCCTTGAAGCTGTAAAAAAATCAAGCTTCTAAATTAACGCAATCAAAAGATACAGCTATTTAAGTTTTGGATTTGATCAAATTTCAATTCGCAGGTAAATCAAAACCTAGGGTACTTCCCATTGATCTAGAATCATGAAAATTAGTAAGAAGAAAGGTCGGACAACACAAGTAAAGAAAAAATCCGAAAGTCGTTAATTTCTTTTTATATCACATAAAAAAATAGTTTTTGTAGTTACAAACTTGTATTTTGCGGTTGGAAAGTTGACTTTGTCGTAAATCGATGTATGTCTTTGGAAAAAGACGGGTAAAAATCTTCGAGAATTGATTCCCGAGATGGATTTACTATCTACATAAAAGTTTATTTTCTGATGGAACCCTAAGTGCGCGAGTCAGACTCGCACTTGTCCGGTTTTTTAGTAACTTACTCTCTAATGTGTAGAATGTTTCATAGTACGTATTGGTATCGAGGTCGTATCGATCTTTATATCTTTACATGTTAAAAAGCAAAATATTTTGCAATAAAACAACACCTATTTAGGAAGATTTCTAAATATAAAGCTCAAACTAAAATAAAGTAAGCGACGTAGAAATTCTATTAGATTGTAATATCATTTTCAAATCCATTTGGTTGTAAAACTTTCAAATTGAAAGGAATGAACGACATCTGTAAGTAAATTAACGATTTTTCTTTTGCTTGAATTGTAGACCAGCTTCATGTTGAAGTTAACAATAAAATATATTATGAACATCGAAAATTGGTACCAATCATTTTCGGGCAATCACTTCTTTATCTTGTTTTTATTATAGCGAACGATACTTGTTTTCGAATATCGATTTGCCTTTCATTGTTCAATGAGATAAGTCTCTTTATATTTTTAGTCATCTATTTGATTGGTAATTGATTTATGGTATGATGAAAACCTTTCAAAAGATAGGTATAACGCACATGATCTCGCAAATTGCGATATTGGATTTGACTAATGGGCCCTACATCGTGCCACTCATTTTTATTTCCGATGCTATCCAACCGAGACTTGCTCAATATTCTTTCATAAATCTCTGTTGTTTGCTTTTTCCGGCTGATCCTACTACAGGCTTTAATTTAAAAAAAAATAAACGACCCACACTTGCGCTTATGCCATGCCGTAGGTACAACCGACAAACTTTTTTGTAAGTAATCCAAAGATCATACAAATTAAGAAAAACAATGAAGTTTAAAGCAACGCATATTTTTTAATGTTATTTCATAACACCGACTGCTTCTATCTTTGACAATTACAACGATTATTATTTCGGGTACTAGGGTATTTACCCTAAAGATATAAATTTATTTTAACTTAGAACTTTGTTAAAACTTTAATTTTCGGCTAAAATTAAAAACAACGAAAATGGACTGATCAGATCAGTCCATTTTCGTCATCTAGGTTTCTGAGACCGGCTTTCAAAAGATTTATTTTTACTTCGTTTATTGAATTCATAATGTTATTTTACGTCAATAAATGTTGCCAAAACTAAGTACCTTTGTAAGATACGATTTAAGAATTGACTTCATACACCATTCCCGTGACACCTACATTCAAATTATTTGTTTAAGCTGTCCTTCTCAATTCTAATGGGTGATAGAATTCTTGCACCTACATTTATTCACAATAAAACACTACCGTTTTCTAATCTTATATAATTGGGCGTGTTCTTAATGTTAACTTAATCGTTACATTTCCTGTACTAATGTTTCGTCCAATAAATAATAGAAGTGTAAAATGCCTGGCGATGAATCTGCTCTGTATTTCATGACAGAGAGGGAGAGCGTTAAATTAATAATGTCTGGTGCAAGTAACGAAAAAGCCGTACAACAGAAATTATCAGCAAGCTCCGGTTAATGAATACAGTCAACTACGAACGCCTCAGGCTGGCGTTACGCCTGTTTGAAAAGGGAGACACACTATGTCCGTCTGTCTGTCTGTTAAGATCCTTGTTCTCAGGAACCCATGGACGCATTCAGTTGAAATTAATACCCAATACGTATATCTGTATGTGGTCCCGTGAAGCTGTAAAAAGTCAAGCTTCTAAGTCAACGCAATCAAAAGGTACATTTCTACTATTTAAACTTTAGATTTGACCAAATTTGAAAATTTCGCAAGAAAATTAAAACGTACAGGGTACTTCCCATTGACCTAGAATCATGAAATTTGATAAAAAGAAAGGTCTCACAGCACAAATAAAGGGAAAAATTGGAAAGTCGTTAATTTGTTGTTATATCGGTCTGTCTATGCGTCTGTTAAGACCTTTTTTCTCCAGAACCCGTAGAGGTAATGCTATGGTAGTTGAAATTAACACAAATTACTTATGTCAGCGGTCCCTTGAAGCTGTAAAAAACTAAGCTTGTAAGTCCTATTATTCTAAAACTTATTTTCTGTTCATGGTAAAATGATTCAAGCACAAGAAAATTTTGTAACAGATCAAGGAAAACAGATTTTGCTCCATATTATAATGACATTGACCTAGGTTAAAAAACTTAAATGACAAGAAATTCAGTAAAAAATCTAGGGTAAATAATTTATGTACAAGATTTATGAAAATTTGAAAATGTAAAAACAACTTAACAGCAAAACTTGCCGACTTTAGAAACAGGAAATACGAATTATAATACAATTTTAGTTGAGAACAAATGTCTTCGGTTTATAGATATAATGTAACTTTTTGAGCTATTGTTTTAAATAAGATTGAACGTCTTTGAAAAGCACTTACAAAAAGAATAGTGAAATTTAAGAATATTATATTGATAAATCAGCGATTTTTTTATTTTTATTGTTTTTTGTTTTTATAAACAAAACTATAACCATTTATTTATCAAACTAACTACATGGTTTATACACAATATATATAATATAATACAACTAACTAAATGGCTACATTCATAATGGTCTACTTTTGTACTCTTCCAAAAATGACTAAAATAATATTACTATAATGTATTGATTCTTAGTAACGTTTAAACTTATAAATGCCTAGCCGTAACCCTTGACTTTGTAAGCTTAAAATACTTACTAACGTTAACCCTTCATTTTATAACATGCTTTAAAAGAAGAAATTGGAACATTTTGGAAAATGAATGCCATTCTTAAACTGAAAGCCAACTTGTAGTTTTTGTTGTTGTTATTGTTGATTTACAGTTGGTCCACTATTAGTTATGAAAACATGTAACTGTTAGATACTGAAACAGCAAAAAGTAAATGCAGCTAAAAAATTAAATAAAAAGGTTTCTGCTGTAGTTCTCAAGGCAGTATACCTGTTCTTACGTTAGGGGATTTCTCCTACCTGTAAAGTACGTGTCTGCCAAATACCTGTTATGAACTTTCGAAAGCCCTTATACTTCTTTAAACCAGACCTGTCGCAAAATTCATTCTAAACTCACGGGTCCTACCTATAATTGACCTCATAATTTCAGATCTCTTGTACAAAAAACCAAGGACTTTCATGTAAACCTGCGAGAGCCCTTAGACCTCTTTAATCCGACCCTGTCTTAAAATCTATTTTTATCTGTCGTTTCCTACCTCTAAACGACCTCCCTGCCTAATTTCAGATCTCTTGTACAAAAAAACCAAGGACTTTCATATAAACCTACGAAAGCCCTTAGCCCTCTTTAATCCGACCCTGTCGTAAAATCCATTTTTATTTGTAATGTATTACCTCTAAGCTACCTCCGTGCCAAGCTTCAGGTCTCTAAAAACATGCGAGGGCCCTTATATCCCCTAGTCGCAAAATCCATAGATGAGTGAGGGAGTGAGTGAGTATCCTTTCGCTTTAGTGTATGTAGATATATAACACAAAGTAGGAGGAGAATAATCAATACAATATAATCAACACAATATAACCAATTTAAATAAAATGTACCGAAAGAAGTATAAAAAATACTTTTACCGAAGGTTCTCGTTAATGTGTGCGTATGTTAGCCAATTCAGCACGCGGACAGTACTTTTTTCTGGATAAAAGGTACACCTTTCTGAACTCCTGACTGCGCGATTTCATGATGATCGGCTGAGTAGTTTAGGCATCAAAGCGTAATAAACAAACAAATAAATAAACAAAGTCACTTTCATATTGATAATATTAGTTAGGATTACAAAATAAACGTAAGAGAAGACGTTTATTTTTAGACTCAAATGACAAACTAAAATAAAGCCGTTCAAATTCTTAATGCTACTTAATGCAGACTTAATGCCATAGGCATCCTCTAACAGTCAACCTAAAGTGAGTATGATGATGTTTTTGTACACCTTTGAAAAACTGTAAAACCAGTTATATATGTAATACACTCTATTCATAATTACCGAAGGCCGCTGATATTTCTGTAGTGCGGCTTCCTCATTATAGCTTCGAGATTTAACTTTTGATTCAATATATGTACCCTCCGAAACTCGGTTCGTTCCTACGTTATAAAACATAAAAATTGGTCCATTTGTTGTATGAGAGTGGTGGCCCAGATGGCATTGTATGAAATTAATCTCCTAAATAAAACATAACTAGGTAAACGAACGACGAACACAGCACAAAATACAGGTTTGTTAGTAAATTCATTTGCAACCTGATAAATTTAATTTTAAATAAGATGTTATTCCTCCATTGCTCGTACGTAGCCCTGAATACATTTATTACAGTTAAGAATTGAGAGCACGAACACTTCTAGATAGTCATGTATGCGTGAATCTTCAACATTAAAAGATGTTCATGAGGAATACTGATTCCTACAAATAAAACATGGAGCTTACTTGCAACTCTTACTAAATGAATGCTTTCGCTATTTTGTATTTCAGCATTTTCGTATAATAAAAATAAAACCAAGGCGATAACCATTGCGGGTTTGAGGGGAATCGACAGATACCTTGTTAATTAAAATCAATCCAAAAATGGAGTGTTTCGAGGGCCGTAAAAAAACTAGTTACTTATCTAGAAACTAATAAAAACGTAACATCTCTCTGCAGTCGAACAAATTAGAAAAGCTACACTCTTGACGCTACCAAATTTCACCTATTAGATACTAAATATCTACAACAAGTTTATTTTTCTCTTTTCAGTTAATTTCTTCTTTCGTCGGTTTAACTTTTGGTTAAAAAGATTTTATTTTTTAGTTTTTTAGGGCTAAACTATAGTTATAATTATTATCAGATATTCAACAATATTAAATTCGGTTTGAAGTTATCATTAAGAACAATTAATAAGAAGAGTTGCTGTTAACCGTTTAGAAGTTCCCTCGACTGGATTCCGCATCCATTATCAAATCACATATTATGTGTGCTAAGTTTAAACAAAATTGGTTCACAGGTGTAAAGTCAATGGGTGAACAATCATTCGATCCCTATTTTTCTACCCCCAGAGTTTAAATTTTACTTACCCTTAATACCCTACCCAATAAAAAAAGAATTATCAAAATTAGACTACCCTGTAAAAAGTTATGCGTATATACGGATTGACTTGAGAACCTCCTTCGTTTTTTCGTCGGTTAAAAAGGCAAATTAGAGAAGAATATAATTTATTTTAAAAGTTATAGTTTAACCTTTACCCTTTCTCACTACAAATAATATGTAAAAATAAAAGGCAAGAAATAATATTTATATTGTTTAGTAGTGAAACAATTCGGGAGGAGAGGTTTTAATTTGAAATAAGTGTGCATATTTATGTAATGTTTTCCCAACTGTTATTTATAACATAACAAACCTTAGTGGTTTATTTTGCTATGTATATCACAGTTGTCAATTGTTTGTTGTTAACCAAAAAACACAAATGGCCCGATGTCTAAAGATTTTATCTTTGCCTATAAAGTCTCGCAACATCAGTGGCATCACCCTTTACTAGTAACTAAACCCGAAAGCCATAGTCCTCTACAATGTAGATGCTATAGGTCAGTCCGGTGCCTCCAAATTCTATTTGATTAATATAATTGATTAATTGATTGATTAATAAATGTAATAAAAACGTCTGGTAATGCCTGTAATATCTAGACAACTTGGTGCAGCGTTAATACATATCTCTCTGGTGTTTACATGATGGACTTTATGGTGATATATTTTCTGTCGTTAGTTTTAGTGTTTAACCCGTTGCAGGTGTCGCAAATACGCTCTCAACTACGAGTACGAACGAGGTCAAATATTTATATTTTCCACTGATGGCTTCTACTCTATGTACATACTTTACAGTGAGCTTCGTAAGTTGCCGACATTTTAAAAACGATTTATTAATTTTGATTACAGGGGGACAGAGATCGCAGGTCGAGTGTGGTTGCTGACTGCTAGCAGTTCTTCTTCTAAGTTAATGAGGGAGGCCTATGTACCGGAGTATTAAGGCTGAAATGATGATGATGATTACGAAGTAACACTTATGAAAGTGTTTAGCAAAAGGTTTAACCTACGTAATTGAGAGCGTAGAGAGAAGCGAGAAAAAGATATGAGATGGAAACCACAGATCTCTGTGGTTTCCATCTTATATCTTCTTCTATGAATATATTAATACGTCAAGAAAACTATTTGTACCCCTTTTCAAGCAAATTTTGCTCAGGGGCATGTGAAGTTTGGAGTTTATGTGGAGAAGAAATATAGAAAGCTAAAATTTTTAAACAATATGTATTATATTGGTATTTCAAAATTATGTGAAAACAGCAACAAAAAGCTACAAAAAGTACAGTATGTATTCAGGGTGTTACAGAAAGGTGTGGTCATATTTTAGGGTTGTAAAGTTGATTCCGTGAATAACATAAAGCGCTAAAAAAAATTGAAAATTCGTGATTTTTAATACAAAAGTCTTATTTTGAAACCGAAAAATTTAACTTGAAAATTGACCGATATAGCTAATATTTCATATGAGAGAGGGCTGACACGAATAAAACTGTAGGTATTTAATACCAAGGATGTTGATGGAATATCCAGATATTCTGAAACTGGCAAGGGTAGTAGAGACATCTTCAACAATCATCAACATATTTCAATCAATTTGCACAAAATCTCAACAAATTATAAACCTACACCTTCCCCATGCATCACTGTGTCTAATAGTGAAAACCGCAAGAAAATCCGTTCAGTAGTTTTTCAGTTACAGTTCCGAAGAAAAAAAATTGTAAAAAAACACAATCCATTTTTTTTTCAAACTAAATTAACTATTGTATATTGTGATAAATGGCGCTCCTCAAATTTTACCATATCTTTTTGCAACATCTTGTATAATATATGTTAACCTATCAGTCGGCAAGTCAGATACAACGACTGTTGAAGTTATACTGGAAAATTAAATAAACAAAACATTCAAACTTATAACATATAGTCGAAATTTGACCACTAGGTGATCTCGTTAAAAGTTAGAAGCTATAAAATAATACTGTATGTATATAAACTTTCAGTTTAAACGAACAACTCTAAGCACTTTACTTAATTTAAGTGCGTCACAAGTCTAAGTACAGACTTATGAAGCACAAGACTGCGGGTAATTAGGATTACTAGTTTTGTTTTTCTGAGGGAGAGATTGAACTTTGGAGTGCTCCACGGGACAACGATGGTAACATGTGAATGACATCACAACTGGTAGGATTACCTAATGAGCGCAGGCAGGCAGGCCATGTTTACTTGCATGAAAAAGAAGTTCAGTCTCAATACCATCTTTGCTTTGTAATCTACAAAGCACAGATGAACCACTCGTATATGCAAAATATATTAATACTTAAAGGCAGATCAAATCTCAAATCCGTCTTTTACTATTATTATTCCGGACTTTTAATCAGGACGCAGTAAAAATATACTGTTTTACTGGTCTATTCGAAAACATCTACATGATACGAAAACTTTGAACATAAAAGTGGTTTAAGCGCGTAAAACCTATTTTGTCGATAAATTACGCAGTTATTGGAACTCGTAGTTGTTGGAACTGTCTAGTAACTTGTAAGCCAGACACGATTCTCGACCTGGTAACAATCACACCCATTGTTATAAATCAAAACTGATATTGGGTTCACCACTGGATATCGTTTGATGTTTAACAGACAAGTTTATTTAATTATTTATCTCCTTATTGTACATCTCTTGTAAAATACAATACAAAGATGTTACATACATTAGGGTACGGCAATCAGCGCGGCGGTCTTATCACACACGGCGATTTCTTCTAGACAACCTTTGTAAGGTTATTGTCAAACATAGTTCAAGGCAGACTGTGCTGTACAGCATACTAATATGAGTTTAGGTACAGACATTATATACTTAATACTACACTATTTTATATTAACAATTAACATTTTACATTTATAAATTACACAAATAATTATTCATATTACCTACTTACACCTAGTAATATAGGTACTATAAACAAAAAAAAAATAAGATCAGTGTTTATAATGACAAATAAATAGTCCTTTACTTGTTTTTTAAATGCGTCCAAGGTTTCGGCTTATCGAATTATCGCAGGCAAGGTATTCTATAATCTAACCGCTAGCGCCGAAAAAGGGCTTGTTTGTAAATGTATGGGCATTTTCAGCTTTAAATCATCTGATTATCTCGGGTCCCTGCAATGTGTGTGGCGTGAAAACTCTAAACGTTCTTTGAGATAAGAGGGCATGTGTAAATGGAACAGAGTACTGTAAAAAAGAGAAAGAATATGAACATTCACTTAAGCTTCGAACGATACTTTGAGACATAATATTTGCGTAATCCGAACGTGAATCTTATGCTGCTGCTGACGTTTATGAGCCGCTCAAGTTTCCTCAGTTGATCATTGATGAGATAAAATAGCTGACATTGTTTGATTGACGTTGACCGATCTAAATAGCGGAATAGAGATTTTGCGAGCGCACTTTTCGGTTGGTAGGAAATTCCAAAGCCTTCTCAGAGATTCCATTGTTGCACATAGTTTACGACTAACTTCTCGTATTTGAGGCCCCGTTCATATAGATCCCTGTTTTTTAACCATCTCACTATATAACATAACTTAACCGTTGCAATACATAGCTGGCATTTGTCAGTTTATTATCAGTTTATTTTGCATTTTAGCCTAGAACTACCTACTACTGTGATCTGCATGTTTTACGGATTTATACCTCGCCCATAATCTTTACCTCAGTTACATATTTGTATTAAATCTCCAGATTATCCTCATTATAAGTATTAAGATTATTGAATAAAAATCTATACATTCTTATGATTATGATCGAAACTTCACGTATAGTCAAGGATGTCAAATATTGCCGCTTATAAGTTTCGATTTACACAATACATTTTATAACATACACGTAAAAATCGCCAAAGTTTGAAAACTATTATTCTTACGATCGTCACTGATCATGTCATCTACAAAAATAAGTAACTGAGTTCGTTGCTCACAGGTAAGGTTATGGTCTAGATAAAAAAGAAAATGTTAATCGAAACATTTTATTCTGTGAAAAGACAAAAAGATTGTTTGCATCTTGATTAATCTGGTCTAATCCGACTTTACAGGCGTAGCTCCACAAATTCGTACGCGAGGATTAGTAAACAAGGGGTTTGATGAATAATTATGAAATGATAAAATATTCAGTGTGTATGTAAGTGTATGTAAACAGTTAGTGAGCACGTCACAAGCGTAACAGGTAGAAAAAAAATACATTTACAAACGCAAACGATATGTTATTATATTATTATTTTTGTGTGGTGCACACATTTAAAATTAAAAAAGAGCCATTAGGACAAAGCACCGTCTAAAACAGACAGAATTATGCAGACTTCTTGATCTAAAATGTTAACCTTAGCATGTGTAATGATTAATTATTTATTACTAGTGGTTGCCCGCGACTTTGTTCGCAAGGAAATTTTGAAACCTATCCCACGGGAACCGTACATTTTCTCCGGGATAAAAAGCCTATGTGCTATTCCAGACTATAATCTATCACTGTGCCAAATTTCATCAAGATCCGTTTAGCCGTTTTGCGTGAAAGAGTAACAAACATCCATACATCCTCACAAACTATCACATTCATAATATTAGTAGGATTTATTAGGTATAACACGTATCAGTAGGTACATAAAATTCCAGCATTCGGCAAACTAGGTCGAGTTTTCTCATCATCCTTACTGCAATTCCTCAAAACAAAGGTCTTCGATAGGTGCGTCCTACCTGTTATGACCTATGGCACCGGGATGTGGAAACTAACAATGGGGCTAGTCCACACACTAAAAGTCACGCAGTAGGCCATGGAGCGAGCTAAGCTTGGAATTTATTTGAAGGATAAAATAATGAGGTGATCCAACAAAGAACCGTGAATTGGTACACGGAAAATAGGACGCCCCCAGCCAGATGAACTAACGACCAGAAGAAGGTGGCTGAGGTAGACTAAATACTGAAGATGGAGGACCAGGTGCTATGGCGTACATTTGGAGATCTCTATGTGAAGCAATGAACTGCAATAGGATGATTGATTGAGTGTCAAGAGCTGTATTATGCGATGTCTAATCCTAAATAAGTATTATGCTGTTTTTAAGGTTTTCGCGTCTGGTGTAATATAATTTTCACCCGTAATACGATCACGTATTCTTATCAATCTTCTACGTGAACATAATTTTATTTAGGATATATTACTTGGATATGGAGAAAAACATGTTGTATTAAGGTTCAAAGCGGACAAAAACTGTTCAACCTAACCTGTGCTCTAGCATAATATGTACTCTCCACTACCAGTGAAACTTAGTACCGCTCTAGTCAATAGCAGTGCCGACACTCAAAGTGCACCAAAGTGTATTTTTATTTTGTATTATTACCTCAGCTATCTTGATTTGTAATAAACATGCACATTACACAACTATAGTAAATAGCTAAAGCACCGGATAAGGAGGACAAGGACTAAATTTACAAAGGATCGGTAAAAAGATAAAATGTACCACACACTTAACACTAAACTACTTTAGGTTGGTGTGCGTAGGACGTAGGATCGTGGGTGGTTTGTGAATAGTAAATGCTATTGTAGATGTGAGGTCCCCAAGGTTACACAACAGCTTAATGCATAAAAAGGTTAGGTGTACTCGGATAATCACAATCTTAGATCTATTTTTAATTTGTTGTCGAGTTAAGAGTTTATTTACTATTTTGTTTGCTCGCTTTGAAGGATTGTTATTTCCTAAATAATTTGTAGTACCTACTAATAGTCATTGTTAGGATGTGGAACGTGGCTTTATTAAGAATTTTTATACAAACCTTGTAAACTCCAAAGATTAAGAGAGCACATGCTAGAAGCCCCAAAGTACTACAGGCTAGCAGCGTTATGTTTAGAGAGACGGTGACTGAAACAAAAGAAAAGCATGATTAGGTACTTTAGATAAAATACTACTAGAGAGGTACAGAATACACATGACTTGTGTGTGAACGCTAATAATTTTTTTCCTGCCCTTTTCATGGCTTTATGTATGTCTTATTCAAAACTTCTGCAGTTTAAAAGTGTCACTACTGTTTTTTACTATCGCATTTATTTACCTACCTTTTTAGTACCTACTATATCACTATTGAATAATTTCCCTATTAAATCATCTTTTGTTAGAAACAAAACGTAAAAGTTGTATTTTTGTTTAAGGATACCCAAAACTGTGTTGGAAGTACCATTGACCAACTTCAAAAAGGACCAAGTTATCAATTCAACTGTTTCTTTTTGTGTGGATATTATCTGATACTTTTGCCATTTGTGAACCGATATTTATAAATCTTTTGAAGTGAAACTTCTTTAGAATCGTTGTGATTTGAAATTCGATGAAACGAAAAACTCACACTAAAAAAAGACAAACAAGACCAACATTCACAAATAGGATTGCGACATAATGAGATAGAATACAAGTATACAGTGCCTCCTATAATCTTTGTCTTTGCGCCTGCGTACTACAAAGCCTTCAGAAAATGCGTTAATGTCAACGTGGTATCATTTTTGTGCATTTGCGTATTAAAATTCGTTGAAAAATTAATTAATGTTAATTATTAAACATATCTGTGTTAATTTGACCAATAACTTTCATATAAATTATCTAAAATTAAATTTATTAACATTAGTAAATTATTTGTGTTGATTTTCCTTTTTCTTTCTCATTATCTCGTAGGCTACTTTTCTGAATTTTCACTTATGCTGTGTGTGAATTGTACACACACTTTTTTTAATAATAATTAAACTGACCCTACATTGAAAGCATGACACACAAAGCTCCTGTAAATAGAATTTAATAACATTTAAACGGCGGTACCCTAAACCTACGTATTTCACTGCCAGAATTTACTATTTTTCTTTAAAACTTTGCGTACAGTTCGTTCACAAAAAAAAAAGTTATTAGTCACTAAAATTCCACAGAAATAGACCTTATTAGAGAAGTTACAATTAGTTGTCTTCGCATCCAACGTTTCTAATTGACATCGGTGGCGCGCGCTAATCCGCTCTTATATATATATGTGTTCTCGTAACTATGGGAATAGTTATTATAGTAACGTTATCGTTATGATCCACACTGATTCTGTGATAAGGACAAGAACTCCATGTGTTTTCGCGCTTCCACTCAGTAAGTGATCGCTTCCGGTGGCTTCGTAACCGGTAAAGTTGATTTCGGAGAAACCATTTTATTCCATAATAGCTGTACCTGCAATTTTTGTACGTATAGACCACCGAACAATGTTGTATTTTAAACGTAATCAAATAGAAAATCATTGATTTCTATTTCAACATGAAAATATCAGTAACAAACTTGCACTAATTGTAGTCAAGTTTGCAAAATCTGGTATGATTCCCGAGTTTTAGCTTATCTGTATTTATTATTTATATCTGGTGCCTGCTACTTCGTTCACGTAGACTTGTTTTTAACTTTCGTTCTGAAACTAAAAAAAATGTCGTGTATTTGTTACGTGTACTTATAATAAAATCATTTAGAGTGCACATTTTTGACAACAATATGGTAAATATTGTTGCCAAAAATGTGCACGTTACAAAATTGTGAAGTACTCTGATGGTTATTTTTAATCGCAGAAGACCCGGAATAACTGGTAATGGTAAACCGGGTATTTAAAAAAATCATTTCAGAGTTTACACTACCGAGTCACTCTAAATGATTTTATTATAAGTACACGTAATAAATACACGACAATTTTTTAGTTTAAAATACACAAATAGTTTTCAGATATTTGCATACATTTTCACGTGCAAAATTATGAAGCCATTAAGAATTACAATACTAAGTCAACAATGTAATTAACCAATTACCAACAACGTCAACAATGTAATAACCATCCATACTATATAACCATATAGTATGGATGGTTATAATGATTATTTGTTTTTAATTTTTTTTGTGAGTAAACATTTATTTAAAATTCTGTCCATGTATATCTACATTTAATTGCTCGTTTATTAATAATTACTGATCAAAAATAATGTGTATACATTGTTCTGAAATTGCTTTGTATATATGTTAAAGAAATTGTCACATATACATTTTTATAACTTTGGGAGTATGTAGTATATTTATTTTTGACCCAATTTGAATATTATATAATTTTGAATACAACATGAGATACCTAATTTTGAAATATTTAACATTAACATATATTTGCAAATATGTCAACGTTTACATATCAATGCACGTGACTATACATTCATATGGGTTACGAGTGGAAAGGAGTCTTTCATTAATCTGAAAGCTCAAAATACGCCAAACTGCCTTCGTTACTACAGTGGCCAGACTATAACGTCGTAATGTCGCCGTTATTATTTGAAACCCCACAGTTCGCTGCCATTGTTCATGTATTTATATAAACATATTCACAGAACAAAACAATTTCTTGACCATGTTACATGTTTTAGCTGTGAAGGCACCATGTTGTGATTGTTTTGTGATGATGGAATTGAAATTCGTTTCAAGGAAAGGCTCCGCAGGAGCCTAGTCTGTCAAAGTCGACGTCGTCGAAATTGAAGAGTACCAAACAGATCTAGGAAGATCCGACATCCCGCACTGCTAGATATACATTAGCCGGCTACCAAAGCTCAACAGCTTCTCAGCAAAAGCCACGCCGTACTGGAAGCTCTTGGCCACAAATTCAAGCAGCCTATTAAAAGAGCGCACTCGCTTGTGAAATCACCACAGGGTCACGACAGGAAGACCCAAAGGTGACACGCAAAACCCTGACCTGAGCCTTCTCGAAACCATGACTTGGCAACAACGTCAACTCTACCCACAGTCTCCTATAGGGAGGCATTAAAGTTGAGCAAAGTGGCTAACCGAGATTGATCCGAGAGGTGTTGTATAACGCGAAACACGAGAATCATCTTTAAGTTGGGCTGGCTCTGCATCATCTGTGATGATGCGAGGAAGGAATGGCTTGAAAGAAAAGTGCCACCGCTAAAGCCCTAGAAAAGTGCATCCCTTTTACTAATTAGTGAGAACGGAACATCACTTTTTGGAAGACAACTTACAGAGTGGCATATAAAAATAGCGAAAACTCTATGTCTGTCCACAGGCACATTGTATTCGGAATACAGGGCTCAATAAAATCAAAGCCTAACAGACTTAAAAAACCCAGAATGATATCTTGGGAAGGTCTCCCAAAGGCCTCAACACCTCAATAAAAGTAATGGAGCTGAAGCCATTAAAAATACTTACAAGCGAAGTTTCTCAATAAGAACTCAAAATAAGACCACATCCTGGAACAAAAAGCTTGAAACGCTAAGAAAAAACTACGCGAAGTACCTTCAACGGGGCTACTAACCCGGAAGAGTGGGAGCTGTATGAAGACAAAGTACAACAAACAGATCAGAAAATAAAAAACAAAAGACGTTTTTGCCAGGATATTGATACTGCACAAAGCAGTAAAAGTCCAAAAGGTGCTCGCTAAATATACCAAACAGCTACCTAGGTTTCCTTAAAAATCCAGCCAGTACCTACACAAAGACGGAAACACGGAAGAGGAAACACTGGAGCTTTTGAGAATCACCCACTTGTAATATTTTTCGTTAGATTTTTAAAGCTTAATAATATAGAATATATCTGTATAATTTTAAAAAAACTAAGATTTTATTAAAGCTAAACTGAAATTCCTACGGCTCGAGTTTATCCAACACAAAACCTTCTATTAGACAACCCATTCAGATAAAAATATTTTATATTTTTTATTTCAGGGATTAGAATATTGCCTCCGGTGGACACATTTTTTTTAAAATGAAATGACTTTGTAACCAACTGTCGTACGAAGTGCCCTCTGCTACTAATATTTACTAATATGCCACAATTTAAGAAATAAAATTGTGCCACTGAAGTCGAGCACTTTTAAGAATGACCGACAGGTAATTCACGGGAAGCGATTCGATTACTTAAATATGCTTGCTAAGCAATTTATACACATCACAATACATGTGCATAAAAGTAGAGCTGATGGTTAAATACCAGGAAAACTAAATGAAAAGGACGAAGAATACTGCTTATTTGAATTTACCACAATATAGGCATATTGAAGTTAGTTATACTTTTTTAAAGACAACTACGAGTATGTTTCTCCACTTTTCGTCTTAGCTTCTAACCTCTGCAAAAATGCAAATCAAAATATATATTTTTCCTGATATATCAGTCATCTAGCCTAACATTTTCAAGGAACGCATCAACACCTTGATAACTTGATCTGAGGTGAATTTAGTTACATATTGGAGCCACATGCCGGTTTCACGGAATAGGATTAACTGATAACCAAATTGCCGATGTGGATTCGAGAGATCGAGCTAACTTCGTTTCTTGTAATTTTGATATTTGAGATTGGTTGCATCCTTGTCTTACTTAATTGGCTATGTAGCCTAAACGAGATATGTTTTGTTTTGCGATTTTTATTTTGCGTTTTGTAAGTCGGAAAGTATAATAAATTTTTGCCGAATCCATCGCTCCAAAAATTCCACTATGTGCTCACTTGAAATCGTGAGTTTAATGTTTTTTTTATTAAAATGTAAAAATCTTGAAAAAATAAACCTTTTTTCTTTCTATTTTCTCGCATTTCTGTTTTATTTTAATTGTAGAGACCAGAGTAAAAAAGTTGCGTTTTTTTTTCGATTGTCACTATTTTTGCAATAGTGAAAATGTTTTCATTGCTTTACAGTTAATTTTATCTTAACGCCTTGGCACTTCGTTTCGTGTTCGTGCTAAATTCACGCATCCACAATTTCATTGTGGACGCGTTCCACATCCTCTGCACCAATCCCAAGCTGCAAGCGGTTCTTCACTCCAGACCACACCTGGAAGACCCAAGAAAAACTATTTCTTGGGTCTTCCTGGTGTTGTTTTCAGACGTATCGTCGTGTATCAAAGGCTTTTTCGAAATCTACAAAGGTTCGATATACCTCCGGAGTTCGGGTGGAAACCAGGCTATTCCTTGCTAAGAAGAGGATCAACGGCCCTCAACAGCCTATCCAGGATTATCTTGGACGCAGTCATCAGATACCCCTTGTTACAGTCATTTGGGTTGTTTTCATTTGTCCATATTTTCACAATTATAGATGATAGAACTTCTACGGCTGAGGATAGGTTAACTTTCCACTTTTCTGCAGTTATAAGTTCAAGGCTTGGGGGTTTGACAATTTTTAAAGGCAGGTTTTTTAAGGACTGACAGACAAGACCTCATCGCGCGTTGGTGGGTCGACGTTGATTTCAAGGAACCCAGATAGCGCGGGTGTGACTTGCAGTATAGGCGTTTGTCATCTAACTCACCTGATGGAAAGTGACGATGAAGACAAAAACAGTACACGCCTTTCAAAGACACACCTACACTAAAAAATAAACACAAGCAGTTCATTCCAGACTTCATCGACTGTCGTGCTACCGAAACCTAGAGGCGCAGTTCGGCACTCAGTAACTCTTCGGTTCAGTTTTTCGAGGAGAGCCATTTGGAACTGATGGCGATGTGATCAATTTGGTTTCTTTTAGTGCTTTATCTTTGTAATTAAATAATATACCACCAATGGTCATTGGTTAGGTCTAATCTCGGATCTATGATTTTTTCGAACCGTGGCAGATACTTGATAGTGACGTTCCCTCTTTCCAGTGCTTGAGATAAATTATAAAAAAAACTTACAAGTATACAGTGTTACAGAAAAGTGTGACCATATTTTAGGGTCGTATAGTAAACCCCGTAAATGGCGCAAAACACTAACAATTTTATTAAAATTCGTGATTTTTAATACAGAAATCTTATATTGAAAATTTAAAAATTAAACTTGAAAAATGACCGATAAAGCTAACATTTCGTATGTGAGAGTCCTGATATGAATGAAACTATAGGTATTTAATACCAAGGATGTTGATGGAATATCCAGATTTTTATAAAAAGGTCTGCATAAAATAATAAAAGAAACAAAATCATTGAAATTGACATGAAAATTTATAATATGTTGTTTAGAATTCTTAACCTCACCAAAGTTCGTCACAAAGGCAGTTTTAATTTCTGTAAACTGTGGATAAGGCTGTGATGCATGTTTCTGGGCTAAAAATAACAAACTTATTTTCTCCGAGTTTAAAGCTAGCCATTTTATAGTAGTCTGTAAAGCTGACTCTGCATAATAATGTGTCTTGGCCTAATCTCTGCAATGCACCACTATCTCTATATCATTCGCATACGTGATAATCTTAGAATTAAGAAGGGTAAGGTTGCACAAATCGTTAAAACATTATAAGAAGGCCCAAGGACCCTACCCTGCGGAATACCGTACTCAAGACAGTCTTCTTACTGGTATGGATATTTATAATTTTCAATTCACATTATGTGAGAAACAAATTAGATATAAGGTATTCCCATGTAACATTTTTCTGTTTGCCCTTATCATTTGACATCGTTAAACAACATTCGCTAGACTGACGATGCGGTATTGCAATGTTTCAGGTCACGTGGTTTGTTTGCATTTCCATTCATCTCAAGTCGCTAAGTATAGTGACAGATGAAATACAGCTTTGAGAAAAAAAAATTATACTACAATATATTTGTAACCAGAAGTATACATAATGTAATAAAAAAAGATGTGGCTAAAACGAAAGTTTATAAAAATAGTATAAACAGTACATGGCAATATTGTAGGCGGGCGAGAACTCACCTGTCTCGTTGAAACGTTTTATACAATGTGATTGAGTTACAAATTGGGAGATATTCTTCTACGTGATCGAATCCAGTGGCGTGTGTAAAATTTGTACGCACAACTGCCATCTTATATTGGAATAAGAAAAAATCGCGTCTAAATGAAACCACTTGAACACATTCACTTGAATCGTTTTATTTTCAAATGGACGTACTTCTTTTGATACTAAATATATAGTTGTTTGTTTTCTAGATAGATATTTTAGGGAAACGTTTTATTAAAACTATATTACTTAGCTTTGTAATTAAAGATTTAAGTAACATACAATGATAAGTATTTATGCTCTAGAAGTCTAGATGGTCGCGATAGTAGGCTTGCTTAAGTGTTTCCGTGTAATATCCTAATAAAACGCACATGGCTCACAAAAGTGTACTTGTATTAAGTCTTATGATGTTTGGAACACTAATATACCTAAAAAATTTAGATATAAAAAATATAATAACTGTCTACTATTATCATAATTAACGCAGAAAATGATCATCACTCCGGGGGAGAATTATCAGAATCGTTGTAACTATATGTATATCTTGTGTGTTTTATATAAGTTGCTGGTTTACATAAGTAGTCATATTACTGTTAAGGAAAAAGTCCTCAATATTGTGTGTGGACATGGAAAAATCGATGCAGGTTTATTGTGCCTTTTAGTGCACATATAACAAAGCTACCTTTTACGGCTGTTTTACCTCGTTTTGGATGGACCGCGTTATTAAAACCAAAAAGCATAACAAGAGTTGCTGAACTGAAGGTATAGATTAAATATCCGTTGAATGACAGTACCTCTTTAAACAGTTTTGAAAGTCAGTTTCGAGGATATATATTATGTATTTACCCCATCGCTTCAACTGTATCGTACTCGACTTCTTGGACATGTCCCGCAAGTGGTTATTTCGATAATAGAACCATTTTAAGTGTTACTTAAATCAACTAAGCAACGTTCCTCCTACACCATAAATATTTAGTTTCTGCAATAAAATCAAATGGTTTACTTTATTATATATATATTAATAACAAAGGTAACTAAATTTGTTAAAATAGAGCGGCCGCTTATAAATCCATGTTGATGGTTAGAAATATAAGTAACAATTGAAGGGTACAGAGCCTGATTCGAAGTAATAATTTCGAAAACCTTAGAGTATGGTACCTTAGGTTATAGAAAACGTAGGGTAAACTACCCTGTTATCAGCTTAAGAGCTTTAACTTGTTTATTATATGTATATGTTGCCATAAATGTATGAAGCCTGATGGAATTGTATTCATTTCTTAGGAAATGTATTCAATTCCGACCCAATTTAGGAAATGTGTAAAATAATTTCTCAACGATTATTTAATAACATTAATTTTCTAGGGAATATATATATGCAGTTCCTAAATGGTACTAGGAAATGTATGAAATTCAAATTGTACTATAGAATTATTGTATACATTACTATGTATACAATAACTCTATGGTACATTTTTTTTAATTTTTATCCACTATGGTACTCCATAGTGGATAAAAAATCCACAGTAGTCTGAAAATGGCATATTTTACGTTGAAAGTGTTTTGTACATATTTTAAAACAAAAAGAAGAAATAGCAACAATATAATCAAATATTGAATTTTAAATGTGATTGTACAAAAATATCAATATTGGCGAGGTGTGTGTAGTACGTTTCTAAGCGAGGAGAAACCCGTACACACATTCCTTCTGCACTTAGGGTAGAACGGCGGAGGCATGCGCACCTCGCACTGCAATACAATTGACACAACTGATCCGCTATAATCAAATCATATATCATGCAAAATCATAAACACGAATAGGTATAGTAAACATATAATTTCTTATAAAAGCTCAACTAGTAAATGATGACATCATTTACTAATTAAATACAATATAATAATACCATGTCACATTATAAAAAAATTAAAAATTCTAAGATTGTTATAAATTTTATGTACCCACTTAAAACTTACTTATATTTATAAGATAGCAGTTAGAATTACACATTTTATTTTTGAGGCACAAACATTTTGATGAACTACAATAAATTCTTCTTGCAAAAACACTTTTTGAATCCTTGTCCGATTAATTCGATTCATATTTTCGCTAATACGCAAGAATCACTTCGGAATCGAACCTAATAAAACCGTGTTCCATCATAAGTGGGTTTATCGCAGGTGCCAAAGTTTATCCAAAAAGGAAGCCTCAGAAAACCTCTGCAGACCTAAGAGCAGGCGGCCACAGACCGCTGCGTTTACTTACCGACATCGCAAATTTAGTACATTTCCGAACGCTGTTTAGGAAATGTATAGAATTCCAAGGAAATGTATAAAGTTTATTTTACACATTTCCTATCCATTTTAGGCATTATACATATTTCCTAGGAAATCAATATAATGACGGATTACATACATTTCCGGTAACATATACAAAAATAAGAAAACTGATAATAATAATATAACATGTAAAAAAGAGTACTGGTACGTCAAAACCAGTTCTTTAGTAGCATATTGTAAATTTATTTATTTATTCTTGATCAGAACAGCCCCAGGCTACGTACACTAATTAAGAGGGAAACGTTAATACAAAAAAATTTCAATTTTGAAACTATATTTTAAAACACAAATAAGTGTACCAATGTTAAAATAAAGACAAGAAACAATTTCCTAAGCTTAAGAAAATACTTGCGAACTTTCAATGATTTCATTTTATTTAAATGAGAATGTAAGCACCAATTTTTGTTATGCCAGTATTTTTTATTCTGGTATTTCGGATTTAAAATGATGCTCATTTATTCACAGTTTATGTATATATGTACGTATGTGTGAGATCATCAGGATGGCCTTTTTGTTCTTTGTTTTTTTTTTAAAGACTACTAGTAACGTGGGTCACACATTACTAGTATTATTTTTAACCCCTACAGTTAAGCTAAATGCTTGTGTTAGGAGTGGGTTCACGTCGGTAGTGCACTGGGTGGGGTTCGAACCCGCAACCACTCGATCGCAAGTCCGACGCCTTAGCCATTACGTTACTAATTTTCCGTCGTGGGCGTGACAATGGCGAAAACTTACAAATAAAAACACGTTTTCGCTTTTGAATGTTTTCTTATTTAATTTTATAAAACTCTTACGCGATATAATACAATAAAAAGATTAAGAGCCAACAGGTGAGCGTGTGTGCGTTTCGTGGCCAACAGCACCAACTGTCCCTTAGTTTGGCGACACCTGCTACTCTGTTCTCTGTTCTGATAAGATAATAGTTACGTCGTAACTCTAGTTTTATTTTTATTAATGATTACCGAATAAATAATTATTGGAAAAAAGATCAGAGAGTTCAGAGGTAATAATAATAATATCACTATCTCTCATAACGAGAAACTCGTATGGAAGAAGAAAATTCATTAATTTTCTTAAAATTCAAATATCTTACCCAATTATAAGTATACAAACGTTTATATTGTTTTTGACCAATTTATGTGCATTAATATGATATGAATATGAAAAAAACAGGCTAATTATCAAATTACTTATTTGTTATCGTGACAATGATTACTTATTTGAACGCGTCTTTATGTTTTTGTCTTAATATCTACATATTTGGGGTAATTCAAACTGTCCGTGTTATTGACAGTTCTCAAAGCTGCCACTTTGCTTTCCCTCTTTTTGAAGCTTCCTTTTTACGCATATACTTAGGTTATCGTTAAAATGTAACATAATAAAATATCAAATTATATTTTGAGTAACATAAGTATGTTACTCAAAATATAATTTAATAATTTCATCAAGTGATGGATGTCGTTCACGTAATATATTCTACAATAACAAGTATAAATACGTACGATCTTCAAGCTTTAACTCACTTACTCCTGCTCTTTATTCTGAATACAGTTGGTAGTGGAACGTAACTGGCTGTTTTGCCTGCGTTGACTTCGCTTACAAGCTCGCACTGTCTCATAACAAAAGCTTTTGTTTCAAATAAAATGATTTACAGGTTAGGCTTTTGTTACGCACCTCGTATTGTGCAAATTCAATTTAACTTTATGTTGGAAAGAAATAACTAAATACAACGGTGTAGAATATTTACTGGCTGTGATTTTCGATAAATTTAGATAAGATTTCTTATTTGTTTTCTTTGTTACCGTTACTGTTTTTTTTTCTGCTATATTTTGGGAAACATTATTGCAAATCCTACTTAAAAAGCCAAAAGTGGATCGAACTACAAACGGCTTTTTATGATATATATATAATAATAATAATAAAATATAATATATATATTTTTTATATTATAGTGGGCAAATGAGCAGACGGGTAATTATTTTTGAATTTCTGTTAGAACCAAAACAGACACAATAAATTAATATTAGTTCTCTTCGTTATGCCTGTGTTACGTTTAAGTTTAAAATTATGATGGTTACGGGTTGAGGTATTCAAAGTGATGAACTAAAACATTGGACCTTGAACCGCAGCTTAGGTATCAGCCTCAGGATACACAAAAGACCCACCCAGCCCTCTGTTTAGTTTCATCAGTACTTTCGTAAACATAAACAATAGAATAGTAAACTGACAAGTTTACTTAAAGTACTAAGTTTTATGAATACAGTTATCTTCGCGAATCACTGTAGTTATAGATGTAACCATAAAAAACAAAGTAGGTAAGTGACGACATTTGTTTGTTGTCACATAAAGCGTACAAGTTTTTTACTGACCAACTGCTTGCTGCAGTTAGTCAAAAATATTTTGTTTTATCATGTCTGTGTGTATTTTTAGCAATGGGTAGGTACATATATTATACGTTTGTTAACGATAAGATGTTTTATTGCAATTATTTTTTATATTTTGCTTTACATGTATTATTATTATTTTCTTATTTCTAATTTAATTAAGACTTGTAAGTAATATTTTTATTTGAATATATGGTGTGACTTGTTGAACACGAGCTGTACAAATAATGTAATAGCGACTGGATGTCCTAACAAAGTCATAAATAAATTAGTAAAGTGTTTTGTTACACAGAATTATGTTAAGTAAATATATTAGAATGCAGTAACTCAGCATTTTATATTGTTTCATGATTGGTTTTGTACATCTATAGGTAATCTCAATGAACTTGAACTATTTATAGTCCAATGAAATGACGACCTTAATAATAAAGGTCAAGTCACTTCGACAGCTTATATTGCATTATTGACTTACTTGTTTATTACATTAGAACAATGTTTATTTGCCTAAACATAAATAGAATGTGACCTATATGTATGCACTTAATAATATGTGCCATAGTAATATATGCTCTCATAGGTAATACTTGATTAAAGAATACTTTAGGCTTGGAATTTTTCTAATTTAAGCTTAAGTACCAACTTTAGAGTTAGGTTATTTTGTACGCATATATTTGATTAACTAGTTCATTGCGTTCCAGGTTTCCTCACTGATTCACTAGCTAGCTATTTTTGGATTTGATGCTGTAGCCGGTGAAATTTGTTAATCGATTTTTATGTTATTAAGTTATTCGCACAATATTCTATGAATTTGACTGGCTTGTTGGCCTAGTGGTTAGTGACCCTAACTGCTATGCCATAGGTCGTGGGTTCGATTCCCACCCGAGTCTGGGTGTTCTTTGTGTCCGTTCTTTGTATGTTTGTTAAGTCCCCCGCGACACAGGAGTCATTCCTAATGCGGGAGTTGTCTTTTTTAAAAGGGAAGAAAAGGAATAACAGAGTGTGCTGAACTCGGGTTCTGTTGCTGGCAAAATATGTGTAAGTTAGTTATATTCAAGGACGTACGGGCATTATTCCCTATAAAATATTTCTTACACGAACTCGTGGATAAAATATATTCCATGGAACCTCTTCAATGTCTTTCATTCCAATGAATGTATTAAAATGTCATAATAATACGGCGTTAAATTAAGTGATTTTACTTTAATTTTGTAAAACACGAGTTTAATTAAAAGCTCAAATGCGTAAGACAAGGGAGCGACGGAAACGCTAAGACCGCTTTGTTTCCTCACGTTAACAATAGTGTGACTTTTACATAATCAAAACAAATTGCTCAATTGTTTAGCTTTCCTGCTAAATAAAAGTAGTAAATTAGTTAATAATAACTTATTGAAATTACTGTAATTTGAAGAAATAACTGTGGAGTGGAGTAAACTTTATTGTTATCAAAAATTTAACCACTAGTATTTTTACCCCTTTGAGCCGTTTCCTCAAATTAGTAAAAACAGATAGGGGGCATGTAAGAAGTGCATGTGTTTACTTTTGTGACTGACTGTTTAAAGGTGATCAAGTTTGTTCGTAAGTACGTTCATAGAATATACACTGTGTATATGAAAATGGAAAACTTCCTTATACCAATGAAAGGGCTTGGCTCCAGCATGCAGTTACAAAAAGATTTTTTGAAAAAAGTATCCGTTCACATGACCGTTTGGAATTTCCAGATTGTTTTACCTCCGTTCCTCATAAAAACAGGTGGAATGTGTAAAAAGTTTAAGATTTTAAATCGTACACATATTTTATTTTGGAACTATTCACTCAGTTATGGAGAAAATCCATAAAAAAACTAAGTTAAAATTTTTCGTAGTTAGTTTTTATTATTTTTCTTTCTACTTTCAAAATATAATACGTGTTGCGATGGTACTGAGCACTTACTTGGCGTAATCTTTTCTGGTTCCAGGAAGCTATCCGATTCAGGCTCGCTCATATCTCCGTTCAGGTAGCGTTGTTCCATTTCAATGAAGTGTCCCATTGTAACTATTGTGACTGAAAAGTATACCTGAAACAAAAAGCAAGTGTTAAACTGTAGATGCTAAGAGAAAATATGTATAGTTTTATTACAAATAAAAAGAGATAGGTACACAAAGAGCTACGATAGTAAAGGGCTATAATTATTGACACGTTCGTACGTGCTTTTAACTCCTTCTCAGACTGATATACTACCTTCTCAATAAACTACAGCGTCAGTTATTATTATGCTATTCTATCAGATTCTGTCAGATTTTTAACGTGAAAGAACCATGCTTCGGCACGTATGGGCTGGCTCGACCGGAGTGATAGCACGGCCTCGCAGAAAACCGGCAGTGAAGCAATGCTTCGTTGTGTTAGACCAAGTGGGTGAGGTTACCGGAGGCTCTAACCTATGCCTCTCCCCTTCTCTTACCCCCTCCCCTCTACCCCTCTTCCCTCCCTTCCCAACTCCCACCTTGCCGGCAACGCACTTGTGACTCTCGAGTTACAGGTGCCCACGGGCGGCGGTAGTCACTTACCATAACCTGCTCCTTTACAATAATACAATATTTTCGATTATTTCTTGTATAGACTATTTATGTCTTTATAAACAATCGCATACATTTATTAAAAGACTGCACCATTCAAACACTGTTATGAAATGCAGGAGAAATTTCTCATAACCAGATTTTTTTTTATGTTTTCTCCAAAATAACTTCACTTTGCTTTTCATAAATAGGTAACTTATTTTAAGTATGCTTTATTAATAATTTTACTCAGCCGGGTTTATTTATAATTAACGCTCTATAAAGGTTTTTGTCACTCATGGTAGACCAGCCGGTACTAATGAGATCGACATTTACACCAAAAAGGTTACTTCAGTCGCACTAATATTATAAATGACTAGCTGACCCGACAGACGTTGTCCCGTCTTAACTATGAATATTGAACAACCGCGCCAACTGTGAAACGACTGACAGTTATGTCAAAAGGTTACATTAGAAAAGTTAAGGTGGTCGTTAAGTTTTCTTAAATTTTCTTATTTTTCCGGGCAACTTTCTTAATTTTTTCTTCCATAAGAACCTTCTCTTGACAATAACAAACACAAAAGAAAGGAATTAGCAAAATCGGGCCAGCCGTTCACGCGTGATGCCATGACCAAAAGAATTAGGGATTCATTTATATATATATAGATAGATGAACTTTATGAGGGTGGATGTATGGATGTTTCTTTCACTCTCTCTTTCACGCCAAAACGTCTGACCGGATCTGGATGAAACTTGGTCCAGAGATAGATTTTAGGCTGGAATAGCACATAGGCGTATACTGTTTATCCCGGAAATTATTAGATTTATTTTATTAGATTTCACCAAAATTTCGAGATAAATAAATCTTTTTACTAAGTAATCATGATTTTTTTTTCTTTAACTGATTATCGAAGTATCTAGACCAAAGTACTACAGAAAATGAAAGCAAGTTAATAAATAATAATTTATTTATAATCCGTCTCATTTATTATACACATGCATAAATACTTAAAAATAAAACATTTTATTACCTCCTCTGTTTGTTAACTGATTTCTTTGTATTGTATAGTATAGTAAAATTGTAAACAGATAATATTAACGATTATGATCGGGATTCGGCTTTTGGGGGAACAGCACCAGCGCAATGCTGACGCAGCTTCATACGAAATGCAGCTAGCGATTTTTTGGTTAGCGATCGCGCCCAATCAGTCCGTCTAAATGACCAAAATTCATTAAGGTAAACCACGAGACTGCTAAACGCTGGTGGTTCTTAACGTGGGTTTTTTTTATGAGACAAAATTATTTCATTAATCTTTTGGAATTTAAAATGCACTTGTAGCATCCACCTTTACATCTCACGTCCATCCTTCTCCTGCACGCCTTTGTCATTAGAACGCGTTTCCACATTCATTACCTCTCGTACGTATCGCACCTCATTGCTCACATCTTCATAAATCCGAAAAAAACTACAAAACGTCCTGTGAGTTGTCTTTCGCCTGAAAATTACTTTTGCGGTTATATATTGCTGTTCGTTGTGTCAATATTGTTCGCGTATTAAATATTGTACATACTCTATATCCATTCTTGTGTATTGTTTGTTGTGCATAATGGTATCTGCGGTGAGCCAGTTGGATAGTGAATCCTTGTACATAAAAACATGTACATATTTAAAGAGTTTTATACTAACTTGTAGTCAACTACCGCCAAACACTGATGGAATGTCACTTTTAATCTTAAATTCTGCGAGTAACAAATCACGTGAACCATACGCATTAAATGGCATAACTTAAAAGAAAATACTTGTGAAAACATAACGTAAAACACTACATGCAAAAGTCTACTTGTACCACTCCTTTATAGAATAACTAAATGTAGACAGTGCATTCTAAGAGCGATAGTCTTCACTTAGTTTTAGATTGTCGCATTATTTTGTGGTTTAAGGTGTGAAAGTAGATGATGTTTCGGATTTAAAAAAAATCTTTTTTTAATTTGCAACTTAAAAAATACACTTCAATCTCAAGCCGTTCAAAGTATTACTAATATTAAGAAGCAGTACCTAGGGTAATGGTTAAGGCGTCGGACTTAGATCAAGTGGTCGGTAGTGTATTGTGTGTGTTTGCCACCAGTTCGCACCAATCCTGTGCACTACCGATGAGTTACTTTACTTGGAGGGTTTCATATACTAGTAATATGTGAATTGAATTGTAATGAAATTTCAACACGGGTGGCACTGACTTATAAGATACAGGTAAACACCTAGTTTAGACGTCAGAGTGATTTATATATAAGCCCAGATAATCAGAAATGTAACTATATTGTAAACTGTGTACATTTTCAGAATAATAAAGATTATTATATTATATTATTATAGTTCTCTGGAGTTGTAAGCGTCCATAGGTTACTGAAGGTAAGCGGTCAGAACCGCTTACCTTCACGTAGTATAAAAAAATGTGACAAACGTTATGAGTAGGCTAATACTTTGATTGGATCAAGAAGAGACAGAAATATGTTCATGCTCATCTCGATGTAATTATTAATAAGTGATTTGAAGCATCAATATGAGCGGTAAAACTCTACAGCTCCGTATTCTACAAGGACTTAATCGATTACGCAGGATGATGGATGGTTTCTAACTGTAATGAGAAATAAGGACGGTTATCGATTACCGAGTCGCGATTGTTTCTCTAAGAGTTTCACTAATATGGCTCGAAGGTCTTTAGAATATTATAGACGATTACTGTTATTAATGCCCCAGATCTCACAAATCGAGGTGAGACGAGGAGAGGAGAGGTGTACTGCAAAGCTTGTAAAATAGTTATTAATTACATATACATTGTAATTTAAATAATTAATAAAAGTGATTTTTGAATCCCTGCTGCCTTTGAACTACTTTTAGAAAAATATGTTTGTGAATTTAGATATAGCTTACGTGAAATTATCACGAATGTTGGATCATTCAGATTTAATTTATTATAATATATAACATTTAACATTTTAATAAATTAAATCTGAATATATTATATTATAATAAAATCTTTAATAAGATTATAAGGACTAATTCAGAAGCAATTACATGAAAATACAACATTTCTGGTCAACGGTTAAAGGCATTTTATTGATAGAAAAATCTCATCAATCATATCAAACAAAAAAATTCTAAGTAAGACATCAATTTTGTAAAAAGCGGTTTAAAATAAATTCTTCAAATACGCATGCTCCAAATGCCATATTATTATTCGTGCCTAAAAACACAGTAGGGTTGAAGCGCACAATATATTTTCGGGCAATTCGTACACTGCCTTAAATTTTTTAGTAGGTTACCTCGGGATGGTTACGAATTTGTCTTTATTTTGGCTGAATATACGGCGATGTGTCGGTTACGTAATTTTGTTTATATCCTTACACCAAAAAATGAAATGAAAATCTGCACATTAGGTGGAACTCCGCGCTCCTGCAGATTCAATACATTCTCATAGTCAACAGCAAGACCTCACAAGTCTATGCAGTAGGCACTTATTGCGCTGGAACTACTATGGTAAGTCGGTTTAAAGCTAATCATGCACTCCCTAATATGTTTTACATTTTATCAAAGTAATTGTTTATCTACAATCTTCTGTCCATCTCTGAACCAAAAAATACCTGTGTTTCATCTCAAAAAATATTTAGTCAGATGTTTTTTTATCTAATCTAACAATATATAACATGCAGGACATAATTTTTTGTCGGATTGAGCACAAGGACATTTACGTGGAATCATTTGGCCAGTTAATTTGTAGTGTTAATTAATTTATCCTCCAAATGATCCACCGAAATTGAGTAGCCTCGTAATCAGTGCTTACTACAAAGTGCTCTTGTGCAAACAAGTACATGTTCACTGTTCATACAACAATTAATTTTATATGTACATATAACAGAACAACAATATTGTAACCATGTTTCTAGCAAACAAACATTATTATTTTAGCATTCACACTCAACAGCAAATATGGTTAGCCACCTATAGATTGTAATTAATTTAACCGCACGGGGCGTGATGAAGTCTAATTTAGTGATACAATATATGATGACGTCTAATCGACAAAGGCTCGCTGAGCTAGGGTTGGTAGAATCACTAATGACGCAATAACTATATATATGTTTATGAAAAACAATAACGAGTTGAGTAAATTTACTAGCTTTTGCCCTCGGCTTTGCTCCCTTTAATGTAGATTTTGTCAATCAATTCACTATCTCTCGGGAACAGAATTTTTAATTGATGAAAGGCACTACACTGAACCATTCAGAAAAATACAGGTTATGTCCGAGTCAAGCGCAAGCAACGCAACCTAAAGCCATGGATCACTCCAGGACTAATGAGATGCCAAAGGAACCGCGACAGACTTCATCAACAAGCAAGAAAAAACCCGAACGACCCAATTTGTCAAATGATTTTCAAAAGATACCGTGAAGTTCCTGTCTGCAACAAAGACTTAAAACTTCATACGAGAAACAACAATTTATGAAAACAAAAGCAACTTAATAATACTATGGAAAACGCTAAGAGACATTTGCAACATTACAACTAGCCACTCAGATGCAACAGAATTGATTCGAACTCACGCTACTCCTACAGAATCACTGAACCAAGGCAGTGAATATTTCTCAAGTATTGGCAGGAATTTATCCAATGACACACTCATAAAGCTTAAGACAACGGAAAATTCTCTTACTGCCGAGTATTTACTGTTCATCCTGCCCACAGATCGATACGAGGTTAACAATCTTATAGGAAATCTCAGAAAAGACAGTGCTGCGGGACTCGATGGCTTTACCCCAATAATAATACAAACCATAAAAAAAACAAATTATCGACCTTTTAACACATATTTTCGACACGTATTTCTCCACTGCTGGCAACTTCCTGCTGTCGCACCGATTCACAAAGACGGTGATGAAAAGAATGCAATGAATTATAGGCCTATTTCCCTCCTCAGTGTATTCTTGAAACTACTTGAGAAGATTGTCAAGAAACGATTTACAGATAGGCAAATAATTTGGTTTTAGAGCACGCAAGTGTACAGAAGATGCAGTTGTCTTGCCGACAGATGCAGTATCATTATACTTGAACAAAAACGACTGCTGCTTAGGAGTATTCCTCGAGCTCGCCAAAGCTTTTGATACTGTATCTGTTCCCATACTTCTGCTTAAACTAGAAGGTAAAGGAGTGAGAGGCAAAGCACTCGACTGATTTCATAGCTACTGTCAAAACGTAGCCAGTGTGGAGTAGTAGTGTGTTGTCAGCACTAATATTAGCAAATCATTGGAAATTAGCGTAGGAGTACCGCAGGGAAGTGTCCTGACAGCAACTCTTTTCTGCATCTACATCAACGGTGCTCTTCAGTGACAAATCATAGGGCAAAATATACGAGTCGCAGAAACAGGAATGGCAACACTTGCGGAATGGCTGACCAGGAACATGTTGACATTAAACTTCAAGAAAACTAAATATATTTCCTTTCACAAAACCACTGTATCAACACCAACATCACTCCCACAACTAAAAATTCACACCTACAAAACCGTAGAAACAAACACCTGTAATTGCAACATCATCAGCAACATAGACTCGATAAAATACCAAGGAGTAATAATGGACGAGAATCTTTCATTCAAAAACCATATATCTGTTCTGTCGGAGAGAGTAAGGAAAACCATCTGGATAATGAAGTCACTACGACGCAGTGCTAACAAGTATGCTCTTATAACGGTGTACAAAGCATTAACTCAATCACTACTGTATTATTGTGTCCTAGCCTGGAGGAGGAACAATAAAATCTAAAATGATCGAACTCGAAAGAGCTCAACGCGCAGTTCTGAAGATGATGCTCAAATCATTTCGCTTTCCTACAGATGACTTGTACAAAGAGCGTAAAGTGCACAGTTCGACAGATTTTCATTCTGAAAGCTAGTATGACAAAACACAAATCAGTTATTAACTCTCCAGAATATCCTCCATCTCACCAAACACCGTCTTTTCCGAATACCTGTACCTAACATAAAAACTTTTATAAAGGATTTACCTGTCTTTCTTCTTCCACACATCTACAACAAAGTGTGTAGAAACCTACCACTAATCATAAACTTACCAACAAGAAATATCAAATCTATCATAGAGAACTGGCTTGTAAACCTTAACTATCAGGATACAAAAAATATAATTCAGACTGTTAGCTGATGCCCCCGTCTGTCTACAATTCTGCTCAATACATGGTAAATCGCTTATTACACAGTAAATTGTCATTAAAATTACTAGTATTTTTTTTTTCTTGTTAACCCCTCCAGCTAAGCTAATGCTTGTGTTAGGAGTGGGTTCACGTCGGTAGTGCACTGGGTGGGGTTCGAACCCGCAACCACTTGATCGCATGTCGGACGCCTTAGCCATTACGCTACCGCCGCTATTAGTATTAGTTAGACTTAACATTCTTTTATCTTATCTTAGATTTAATATAAGCTACCTATATTCTCTATTGTACCTGATGAGCCGAAATTTAAGTATAAATCTGTAAAATAACTTCTGTCTTTGGCATCTGCGATACAAGTCTTGAGCTTAGTGCTGCGGCTGCTATAAAACTTCTTAATAAACTACACTACAATGACGTGCACACAAAATTTAATTATTGTCAGTTTTAAGGCATAAAGGTGAAAGAAAAAAACAAATCAACATTCGCAATTATAATATTACGTAGAATTATAAACCTCAAACTCAGTGTGCTTGAGAATAAATTGGATTAGTATCTCAATATGTTTACCATAGGATATTTTAAAAATAATAAGTAGGTATTACATACCATTGTGTAAATGGCTGACGCGTAGCAGCCTTTTCGAAGGCTGCGCCAGCAACAACAGGATTGGATGATCGGCATAACTGCGACTCCTAAAGAAAATAAAGTTTTCATAAAATAACTAATAAAAGCAGGAAATCATATTTTGCTCTCTTGTGTTGATCACTGTGTTTTGGTAAATATGAACAGTTAATAGATAACATATTGTCATGTAAAACTAAACAGAACTTTCTTTAAAATTGAATGGTATGATATGGCATCAACATGGTATACGAGGAACCATCTAATAAATACCAACAACACTACTGATTTCATGAAGGTTTTTAATTTGTATTAATTTTACTAAGACGACACACAAAACTTAATTGTAGATAATGTGGCAATAACACAAGTTGTGACTTAATCTTGAAATCAAATCAAAACCATCAAAGATTTATAACTTAGTATATATAGACTGATATGTCCTTGTACTTCTTAGATGTTAAAGTTACCGTGTGATCAGATTCGTCCTTACGAGCTTACGATCTCTGTAACCCTGAAAAGTGTTCTGTAAAGTGAATAGAAGACGGAAGCAACCGACAATAAGACGCAAGCGTCCAGAAGTAAACAAACAACTAGCGTACATGCCCTAGCGTATGCCTATCAAGGGAGTTACGGATAAGATCGGGTCCGTGTTAAAGTTGTACCCCACCCGGACCGTATACATACCAAGCACCAAGGCTCACAACATCGTGGGTTCACCGAAGGATGTATTGCCATTACAAATTCCAGATGTCTATACAACAAGACTGCAGCTGCGGTAGTTCCTACATAGGCCAAAAAAGCGGACAAACATCGCTGCTGTGAAGAACCGACAGACGAGCAGGTCAGCGATTGCAGAACATGCACTCGATGCAGACACCAATCACTGGATTGAATTTCACCGTACGAAAGTTTTCTCTACAGTTTTACTCGAGAGTTGTACGTGAAGCGATTGAAAATAAAAAGCATGAAACTTTCAAACGGGAAGAAAAGGGTTTAAATCATCTACGGCATGGAATCCAGTGATAAAAACATACCACCCTTTTATGCGCTGTCGGATAGACAGCAGGCTAGGGATACATCAGTTTGTTTACAGAATATGAACACTGTTAGTATAATATGTGACGGTATATGACGAAACAAATTTATCGAAATTTAGCAGGTGGTTAAAGAACCTTCTACTTCGCGGATTCGACGACGTGCACCACTGAGCTAGATAGCCTGTGACCACGGACAGTGCAACCTAGTCAAAACGTCAGGGAAATTAAAGGTTAAATACGTGATCGCGTTAATTACCATTAACATAATTAGGGAGCTTTCTGTTCTCCGTAATTGTATATACAACACGCCTTCATGCAACTAAAGTAAAATACAAATAAACCAATCGTTAGATGTAACGGCCTGTGAAACGAAACTTGAGCCTTGTTTCGTTGTTCAGTAACCCTTAAATAAGCGCTCTCACCTGGGAGCCGGCCCTTCTGAAGGAGCTCTTTGGAAGTAAACAGAATTGTTATTCAAAGCCGCACTCCACTTCGAAATCCATTTTAAAATATTATAATAACCCTGACATAGTAATTGTTATAAGTAAAACGGATTCGTGTTGATTCAGCTCGGAACGTTATCTTTAACTTAGAATAATTAAAAAAATCACACTTTATTGATTTTATTTGCCATTTTAGGTTAACTGCTTTTCTCTATATCTAATTCTATTACATTTTGCAAAACAAAAAAAAGAACGTGTTGAGGATTATAGGTGCCTAGATATTAATTTTTATACTTTTTAAGTGATTTAAAAAATAAAGGTTTTGCAGGCTTACTGAATGTTACTTATTTAGTTAAGCTTATCTCCGTACAATAGAATGTTGTGACCCCTTGGTTTATTATAAACATTTAAAAAACACTCTTTAGTGTGCGTTGTTACCTTATTAACACTTAAATTGGTTTGAGGTTGTTTTGTTTGTTTTATTACCCCACAACACTATTTATTTTAACTGCAATAACTGAAAGTACTTTACTAATTGATGAAAAGCGGATCGATGTATACTTACTAACTATATTTTAATCACCATAATGACAATGTCGATAATGTATTCAGTAATATTAGTAGGCAACATTACAGTTAAGAAGAATCAATAAAATTATGTATTTATCATATTAAATAGGGTTCATGGATTATAAAGAACGTATGTATTTTTATATTTGAGTGAGATTTATGTTATTTTATTAAAAAATAAAACTACAATATACAGTAACCCGAAAGTAACATACCAATCGGAGTGAATTACATCACGTCTATGTCCACTACCACCTATCACTGAACTTCGACAATTGATTTCTGCATTTGTAATGTATTCCAAACGATCAGTTATCTAGTTTTTTGTTAAAAAAACCTGAAATGTTAATTATGGAACAAGTTCGTTTTCTTCTATGTGACTATCATTCAAACTGTGTGAGTATACATCCTGGTTTAATGTGCACCTATGACACTGATCCCATTACATAGTATTTCAAGTAATTGTCCCTAAAATTTTGCAACTGGAATAAGAATAAAGTATCCATTAAGACAAACAGTGGTGGATATTTAAGAGATAAAATATAACCCCAAAGGATTTATTAATAACGGTACTATTAAATTCAGACCTAACACAAAATCATTATTAAGCACAAAACATTTTAGAATCTGCAAAATAAAGAACACTTACGTCTTTATGTTCTTTACAAAATAAATAAATAGAAGAATTTAGAAATACAGACGTTGCCACTTATTTCGAATTGTTTCCTTGTGTTAAACGTAAACAAATAACTTGCTAGGAGTTTTTATGTGTTATACACCACTCATACACTTTAGAATTCATTTTTAACGCAAACAATAATAATATTATCGCAGATGCACCTAATGTTAATCGAAGAACGACCGTTTTGGCGTTAATTTTAAAGTTAAAATGGCCACTTTTTCTACCAATGCGTTGCTTCCTGCAAAAAAAGATATTTGTTTTTGTGAAAGAGCAGACATTTCCGAAAATCAAAGAACAGTTTTTCATAGTCTGACTGACTGAAAAACTGTTCTTTGATTTTCGGAAATGTCTCATCGTGCCTAAACGACACTTATTACATGTTGCGTAGGAAAACAAAATACAAATTTGTAAAGTGTGAAATAATATGTTTAATATAATCAAAAAAAATTATATCGATCCCGTACCAAATGAATAATATCGACTGTTTTGCACACCTGACACAAATGCAATTAGGGTCCTTGCCCAAAAAACCTTCTCGGTAGAGACTATGCCATGAAAGATCAATTACTACTTCCAAGAACTGTTCGACCGAGGTGGGAATAGTTTACTTTGTTGCCTGCTCTGTTTAGCATATAATACGTTATACAGTAGGGAAACAAGCAGAACAACGACAACCCTTATGTTGCGTTCTTTCATGAGATATTCTGATTTTAAATACAATTAAGTTAGGAGCTAGTTTTTTTAAAACAATATGTACAGGTAACAGAAGAATATTGTTCCAAAACGTCTTAAAAAAACATTGTTTCGCAAGCATTTTCACATCGTTTTGTCACCTTTTTATATGTTAGACTAAACTAGAATTGAAAACTTGTGTAAAGCTGTTGTGACTTTTGAAAACTTCTCATTTTGGAAGTTGAAGTTATTCTGATACCTGTGTAAATAGTTCTTGTATTTAATTCCTTATATAGGAACTCTCTTTAAGACGAATTTTGAAAGGCATTATCTTCAATATGTAGACAAGATGTTTAACAGTGATCAACAAACAAATTGTCTTGTAAACGGGATATTATAACGTAATTTTTTTTGAGACCTACGTTATGTTTCAAAAGTTAATAAATTTTCGGGTACGTTTTACTCAATATTTATGGTTGGATTGGGTGGGTTGATAGACTCCTTCTACATATATTTAAATCTATAAATATAAAAATGAATCCCTATTTCTCTTGGTCACGGCATCACGCGTGAACCGCTGGACCGATTTCGCTGATTCATTTTTTTGTGTTTGTTATTATCAGGAGAAGGTTCTTATGAAAGAAAAAATTAAGAAAATTACGAGGAAAATTAGAAAATTTTAGAAAACTTAACGACCATATTATTTTTTCTAATGTAACCTTAGCGCTTTTGACATGACTGTCAGTAGTTCGACAGTTCGCGCGATTCACAGAATGCGCGCTGCAAATTATACCAATTCAAATTTAATATTCATAGAGACAGGACAACGTCTGTCTTGTTACGGAAAGCCTATACAATCAAAGTTCAATTTATAACGAAAAGGAATAACTCGATTTTGGTTACAATTAGGTTTAAAATTTAATGAACAGTGGTCCGCAGCAAAACCAAAGAAACCTGTAACAATATACAATAGACCCGTCCGGTTATATAGTACGCTAGTGGTGATACCTTTTACCCATATATAGAAATATCTTTACATAGTATAAAACAAAGTCGCTACCGATGTTTGTACGCTTAGATCTTATAAACTACGAAACGGATTTTAATTCTGTTTGCACCAATAGATAGACCAATTCAAGAGGAAGGTTTATACGTATAGTTTAATATTGTTTTGTGTTAATTTGTATAATCATATAACGATGATCGTTCACCACATTAGCATCTACATTACACCCGTGGGGCGGGTCGCTAGTAATTATTAATATATAATTTACACTACTTGCGAAAAGGGACATTTGTATTATTTTATTAATTTCTTTTCCGAAGAATCTAAACGTTATCGAACTCGTTTGTGATATTTGTTAGGTCGCGTTTATAAGAGGCGAGTTAGTTCACCCCAACCCAACGCGGTCGCCTTCTTGTGCCCACGTTATCCGGCTTCTGAAAGTCCTCACCCTCCGAAGTCATAGTTATGGTTTCATGATTTTATATATGTAACTAACTACTAACAAGTACTTATAACTCTTTATACACCAAATTCTTACAGATAATATATTAAGAAAAATAATTAGAAAAACCATAACTTGTACATACTTAATTTATCATATTTATGATAAATTAAGTTTACAATACATATACAATTCTATAACAAATACCTAATCAGATAATATGGAAAGTTAGAAATATACGCGTGTCAATTTGATAAACGTTTTATATAACACACACAACATTTATTAAAACTTTAGACCATAAGGTAAAGTAGGTCGCAATTTAAATTAACTGATGTAAAACGAAATTGGGCGCTGCAATTTAATAAAAAACAGTTAATTTTTACTTTGCTGAGAATTATCTTTGTTCTCTTTGTTCGTTATCATTATTCCTCGGATGTTATCGTTGAAGGTGGTCGTGTGCTACTCAAATTAATATTTGAAATTGAAGTTACCATTGTGAACTGAACGTTATTTAGTGCACATATACTTCAGTTTTGACTACGGGTCGAGTACAATATAATTAAGTGAATTTATTCGTCTCTCTTCCGCGGCATCTGCTGCCCCGTTCTCGCGTCGCTTGCAGTGTCCGCGAACTGTCAAACTTAATTGACTGTGTTGTGTTCGCTAATTATCTGTGTGAGTGTTATCATACCATCTGGGACTATACGCCTACAAGTCATATAAAAGTACCTATAAATATGTCTAAACAACCGGTATCGGTCGCATCGGAACCCGAGTTACACAAACTGGACTTACAAGACGCTGAGTTTATGAGTATAACTCGACGCAAACGTAAAATAATTGACACCAATTTGGATGACCTGTTTGAAAGGTTTTCGTCGGACCTGACCGCCAAGCTTACCTCCATGATGACAGATCTACAAAACAAGGTTTCTGACATTCACCTAAACATTAACACTGTGATAAAAAGCGACCTAGACAATATAAAGTCTAAGCTTGCAGTTATTGATGTCAATCAATCTCAGTTGTTTACGGATATGGAATCGGTCAAGACTGCGATTGAACATCAGGATGATCTCCAAATGTGTCTGTCTAAACGAGTCGATGACGTCTCCAAATCAACTACTGCCCACAGCTCGGATATAACTCGTATGCAGGAGCACATAACTAAATTAGAAGTAGAACTCAATAACCAGCAGCAGCGCGATCGCGCTTTCAATCTTGAAATAAATGGTATTCCTGAAAGGTCCAACGAGAAACTTATTGAGTATTACTGCGCCATGGTGAGGTTTTTGGAGATAGATTCGTCGGCGGCCGATGTCGTGCATACGACAAGAGTACGCCCAGTAAAGCCAGTACCTGGTCGCCCGAAATCCATTGTGGTTAAACTCAACTCACGCCTCCTACGAGATGCCATACTGTCTGCTATTAGAAGTAGGAAGGGCCTTAATACGAGCGACCTTGGCATCACGGGTGATCAGAGAAGGATCTTTGTCAACGAACACCTTACCCCTGCCAACAAGCTGCTACACAAGAACACACGTCAAAAAGCAGCCGCTGCACAATACCGGTTTATTTGGATTCGGGATGGAAAGATCTTCGTTAGGAAGAACGACACCTCTGCCACAATTCGTATCCTAACCTCTGCTGACCTCTGTAAAATTGTATGACTAGTTATTCTTGTTTACTCGTTTAAGGAATGTTTGTTAATGTACCATAATCTATTCACCACATGTAAGTCTGCCCTAAGTTTCGTACGGTTAAAAAGTCGTTTTATAATTTATAACCCATTTGAAATGATTGGTAAACAGCTATATAATATTCATATAAAATATCATATCTTATTATTATTTAATATACCCACATATTATTTTTTATTACATAAAATATTTATATTCTTATACTATATTTACGTTTTTCATTATTGTTTAGTATATTTATTTTCTATACTTATTCTTCCAGCCATCTATGTTATCCCTGTTATAAAAAGTTATGTACATATTACGGTAGCTCATAGAAATGCCCTCTAATGGATAGCAAACGACTAAACATTTTTTACCAAAACGTTCGTGGTTTACGCACAAAATGCCTTGACTTTTATAATAATATTCTTTTACATGAATACGACATTATTTTAATTACCGAGTCCTGGCTACAGAGTGATATATTAGATGGAGAAATCTGTGATGGTAGGTATGAGATATTTCGTTGCGACCGAAATCTCGATGTAACAGGTAAGCGAGCGGGCGGCGGCGTTGTATGCTGCGTTCGCCGTGAGCTAAGCGCTGTCTTGCTCAGCGACTGGCTGTGTAATTCACAATACGAATGTATTTGTTTGAAAATCTCGGCACGGACTCTTGGCACATTAGCAGACTTAATTGTTGTTTTATCATACATGCCGCCTGACGCCTTAAATCTACCGACTTACTTAAATAATTACATTTTTAACTTTAACACTGTCTTTGATAAATACAAAGACGTGAATTATTTTCTTGTAGGTGACTTTAATTTACCCTGTTTACGTTGGAATAAGGATGGCTGGTCGCTCACACATTTAGGTAGCAGCCTGGTACAGGACAAAGCTTGTGCATTTGTGGAAGATTTAAGCTTATTAGGGTTGGTACAATATAATTATACACTAAACCACTGTGACAACACTTTAGATCTTTGTTTTTCAAACCTACCTTTAGACATTTCTGCGACTGGCGGATTAACTAAAATTGATAGATTTCACCCACCTCTTTCTATTAATACTGTTGATTTATATATTAATTCTTTTATTACGAATAAAATACGTAGATTTAACTTCCGAAAATGTAATTATGAGGATGTAAACCAATATTTGAGTAATATTAATTGGGACCAATTGTTGTCTGGCACTGACTGTGTTGACGACGCAGTGGACATATTTTATGAAAACCTAAAAGATTGTATCACTCTTTTTGTACCTTTTATCAGTCACAGAAATAATTCCTTTCCCGTTTGGTATAGTCGTTCTTTAATAAAAATAATTCGTGAAAAAAATAAGTTACATAAAAAATGGAAATTGTTTAATAATCCTCGTGATTTTGATGAATTTAAGCTACTGAGGGATAGGCAACATCGAGTGCAGGATCAGTGTTTTAACAACTTCACACGCAACGCTGAACACAATATAAGAAAAGCGCCTAAGTACTTTTGGAGCTACCTTAAATCAAAAAAACCTTGTTCCGCTTATCCGCGTCATTTTACTTTGGGGAACATAAAATATAATGACGGTCAAGAAATATGCACCGCTTTCAATAACTTTTTTGACAGCGTCTTTAACAAAAGTCAGTCCTCGTCACATACTGGCCCTCAATCTCTGGTGCACAATTACAACGCCTGTGACACAATCTCTCACATAACAGTATCTAAAGAGACGGTATTCAAGCACCTCTCAAGTTTGGATAAAAACAAAGGTGCTGGTTGCGACGGGATTCCTCCTGTATTTTGGTCATCGTGTGCTGAGAGTTTATCGCATCCTATTGCTCTACTGTTTCAGCATTCACTAAAGAGCTGTATGTTTCCCTCTCTGTGGAAGAAGGCGTACGTCATACCTATTCATAAGAAAGGTTCCAAATCTAAAATAGAAAATTACCGCCCTATCTCCATTTTAAACTGTGTTGCCAAGGTTTTTGAACGAATTATTGTTAATAATATTTACCCAGTTGTTAGTCTTGGCATTCCTGAATCTCAGCACGGATTCGTACAAAAGCGTTCCACGGTTTCAAATTTGGCTTGTTTCACAGATTATGTGGTGGGTGAAATGGAAAATGGTGGCCAGGTTGACGTGGTCTACACTGATTTTGAAAAAGCGTTCGACCGTGTAGACCACGTCATCCTGTTACGTAAGCTATACGCATTAGGAATTCATGGAGATTTGCTTAGGTGGGTCGAATCGTACCTAGCTAATCGTTCTCAAGCTGTTGTATTGGGTGGGTTTAAATCTGACTTCGTATCCATCCCCTCTGGTGTTCCCCAGGGCTCGCACCTTGGCCCTCTCTTCTACAACGCCTATATTTTTGATATCATTCACCACATTAAGCATTCACGTCATATTCTCTACGCTGATGACAAAAAGATCTTTACATCCATTAACTCTATTTCTGACTGTGTCTTGCTTCAAGAAGATCTCAACTCTTTATTTAACTACTATACTAATAACAATATTACCGTTAGCATTCAAAAATGTCAAAGTATATCCTTTACTCGTAAAAAAAATCCTATCCTTTATCAATACAGTTTTAACGGCGTTGCAATCGAGAGGGTCAAGGTTGTGCGGGACCTGGGTATACTATTAGACTCGGAGATGTCCATGCGTCAGCACATTGATGCGATATGCAGCAGGTCTTTTCGCAGTCTCGGTTTTGTCCTAAGATCTTGTCAACCCTTTAAGAGTTTGTTAAGCTTAAATGTAGTCTATATTGCTTTCGTTCGTAGTTTACTGGAATACGGTTGTCAGATATGGTCTCCCTGTTACGCAATACACAAAAATAGTCTTGAACGCATTCAGAGAAAGTTTATTGATCATCTTAATTTTAAATTTCATCACTGCTCACATGATTACAAAGAGAATTGTCGTATATACAATCTCTTAACTCTAGAGGAGAGGCGTATCCTGATGGATATGGGGTTACTCTATGACATCTTACGGGGACGGACCGATTGTCCTATGCTTTTAAATAAAATTAATTTTAATGTTCCTAAGAAACGCACCAGACACACTACATTATTTTGCCCTCCATTTCACTCGACTAATTACGGTAAAAATAGTGTAATATCACGTCTACTTGACTCTTACAATAATCATTTTAATAATGTGGACTTATTTATTGGTTCCAAGGACAATTTCAAAAAACAAGTTTTGCTTAGATTACTATCATCATAGGCTTTTTCATATCTCAACAATATTACACTAGATGGCTGGTTTTATGGGTCTTATAGGGCTCCTAGATAACAGAAATGTTCTATGGTACTTATGAAATTTTATTTTACTCATATTTATATATATTATTTATAATTATGATAATTTATTATATATATTGTATTTCTCTCTCTCTCGTATGTATCTCTTCAAAGTTTGCCAATCAGCTTTAATACTAAGTACTGTTTATAGCATATTTATCCACTCGATGCATCTACCGAGGATAACTTTTATTGGCTACTCATGTAATCTTTGATAAGTATACCTAGTTAAGAGTTAGCAGCTGTTGTTATCCCTAATATAAATAAAATAAAAATAAAATAAATAAAGTTATTGTAGAATGAATTTGTATGGTATTCCGATAGAGTAATTTGTAATCTAATTGTGCTTAAACTCCAGTTTCAGGTTGAGTTACATAACTAACACAATTTAGTATCCAATGGAACCGTTTTGCAGAGGACAAACAACTTTACCGGCCTGTCCTCGGTGACTGCACTTCAAAAGATTAAATCTTTAACCACAAAATATGGTTGTACAAAGATGATAAGGGACGCTACGGCAACTTGCTAAGGCGTCGGACTTGCTATTAAATGCTTGGCTCAAAAATCACCGACGTAAGTCGTCTTAAAACGCAAGCATTTAGCTTATTAAAACGACATTCACAAGAGTAGTAATATGTGATCCGTTTAAATACATAGCACGTTGTCCGTACCATGTAGTGTAAAAGAAAACACATTACAGTGAAGTTGCATACAACAGGAAATATGTATCAACAGATCAACGCATGCCGCTCTATTATTTTAGGAATATTAATAGAATAAGCATATTGCAGTGAAGTGAAAAATATTGTAAATTTACGAAATTCTTAAGGAAAATACTGGTGATAGCAAGTTACTGATTCAAGCATTGTTATTTATGTAAGTGGGCAGGATGTGATATCTAATGTACGACATTGATATTAAACATTGGGCCTCCACCCGCCCGTTACTATATACTATACGATCTGGCTAGATCGAAAAAGATTACCCTTTCTACTTGGATCGCTCGTCATAACTTTTTGGTCCATATTATTTCCGCTGCGGTCTAGATAATATATTCACGGCTTATGAAGTTGAGCTTGAACTTTTGTAATATACAAGGACGTTTTAATTAGAATAATATTATAAAATATCTACACATTTTATGAATCTAATATATTTAATACATCATATCTCGTAACTATGAGCGAGACCAGTATTATTTCTACAGATGAACTTTGCTTTGTAGAACAAGTAACTATTGGGACACTATTTAAAATACGTCACTATAATAACGACAAACTTCAACAAGTACTGATGAAGTACTGTATATACCTCCTAGAGGACTTTGTTACGTTCGGTCAGCTCAACATTTTACAACACCGATATCAGTAGGTAAAGGCGGGTAAAAAATTTTACTGTCCGTAAGCAAAACGAATCGTTTCTTGATTATAGGAACCGGGATATAGGATATATAGTGAATAGCTCATATTGGCAATCTGTATTGAGACTTTTTTGAATTCTTGATTAGAGACATCAAACAGTAACAAGTTATTGACTACTTAAAACTTACATCATATTCAAGTGAAAGGGAAGTACGTACGGGACAAATACCAGGGTTCCGTGAGCAAACATACTTGTATGTAGATAATACGTCCATCTCGGGAATCAATTCTCAAAGAATTTTGTCCGTCTTTCCCGAAAAACAAACTTAACGTTGAAGTTCTCAAGATACTCTCCCATACATCGATTTACGACAAAGACAATTGTCCAACCCCAAAATAAAAGTTTGTATCCACAAAAACTATTTTTTTATGTGATATAGCAACATTAACGACTTTCGGTTTTTTCCTTCACTTGTGCTTTCAGACCTTGCTTACCAAATTTCATGATTCTAGGTCAATGGCAAGTACCCTATAGGTTTTAATTAAAAAATGCGCGAAATGTTAAAATTTGGTCAAATGTTAGGCTTACATGGCCGTATCTTTAGATTTCGATGACTTAGAAGCTTGGTTTTTTTACAGCTTCAAAGGACCGCAGAAATAAATATGTGTCCTTGTCTTGATAGACGGATAACAAACTGCTCCTTCCTGTCAGGGTTTCTTTTTTCCTTTTGAGGAACGGAATAAAAAGAAGTTAAATGAACTTAGATTGTATTAAGTTGCCAATTTGGCTACTACTGTTTAAAATAAAAAGTAGGCAGTAGTTTTAATAGCAGTAAGTTACTTACTTACCAGAAAAAGTACCAGAACATGAAAAATATTTTGGTACTCATGGCTTATTTGAATATAAATAATGCCTCGAAACAATAGTATTTTCTCTACAAATCTATCTAAGTATAGTATAAATTTTGTGTCACGTTTTTTGTTCGCTATAAATTCCTAAACTAATGGACCGATTTTAATGAAATTTTGGACAATGTGTGCAGTGCCTTAAACCAGTGGCGGCCTTAGGTGGTGGCAAGCAGGGCAACCGCCTGGGGCCTCGCTCTTGCAGGAGCCCCGCGCCCTAGCACGACGACCCAAGAAGAAAATAATCTCTATGCTGCCTCAAATCAAAACTGCTATCTGAAACTACGTGGGAATTCTAAAATAAAACAGATCGTCAATTGGTTAGTGAATACCGTTTCATAGAAAAGTGAAGGAAATTGATATAAAAGTTTTGTCAATTTCCTATGTACAATTTTTTTTATTGCATTTTTCACTAAGCATCAGCATTAAATATAGGTTCAATTTACATAAAGTCTTCAAAGGACAAGGGCCTCGCAAAGATCTATCGCCCGGGGCCTCGCAATGCCTAAGGCCGCCCCTGCCTTAAACTCTCGATCGGGACCACAACACGGTACGACACATCTACATTCGACAACATTTCTGGGTCCGTTTCAGAAATTAATACATCTTCACTCTTTAACAACGGACGAAGTGGCTTATGTCTTCACACAACGAGCTCAAACCTAACGACTTAGTCCTCATTAAGTATTTCACTCTTCCACTAGTGTTGTGGCCTCTTAGAAGGATCATCAAGGTTTATCCTGGTGCGATCGGATCAGTCGTGTCGCTAAGATAAAGAGAGGCACCATACGAAGAGCCTATAATAATATTATCAGCTCAAGACTCTTGATTCCTCATCCTGGGGGAATATGTCGAGAATCAAACCTCGATCCTCGATATCATGGTCCGGTTTCTTCTGCGTCTTCAACCGGCTGCTCTATACGACGTCTCTACAAGCGACATCACAAACCAATAAAATACAGTCCCCTTTTTATTTGTCCACCAACACCGAGACCTTAACATAGTTTTCTTTTAATTCTAATACAGGCTAAAGTATCCCTACCCTAATGTTGTAATGTGTATAGAGCTTTCTTTGAAAATTCAACCTGAGAATGAACGAGCTTTTAAATCGTTCATTTCCGCTTCCTTTTCAAGACCCACACTGCCTAAACGTTGTCGAAGATGCCTACTTTTTTAGCGCTCTGATTATTTTATATATTTTTTGTTAAGGCTAAATTAAATTAGTTAATTCAAACTCAGAAGCATTTACTTATTTTTGTTCCGTAACGAACAAAATCAGCATCAGGTACTCATTTTCTGGTTGGTATATTACCACATGGCAACGGTCTATACTTGCGCAAGTTCTTAGACTAGAGGTCATCGGCTGCATCTTCAAGCTCTAGCATCCCATGTGCCTGCCTACCCATTAGAGCGTCCACAAGTTGCAGTTCATCGAGAATTTTTGACAAGTAACACTTAACTACGTACTAACCACGCAGCTAGCATCACCGGGCGTGACACTTTCCATCATCATTCAGTATTGCCTAACTGTTAACGTGAGCCTGTTCCTACCTTTTCCTGTTTATTCATTTCAATTGGTGATTTTGCAGGCTTAGTTCCTTAAATTACAAAGTGTAGTGTACTTAATCGTGTGTTAGCGGCAGGCTTAATCAGCAAAACCGATGACATGTAGGATGCATTGAACATACGTCAGGCAAAAATTACTCAATGTCAAGTAGTAATACGTCAATGACGAACAAACAAAAGCAGGTCAGTTTTTTCGAGTCTAAGCATATTTTAGCTTGTAATAGTATTCATTGGGTTAATTTCTTCGTAAATAATATAGATTCAGAATGCGGGTGCGTCGCTTGATGGCTGATGCTAGTAAAAATGATTTCTTATATTTGAATTTTCTATGTCATATGATACGCGGTAGTTTACAGGCGTTAGGTTATGTTTACTTAAAGTTAAGGTGCAAACAGTATTCAATTACACATACATTTCATGTTTTTGATACTTTGCCGTGCAAATCTGTAGGTGTGTTAGGCCCGGGTTTTTTTTACAAAAATAAAAAGGGTGTTATAGATTTTTCGGAGAACGAATTGTTACTCAAAGAGTGTACTGGAAATATTATCTAAATGCCACTTAAGTTACAATTTTTCCTTAACCACTGTTCAACGCTGCGAGACGATAAAAAAATTCAGGTTAACAGAACCGAGGATGTGTAGTATGTGATGATGAGGAAAGAATTATGTGCAGGTGTTTTTTTAGCTAGTTTCTAAACAGAAATCGAGTAATGCCCGTTAGGATATTGAACACAACTTTCGAGGAAGTTGTTGTATGTCAGATATAGAAGTGAATTCTTTAAATGATTACGATTATTACTACTTTTGGTGAACCTGCACTAGATGTAGAACGCGTTAAAGAAGTGTTTTCTTTGCTCAAATTAGAATATTTAAATCCCGAGGAACGATTAATCTATTGAGTCAATATGTATAAATTATTCGGATATTTTTCATTTGTCAGACAAATTGACTGTCACAAATGTATATAACCAGTCAATAAGAATAAAAGAGTTTATAGGAAGCAGTATAGGATACCTTATGCGCAGAAAAACGAGGTGACTAGACAGACTCAAGAAATGTTAGACAGTAATATAATTGAGGAAACAGCGAATGGTCCAGTCCTGTTTTGATTATACCAAAGAAAACGGCGAGTAGTAGTAGAGTGCAGGCAGTTAAATGAAAAAATTGAAGATGACAAGTTTCAGTTACCCAATATTAACAAAATTTTAGACTCGTTATCAGGCGCTACGTTGTATAGTTATTGTGATTTGTCACAATCATACCACCAATGTACGCTTGAAGAAAATAACAGAAAATGTACTGCGTTCACTACCATAAATGTCTCATATATTTGGAGATTTAATTTAGAAAACCATAACCGTAACCTTATTTCGTGGTTTTCACGCTTAAGTAAAGTGAACAAAATCTCTCAAGTGAAGGAACTCTTTAGAATTTTAGAATTATAATCTAGATCTTTAGAATTTAGAATTTTAGTATCGACTACAAAGAGCCCAAGCTTATGCTAAGGATAATGTAGTAGCTAGTAAGATATTTAGAAAATATTGTTATAATAAGACTATTAATCCAGTTACTTATAAGAAAGGTGATTTCATATTGGTAAGGAACGAAACGGGCAGTAAGTTAGACTGCCTGTACGGCGGCCCTTTTGAAGTTATCAATGATGAGTCACCAAATGTTAGAAACAAGACAAAACAAAATTGATTTAGTACATAAGAATAGAACTAAGTTGTATAGTAAGTTGGATGAAAAAATTCCTAACGCAGAGCCGAGTTTCTTATACTTACTTTTACAATACAATAGAATTCGGTTCTGGCACTCCCGCCGCTGGCCGCTTCGCTCGCTAGAATCGTGCGTTGTGTTCGTAGTTCTAACCTAACTTAAACCTAACCATTTCAGTTCGATTGACCTACCTTCCTAACTTTTTCTAAAACATGTTTTCATATTACCGTCGCTCATAATGAAGATACACCAAGTAGTCGTTGTGTACGATAACATTCACCGGTGAATGACCGAAATCGTAACGAAAATAATAAATAACGGACATTCACCAGCCAGCTTGGTGAATGTTAACAGACGCCAGTGTATCTTAACATACACTGCGCTTTTAACATTCACGGTAACATATATATCCCATCTAAAACTATCACTTTAAATTTAATTATTTAATTTTAAAATTTTTCATGTTGAACTTCACGCTAATAATTATTTTTAAGCCTTCATTGCTTAAACGCTGTGACCGGTAGCACTTACTCATTCTTACTATCTTTATAATCAGTGATCTCATAAATGAACATTACATAGTTAACAAACGAGTGTTAGTTCTTCAGCTTTATTATATAACACTGTCCGTCTGCTTTACGTCTAATAATATAAGCCGCGGTGCAAAGGTGAGCGGCGGGTGTCACCTGTACAGTTTCTACCCTACGCCTGCCACCTTCTCCGGCCGGTTATCACTGATAGCATTGCGGGATATTGACTTGGGGAGCGTATCGTATTAATTTTGTTCGTATTCATAACGCATTTAATTTCATTAATAGTTAATTTAGTTTTGGATAACTTATTATCGCAAATTGATTGAAAAGAATTTATCTTCGGGTGTAGTAGCCATAGTGCTTGGAAGCGTGAATGTTAAAGGTTCTTCACTATTATTGAAACGTAGCTCAACAAAAGGGCGCGTTACTCTTTTCAAAAATGAATTGGTGAGAAAGATAAACCATTGGATCTCGAATGCAACAAACTTGCTATGAAGTTGTCCAAGATTGAAGCGCTTTATATAAGTTTTGACGTGGTGCAGTCTCAAATAGAATGTATCGCTTCAGGTTTAGACTCAGAACTTTCTATCAGGGGTTTATTGGAGGATAATTTTGAATCGTGTTTCTCTTCTGCGCAGCTGCTTATTAAGTCTTAACCATCTAACACCGCCTGCTTGGATGACCGTACCCCGATACATCTTTGAACGGTTGTAATGCGTATTATAATTTGGGTTTTAAGTTGCCGATAATAAAGCCTTTAATGGTGCTTATTATCAGTGGTTGAAAACTTGTAACTTGAAAATGGCTCCGATATACGCTTACGATTCGTACTAATTTTATGTAACAGTTTTATTTTTTATTTGAATAAGGCTAATGTTGTAATATGTACGGAGTTTTCTTTGGAAACTTAACTTACGGATGAACGAGTTTTTAAATCGTTTATTTCGAAACCTCCTCCGAGATACTTACCTATTTAGCGCTCTTATTATTTAATATAGTTTTTGTTAAGGGTAAATTATATTAAACGAAGCTTTTATTTATCTTTGTTCCAGAATGTACAAGGCTTGTAAGACAAAAAAAAAATATTTATTTAATATTTTCAGTCAAACCAGTAAACATTAAAAGTTTCGAGTCTAAAATCAAATTCGTATCCTTGAGCTCGATTCATTTCTATTTCTTTTGCTCGACTTGTCTTCGATTCTATCAACAACACGTACGAGTAAGTGAGGAAATCAATATGCAATCTAAATCAAATTGTTTGATTAAAGACACGTCTTCTTATGTTTCCTATGTGTTTGTCTATTCTGATAATGTACCTCCTATCGTCCACACAAGAATCATCATCTTCAAAATTATCCTAATGTACTAATTACATTAGGATAATTGGGAAAAAAAGAATGCTACTAAAGTGACGAAAAAAGTAGTTACAAATAAAGAGTAAATCTAAAAATATGTTTTATTTTAAATTAAACATAAAATGTTTTAAGATTTAACCCTACAAGTAGGATTTAGAGTCTCCTTTTATCAATCTGCGAAATGGAGATCTTTCTACTTTTCTTTTTTTTCCTGTTTTATTCGAATAAAAATTTTCGTGAGTGGTATTTAATATAAAAACATGTCAATTAATATATATGTATATTGTGACGACACTAGTCAGGCATTCCCAAAATATACACGTGAATAAAACCGTATAATCCTTAATTAATACTTTTCCGGCTTGGTAATGACCCGTGATGAAATTTCGAAATAAACAGAATTATGGAACGCTTTCACGATGTAAGTGCATATAAGGCAAACAAAACATTTAACTGTGGGAGAGCCATGCTTCGGCACGTATGGGCGGAGCAGATGAGTCACCAGATGGTAAATGACTACCGCCGCCCATGGGCACCTGCAACTCAAGAGTCACAAGTGCGTTGCTGGCCTTTAAGGTAGGAGTAGGGGAAAGGTGGAAGAGGGGGTGAGGCAGTAGGGAAGAGGGGGGAGAGGAAGGGTTAGGGTCTCCGGTAACCTTACTCACTCGGCGAAAAGCAATGCAAGCATTGCTTCACTGCCGATTTTCTGTGAGGCCGTGGTATCACTCCATTCGAGCCGGCCCATACGTGCCGAAGCATGGCTCTCCCACGCTTTCTGCACTTTTTTGCATTTAAACTTTAAGTATGCCAAATTACGCATTCCTCTAGCCGCCATGTTTGCCTTTAAAAGGGGTACAAAAAAATCTTTTTACGAATTAATATATAGATAGATTTAAACTTAAGTGAAATAAAATCGTAGCATATTTGTTAAGCACAAGCACAATAACGTTAAGTTAAATATTTGAAGTACATACATCAATTTATACATGTCGATTAATTTATCTTAGTTATTTTGTTAACTTTAATTTTATACAGAAATAACCAATTATTAAAGATATAAAAATTAATTATATAACGGTGATGTTATCGCAACTAGCGATAAGACCGCCATAGCTAAAAATGTTCTTTTTTCTTGTAAAAAGACCGTATTTCAATGTTATACAATAAAGAATATAGTATTGTAAACATCCGTTTAATAAAATAAACAACATAGTTATAAAATCTTATAGTTATTACCAAGTAACCTAATCACTTATGTTTAATTTTTTGTACTACTTAGCTAGTAGGACAAAAAATTATACACATCACACCACCTTCGTACGGGTGGAATTTACTAATGAAGAAAATGAGAGGTTTGCTTAGTAGGGAATATTATTTATGTTTATTTTATAACACATCTCTATCTCTAGAGGTGTAGGCTGAGGGTAATAGGTGATGCTGCTTGTTACCCAAGAAGCAGGCCTGAGCCGATGGCGCGATTCAAAACCGAAGGGGCAAGGCCCTCCGCACGCAATGGTGCGGCTGTCTTCTTTTTAAGAGGCAGCCACGTTCTGCCGGAGCTCTCGGGGACGTCCTTCCTAGGGTATGCCCGAGTCCCTTGCAATAGACTCACTTGTGATGGAACACCCTGTGGATTTAGTCGGTTCCATTCCGACATACCACTTATCTAGTAGCCCCGGTCAGTTCATCAACAAGGGATACACAATATTTCCTTAAATATGCAATTTAAACAACAATATCAGTGATCATTATTCTTATTTATATATTTATTCTTAATTAAAGTACGCCGATAACGTTTTAATATTGTTTTTGATCATGCAAGGTGATTACCTATTCTTATTGCAATACGGTTCATGAATCATATTTGTCGTCACTACTTCATGCAATAGATGATCTGTCATGGGATCAGGAATCTCTGAGCAGTTATAGCAATCCTTTCATGAGAAAAAGAAGCATTACTATTTTCTGAAACTGCACAGAGTACATCCAACATACTAGTTTCGGTAAAACGTTTATTTGTATGATGTAGGTAAATGTACCCGATACATCCACGGCATGATCGACTGTTGAATCTTATCTGAATGTAAGACATTCATTTCGAAATGTCACGCTTGGCCGTCTGTTTTGTGTCGACTGCGATTCCAAATTATATATTGTGTGTAAGCTTAAAACTTAGCTAGTCGAACTCGACTATATCCGTCGTTCTGGATTCGTAATAGATTCCGATGGTACTATTTTGTATTCTGTGGTCTTGCGTTGTCAATGACATTTTAACGTATGACTGCATTTTTTATAATGATTTTATGGTTTAAGAATGCAGCAAGGATATAAACGTCATCTCACCCATTAAAATATGACTTTCAATTCAATTATTTTTCGTAGAATATCATATTCCATATTCTTGAATTAATTATATTATATGTAGAAATATTAACTTTTAAACTTTCGCGTTCCATGATATAATTATGTATATATACGGGAATAAACCCGATCTTACTGATCGGGTTTATTCCCGTATATTATACATGTATTACGTTACCTTTGCATTGAATGGTGTTTCGACCAGGTTGCACTGGCCGGCCGCTATACACATAATTATTTACCATTTCCTTATATATATTTTACATAATTATGAAAATATTAATAATGTTTTTGAATATTAACAAAACCAAGTATGTTGTAATAAAATGTGACAATAAAATTATTGTCAAAGTGAACATAACGACCAGGACGGTCAATTACGAGAGTAACAAACAAAATGCCTTTCTCAATAGACGACGCTTCATACATGCCATCATTTATTTTTATTTAAATAATTTTAGGGTATTTATATACGTAAGAAGATTATATGCACAGAGACATAAAACTAGACGATCTGTAACAGTAAAGTTAGGTACGTCTTAATATTATTTTATTATTTGCTTTAATAATAATTTATGTTTATATGATAATATATAATATTTTATGTTTTACAAGATTTCAAAATACTAATTACGAGTATAATTATACGACTAAGTCCGCCTTTCAATCGTCGCCATTTGAGAGAGAGGCTCCATACTTACCATGACTGATCCTTTTTCATTTTACAGAAGACCCTACGTTTAATTTGGATGGTTGTTGAAATTATATTTTGTGGCATTTTACTTTTTAACATTAAAGAGCCGACCGTGTTTTATAATCACCTCGAGGTTAATGATAGTTACCTACGTTCGGGAAAGATTTAAGATCACTAATGTTATCCGATTAATAAATTTTACATTGATCAGCCTTTCAGAAACCGGGCATAAGACTCCTATATAAATAATATTCGTGGAATCCATTATTTTATATACTAACAAGCTAAATGTTTAATTAAGTATAATTATCCTGACACTAAAGTCAATTACTCGATACAATGAAGTCCGGAGCAAATAAAAGGGACGTTTTCGTTTTAAGGCTTCTTTTATTTTGTTCAAAGAATCGCTACGTAACTTACATAAAAGACAGCTAATTTCGGGCGCACTTTAAGGAAGTTTACCTACTTTTCATTTACTTTAAAGTCCATAACAGTTTTACGTTTCTAATAGTCCCCGAACGAAATGAAACGTAGAATCTTTGACGTGTATATGTACTATACGAACTGATACCACAGATTGATGGTCATACCGAGGGTTCTCTAAGAATGATATTTTTACGGTCGCAGACGACTAGTTATTAATCTTCACCTCATCGTACAATCTAATCATATTTCATAGTAATAGTCTTTTCACGTATAACTAAAGTACTGTACGTATTTAACAGAAGTGTATTTAATGCCTCTGTTAGGTAATAAGTTTATATTCCCTCTTGGCTAGGCGGATTGTCTGATTTGAGAAGTGTTTTAGTACAACTAAAACTTTGGGACGACTGAAATTATAACGATAATGCGAGCTATATCCTCTTTTTCTCAATAATTAATGGGAATAATTAAACTGAACACACCACTTTCATGTGGAACGTAACTATTATATTATTATACAAATTAACAGTATTGTTAAAATTGTGACCTTCGAAATAGTGTCTGATACAATACAACACAGAGAAGGAAGCATTTTCCTAAGCTTTCAAATACAGTAGCCTGCCGAGATGGCTTTCAATCCTTTTAATTAAATTTTGTTTGTACCTACCTAATAAAAGAAGTCTGACGGGGCCAAACGCAAGAGGCAAATGGTATTTGTGGCAATTTCGACCTTAAATCATATAATATATACATGTGATGTTTGATATCAAGTTATCATTGTATATTATAAACGAATATTATAATTGTTGCCCAATTGTAGCAGTTTTACATAAACCTTAAGAATATGCTTAATAGTAAGAAAATGAAAAAAACAATGAGCATTTTAAATTTTGGAGTTAACCATTTTTTTTTTTTTATTTTTTTTTTGTTTTAATGAAGACAACTCCCGCATTAAGAATTACTCCTGTGTTGCGGGGGACTTTACAAACATAAAAACAACGGACACAAAGAACACCCAGACTCAGGTGGGAATCGAACCCACAACTTTTAAGCATAGCGGTCAGGGTCACTAACCACTAGACCAACAGGCAAGTCGGTTATTGCTTCGGTAATTGCAATCCCTGTACTTTTTATAAGGCTAGTATATAATAACGCTACTAATACTAACATTTAAATACTAATACTAACATTAAAAAGTGAAAAATAATCGATATCAAACTTAATTATGTTAAACTAATAAATAAATAAATTGAAAAGACTACTTCAAACAGACCAGCCTTTATAATGTTATCTAATATTTTACGTAAGTGTCACATTTATGCAGTCTTTTTAATTAAGTTTGATGTAGATTATTTTTCACTTTTCAATGCCCTTTCTTAGTGCTTTTTGAAGTTGGTTTAACTTTTTTTAAAGTGTTTATTTTTCCAATTTTAGTGTAAGGTACGTACGTTCTGAGGAAATACTGTGTTTAGAACATGAATTACTGTAATATAAGTTAGCGAACTGCAGTTTGTTAGATTATATTAATTTTAGTTGAATAAGCCCGATACTTTTTTGAGATAAGGTGGTACGATTTTTAGTTTGTCTAGCAACTTGCATCGCTTGAGTGAATAAGTTATAAAAAAACATAAAAATAGTCTAAAGTAGAACCTCCTCTTTTTTTTTAAGTCGGCTAATAACAATAACTTTCATCATTTTAATCGTCAATGTTGGTTAATTTCAAGAAAAATCAACAAATACACTACATCTGTCCTTAATTTCTGAGGGTTTCCCTCGTTTTCCCTCAGAAACCATTATCAGACCCGGACTTGGTGATAAGGGGACCACTTGGGGAGCATACTCTTTTAAACAAAAAAGGATTTTTGAAATCGGTCAATAATTGATGGCAATATCGCTGAACATACTTAAAAAAAATACATACAGCCGAATATAGAACCTCCTCCTATTTTTGAATTAAAAACCCAACCAAAGACAGGTTCACCTACGTAGTCTTGAGCTTTAGGATCCTCCCTTTGTGTCTGAGAAACATTACATTCCCTTCCTCTACAACTGTCAGCAATACTACTGCGGAAACCTTCACATATTCGTCCGGGACCTCTACGAACATGGAAATATCAAATTTTGTAGTTATCATCTTTTGCACTTGCAGATCGGCTTACTGAATTATTATCATCCAATACATTTAAAGTCTCACTACTACTACTATTCCATTATGCTACCATCTATTCAATGTCATTTTCACATATACTATCGCCGCCATTCAATTGACGCCACCGTTAATATCTGGCCTGTTGGTCTAGTGGTTAGTGACCCTGACTGCTAAGCCAGAGGTCGTGGGTTCGATTCCCACCCAGGACAAATAATTGTGTGATGAGCATAATCATTTGTTCTGTGTCTGGGTGTAATTTATCTATAATATGTATGTATTTAAAAATATATAAGTATGTTTATCAGCAATCTGGTTACCATAGTACAGGCTCTGCCTAGTTTGGGATCAGACGGCCATGTGTGAGATGTGTGAAGTTATTATTATTATTATATTAATGTTAAAAATTGCAGTTTCCAATGTTTCAATACTTGTTTTCAAATGTTTTTGTTTTAATATTTTTCGATGTTTTATTTTTAATTCTCTAATGTCGCAGTCGTCAATACCATGATCTGTGTTTGCGAAATAACCAAAATATTACACCTAATTCCGAAAAAACTTCTGACTTATACATACATAATGTAATAACAAAGGAGTGCGTGGTTTCAAGTCTTTGTACGACATTTCTCGTCGAAACGACTCCTTAGGGAGAGCCCTGGAAAAATGAAAATGTAGAAATATCTTTGCACCTTGGTGCCCAAACCTCGTTCATTTATGTCGGCCATCACCCGTCAGTTCCTAATTCTAACATTCCGAACCTAAAAGAGAAAAAAACATTTACGAGAGTAATGGCTTTTTATTTGTTGCTGATATTTCTAATGAGTTAAATACGAGTATTTACTGTTCTAGGTTACAGCCACATAAGTATAGGTATGTACATATTTGATCAACCCAAGAACGAACACTAAATCGTTCAACACATCAAATTTTTAATAATAGTATTTCTAGTATTAAGTATAAAATTATTATTAAAAGTTTTAACGAAGGACTAGATTTTACTCCCGGCTTTACTCGAATTGTTCTAAGGGAAAATAAAAAAGTTACTGGCAATAAACCACCCATTTATAGTACATTTTTGAGCACTGATATTATGATGTTAGTGTATTCCTCCTCCTTTAATTGCTTTTTGCACTGTATACTATATTCACTGAATCTTACGGTCAAAAACGAGCTATTTTATTCCATACAACTTTCCAAGACATACAACAAATAGATACGTATACAACTGTTGTATGTATTTATAACGTCTGGATAATAATACAACCTTCCATGGTCTAGGAATTTACTACCTAAACTACGCAGCAACACAAACTAAGTAAACAAATATTTTGTACCAATAGTTTCATTTAAAGGTGAATTCGAATTTGTTTGTGGAAAGTAGATATTTTGTTGTTTCTTTAGAAATTAGATCAAGTGCTTTTTATAACCCATTTAAACTGTTAAAAGAATACATTTCTGGATCACTAACGTTTAATTTTAATAATGTGATAATTGTATGATTAAAACTTAAAAATAAGCCAGGTAAACTTAATAAACATAATAAGGAGCACTTTGGAGGATACGATTCTAGAATACAGGAATGTAAACTACGTAAACTACCATATTAGACCCCGTTTATCCCGTTTGCTTTTATGCATAAAAGTAATATAGTGCATGTGTGCGCCTTGGATTCGCTATTGTCTGGCTATTTAGATAATAGCGAAGATCTTAGTGACACACACTCTATTCTTTACTGTGCGGCTGTCGTATTTTGTCTAGTAACTGGAGTTCATTTTAGTGTTAATACCACTACCACTCCATCCAAGCCTTGTCACAGCCTAGCATAGTAGAACGGAGTGTCGCATTGCTGACGCTTGGATTGCTTTTTATCGAATCTTATCGTTTTGTCGAATAGGCATACTTGGGAACTGATATTAGTCCTCAACAATACTTGACACGACATGACAAAGCAGAAAGTTTATGCGGGGCAAATAGGATTATACGTTAGAAAAAGCGAATTGATCGGTATAATCAGAAGCGTATGTTCCAAAGAAATGAGAAGTAGGTTAACCAAAAATGGGAACAACCGGCTCTATGTGTGAATGTTGGGCATTAACCAGATGATGATGCTACAGATACATTTTGGCGTAACATGTGGACCATGCCTGTCATTCATACACAATGTGATTAGACGCAAGATTAAGATACTATAAAAGAAATGGAACATATTACCATAGCTACAAAAAGCTCTCTTTCTTTCTAGTGCAGTCCATTTATTACCCAATTAGAAATAATGTGGACCGGACGGACTGCTGCTGAAGCTTAAATGGTTCCGAAGGTCACATGCTCGTTTGGCATTTCAGTCCCAAGCAGCTTTAAATTAAGGTTCATTACCCAATTTTATGATCACTGGCATCCCAAAAATTACAGACCTAAATATTACATGCCTGACAACTGTGCATAAACTTTAACATCTATTCTAAGAGTAAAATTACTACACATTTAATAAAAAATATTAGAATAGATGTAGAAGTCGTCGTCGGGTCAGAGGCTGGCGATATATTGGATAGACTATAAGAAGGCTTTTGACTCGGTTCCACATCCGTGGCGTTTGAGAGTGCTAGAGTTGGATTAAATTGATACAAGTCTTTGCACTTTCTTGAAGTCGTGTATGAGGAATGGTGAAGGCTACTTCGGTATCAAGGATATCAGCAAATGGCGGCAAACGATGTACCAATAAAGATCGAGCTGGGTATATTTAAGGGTGATAATCTGTGTTCATTGTAGTTCTGGCTGGCTTTGATCACTCTCAGTATTTTGTTAGAAATTTCAGGGTTAGGCTATATGTTGCAAAAAGACAATCGAGTTATATCTCATCTTCTTTGTATGCATGATTTAATTACTGCATTCCGAACGCACCACCAAAAAAAGAGAAACAAAGAGACTTTCTGATGACTGTGTGATATGTGGAATGTGGATTCAGTGACAATTGTTGCGATAATCAAAATCTGCTGATAGGTTGATGGCCAACACCCTAACACCCTTAAGAGGCTTGCGTTAGACGGCTCGATGGCAGATGGCAGAAGACAGTTCACATCAACACGACCCGTATACTGAGGAGGTGCTTTTCTTTGGAGCCCTAACCACTGGTGTTTTGGTCCCTGTACTCGATGTCGGTGTTTTTTTTTTTTTATTATTGTATAGGGGGCAAACGAGCAGACGGGTCACCTGATGGTAAATGACTACCGCCACCTGCAACTCGAGAGTCATAAGTGCGTTGCCGCCCTTTAAGGTGGGAGTAGGAGAAAAGGGGAGGGGGGAAGAGGGGGGAGAGGAGAAGGACGGGAATAAGGGAAAGGGAAGGGTTAGGGCCTCCGGTAACCTCAGTCACGCGGCGAAATGCAATGCAATCATTGCTTCACGGCCGGTTTTCTGTGAGGCCGTGGTAACGAGCGGAGTCGAGCCGTCCCATACGTGCCGAAGCATGGCTCTCCCACACATAAACTACTGTACTATTTTTAAATGTATTTAGTTTTTTTATGTATTTAAAAATGTTAATTATATGTTGTTAATATGAATTAAGAGAATAATAATAATCTAGGACATATTACACCGTGATATGTAGACCCAAACTAAGCAGAGTTTGTATATATATATATACTGTGGGTTCTAAAATACAATATACAAATAATCGTGCTTTTAGTATATATATTTAACACTTTTGGTTTACACTGTAGTTTAACATTGTTTTTTTTTAGTTTTATACTATATTTAGTTTGTTTTTAGTGTCGGTGAATGTAAATGTTTAATTACCTTTGCTCCCGATGAATGTAAAAAGTGGGCTAGTTTATATTACATTAAAAAAAATTCTAAACATTTTCATCTCTAAACTAGCCTTTTAGGCCAGGAGGAGGCTAAACAAGCCTTTTATTATTAACATAGGCAATGAGGTTTCCGTAACAACTTTATTGTATTCGAATACCTAAGAGATGTCCTACCGCTCGATACATTATTTTATTGTACCTGAGCACTTGTAATATAAACGTTTACATAACATTGCATTCCGGCGTGGAGAGGTTCTGCTAAGGCTAGCCTACTTAAAGTAAGAGAGGACCCAAAGAGCAAAGATGAAAGGACTGCAAAATGCGAAACTGTACGATATCTTACTGTTGTAAATAAATGGGATCGCTGGAGCCTTACAAGGTGCTGTATATGGTCGGCAAAGCGCGAGTTTCTGTAGGCACCGATAAACACTTACGGTGTGCTTGTTACCAGGTGACTAAGCAATTTCTTTTCAACAGTTTTGAGCTCTTTTATCTGCATTCAACTGAAAGTTTTTGTTATCTAGTATAATATATACCTAATAAATATCTATATTCAACTTTACGATGCCTTGCACCGCCTTTAGACTTACTGCAAAAGCTATCTATCAATTTAATTAATAACCAATTCAAATCAAAACGCAGATATATATTTTTTAATAAATAAAACCAAATGGCTGAAAACGTGCATGCTACGAGTATTATATTAATGCGTAAGGATTTTGGTTTTAATTTATTCATTGAAATATTATTATGTTAAACCGCTAGTTACCTATACGATTTCAGGTAAAGTAGTAGATGTTAGACAAAGGCCACGTTTGCGCACTCCACACACTGGTGGAGTGCCCTGCGTGGGCGCGGCAACGTGCTGATCTTGCGATGGCCTTAAGTGTGGGTAGCCTCTCACTGGAAACCATGGTGATGGCTATGGTCCAGCACCCGAGCGCATGGGATTCCGCCGCCTCGTTTTGCGAGGAAGTGATGAGTGCCAAGGAGACGGTGGAAAAAGAATGGGAGAGAACTAGTACTCTCCCGTCCCGAAGAAGACGCACCAGGCGCCGGAGAGAGCGAGACGATCTCCGGCCTCCATGAGCGCTTGCCTGGGGGTGACGGGATGGGTTACCCGTCGCCCTAGCAGAAGCAGGCCCTAGACGGTGGCGCGACGTGTTCCACGCGCACCTCTCTAAATCGGAGGGGGCAAGGCCCCCTCACCAAATTGTGGGGTCGCCTGCTATCGAGCAGGCGGCCAAGTCTGGCGGGGGCTCACAGGGACTTCCTTTATAGAGTACACCTGAGTCCCCGGCATTAGGACCCCGTGACGGAACACCGTGTGGTTTTAGTCGGTTCGAGTCCGACATACCTTACCGTTAGCCCCGGTGAAGTGATAACCCGTGAGGGTTTCCACACGTAAAAAAAAAGACATAGGCCACGTTTAGACGACATTCTGTTCAAGTCGCTCACTTGTTAGCGCGCGTTTTGATACGACGCGCGCCCGTTGCGGTGCCTACTCCTGACGTTGACGCTCGCTTCGAGATTATTGGTTTACCATTGCAAGGCTTCGCTGCGTAAAGGTTACTTTTTGCAAAATTTCATGATAATTGGTTAAGGCCTGAAAGCGTAATAATCACACTCAACCGCATTGGTAATATTAGGTGCTTATATTTGAAAAGAAGCGAGTTCTTTGATGCACTTCGTTATTCTATTTCATAGTAAATTCTTATTTATTAGATATATTTTTTCTTCCTAAAAAGTCGTAAGAATATATTACCGGTAAACATTTTTTATTTTCCTAAATACTGTGGTATACTAATACTATTGGTTACGTTTGATGAAAGATTTGATAACAGTATGAGGAAGCTCGTGAGGTACCCCGAAGGCAGAAAAGTATAAGTAAAAGTATAACTATATATGTATTTATCATTTCATAAACACATCGTTAAAACACGTATGGGAATATTAAAAAGAAAACAACAGTGGATATCGATATTGTGATATTAATATGTTGATGAGAAACGGCCTGAAACCTCGCACTAGCCAAACAGTGCAAATGCCTTTTAATTAATCTCAGTCTACAAGATACTCCTCAACTAAACGCATGTACAACCACTGTTTAAGTTGATACCACTTTTAATGGCTCGGTAAGCAAATATAAACCGTAACAAACTGTAGTAGAGTCGAGATACAAGTAGGCTTTAACTAGTGACATATTATACGGAATGTTCCTCATACACTTTAAGGTAGATTGAGGACTTTAAATTAAGACATGTTGGGTCTAAGGACAAAACGAGGGAGAGAAACTTTGATTAGTAATGAATAAATTTAACAACTTTAAAAAATATTTGTGAAGTATTCCAAAAGCTTGGATTCTCGGCTTTAAGCTGTTAATCCTATTACGAAACACATTAATTTGTGTTAGCGTGCGTAAAATTTACAGGTAGTTATGTTTATAGTTTAATTTTTTATCACAATGGTATTGTTACGTGTTCTAAGATGTAATTCATCATATAAAATAATATATGTATACAATTGTATATCCACTAGACGCCAATTCGTAAATAATTTCTTCGTTGATTACTAACTACGTTAAGATTTGTTTATTGTATGGAAACTACGTGACGGTGGATCTTTTCTTTTTATGAAATGGAATCGGCGTTTGTCTACCAACTCACCTGATGGAAAGTAACGTCGAAGACGAAGATGGTACACGCCTATCCAAGAGAAACCTATTCAGTCTACACTTGAACGTTCCAGCATTATAATTGAATGGAAAAATAGACGCAGTCAGGTCATTCCACACCTTGGCGACTCGAACTAAAACGGAGCTGTCAAAGAGTTCAATTCACCTCTGTCTGCAACTAGTAGTCCGATGAAGGAATGGTGAGGATTTAATTAAGCTTCAATATTAAGTTCTATTTTGCACACTCAAGTGCATTCTATAAAATACCGATAAGCAGCCGACTTTACGACGATGCTCAAGGGTATGTAGTTCCCTATTCGCAAGCACGTCGTCATTTATGAGCCTACGGGCTCTTCGGTCAACAGAGTCCAGAGTTTCTAGATGGTACTTAGCTGAGCCAGTTAGTTAGTTCTAGTTCACTCCCTAGTTAGAATGATTCACACAATAGAAGAACGAATTCATTCATAACACAATATTGTTCCAAAATATTGATCCTTTTTATGTTAACAGCTTTTATTAGCGTTCCTTGTAACTAACTAATAATAAACCTACTAATTGTCATATGGAAATGAAAAAATGTATGTATATGTAATTCGGATGACAATACCATAATTTAACATATTGCAACTGATATTATAATGGAGCCAGGAGGTGATTAGTGGAACTCTTCAGTAGCTACTAGTAAACCCATCAAGTTTGAGTTGATATAAAATAATAATAACTTGACACATCTCACACACGGTCGTCTGATCCCAAACTAGGCAGAGCCTGTACTATGGTAATCAGACTGCTGATAAACTTAACGATTACTTTTACCATTGCAATGTCTAGCTTTAAGAGTCTTACTGATTCAATTGTAACATACTTTAATTAAATGTTTCAAATAATATTTCCTGCATAACACCTAAAATACTTCTTACTCGGATACCTTGACTAAATTAAAATACGAAGCTAAAGAACGCGATGTATATTGGCCCCTAAGTTATCACCTTGTTAAAATTTCTGTGATAATAAATTAGAAATCATATAAACAGTAACACCTGTCGAGTACAAATTAAACTTGTTTTGTAACAAAACAATGTTTCAGTCTAATCTCACCTTTGACTTTTATTACTTTTGTTTAAACTCACTTCTAAAAATAAACCTACCTATGTTAATTGCTAGAAGTGAGCTAAATAGTTTCTTGTCTTTGTACGGTGTTTGTTTAACGCCTTTAGATCCTAGCGTGAAGCTATACAGCATATGACCTTCTGGAGGATTTCCGGCCATCTGGGTGTTTTTAAAGCAATTTTCTTTGTTGCAATTAATATTACAATAGCAAACCTGATCAGCAGGGCAGATCAGTGAGCAGATTCGCTATAATAATAATAATAATTTGTTAAATGATTGTTAAATTGTTTAAATGATACTGTAGGTTTACACAAATTTTACACTAAGATTAGTTTGTGTTACAAAATTATTATAAATCCATTATAATGTTTTGGCTGAGTACTGTTTCCCCAAGTAGGCTACAGAATAGCTTCTGTTAAAGAAAAAACAGCCCTGGTCCTTGAAACGGTAAAACATATTATGGGACGTGTTTTTATTTAATTTTTTTACAATTGTGAAAATATTACGGTTTCATGTGTGTATGTTGGTTAATGTCTAGCTTATAATATATGTATGTCCGTGTGTTTATGTAAATAGTGCATATGAGGTTATGTGAATAGTGCACATGGGGTTATGTTAATAGTGCATATGAGGTTATGTGAATTGTGCATGTGTGTTTATGTATGAACATACATATCTATGTTTGTGCTGAGTGGTGCGTAGCGTATGCAGTATGTTAGGGTGTGTAACCTATAAGTGACGTCAATTAACCAAAAGTGACTCAGTATCGTCGTAACATATTTTTTTGTAGAAATAGGCAAACAGTATTTTTACAATCAAAGAAGCTTAATTCATATATTGAGCATTTTGTATTACTTTTGTGTAAGTGGCAAGGAGGTAGATATATATATATAGTGGAACCGTTTTATGAAAGAAATGCGGACAGGAGGTAGAGATCAGACCTTATCTTTTCGACGTTTTGTAATTTCCTGGTATGGTTCTACGGTACTGGTGCAAGACCATGTGTAGGATAAAATATTGTGTATAGGTCAATTGTTGGGTATAAAATCGGTAAAAAGATGCTACTTTTAAAATTGCTCTGTGAGCAATCCCCACGGGTTTTATAATGGATATCGCTGCACCTCCCCCAATAAGTGTAGGTAAGGATTGATTGGCATAAGGCGAAGTAAACATTCTGAATGATTAAGGGCAAGCTACATGTCTAAGCATTTTAAATATATATATATATATATATATTTATATAAGTTTCCGAATCCTATTAGCATTAGCGTGTGGTGCAGCTTATAGTTTGGTCGACGGTTATGCCTAAGTATTTAGTTCGGTGTACTGAGGTGAGTGAGGGGTATTGGCAATATATTTGGTGTACAGTTGTGAATTACAAAAGTGTACTTTCAGAACAATACTTAGGTAATTTTGGTTGGTATATTGATTATTGTAGGGTAATAGGGTATTTCTCGCAGTCCCGAAGCGCTACCGATCCCGTCTATTGCTGGTCCTTTTAGGCTACGCGGAGGTCTGATCAGATCATGTCTACCACCCTGACAAATTCCAAGGATGTATACGAAAAAATAACCCGAACATTTATTAAACTGAAAAAACAATGCATTCTCAAATGCGTACGGTACGCTTTAGTACGGTAACCACGGTACACACAACGCAAGTAGTTATGAATCAAATGTGAAAAAAGAACTTTCTGATCATGTAATTAAAATAAATGCTAGCATCGAACATACGGCCCGCGCGGCCCTTAGAAAAAGTGGTATTTATTATCATACTATTCAAACAAATATGATTTGGCACGCATTTGCGTAATATGTTTACGGCGTCTGTCGGGCCCATTCCGAAAATAATCAAATAAGTTTTGTGAGAACATAAGCAGCTATCAAGGTAATATTAATAGAGGGATTTGAATGTTCATTTTTTTGTGAATCATCTATTTTGGGTTTCTGATGTTCGCCTTTTCTTTACAAAACTAATAAATAACATGATTTAATGCCACTACTAGTCTGGATTTATCTTTTTATTAAAATTAATATTGGTATTTACTTTATTTTAATTGTGTATCATTTAGTTGAAAGTTTTCTAAAATAATGTTGTAGCTGTAATGCCGTTGTTCGAATATTGTAACTCTTATTTTAGTTAGGATCTATTGTATTAGTTTTACACTAAGTTGCTTTTTGTTTAAAGAAAAAATACTACGGACGCTGTACTTTATCAATGTCACAACTTTTTACCTAGGCTTCTTTGGTTTGAAAATTAGTTTCGATGCAATAATTTGACCAACTAACTGCACTATTGCTGCATCAAACGTCCACAATATTTAACAATCCCGATCAAATCTTGCTGTTTCAGTATTTTTGCCAAACCCTGTATTTATTTCTTTTTTAGATCAAAATGAACTAATCTGATGTTTAAGACGTATTTAAGGAAACTTGAACATAGACAGAACTCCTAAAAGTTTTAACTATGTTAAATTATTTCTAAAATCTTATTCCTTTATTTTTATTTTATAACCTTTCTGTTCATTATGTTCTGATGATTGGTATAGACATTAAGAAAATTTTAAAATAACTATTATATATAATAAATGAGTGATCCACTCGTTAATGTCACACATCAAAGCTTTAAAATAAATAGAAGTTAGTTTATGAAACTGGGTTGGCTAGAAGCCAACATAAGAAACCAAGATGTACTTTCAATACGTCACTGAGTTTACTACAGATCAGACAAATTTTTGAAACCATTTGACTCTAAACTCCTGATCAGCAAAACATATAAATAACGTAAAAGAATCGTAAAACGTATAAATATTTTAGGAAGTAAGACGAAATTTATGTTCGAGCAAACAACGTCCGCCATAATTAATATAGAATCGATTTACAAAGCAACGAAACGCCAGTCTGTGAATGTCACGCAACTGTGACAAGGCGAACTGCTTTGATATAATGTGAATGTATAATTAAAAAGAGTCGAGGTTGTATACAGAACTGCAGAATATCCGCAGAAAAATATGAAGAAATACGGAACAAGTTGGTGAATTGTAACACTCTTTTTCAGAGATTGAATTAAAAGAAACTCTGCTCGAAGTTACATAATAAATAGAAAAAAAACAATCTTCATTAAGGCCACATCGTTATGAATTGCTCTTAAATAATTAACATAAGATTTGGTTGGATTCTGTAGAATAAGAAATATAGTATTCTCAAGATTTCTTCTAGGATGTTCTTCTAAAATCTTGTGTAAGAGCTGGAGAGAGAATTTTGGTGGATCTACTTGAGTCATTTGTTAATGAGGTCCTCACCATCACAGGCTATCTATTTCAAATACTTAGAAATGTAATGTGAGCTAATATTATGTTTCTCATCGTCAGTCTTTTATGTTTTTTTTTCTATAATTTACTATAATTTAATCTTATTTCGTTTTTAGTATCCGTATTTTATTAGTAGTTGAATCTTACTAACATAATAGTATACAGCAAAACCGTGCTGTTATACATATTACTAAATATTGTAAAACTATCTGGTGATTTACAAGAGTGGCCGTGAGTTTGTTTGCCCGACTTTTTCGCACAAAGCTCATCTCTTCTACTTAGATACTGGCGGTTACAGATCGACATTGGCAGATAGCGATCTTAACTACTTGCAACATGGTATTATTTGTTTGTTAACTTTTGACAAAGTATCATATTGTTACGGTGGCATGTTGATCTATAATTTAAAAAATAAGAATATTATCAGCTGGTGGCACAGTCAGTAGCAATGTGTTTAGACACACATATCTGCTTCAAACTCCCCACAAATATGCCTTTGAGTTTAAGTTTAAATGCATACATTTTAAACATACATTCCACCTAAAACCTGCTCTCGCGGTGACTCTTTAAAATATATATATATTATAGTAATGCTTTGGATTATATATATATTCATTTTATGCTCTTTCTCGTTTATTTGGCTATGCAAAATATCTCACCTTATTACAATAACATATGTGTGCTACGATATTAACAATCAAGCTTTCACAACGTATAAAAATATAAGTACATTGTAAAACTAAGTTTGCAGTTATGTACAGGCACCATATTTAAGTTCTTAATTATTGGTGTTTGTTGTTATTCCCATTCGTATTCTAGCATATTGACTACTATTTTTTACACAATAACTAATAGAAAAGATAATTTCTTTTAAAACATTATGAATATTGAAGATTTTAAAATTATTATTTAAAATTTAAAAAAAACAAGACACTAATAGAATGATAATAGATTTTAAATATAATTTCAGTTTTGTTCATTTTTCCTTCACACAATAAATTTGTGTGTGTGTGTCACAATAAGTGATATGACAGGTAACATTATAATTAGGAAAAATATCCCGAAAGAAACTGTTACAGGGCGTTTTTCTTTAACTAAATAGGTAGCTGTTGAACTCAGAATAGGTACTTATAAAAAACAATTGAAAGCATTTCTTCTATCAATTGTTTTTTATAAGTAATTTGAGTGTTGGAAGAAGAACTGGCGAAAGACATGCTTCCTCTCCCTGCTGAATAACTAATCAAAGACTTGTGTTTCATTGACATTATTAATGCACTTGAATCATTGTAATGTACTCAGTGTTCCACAGTATTTTATAAACACACAACTAATAAGTACGCACAGAGTAAACCCAGACCTAAACTAACTACGTAACTAATTACAAAAGAACTCCACGACATAAAGGTCATAAACTGCTTTTTTCATGGAAAACTAAAAACTAAATTATGGTTTTTGCGAAGAGGTTTATGGTCTACAAATACCAATTCAAATGTGTCAATACTTTTAGAAGACATTTTAATACTACTAGGAAAATATTTATTATCTTTCTGCAATGTTTTATTCTTTCTACGTATGATTAACACCTTTGGGGAACACCTCGACGAGGAGGCAGTTATATAGGGCTGGAATCGGCAAAACCTACGGTTGTGGAGGTCGTCTTTAAACGGAGTAGTTCTAAACTGTTGATAGGTGGAAACCAGGCCACCTCATAGGTAGTTCTGTGCATGAAGGCAAGCAACAATCTTAGGAAATCGATTCCTGAAATGCACGAACTCTCTACATACAAGTATATACGGTGCGCGAGTCAGACTCGTACTTGTGACGCAGTGTGAAAGTGGGTATTTTCTTGGGTGACAAAATTAGTATTCAAGCAGCAATTTATTTTAAATCATCTAGTTTCGAAATAAATCGAGTTACTTTTAAATTATAGTAACCGTAATTTATATTTTACGGATTTTGTTAAGTGCTCTCGCAACTTTATATGAAAGTCCTTAGTTTATTTTTACTTGAAAACTGAAATTTGGCAGAGAGGTAATTTATAGGTAGTACACATGAGTTTAGAACGGATTTTGCCGGGTTAAGGAGGTCTAAGGATTCTCTCAAGTTTATGTGAAAGTCCTTGGTTTTTTGTACTAGAGCCCTAAAATTCGGTAGAGATGTAATTTATAGGTAGGACACGTGAGCTTAAAACGGATTTTACGACAGTGGTGGATTGAGGAGGTCTAAGGGCTCTCGCAGGTTTATAGTCTTTAGTTTTATGTAGTAGAGACCTGAAAATTGGCAGGGCAGAATTTTATCAATAGGCAGGATACGTGAGCTAAGAGTTGAATTATTCTGGGTTTACTAATAATTTAGTAATTTTTTTCTTTACAGGGACGGTTTTAAGTTTTCAAAAGATATTGTTTACTTTGGTTTCTTTTTAAAATCCAAATCTTGGTTGGCAGCCACCTACTTGATACGTAAGAGTAGTCAGCTAAAAACGGATGCTAAGCTAAGAACAGCTTTGTTGCCTTTAACGTACTGCAGTAACCTTCTTTGTGTGGCCGTCACTACATTTACTTTTTTACTATTTCAGCATCTAATAGTTGAATGTTTCCATATCTAATAGTGCACCAATTTATGAAACGTAGTTGACTTGCAGAGTTTTGTATAACTTACAAAACTCTGCAAGTCAACTGTTGCAGAGTTTTGTAAGTTGTACAAAACTCTGCAAGTTGACTGCTAATTTAAGGATAGCATTATAATCCAAATTTATTTTTTTTTAAAACATGTTCCAAAATGAAGTTTATATTAGTAAGTATTTTAAACGTACGAAGTCGCGGGTAACAGCTTGTGAATTTTATGAAGATACATTGGTCCTTATACAAAAAAACATATCTCACATAGAGTGTGACTTACTCCACATTTATGATACTTAAAAAGGAAAAACTATGTAGTGATAGGTCCGATATTTTTTTTAAACCACTATTTCATCGTAATAAACTCAATTTCCCAAGGGTCCATGGAGTACGAAGTGCTTTTAGAGTATCCGCCTATCACAAAGTGATACCCTTGTTATATCCATACCCAACAAAAGTTATTATTGTTACAACATTACAGTTTTTAGGAAAAACGATTACAAGATAGAAAGGATACAATAATAAGTTGCTTAGTTATGGAAAGTTTATTGTTTATTTATACACACATACACAAACAGACACACGCGCGCAGATCATAGAGAGAAATATATATTAATTTTAAACTAATATAATAAAAATCTTGTGTCACGGTATTTGTGGTCAAACTTCTCCGAAACGGCTCGACGGATTTTAAAGTTTTTTTTTGTATATTTGGTAGGTTAGAGAACAGGTCGTTAAGTATTTTTTACACTTCTGCCCATACCCCCATTTTTTCATCGTTAAAAAAGATTTTGTTTTTATAAAATCTTGTATTTGTTTTTGGAGTACTCGCATTAACTCATAAATGTATGTTTTGTTATGGAAGAGCGGAGTTTCCGGATACAGGCATTACTTAAAAGGAGGCTTCAATCACAAATATTCAGATATAAAAATAAATATTTTAAAATATAGAAATAGTGTCCCACCGATATCGGGTACAGGGACCAAGCTAGCGGTGGTTAGGGTTATACTAAAACCTCACTAAGCGTGCCGTATCGAGGAGGACTGTGAACTGCGGGGCACTACTAGTTCAGAAGTAAAATTAAAATTAAACTTATATGTTAACTTCAAAATTCACAAAAATACTTCTGTGAGTGGTAGTGATATTTATTAAAAACTTTTGGTTGTTCTCGCGAGTGTGTTTGTGGCCTGACAGGTTTCATGACCTTTATCAAGAGGCGTGACTTGATAAGCGACCTCTATCGGGCCTAAAGCTAGTCGGGTATCACCAAAACATACACGTGGGTAGGATCGTGTATCTTAAAAATGTCTAATAAGTACTATACTTATGTCCTTTTCTTGAGTCAGTTAAATGTGAGTATTTGTTTCGCTATAGCCAATGAATTCCATAACTATTCATCCAATGTATTTTATACTTTTACACTTATTTTACCACTTGGGGTAGGTTTTCGGAAAAAATACAAAATTTCTGCTTTAACAAAAAGATATTTCAGAGCTTGCCGTACACACTTCAAGGGAAGGGGTCGCGGGCAACAGCCTATTCACTTAGTTGTACACACAACTTGCATTTATATAACTAAAATGTACCTATTAAATTGAACTGACTAGTTTTTTATTATATGTTTTTGGTATATACCAGAAAGTATAACGTTTTACGGGTACGTAAAGATAACGGATACGCGGTATCTCCCAGAGTTATAAGATCAATTGCTCGTTTAAAGAGTATCTTAAAGGCGATGATCGAGGCGATAATATAATGATTTGTACACGATAGTTACTTTATTTCGGTTTTTTTTATGGTGTCAAGCTGAGTAAATACCACAAACAATTTGTGTAACCATGATACAATAAATAAAATAATTTAAGAAAAAATAAACCGACTTCAAAACTACAAATAGGCACTCAAAAGCGAAAAATAAATTAATATAATTATTATAAGCGCCACCCACTCATCTATTTGAAGTCGGTGCCAGCCAAGTCTAATAGGTAGTAGATAGATAACACCTACAAGTATCTACCTACTTACTACATACATAGTACCTATCTACCACTATCGAGAGTATACCCTTCGAACAATTTTTTTTGTTTTAATTGGTTCACTATTAGCGAAAATTTCGATGTACATAAACAAAAAAAATACATACAGACCAACATAGAACCTCCTCCTTTTTGGAAGTCAGTTAAAAATTAATAAGTCGGCGAAGTAGTCCTTAAATAGTAGATGTATCGTTGTCCATTGTGTTACTTAGGTTTAAGGTTTGGCTGGTAGAAGTAATAAATAAAAAATGAGGCCCTTTATAGGGTAAATGCGAAGAGATATTTATATGATTATATATATATATATAAATATATATTGTTTATAGAAGTCAGAAGGATTTCTTTATGTTCAAGAAATGTGTATAGTATAATTAATTCAAAAAGGATGTAGTAACGAGATTTGCAGAAAATATATAAAAGTTATTTGCGCAACTGGAACCTACCAAACTGGTAGTATTGTGGAAAAGGGCAAATAAGAAGCTAGGCAGTCGGTCTAATGATGACACAAACAGTTCCAAGTACGTCATTTAAATATAATTTTACTGCCAATCTATTAGATGAAGATTAAAGGAAATAACCAATACACTCTGTAATATAATTGCCAATTTGGAAGTTACTGAATCAATGATTGGTTTAGCAATTATAACGGAACTGTCTCGGAAATCGGCAATCCTTTTTACATTGATATTACCTTTATTTGTAATGCAATGAAATGATCCTTACATGAAACTGGGGGACAAGGCATTTCTTCACAAGTAGTGCTTAATCAAAAATATAATTACAAAATAGTTTTTTTAAGAAAATAATGACTAGCGTTGATTTATAAATAAGTATAAGTTGTGACTAACGGTATTGTAAATAACGTTAGATATGATAGAATGTAACAAGTTTTGAATAACCGTCAGTATTTGTACAAAATAACTTGTTTCGCAAGTGTTGTTTTGATTACATTACAGTTTAAAGCCCGAGTCCCTTTTGTGAAGTTAGTTTAAATATTTCTCATGTTACAACCTAAATGCTTTTGATTTGTTTTAATTGTTCTGGCCAAATAGGTCATTAAGCAATTAAAGACTGGAGACGATTTTATTTATTGTTAAGGTTTCAGGGGTCAGCGTCTATTACTATAGTATACAACTGCTTTGTTACCTTGGTATATTATAGTTTGTTGAGTTTTCCCACTATGGGTTAGAAGCCACACTTTGTGGTCATTAAACTTACCAGTGACTTTTAATTAAAATTAACAAAAAAGTTCAGGTCCACATATGTGGATAATAGACATTCAGGCCCTAAAGATTTAACATGCTATTTCAAAAAGGTACTAAAGAAGTTTATTAAAACATTTCAGCCCTGAACACTAGCATTTTATAGAACCACATAAAATACGTAGTAAAACTGACGTATTTTTAATATTCCATTTCAAAGATTGCTCATGCTATACAGCGTATACGTATCACCGTCGCGAATAACTTACAAAAACTTATTTCTTTGGATACATCACAATGCAAAAGATGAAATACGAGATTAAGGATTAACAGCCAATAGTTTGATTTTCTGCTTTTAGGCAAAATGTTCTGTTTACTCATTGTGATATCACTTTTAAGCAAAAAATGAAAAAAATAATTTATTTTTCGGCAGAAATGTCAAATGATTTTCCACTCAGAGTGATGGTCTGAATACACTATTTCAGGATCCGGTACGATGTCACTTACACCCTTTATATTAAGGTCCGTTATATTATAAGATGGAAAGACATTTATCATATCTCATGCATTGATATTGCACTGTGATGAAAATCAAAGAACCAATCTAAGGTCAGTAACTTTTAAAATTAGTTTCTAAATCGACGACGTGTTTAATTATTTTTTTTTAGTTAAACCAGCTCCCTTGTGTTCAAACTACAACGATGTTGGAAAACTAAACTCATTAATAAATATACTTAGCTAATATGGTAATAAATTCTGGCAGGTATTGAAATCCGTTTATTTCGTATAGAAAGAATATAACTAAAACTTATGACAAAACTGCTAAACTCCCCAACCGCTACTTTTTGTAGAGAGAAGTAGTCTTATTGCAAAGAATGAAACCCTATGTGTCACATTACTGACAATATTTGAGTGAGAGATAAATATATAGACAGATAGATAATACTGTATTTGTATATCATTATTACAGTGGAAGTATCACACGTGTACATATGTCAAACAGATAATGTACAAGGGTTAGCCATATTGTTTAATGCAATCTCTTCAAAGCAACCTTAGGGTGTAGCTGGATCAAAATGGTTTGAAGAGCCGGTGGCAGTTGTAGGTATGCATAAATTTTGTAATAAAAGTTGTCTGGCTAATAAATACAAAAGTATACAGATATTCTGTATTTCAAACTACGTTACTTCGTATAAATAGTAGTACTTAACTATATACAGATATAAATATATGGATATACATTACTTTCAGTAGATTATAGTATAGAATGTTAAATAAACTAGCTGGAACATTTTTGAACGGGGTACCTATCACTCACAGGCACTACAAGATTCAAGATGGCATCATAATAAACTTTGTCCCATGCCTTTCATTCTTTTTCACGAAAATTAAGTTTTGAGATGCTATGAGTTTTTTAAGAAGCCGAGCTTCTTAATAGCTCTTAGCAAAACGAAGCATGCACTTTTTTACACTTTGTTTTGATTAAATTAGAATTTAGGAAAAGTAAAACTGTTAAAGAGACTTCATAAATATTTTATACCTAAAATGAAAGTGCTAACGTCATCTTGATCAACAACAGCGCTTATATTGCTGAATACTTTAATTGATATAGACGCAAGATAAGGAACGTTAGCTCACCAATCAATGACTGTGTAACTGTAATAGAGACCGTTTCTAGGCAGCTTAGACCTTATCACTCCCATTTTTTGCGTCACCACATACGGTGTTATAGGTGAGTAATCAGCGAGCAAACTTCCCTTTTTTACAGTTGTATAACCCTCGCCGACGGTCCTATCATTGTTTTCTAAATCAATCACTATAACTAACCTGCAGGAGCATCTACCCAGAATTCGCATTTGAGCTAAATGTAGTTTAGCGATACATTGGACTTGCATGTCGGTTCGCACCCAATCGAGTTTCACGCTCTGACGTGTTTTTCAGAGATTGAACTTCTTTTTCTTGCAATTCTTTGACACTTGGCTCCTTTTTAAAAAGTTTTTTTAATAATTCGATAGTCCTAAGGGCATTATGAAAATAAGGTTAGAAAGAATGTAATAAAATTTTCTGGAACAATCCGAAACCAAAAAAATTCATCAGAAAAGGGTTACCCTAATTACTAGCAACAAATCAAGGCTTACGCACTCTGTAACCATTATTAAATACTCTTTAAATTCAAAAAAGCTTAAGCAGAACAATGCGTCTTTATCATAAACTGACTCTAGTTGAGGAACTGCATATGTGAGTGCGAAGAAAGAAGTTTGAAAAATAAACAATGAAGCTTAACAGGCATAAAATTAAATTTTTACAATTTTTATGTTAGGAACTGGGTGGAACTGGGAACAGGTTTGCCATCTATCAAAATTTCAATATAGCCTTCGATTTTTAAGCGGATTGTATTTGAAATTATTTTAAATTTATACGGTAAAAGAATATGAATCATCATCCTTCACGCCTTTTCCCAACTAAGTTACGGTCGGCTTTCAGTCTAACTACGATACGGCCAAACTTCGATATTTTACGTGAAGCGACTGTCATCAGACCTCAACAACCAAAATACTAGGCGATTTCGAAGTTCTATAGTTAGACCAGCTTGTCGGTCTTTTTAAGGCTCCAACTAAAAAAAAGAAGAATATGAATGTGGTTAGAAAAAGAAAAGACACCAACTGATTGATGATTTGTAGAATCTTTGGATTGATCTCAAATCCTCACTGCTAGCTAGCAGTGAGCAGCCAGCCTTATACATAGTACCTACACTGCACTTGTGCGTGAAAAAAAAGATACGAATGCATCCAAGGACAGCGAGATTGACTCCTCTACTGCTCCAGCCCGACCTACTACGTTCCCTGCTCCATTGCGTGGTGGCCGACCAATTGGTGTCAAGAAAATGAGAGTGAGGGAAGAGGAAAGGCAAGGCACTTGATATTTAATATTGATCTTCAAATTACCACGTAGCGTGATATTCGATCGATGGCGTTACCATGGCGAATGTATTACGTCAGATGAACAATGACGTTATATTTAACTGTTTTCCTTATTTCCATTACCACTTTATAAATACATATATTTTTTTCATATAAACTATGCCTGTTCTCTGCAGACTAAGAGTACATATTTAGTAGTATTCTTATAAACTCCTCTTGTAAAATACGAGAACTCTAGCAATACTGAGTTTATATGTATAGTGGGATTTGAATTGACAACATTTCATTTCATTTATTTATTTCTGAACAGTGTACATTATATTGAAATGTTTGGAAGATACATAATATTTATAAATATTTCAATTATAAGCTTACACTTAAAATATAATGGTTGCAATCTTACACATCTTATATCTAAAAATAATCAATATCAATAAAATAAAATAAAATTAAAAGCAATAAATAATTGAAATCATAAAAATTAGTTAATCACAGTTTGTTAACATGTATAAAATATGTCAATATTATTAAATTAAAAAAGAAATATAATAAACAATTCAAGAAATTTAAGAATAAAAATCAATCAAATCACAATTCGTTTAAATTATATAAGGGTCTACTCAATAGGTATTTCTTAAAATTTGATTTGAAAGCACTAGCGTAAAGAATACTTTTGAGACCTTCAGGCAACTTATTAAATAATTGAACTGCTTGGTAACGCGGGCTGTGCGAAATATTAAGTTTAGCGACTATTTTCAGTTTAAATTTTTTTCTTCGAGTCTCCTCTCTAATTACTCTTTCATCATTTGTATCGAATTGATTTAGATTATTTAGCAAAATTTGTTAATATTACAAAGATGTACAAACTCGGAATGGTTAAAATGTTTAGGATAGTGACATATGGTCGACAACTCTCTATTTGTGGTATACTTTTGCAGAATAAATGCTAGTTGATGGTTGTAACTATAACATTGTCTCCAAAATTGTATGCTATATCTAAACCTCGATTCAACAACTGCATAGTAAATCATTTTCAATTGTTCTAGATATCAATATCATCTCTTAAAGATCTTAGAGCGTAACATGCCGATGATACCGAGGTATCTATTGATTTTAATTCGGGTTTCCAATTTAGCATGTCATCTATGTTTACACCTAGAAATTTAACTTCCTTTACCAGTTTAATTTTATTTCACTTAATTTATTTCGCGCTGTTGTCATAATGTAAACATGATCCATGTTTCAGCTTCTCTTCTCTTCGGTGTTCTCAGCTTGATCTTTAATCTCATTTGTAAGAAAAGGCGATTTTAAATGTTTCAATTTCATTGGCCATACAGGTACATAACCTGTATGACCTTGGAAACAAAAAAAGATACACCGCCTAATTTTCAGTCTGGGTAAGTATAATATAGTAAATAATATTTTACCACTGAACTACGTTAGCTGATGAACCTAGGGAAGTTTACTCATATTTTATTCTAATTACAATTAAAATTAACAGGGTATGGATAATATTGTTTTAAACAGGAATATTACGGTTAACTGAAATGTATTTACTATTTTATACATTTTGTTTGATTATTTTATATCTACTATAACAAAATGATCTAGTATCTAAAATACTTTACCACATACCACATCGCACTGCCTGATTCAACCCCCATAATTGTGACGATATCCATGGCTATGATATAAAAACAACCGGTCCTATATTCCCATAAAATATTTTATTGCCCGACAGGCGCATGTTTCCAAGTACTTTTGAACCATAAAATCTCTGCAGCCGCTTTGGAATGTCTTACACTACACGATGCATATCATTATACTCAAGTCGTTCATATAAGTTCACTGAGTTTATTTATTTTATGTAGCAGTAAATAAATGGAAAATATGAACAGTCGATTGTTGCTACAGACGTCCATTAACTAATTGGACATGGGACCTAACAAAAATTTATTCAATAAGGGAGATCTATGCCCAGCAGTGGGACGTCTTATGACTGAAATGGTGATGATGATTAATTTTCGATTTTTAATGGGAAATTATTTATAATTAACGTATAATATACATATAATAACGTACAATATACATAGAATAACGTATAATATACATAGAATAACGTATAATATACATATAATAACGTATAATATACATATAATAACGTAAAATAATTGTTTAATAGTTAGAGGGCTTGGACTTCCCGGCAATAGCCAGTTCGAGGTACAGGTATGTGACCCTCACCTTTTCGAGCTATTCGCAAATCATCATAATCACACTCCCCAAACCATCCGTATAAGCAATACCTTTTTTATACCATTACCTTCCCTTTCAATATAGGTACTCCTAATTTTCTCATGTTTAACTCCCAAAGTGCCCGGTTAGTGGCAATAGGCTTGCCCCCTATTACGTGAGTGAGACCAAATTATAGTTGAAAAAATGTGGGTGCTAATACACCTTCAGGGCTACAGGCATGAGTGTATGTGTGTTTAATAACGTAATACGATTTCATTTCATTATTGTACTATTCTCGTAGACTTCGTAGCATTCTCGTAGACTTCGTAGTGTTCTACGAAATAATTGTAGCGGTCTACGGAATGCGTTATGAGGCTTTGAGCATTCTAGGTACTTATTACTACTTGAGGTATTGTGCCGTGTACACTTTCAAAAATGTATGTTAGGAAAATTACCCTTGTATATTATAGTGTTGACCAGAAAAGGAAAAAGGGATACAATTTGAATATAGATAAATGCCTACGTCTCATGTGGGCTGCTACGTAAAACTGGACTTTTCTTTCAAAATGAATATAACAGGAAAACAGAAAGCCATATTGTTCAACCAGTGTATTTTACCTGTACTTACCTATGGAGAAGAAACCTGGGTCCTGACAAAGGAGAGTATCAACAAAATACAATTCACCCAGGGTAATCCAGAAAGGAAGGAAGGAGAGACCACGAGACAAAGACCTGGCTTAGAGGGCAAAGTAAGGTCACCGATGCCGTTAAACGAGTAGTAAGTTTGAAATGGCAGTGGGCAAGACACATAGCCCGTAAACATGGCTCGTGGGGCAAAGGGGTATTAGAATCGAGGTTTTGGAGTAAAAAGCGACCTAGGGGAAGATGACAAATGCGATGGAAGGATGACGTCAAGCAAACTGCAGGGACGAATTGGATGGAAATAGTGCAAGACCGGGCAGATGACACGATCTAAAAGAGGTCTATACCAAACTGGTTGAGAACGGCTCAGAAGAAGAAACAAAAGAAGCTGTAATTAACAATACTAGTGTTCGCCCGGTCGTCTAAATTTGACCATAATTTAAAAAAAATTGAAAAGCATAAAAAAATTGCATGTTTCTAACGTTTCTTCTCCACTTTTAAGTATAAATTCGTAGATTATACATCTGAGACCACACGACAGACACCTTATATATAACCATAAAGATCAAAAGGCCAAAGTAAGAAAAAGAAATTCAATTTTTTTATTGGCTCGTTAACAGCTACTAAACAAAAAAAGGATAAAGAAAATAGGTTGACAAACAGAGGAGAAAATGGTTCTTAACTGTTTTATCTTTGACTTTTTACATATATACCTAATAGAAATCGCCTGGTTGTCGAAGTTTGACCATAATTCACTAAGTTTCGTTTTAGTTTTATTTTATTTCATTGACCTATTTGTAACATAAGTAGAACTATTACCTAATTATTTCCATTAAGAGTGAAGTGAGTTGAAGTGTCATCGTAACATGATAGGTAATGGTAGGTACATGTAATACTGAAACTGTGTAGGTTTCTGTAGACGTTTATAAATAATTTTCAAATTTATAACACATATTAAAATTTTAAAGTTATGCTAAATATTTGACTGGCCTGTTGGTCTGGTGGTTAGAGAACCTGACTGCTGAGCCAGAGGTCGTGGGTTCGAATCCCACCCAGGACAAATAATTGTGTGATGAGCATGATCATTTGTTGTGTCTGGGTGTAATTTATCTATAATATGTATGTATTTAGAAATATATAAGTATGTTTATCAGCAGTCTGGTTATCATAGTACAGGCTCTGCCTAGTTTGGGATAAGACGGCCGTGTGTGAGAAGTGTGAGGTTATGATTACTTCATTTATTTAATATACATACAAATTACATTTTTAAATGGCAGTGGCAGTGCAGTTTAAAGAATGCCTCTTTAGAAAATCTTTACAAAACGAAATGTGCAATGCCTTATTTGATTTTAATAAATGCCCAAAGTCATATTTAAAATAAAAGAAATTTTTTTTGATGTGAAACATCTATAGCCGCACGTAAAACTGATTTCTGGCGTGGCGACGCATGCCATGGCGACGCGTCGCCACGCTATATGATGGTATATATATACAGTCTATATGCAGTAGTGTGTACGGTGTGGCGACGCGTCGCCATGCACAATCGACTGTGCGATTCTCTCTTTTGATTCGACTTTTACAAAATAATATCGATGTTTCACATCTGCCAGGCGTCCCGTGACGGCTCACATTTTTTTTTAGTGCATTTATAGTTTAGTGTTACGTATTACGATAAGGCAAAAAATAGAACATACGCTTCTTTCTTGGTAATGTAACTGATATTTGTTATGATCGCAATTTCATACGATGTTTACGAACTTGAATAAGTACAGAAATTTAAGATCAAAGAGTGCTCAGTTTGTCAGATATTTCAAAAACTCAAACCAGTTTTAAGCTTTGGTGGAACCAGCTAATGCTAACGTGTTTCTACAAAGATTAATAATTGGGATAAGAATTTATTAAATTCTTTGCACATCAAAAATAAAAAGCATTTGCATTATCAGTACTTAAAATGTTCAGATGTTGTGTGTTGAATATGAATTTGTCTATAACTAACAATATGCTTTAACAAATATCGTACTTTAGCGTAATTACTAAAAACATATGTTTAAAAAAATATACAACCAACTGTAATGCGCTTAAATCACGCTAATTATCTTTTATAAAGCATATTATCTTTTAAAATTCATTTAAAAAAATACCTTCTCGAACAACAAAAAACACAGTAACAAATTTACTTAGATAACCTTATTGTTATGGCCATAAGATATGTAATTCTAGTATTGTGTATGCTGCGGGCTACTATTATTGTGTCGGTGTGGACGTGTGGGTATTTTTCTTCCTTTGTTATTCTCTGTTAGGGACCTGAAACGGAAGGTAGTGATTATTGGATATAATGATAGTATATACACATTTAAATATGTATATGGTAGTGCCCGGTTTACTTAAAATTATTATGTATGAATTATGACTGTTCGCAAATGTAAATTAGTTTTAATTTTCGCTCACCATGCATGAATTGATCCAAAAGTAGGATAGGTTAATACTTTTCTATTTATATTTCGGCGTCAAGTCGACAACTAAGGTGGGAACTGAAAATCAGTACTGAGGTGGCATTTGTCCATCGCAGTGTATACTGAGGGTCCACCTGTTTTCTAGGGCACGGCGTACAACCCTCAGTAACATAAAAAGTTCTTTTTTTTGTAACATTCAAAGAAACGTGGTCGGATACTTGGCATTAACGCGTCTTGTGACGTGTCAGTGTCATGTAACAAATGACACGTCAAGAAAATGTTACCTGTTATTAAAATTTTAATTGTTTTTTTGTATTATTTTGTATGTTATTATTTTTATTTGTTGTATTCTGTGTTTTACAAAATAAATCATTTTTATTTTTTTCTTCTAATAGGCTGTCTTCTTAATTCCTTATTTTTCCTCCCTTAGAGGTAATCAACCTCTTTCTTTTTATTCTTTTATTCGTCAAATTTAAATGGTAACAAACTTGAGTAACTATAACCAAACCAATTCATTTTCATTTCATTCAATTGAAGTCGGTTAAAAATGCCAGCCATGAACGAGAGAACCTCGTTTAAATTGTATTTATGTTTTTCTATCCTAGACTTTCGCTTGGCCACGTTTTGTAATAAAGCGGATAATGTTTTGCAAGTTGCTCACAATATTCGTACAACATAGCTTTGAAACGCTCTCTTAAAGTACTTCTTAATACAAATTTAAAATACCCCTAAACATTATTTAACAAAGTTTATCTTACATTCATTCTTATTTACTTCATTTTCTTTCATTCCTTCTAACATGAAACTGAAACATTTTTAATATTGAAAGAATAAACTAGCTTTTACTAAAATATTAAAACAAATAAACGCAGCATATTATTTAAATATTTTAATTGTAGGTCCTGATTTGATGTGAGATTTTCTAAGCGTACCTTCTTGTGTCTTACCTTTTTGTCTACCGTTAGTCTTATTGTTCTACTCTGTGATAGAAAAACGAGTACGGAATACGAGATACACGATCATATGTTAAAGTTTATTGCATATCTTTCAATGGACAATATCCGTCATATACGGGTCTACGGGCGATACGGGGTGTGCGAGTTATTTGACAAAACAATACATGATTTCGATGTTTTAAAAAAACTTTTGATGCTTTTTAATGACACCTTATTTTGTGTAGGGATATATGGATAACAATATATTAAAGGTCCAATGGCAGGCCACTTATACATTTATAATAATAATTGCTTGCATACGGGAAGTCTAATCTTGTAAACAAGTATTATTTGCTCATCCTAACATAATATTATAAAAGCGAGTGTTTATTGGTTGGTTGATTTGTCCTTCATTCACGCAACAAAGGAGCAACGGATCGCGGTAAAATTGATCGAGCAGAAATTGGGTACAAATATGTTTAGTCTTCAAATATACACTGGGTAAATGTAAAAAATATGTATTTATCCGGGAAAACTAACCAGAAGATATTTAATATAAAAAAGAAGAATCGATTTTAAGGAGATTTGCTATGGTTGATCTTGGAATTATAAAAAAAAAATGAGATGAAAGAAGTTTTTATTAAATATGCTATGTATGTCTTAGATCTTGGACAAACACACGGAATATTTTTTTTTATAGAATATGCACCCTCCCCATGGACTAACTTTTTAACTTTATTCCGTAATGCTCTTCTCCCTTTGCGTAATCTCTCTTTTCACATCACAGCATGTAAGAAGATTATGCAATTTGGTCTTATGGGATTCAGTAATATCCCCATTCCGTAATAATTAATTGCTATTTGCAACAAATCACAAAATTTTATGAATGTGTGTTCGGAAAAATTATGTTAAAGTTGGGTAGATCTGAAACCTATATTTGTCGGGATGTATCCCTTACTATAGTATTTCCACAACTTTTTGAACAATTCTTGAATTTTCTTAGATTTGTCACGCGTGTTGTATACTATAATGTCCCAGTGACACCTAATTTTAATATCATAGTGATAATCATAGTGTAACTGGCCACGTTTTGTGAATTTACATGGGCTAAAATTATTAACGAACTTTGAATTACATAACAACAATGTCACGACAACAGCACGCAGTCCAGTGTCCAATTATTAATATCTTACCAAGTGTTTTCAGAATTAAAACTATTGTGATTCTCCGTATGATTAGTTTTGGGAATATCATTAACAAAGTATAGTTGGTAAAGATTAGAACAAGTCAGGAGGAGGGCTTGGACCTTTAATATGGCACGATAATGTGTTAGTACTCCCGTCCCGCAGTGGACGCAACAGGCGCTGTAGAGCTTCTAATAGGCTACGGTCTTCATGAGCGCTAGCCAGAAAGTACCAGGCAGGGTAATTCGTCGCCTAAACAGAAGTAAATAGGCCCTTATCGACAAGTAGTAAAATCGGTCGGAGATCCAGGGAGTTTCTTCGACCATGTGGTTTTAGTCGGTACGTTTCCGACATACTCACTTCACCAAGTGCTTGGTGAGGGTCCGAGAGGGTTAAAAAAGCGCTCGGCTCGAAGGACCATGCTTTTTTAGTTCGTAGTTTCTAAGTACAATGTTGCATGTATACCCGATAAATCTAAACACACAATATTATACATATATAGCAATGCTCTACAATACCCTAAAGTACCTACTCAAAATATAAAGTATCCGAATATGTTATAAGGCTCTGTAGTATGTAGACAACTGGTGATACATTGACAAAAACTTCGTTAGGTTTATTTGCAAACACGAGAGTGCGGGTGCGGACAGTTAGTTAATATATTTTGATCGGGAAATTAAAGCGAGCCCTAAACCTAGATAGACCCTTTGTTTAATTGATTCTGAACGCTATTTATGACTTTACCATTATTCAAGTTTTGAAGTTCTCAACTCAACCTATATTTTATTACTGTTGTAATTTTTTTTTTATTTATTTATTAAAGATAAAGGTAAAATAATGAAACTACAACATCATGCACGTTATCGAAAAACATTCGCTCGTGGATCATTATTGCAGTTACAAAAATAAATATAACTTTGTAGTGTTCTAACATTGAGGTTGGATAAGAATATGGTGAACAGTAAAGTGGCACTCTGCATGTAACTACGAATGTCCGTAGACAATCAGCTTATGAATGTAGGTAAGCTGATTATCTTAAGCTTGTATTTCTAAACCTTTACACTTTAAGTCCATTTATACAGGCATACTTTTGTATTTTTATACTCAAAGCTAATTCGTTTGTGTAAATATTAACATATTTCATTTTAAAACATCATTAGATAAGGCATCTATTCTCATTTCTCTTTTAGAGATAATTATTAGAAATTAAGCTCAAGTAAGTCTGAGCATGTAGTATATATGAATGGGGAAGTCGGGTTAAGTAGCAAATTTATTTTAACAAATAGCGTTCGTTAGTAAGGTTTCATCCCTTTAATAAACAACCTCTAGCACCTAATACTTGATGCGTAAAAGAAAAACAATTTAAATTTTCTATAAATTGCACGGTAGAAATAAAAACCGTCAAGCAACCCATAACATTAAATATGATGAAGGTAAAAGCAGCACTAATGTTAAGAAACTTTACGGAGCCAATTTTTTTTCTTTTATTTTATGGTGTACAATATATATATAACTCGAGAGTTACAAGTGCGTTGCCGCCCTTTAAGGTGGGAATAGGAGAAGAGGAGAAAAACGGGAAGAGTTGGAAGAGGGGAGAGGGGAAGGACGGGAATATCGGAGAGGAAAGAGTTAGGGCGTCCGGTAACCTCACTAACGCGGCGAAATGCAATGCAAGTATTGCTTCACTGCCGGTTTTCTGTGAGACCGTGGTATCGAGCGGAGTCCAGCCGGCCCATACGTGCCGAAGCATGGCTCTCCCACGTAAGATAGCTAATATTTTCTTTAGAATTGAGTAACAATAATAATGACTTTGCTAATCTTTGCAGGTTGGAAATTCATATCGGTGGCGCTTCTGCAAAATTGGCAAAGGATGGGAGGGAACAGTTTTGGAGACGATAACGTTGAATCCTTATCGAATTTGTGCGCGTTCCAAGCGGCTATCTGGTTAATAACACTGCCTTAACTCGCACATTTGAGCTAATTGTAACCCAATTACACCTATTAGCAACACTTAATACATGAATATGCTATTATTTTATTCATAATATGCAGCAGTTGAATTTTAAAATATTTCATCTGCAACAATTTTGTAAATCATTCGAGATTTTTAGTCTGTAATATCAATTACGATGGCGATACGGTAGGCATGTAAGCTATAATATGCTGTTTTGTAAACGTTACTTTTGTGTACATTTTTATCTTTTAATCGAATGTTCTGACAACACTGAATAAAAATTCAATCTTCCCAGGATCAATTTTGGCACTTTTGATCGTCAAACTTGATTGGCTATAGATCTAACGCCCGGTTCTTATAATCAAGAAACGATTTGTTTTCCTTACGGACAGTAAAATTTCCGTTAAAAATTCAACGAATTTTTTACCGTCCGTAAGCAAAACGAATCGTTTCATGATTATAGGAACCGGGCATAAGTCATCATCAGGCTGAATTGTGTTTCAAATCGAATTTAAACCAATAAACGGCTGTAGCGCAATGGCACAGGAACCATTTAGTTTAGTTCGAGTGGCTAAGAAAAATATTAGGAATTGTGTGGCCCACGTTACTATTGTCTATCTGTCTATCACTGAAAAACAATCGCTGTCTTTTTTCAGCACACAACACTTTTAGGGCACAAAGCACAGCATTCCTTGCACCTGTATCAAGATTCATTTACAATCAACATTTAGATACTCTCGCTCTAATAATCTAATACAAAAAACATTTTTTTTTATTATTCTAATAATTCTAGACCTAATTCCGCGGTAGTTTCACCATATCTTAAAAAGACATTTTCAGACTTGTTTTTTATTTTACTCTTGAAATATAGTAAATGTTTGACGATAAAAAACTGATTTAATATATTAAATAATGTAAAATATTAAAATTTCCGAGGCACCTAATTCCGATGTGAAAATCCTAATTCCGATGTGAAAACCCTAATTCCGATGAATTTGTTTCCTAATTCCGAATGTACAAAATATAAAGAAAGACAGGTGAGGCGAAAGAAAAAACAGAGTTTCGTGTATGTTGCTCAAACTCTGTTTTTAAATTAATCGTGGTCTTTAACTTACATTATTTATAAAAAGGCACTACAATATTCAAAATTTATTTAATAACAATGGAAAACAATATAGATATATATTTAATAAAAGCATTGGAGGTCACCTTCCGTGTTGATTCTTTTTTTTGGCTTGACTATCTTATTACAATAGGACTATAATGAATATGAAAGATGATGAATATTCCTGGGGGCCAGATCTTATGAATTTTTTTTTTTGTGCGTATAAGAATGCAATTAAATAATCAAAATTGTTGATATTATCTAAAGTGGTTGTCTTCAATGATATGTTTTTATTCAAAATGTTTAAAACAAAATACCTAAGGAAATTGGATTATTAAAGTTATTTAAAAATGCAAATAGGATACTTTGTGTTACTAAAACCATACGAAGATAGTGCATAAGAAGCTTCGTAAAATAATGAAAACTGTATTTTACTTGTGTCAATATCACGGCATTAGGTACCATAAAACATAGAAACTTATCCAGACTTATATCCAAGCGACCAAATCATGTTTCCTGATTCTGAGTTTTAAAAAGTAAACGATTTTAGTATTAAACATGTAAACAAATGAATGCCTTTTTACAATATCCTCGAAAAAATATATCATACTTACTCAAAATTAAATCGAAATACGTTACGAACTTTATTTTCTGTCAAAGAATTAATAAAGTAGCTAAATAGACAATATTTGATTTGCTAGGTAGTAGGATAATAGGTTAATTGCCAGTCAAATCCAAAACAAGAAGTGCGTAACCATAAAACCGCTTTAAAAATAAAAAGAGATTGCTATTCCGTGGTATACATCGGCACCAACTAAAATATTTGACACCTAATGCCGTGGTTAATTTGTGAAGAAAAATATACAAAAGCTAAGAGTTTTTGATTTAAAATATAATCCTTACAATAATAAATTAAACCTAAACAAAAACATACACAGTACAAAAGTAACAACTAAAACACTATTTAGCAAATGTATGAATTTTGCGTTCGAGGCAGCTATCGTTCGATTGAAAAATACAAAAGTTAAAGTACTCTTTTGCTCATATAAATATGTATAGATGAATTATTAATAGAACAAGGTATCTTGTAATTTGAGCTCTTTGATTGATTTGAGGGGCTCGTGGCTAAGTGGTAACCGAATAGGTTAGCACATTACAAGCTTAAGTAATACTAGCCAGGCCAGTCTTCATGTTAAACCGTCGGTCCTGGTTGCCATACGAACATCTGTGGCATTCGTTACGGGTAGTTGGAGCCGTTGTTGTTGTTGTTGCCGACTTGAAAAAAGGCCGACAGCCTGGTCTAACTACAGAACTTCGATATTGTATAGTATCGATCGTACTTCGATATCGTAGTTAGATTGAACGCCGACCCTAACTTATTTGGGTAAAGGCACGGAGAAATGTGATGATTGATTTGAGTTCTTGAAAACGCTGTTTTTCTAAATACCTCGGAATAAGGTGCCAATTTTGGAACAGCTTCGGAATTGGGTGGCTTTACCTTATTTTAGCTAGAAATAATATGAAAAAAACTTTTTTTTAATTTGTAATATAAAAAATATTTATTTTTGTATTCTTGTCAAGATATTCTTGTTCCTGCTGTTCAAACATGTTTTTCCATCAGTTCTATGCGTTCAAATTATTTGAGAAAAACACAGAAAACTAGAAAATCTAATAATTACAGCATAGTTCAAAAGACCAGAACTCCTACTTTAATGAAGTACATACCAAGTAACAAATAACTCTAAAGTGCTACATACCTACATTACCCTCGCTTTTTACGCTTCTTTTTTGGTTCATACCTAATACGCGTTTTTATACTTACTTTTTCATACTCATTAATAAAGCTCATAAACCTGGTAAAAAACACAAATACTTGACTGGGATTAATGCAAAAATGTTATAAAAAATATTCAACTTGACAAAGGCTAATAAATGCCAAAATTGTTAAATATGACGATGGTATGACTACAGCTTAACCTTCTTATACAATTCGCATAGCAGAAAATGTGAATAAAACATTTAAAAGGTTATAAAAGGCTGAAAGTATAAATTTGAACCATACAGCAAGATCATTAACAAACTTGTTTAGTAGAGTTATATTTTTTGTGCTATAACTACACAACAAGTAGTTAATTAACCATGGTACAATTTAAAACGATCGCAAACGTCGCGTATATAGTATAACAAAACTCTCATACACTTTCCGACCGAAGGTTTATACGCAAAACATTAATCGCATATTGTTTGGACAGCTCATTTATAAACAGGGGCTCAAGATTAACATGGACAAATAAAAACACGCTAAAATATGATTTACATCCAAAGTTATAAAAATAGGTTGTCAAACATCATAGAAACGGACTCTAAGTTTTAATTAACTTCAAATCTTACCTTATTAACTCAGTCAGTGAAGGACACGTGCACGGGAACAGTTTTATAGACCATGCCAATTACCAAATTCTTCGGTGAAGATCTTCAACTTTATTAGTAATTTTACTTTCATAATAGACTCGACAAACTTATTACAGATGCGTAATAATTTATTTTGTGAAATGTAGCACGGGTAGCACGTGTATATTTAAATATAGACGGGAGTTGATATTGTTTAAATGTGGTACGGCATTGCGTCGCGTTCGCGAGCGTGAGTTGAAGCGGGAGCCGATTGTGGAACGCGGTCGCTCCACCCTCGCCTCGTCGTGGACTGTTCGTTTCGCGGGCTCACAACAGTCGAGTGCGGACTAGCTAGTAGCTAGTGTCGTGCGCACTTCCTCCGTTTAGCATTAATACTCGCCATTTCACCACACTTATCCCTAGATATGGAAGCTTAACCGTTTCAGTTTTAATATGTTACCCTGTTAAACTTTTCAACAAGTCGTTTCAGATTTCGCATAGGTAGCTGTCTTAAAATACCTAATGTTGTCAATTCAACATGTTTGTACTTTTCACATTAAAAATGGTCTTATATGATAGAAATTAGATAATTTTGTGTTAGTGTTATTCAAGCTTTAAAACAAATTAAATGAGCAAAATTTTAGAAATTTATTGACGAAACCGGCCAATGCCGGCTATTCTTTTTTGTTGAATCAGCTTGAGAAAAACAAAACAAATATTAATGTACCTATTGCACTGCGTACATTTATTATTGGTATATTGCGAATAAACAGCTATGTCAGAGGAATATAAATAATAACTCCACGTAAAAATATACCTTCGATTATCTCGTGTCCCATCTCTAAATGTAGGCAGCCCGCCCTTCGCCCAACCTTAGCGCCACGATGTATATAATACACCCACAATTTCGCAAGCTAACTACGACAAGACTTGATCATTCTGCGAAGGAATAAATGATTACTTCCAAAAATGTAATAACTTTGCCAAAATATATTTAATGAGTGTTATATTTGTGTTATGTCTAATTTTGAACACATTACATCCATATACAGAATGTCTGATCGACTAAAATATGATTTATTTTGTTTTCGTCTTGTTAACTGGTTAATCTTAAAAAGTATAGAAAATAATACGCAACATTTGATGTTCTTTATATTTTTAATTTGTAATTATAACTTAACAATTTTATTAACTTGTTGTTGAGCTGTTTTAGGTTTTAAAAGCACTGTTACCGTTTGTTCTACTTGTACTGTTGGAAGGAAAATAATCTTTGAAATTAAAGATAAGTAAATAATTTTAGAAACACATTTTAAAACTACACAGACTACTAGGTAAAATTAAAGGGGTGGTATTTTATATACATTCTGAGGTATTGTGTTAAAGGTGTGGTATTTTAAATACATTCTGAGGTACTGTGTTAAACGTGTGGTATTTTATATACATTCTGAGGTATTGTGTTAAAGGTGTGGTATTTTATCGAAGAGCACATCCAAAAGATTAAGTGATAAGATTTTATCAAAACGATCCGCGTCTCTTCAGTGATCCATAAGTTCTAATTGCAGGAAGATAACTTTTTTTGTAGAGAATAAATATGTCTATATATGTTGAATTAGGTAAGCCGAATACAACCAATCGATTTTAGTTTTAACCTTCACTAGCTCTAAACTGTCATGAAGAAAAGCAGCTTAATCTCTAATCATTTTCTTGTGTTTTACTTTAATACGTTGGTCGGTACAAAACAAATTCTCAGTTAATACAAGAATAGTACAGGATCATCAAACAAATATTAATGGAAAAAACGGATACCTAAACAATAAAATTGGGTTCTGTTTTCTATGATCGGATAAACAAATAATCACGGGAACTTACGAGTTTGAAATTTAGTTTTAATCGATCAAACTACGAGTTACGCTACGAAGTAACTAGTTAATCTGCGGTATGATCAACTTTTACTACTTACCACTAGCATGGTAGTGAGTTACAACAGCATCACTTTAGACACTTTGGAACCATCTGGACACTGCAGTTATGGTTGGTCCCATGACACCAAAAATATAGAAAATTAGTGAATTTTCTACAAGAAATCTGACTCGTATCGAGTTTGTTTTATTAGACACGAATAAGCATCATTCAAAAATTAATTAAAAGAAAGAAAAGATAAAATAAAATAAAATTTCTTCTACTCTTCAGTAATCTGGGGCATTTTATATACATTCTAAGGTATTGTATTAAAAGGTGTGGTATTTTATATACATTCTGAGGTATTGTGTTAAAGGTGTGGTATTTTATATCCATTCCGGGGTATTGTGTTAAAGGTGTGGTATTTTTTTATATACATTCCGAGGTATTGTGTTAAAGGTGTGATATTATATATACATTCTGAGGTACTGTGTTAAACGTGTGATATTTTATATACATTCTGAGGTATTGTGTTAAAGGGGTGGTATTTTATATACATTCTGAGGTATTGTGTTAAAGGTGTGATATTTTATATACATTCCGAGGTATTGTGTTAAAGGTGTGGTATTTTATATACATTCTGAGGTACTGTGTTAAAGGTGTGATATTTTATATACATTCTGAAGTATTGTGTTAAAGGTGTGGTATTTTATATACATTCTGAGGTATTGTGTTAAAGGTGTGATATTTTATATACATTCTGAAGTATTGTGTTAAAGGTGTGGTATTTTATATACATTCTGAGGTATTGTGTTAAAGGTGTGGTATTTTATCGAAGAGCACATCCAATCACACTTGGTTGTAGGTAATGTTAATTACCTATTCAACGTCTTATACGTAACATGCGTAAATTTACTTTTCTCCACAGCAAGAAAAGTGTTTGCATATAAAGTTTATTATCATAATTTTTTACCTGTGGCGCGGCGATAGTACATTCTACTGCCACGCCGGGGGTCGCGGTTTCGAGTCCCGCTCAGTGCAAATATTTGTACGGACGAGTATGTATATTTGAATCGGTCTGGATGTTTCTATGTATAACATGTATCCTACTAATATTATAAACGGGAAAATTTGTGAGGATGTGTGGATGTATGGATGTTTGTTGCTCTTTGAAACTTGTTATGTAGATGGCTGGAGACGTGGATTAACACATAGGCTACTTTTTATCCCGAGATTCGGACGGCATCAAGAATTACGCTGGTGAAACCGCGGGGCGCAGCGAACTCTCGTTTGCGTCTAGATAGCGATGTGAAATACTCGTAAGTAATATTGTATACCTAATACATGGAGGCACGCGTAAGGCGTAATCACCTCGTTAATTACTAAGTTCACAGCTATATGTACTGCGGTTTAACTTAATTATGTAATAATGTTGAATTTACTGGTACGCGCTAGACAGAGAGTATATTTTAGAGTAGCTGCGCCCCACGGTTTTGCCCGCTTAAGTCCCAATGCCGTGTCAATATAGCGATCAAAAGTAATTATGTGTTAATCTAGGTCTCCAGCTATCTAGTTCAGTAGTTTTTGCGTGAAAAAGTGGCAAACATCCATACATCCTCATAAACTTTCACGTTTATAATATTAGTAGGATAGAAATTTAGAAACAAGAATCGCAGCTACTAGCTTCCCGGCCACGCGTTGCTGTGACTAAGTAATTTACAATAAAAAAAATATTGTGACTATAAATTTAGATAAAAACTATCATATCTCTCATGTTGGACCAAACTGCAATATGCTATATTAACGCAAGTGGCGCGTTTTGCAACGGTGATTAACCTCTACACCACTACAGTAGAGGTTCACTATCACTTACTCGTAAAATGTTTACATGACCCCAAATCCCTTTCAATTATTTACATATGGAATCCTGTAAAGTGATCTATATAATTCGTTATTTTAATCTAAACGAACTCTCGAGGATGCCAATGCGGCTGTAAGACGTATAAAATTTGAAGATGCACTTAACAACGATTTAAAATAAACCGTGTTTGGTATTTGATTACAAGAAAATCATAATCTTTCATTTTAGGAAAGCTGTGAATCGAATTTTTATTTTAACAACAGTCGACTGTTTCATACCGCTGTTTCATGACGTTGTCACATTGATTTATAACAACCTTATTTTAGGTTTTAAAAATCGATGCGTTATTATTATTATCTTTTCACCAAGCTCTGTCAAACTAGCAATATAAAGTACTTACACGTCGTACCTGGTCTTCACTTGTATAGCGGGCGCATGCATGCCACGTAATTACGACAAAGTATGCAAAAACAGATTTTGCAATCGTAGCAAAGAAGTTCTCAACAATTTAATTTAGTCAGAAATGAAACTTTTTAATATTCATTGCATGTGTACTATCTGTACAATCTCCCCATTACCTCATAAATCGCGCTACGGTTGTAAAAAGTGTTTAACGCTTTATTCCGACATTCAAAATGAAAGCGACTATAAATTATATTCCTTTTTCCTACACAATCTTGATTAATAAAACGGAAAATCGAGACGACCCTTTAATCTATGAGAAAATAACACAGATGCAATGTTTGAGGAACGGAGGAAATCGATCACAACGGTTCACATAAGATTTTGTTAATATTTAACTTAAAAATTGACCATAAAGCATTTCGCGAAGGGGGTGAAACTATAGGTATTAATTTAATACTGAAAAGGTCTCCTTAAAAAGTAAACACTTTTTAACAAAAAATTAAACCGACGAAGACAGAAAGAAACTGAAAAGTGAAAAATAAACTCGTTAGCCTAGATAAACATCTACAGTAATGTAAGAACCTAAATAACTTTGAGTCGGTGCATAAATAACAGACCCTACCCACCTTCACAAATCTTTGAAGATGAGGCATCTAGAATTTTTCTGGATGCCTCATCTTCAAAGATTTCGCTTCTCAGACTACTTTAGCCATTGTCTAACCCCAGCCATTTCATTTTTACTCTTCGCTGGATGGCCTCAAGTTTTAACAAACAGCCAAAACAAATGTGAGCTATTGTTTTAGATAAAACTTTAACGGTTAATCAATTTATTACGTCATCAGTAAAAGTTCATTTGTAAGCAGATGTACCTTACCCTTTGTATTCAATTTTTTTTCTATCGCTGTGTAGCATTTATTTAAAAACCTTCATAATCTCCTTTGCACAGAGTCCTATCAACAATGGACAATATCGTATTGCTAGGATATTTGCATAAAAGGTCGATTAAATTTGGTGACCTAGGTATACATGTAACACATACACACGGCCGCCACATTTATTTTACGGCGATCACGGTAAGTAATTACCTGACCTTTGGTAAATAACAGATTCGTACTATTTAATAAAAATGTAATCAACGTTCTGCATTTTAACCTTTAACAGTCTAAAATAAACGTTCATTAAAAAACAAAGTGAGCTGACATTTCAATAATATAGTTTAAAATGTCTCTGCGGTACCTAAAAACATTTTAACCTAAAAAGTATATCTATCTATGTTTAGGTTTACGATCAGACAATAAGGAGCTAATAAAAATGATTAAATAAAAACGATAATGAGTCAGGTCAATGAATCTAGTCAATTTTACCGATAAACACCATAACTGTTGTTTCCCTCGGTAGCAATCGCACCTATATTTTAATAAAGGTGCTATTTCATAAAATCGTATGTTGAAACGTGTCTATACCTACTTTTGATGAAAAACTAATATTATAGTGTAAAGATACCTCGAGATTTTCAACCCTACGTATATGCGACTGACTAAGGAGTCTCTAGCAAATACATACATGAAGTTGAAAATTTCGTAGGAACTCTGAGAATTGGCTGGAATGTAGGTTACCCAAAATTCCTCTCTGCAAACTATCAGAGATCTTGCACTTCCCGGCTTAGGGAGCCTAAGGTAAGCAACCCTGACCTGCTCGAGCTGCGACACTCCTCAATCATCCCTATAAGCAATATCCCGCTCCTTTCATTGACTTCCCTTCTTACCTAACTTTCATTTTCAAAATACTCCCAATTTTCCCAACTTTAATTCCTAAAGTACCGGGTGACGGCAATAGGCTTTCCCTTACGTGGGGTACACTGAAAGTTTTCAGTAGCTCATTAATAAAACAATTAACATGTAAAGTAATATATTTACTGCTTTTTTGAAGTATTCACCATTAGATTTTAAACACTTTTTCTTTCGATCAAACCATTTTTGAAAACATGAAGACCATTGGTCTAAAGGCATGTTTTTCACGTGCTGGTTGAAAGCTATCACGGCATCAAATCTTTATTTTTTGAGAAAATAAAGAAACCGCATAGTGCCTGGTCTGGACTATGTGTGGTATGGGTCACTGGCTCTACTTTTTCAGAAGCCAAAAATTACTTTGTCTTGTTCGCGGTGTGCGGATGCGACTTCTTGGTCGTTTTCCCTAACTTTGCAAAGACACGGGGCAAACAAATCGTGGTGTACCACTCAGCATTAACCGTCTTTTGTTCTTCAAGTGGGATCGTGCAAACAAGACCCGTCCGGGAGAAAAAAAACGCAATCCGCACGCACGCACCTTCGAAGACCCATACAGAAGACTGCTGCTTTCTTTCCGACGTGTAACAATAATTATCTATGTTTCATCTTCTGTCACAATGTTATATTATAGCATTTGAACGTCCGTGATCGTACTTTAACAAATTTTTTTTAAACCAATCAACACGAGTCTATTTTTGTTCTGGGGTGAGCTCATGAGGATCATTGAATTTGGCTCATACCAATCCCCAAATGTCCTCGAATCTCCTCTTATGAAAATATTGAGATACGCCGGTTTTCTTCAATAAGTTGCCTGACAGTAGCCACATTTTACTCAGTAATCGCAATTGAGGGCTGACCTTCAGGAATTTCATCATGGAGAGAAACACGGCCACGATCAAATTCTGCGTACCAATACCTTACGGTGCTCAAATGAGGTGCTTCCCTCCCAAAAGTATTTTGAAGACGAGCAGTTCAGTCTAGCGGAGTCAGTGAACTTTTAAAATCATAAAAAAGTCATCGCTCTAAAATCTTTTCGCATTAATTCAATTTTTGTTACGGACGATGAATTTGTGATAAAAAACAATTGACACGCGATTTCCCGCCAATTTTTTCCTTCTGGTCACTTAGGACGGATTCCATGTTGGACGGATTCCATTTCGGAGAGTGGGAAGAGTGGGGTGAGTGAGGAGAGTGGGGAGAGTAAGTGAGTGAGTGAGTGAGTGAGGAAGCGAGTGAGTGAGTGAGTAGGAGAGTAATGTGACTTTTTAAGTTCGTCGTATCGTTTAAGTTTGAACTTCTGTCGGCAGTCCCATGACTGCCTCTTCTTTTTGTAAATAAATGATTGAGTTTCTTATGTTTAAACAAATATAACAGTCGAAATTCAAACATCTAGCGGCCAGGAGCGCAGAATTTTCAGCGTGCCCTATATATTACGTGAGTGGTACAAAATTGATAGATAGATAGATACACACAAAATTGATAGTTAGTAAAATGTGGATGTTTAGTGCGATTCTGCCTACTCCTTGGGGATAGGGGGTGTGTGTTTGTAATAATAATGTTCTGATTAACTCATCAAATTATAGATACACATTATTTTTTACCAGTTGGCAAGTCAATTTCACCAGGATTTGAAAGCTATGGAAGATTTGGCTAATGGGAAATCTGTATCTAAAAGTGCTAGTTGCTCTTAGGAATTGTATATGAACACAGAATAACTAACAGTGTTACAAAATCTGTGTCAACATGAGAAAATTAAGTTAATAACTAAAAATACTTTGAATGTCCTCGATTGTCTCCATAATGTAAATCTAAACGATAAAAATAAATAAATAACATTCTTTTGATATTCTGTTTTCAACGAGTAACGAAAAAAAGGTACTTTATATTTAAAGCAAATCACTTTCAATTTGTCTTGCGTCCGAAATCTTGTCTCTAAGCGCTTGATCGCAACGCGACGGACGGCATAACAGTTATAGCTTGAATAGATGATATTTTTTCTCTATTTCACGATTGTGAACATTTTTCACGTTATCTATATTGTTTATAAAATATTGAGAAACAAATAATATACAAACGAAAGTGAATCAAACACTTACGTATTATTATTTTATTATACTCTACTTTTTTACACGTGTGAGTTAACTTAATATCCACGTAACTAATAGTAATTTGAACATTACTATCGAGATTGTCATAATCAAACACTTGCCTTAAAATCCTAAATTCTTAAATCATCAACAATTCAAGTAACTGTATGTATACGATTCTTATTTCTGAGAAATAACTAATGTAGTTTAAAAAAAAACGAGAAAAATGTGAGTAGAAGCGTAAGCAGACAGTCAATCATATAAATGTATCATTTAACCAACAAAACGATCACTTTGAAGTAAGACAAAGGAGACAGAAACTACTAAAATTGGGAAAGAAAAGAAAATCTGTGACTATTATTTTTTTGGGCTTTTGAACTATTGTCTATTGAACCAAACTTGAACAAATACCTGTGGTTGATTGCCTTTTGGTGGCACTATTTGTAACTAGTAATAACTAATATATAGTAACTACATTATCAGTTGAAGAATCGGAAGTTCCTGTGGTCATCCGTGGTGTTCAGCATCACTTATACTTCACCAAATAGTGTTTTCTGAGAGTAAATGTCGAGCTACATTAAAAAATACGTAAATCGCTATACATGTCCCTGTAATATTTGAAGAGTTCTCTTGATTTCTCCAGGATTCCATTTTTTTTCTTTATAACAGCATTAATTTTGTTTTGACTTCTTGATGCCCGTGTACAATTTTTTTTTTTATGGAAGCTAGGGATACGAATACCCCAAGTCTCGGATTGGGAGCGGGACGAAGACTGCAGTAGCTCAAAGAGGCTGGGGTCGCGTCCCGAGTGTATAACTGGAAAGGTCACTAGTAGAGAGACATCAACTGGCCAAAACGAACTCTAAGAGTGGAAAATTAAGGGATGATGAATAAAAGCTGTATTAGCATTGATGTAGGTAAAAACTTTATCAACACTTTGACAAGTTCAGCATTCATTATATGCATTGGCCCATTTTGTGTTTAAGATTTTTATAAATTTATTTAGGTAAATTTGGAAGAAGAAAACAACGACAATTCTAGTAAGAAATAATAATCTAACCACTTACAAACATGCCATTCAAATTCATGTATTCAAATCTAAATCAATCTCGTTTACGAGTTTTCCTTTAAAGACATTTATCTACCTTCTCATCCGTATCGACTCGCAATTTGATAACCAACAAACCGCAAACACGTGCCGCTTGCATCCTTGCGAGCCCCATACCACCGTCTAAGTTGTACACATGTACCTAGCAAATGTTACGGACGCTATTAAATCTTAGTTTGGAATAATAAATATACCGGATTTCACTTGATAAAATAGTATCCTAGCTGCTTTTTTGGGCTTATATTAAGTATAAAAACTAAGCGCAATATCAGTAGACAGACAGACCAGTAGATCGAGTGAGGTCCTCTGAAATTTAACGGTCGGTCAATCTTGGGTCCGTATACGGACGCAAAAAGTCGGTTGAACATAATAAGATCGGTAAAAATCGCCATATAGGACGAAATATAATAGGTAATTAAGGCACCATCACAATATCAATATTTTGTCTTTAAACTTTTCATTTGGTGAGTATCAATTATTAAGTTTTTATATTGATTGGAGAGTACTTTTTTTACAATACCATATGAAAAGGCTGTAACGTCCGTCAGTGAATTGGCAAATTTCCCTGACTGCAAATGCCACTGAGTTAATTCTATTCAAAAAATTTGTAATATGAATGAGGGCCTCACTGAAGCTGCGAGTGTAATATCTTAAATCTTTGTGGTGTCTAACAATATAGGCACAATAATATGCAGACTTTTATAATGTATAAATTATACATATTTATTAAAGACATACGATTTAACTCACGTGTTTCGATCCCGACGGGGGCTCTTTATCAAGGAGTGAAGCGTCCGTGTTTTCTTTCTTCTTTATATATTTAATTAATATGAATACCACTCACGGAAGTTTTTATTCTAATATATAATTATATTTCATATACTGGTTCCATACATCTACATAAATAATGATCGCTTTCGGAGAGATGTCTGCTACTGCTGCACCGAGCGGGCAATCGCGCCTTCATAAAGCTACTATTAAAGACGTTAGCAGGTTTTACCTTCAAGTTGAATTTCCTTTCAGTTTAAATAATTTGATTTGGTAGTTTAATTGGTTTTAAGTCATTTCTGTACACATTTCTGGTTAAGATCCAAAGTACCTTACCATTTTTGTACAATTAAGTGTTAATCCAGTTCAGTGTTAATAGTTAAGCTTTTCGTTTGTGATATTGTGTATGTATCACCCCTACCATATCACATAACTTATTTACGTATTTGCTTATCGCTTCTTCGTAACTGAAGCAATTGTACTGTGAATACAATTAGTGTGTGTAAATCATTTACTAAAAATAAACCGCCTCAATCTCAAGTAAATAAAATGTTGTCTTGACTTCGAATACACAACTACTACATCAATTTACTCAATACGAAAACCCTTTCCGGCTATAACAACAATATAACAGAGAACAAGTTATGATTTGGCAGCCTGTCAAAAGTATCTCTTTCTACTAAGTGACTCTTAAAATATTCAGAAGCTACTTTTATCTTGGTCGTTGCCGAAACAGACCTTTTAAACTAAGACGGAACACGAAAGCCATGTATTCGCTAGGGGACATGTCGCGGAAACATATCGCTCGACTTTCACGTGATATGACTCTGCGACTCTGTGGAACATTATCGTTCGACATTTGCCTTATCCACATTGTCCAGTTGTGATTGAAATATCGCCCGAGGAGTTAGTGCTGCGTAGTGCAACAAAACGTAAAAAACGGAGATGGTGTGATCGGAAATATTAACTTGAACTACCATTTTCATTTTTCGTCACTACGTCTCCATTTAAGCGGCTGTGCTCTCGAATAAGATACCTCTATTTGTCAACCAATTTAATTAACTATTGCTGAACAACCCTTTTTACGAGGAAATCCTCATGCGTGATACCTCATTGGGCACCGACTGAAAGCTCAATGGTGTTCCATACTGCGCCTAAAAGTAGTGGACCGTTGGTTAGAATGTCCTCAATGGTCGGTAGACCGTGGGTACAGCAGTAGCCCGCGACGTGGCAAACGGGCTCAGTCTACTGGCTGGGCGATGTCTAGACACACAAAAACGTCGTCACACAAAGGTCCGTCTCAGCCACTCGCGACCAGTGTTAAGGCGGTATGAGGCGTTCGTGCGCGGCGCCACCACTCGGGGATGCCATACAAATACCCTGACATAACCGAGTTTGTCAGAACTTATAAGAAAAATACAAAATACTGTTTCTAAAGCTGACTGTTTCCCTTTAATGTAGATAAATTGGTATTAATTCACCAGCTACCACTAACTCCAGTCACTAAATCAATCCTAAGGTTGTCTGGTAGAGATCGCTTTTAGTGATAAGACCACCCATTGTACCTAACATTAATATTGCTTGCATATCTTGCTTTATAACTATTAAATACACTATATTGTAGAAAATAAAAGTATGGTGATTATATTTTGGTTATCGTTGTTAGTAAATTTAGGCCGAATACCGAATAGTGTCCGAATATTCCTTTCATCTATATAATCAGTCTTTGGATGTGCGACAGATCTTTAAAAAAATTATTAGAATGTCAACAACCGATTTAGATCTTAAGTTGTCCATTTTGCACCTACTACTACATTACACTATTACTACTAACTACATTACATTTTACATAATTTTATCCCATAACAATTGAAAATTCTGGAACGACTCAATGAGGGTAAATATATACTCATTGATGCATACTACTGCCATTTCGCGGAACACCAAGCAACATACGCCCTCATAAAGTCGGGCGTGTCGACGCTCGCAGAGGATCGACTGGTGATATGTCCTGCGACCTATAGATGTCGCAAGCGAAGTCGGGCGACATTGCGTGCTACAGACCATATTTCATGTCGGGCGACAAAGTCGTGGGACAAATGTCCTGTAGTGAAAACAGGCTATAATATCCGAAAGGTATTTACATAAAAACAGCTTGTTGTTGTCTCGGCCTGAGTGATGTAGAAACCTCCGTAGACGCCTTGAAACGGTTTCGTCTTTAAATTCAAGATAAAAATAAGTAACTGAACCGTGCACTTGCCATGCGTTTGTAATGTGCTGCTAAGAAAAATAGACTTATTTAAGTACTTATTATCCCGTATGTCATGTACATAAAGTGGGTAAACTTCTTTAAAGAATATTATATTACATACGGTATGGATAAATTACAGATACTCTATTAGAAATATATAAGTAAGTTTATCGGTTACCATAGTACAGGCTATACCTCGTTTGGGATCAGACGGCCGTGTGTGAGATGTGTCAAGTTATTATTATTATTTTTTAGAAAGAATACTAGCAACGTGGCTCACACATTACTAGTATTCTTGTTAACCTCTCCAGCTAAGCGAAATGCTTATGTTAGGAGTGGGTTCCCGTCGGTAGTGCACTGGGTGGGGTTTGAACCCGCAACAACTTGATCGCAAGTATGACGCCTTAGCCATTAGGTACGCTACCGTTATTATTACTTAACTAACATTTTTTTTTGTTTCACACTTTTGGCAAAGATCATAAAATAAGTTAAAACAGAATGTTGTTGATCTCTGGTACCTTTTGCGAGAATTAACTCTCGACTGACAATGCTCCTCATGTGCCGGTACTCATGTAAAATCTTGTGAACGCTTCATGCACAAATCTTTAATATTCCCTTTATCTCTTTATAAGTGATGTGCCAATTCTCTTTGATTTTTTAATTTCTGACACGTTTTCTTCCGTAACAGCCGTCAAAGGCCACCACGGTTTTCTTCATCAGATAAAGTTTGCCGAACTCGCTTAAATTCGCTGAAAAATCAGTATACAGTTGCCTTAGAAGGGCTTCGCCTACAAATGTAATTTGAAGTCTATCAAACGATTCTTACCGTTTTAGGCCAGATTTGAAATCGTAAAATATCATCGCGCGAAAATGTTTTCGAGATAGATCCATTTTCAGTGAGATTTCTACGATAATTACATTTGTTCGTAATAAAATGTGGACGGAAATTTGAAGTTGCTACTTTTTCATTTTGTATCGTAAATAATCTTATTTTTAAAATAAAGTACCTGTAACATAATCTGCCAGTGTTCCATACATAAAACTCTTTTTTGCAAAACTCTCTGAGTGGCCTCGTATATTATACAATGTATATATTATCTATATATTAACACGTGAAGGCATGGACGAATGTGAAATGTTGAATACTGAAAGTTCATATGTAGAAGAAGTGGCGAAAGCCAAAATAATAATAAATAATAATAATAACTTGACACATCTCACACACGGCCGTCTGATCCCAAACTAGGCAGGCAAATAAAATGTATAAACTATGGGTCATAAGTTGAAAATTTATAGAAAAACGGCTCCAAAAAGTTACAGGGCTCCAGTATTTATATTATGTTGATTGTCATGGTACAGAAAATCTATCCACAGATGGTTCAACTTATACTAGAAGAGATAAGCTTAATTTATGTGATAAATAGGTAAACCTTAATGAATTATGTTCCACTCGTTTATGGTAAATGCGACCACCAAGTAATCTCTAGTGTAAATTAGTACGTGTGGGTATATGTGTGGATGAGAATTCAATCTGGGTGTACGGGTACCTTTAAAGTACATTGTATTGTATTGTAACTAGCTGCGCCCCGCGGTTTCACCCACGTAAGTCCCTCGTAAAGTTTTCTTAAATTTTCTAATTTTCCGCGTAATTTTCTTATTTTTTTCTTTCTTAAGAACCTTCTCCTGACAATAACAAACATAAAAAAGGAAGAATTAGCGAAATCGGTCCAGCCGTTCATGCGTGATGCCGGCAAGGGAAATAGGGATTCATTTTTATATACATAGATTATGTACCTGTTTGTATGTGTGTGATATTCAATTTGTCCCAAATGTAAAAAATGTACTTATTTGTTCAGTTTTGGTTTTATCAGTGTTAACTCTCAGCTTCTTGTTGTACCAGGCTCATCGAGGACGTGTTCATTACTCTGGTCGGAGGATCCGGTCCATATGTTAAATAAACACTACACTCCATTCTTCCAAAAGAATATAAGGAAAAGACTATGGATCAAAGTTTTCTTATATTATACTTATATTCAATTGTTGAAATTATACTTCAAATTCTAAAACTAGGTGCAGCGCCTCTGCTAAAAAATAAAATTGTATGAGATGACGAATAAATATGAAACCTTACAGTCAGTCGATATAAGGCCGTATAATTTAAATAGGTATCAGGCTATTTCTACTGACTAATAGATTTTACCAGTGCGTCTAAGACTCGAAGTTCTCCCGGTGTTGTAGTATCACTATTCGATGTCTACTACTAAAGTATTCACCTAAACTCATTACATGACGCATAAACGAAAACTCATTTATTTGAAACATTCTTTATTTTAGGCACTTTATCAGACATCTCATTTTTTTATATAAATAATTCAGAAGTTGTTTTCTGCTGTAAACCAGTCTAAACCTTGTCTAACGAAAATTAATTACAAACCAAGTTTGGCAAACTAAATGACATAAAGTTAATCAAAGTTAATTTTTAATCATTTAATAACATTATGAGTCACCATGAACGTTTATGCGTAATGACATTGGCTGTTCTTCGAAACTAAATTAAGTTGTTTGGAAAATTGAGAGCGTTATTTATAACACTACTAGTCGTCACCCAGTGGTCTTTTCGACAGTAATTCTGAATTCAGAATATTTTTTATAAATAAACGCATTCTTACACTCCACAGAAATGTTAAAAAAGAACATCTGAAAGCATTCGAAATCCCTTCAGTCAATTTCCCCATAAATTGTTTTACGGCTACATTTTCAAGCCTTAGCCGGCAATCTTTACTTCGGGTGACTGTTTGGCCATAGATTATAATATTTTGAAAGCAGAGGAAATATTAAGATGCAAATTCATACGGTAAGTACATAGTAGATATTGATTACAACTTTTACTAACATTTTCGAATATAGGGATAGTATCTATTTATTGATTCCTGATAAAATAGATTTTGTTAAATTATTTATATTTGGCAAAAATATTTATATAGAAGACTTACGCCCTGGCCAAGGTGCGGCTGCGGCGCGGGAACGGCACCTTTTCTAATGACGAGGGCTGAGCGTTTTTCATGCCACGTAGTGTTCAGAAGCGGCAACAACAAAACGAATCCACGAAGTAAATGAAGAACTACATGTGCATGGCGAATTTCATGATTTTTACAAAGAATGTAGGAGTTATCCAGATAAAGTTCATGAGTATACAATTAAACTACTGACTTTTAACTAAACTACTACATTAATGTAAATATTTATAAAATTTGAGTCGGCACCAAACATAAAACTTAAAATGAAATGATGACAGCGGAACACGTGGCTATGGCGCTGCAGCGGCAACACGACGCGTCCCTTTCTCGACATGTCTTTGAATTTCATTTTGTTTGTAGATTTGATTAGCGCCGACTCAAAAGTTTATATTGATGTAGATATTTAGTTATGGTAGCAAGTTTATTTTACGCTTTTCAGAACCTTTCTTTTTTTCAATTTTACTTATTAAAAATTCTTACCAATTTAATTTAATTAACAAACTACTATGTTTTAATATCGTTACCTGTTTTAACTTTTCCTTGTTATTTGTTATAAATTTATAAACAATAATCTTCAATCAGGTTCAAAGTTCTCATTAAGGTTAATGAAAAAGCCCAAGCACGAAGTAGTTTGTGTGAAACGTTGAGGAGTTCCCTCGACTGGTTTCCGTCTTCGTCATCACATCAACTGCAGGTCTCCGTCATGTGTTACTAGAACTAGAAATGAAACGGATACCGGGTATCCGACCAACCTGGAGGCCGGATAGCCGGATATCCGGCGGCTGGATATTAAAAAACTATTAAACTGAGTAAAGTACATCTGCTTAAGCAGCATTAGAAAGTTAAATGAACTCTTTAAGTCAGTCGAACTACTAGACGTAAGATTTAAGACAAAATACGGGTAGTTCTTGAAGTTGAATGAGCTTCACAGACCATTATATTTTAATTTATAAAAATATATTGCGACGCGTCCTCCAGTCCTGCAGTTAATCTTCAACGCGGGCTGCAAGTAATAGATATGATGAGACAGATGAAGCAGACAGACAGATAAGAACTCGCAAATCTTACGACGCGTCCTGCGATTGTTTTTATGAGGTATCAAAGGAAAATAAAAGTAATCAGCCTCACGATAAAGAAAAAACGCAATTTCACATGAAATTTAGTGTGTCCGTCACTGGCCTTTACCCTAATATACCTCACAAGCTTCCCCTACTGTCATTAAACCTTTCATACAAGGCCGCCCTTTCTTCATAATATCACCAATTTGTATGCTAGGCCGGTAGGGTTGGACCACGCAGGTCCACCCCTACCGGCCTTCTCACTAACCTCTGCCTTAGATACATACTTCTACCAATCATACATACGTCAACCAATCTAATTTGTAAATTATTCTTTGGAAATCTTCATGGATAACACCTGATCTCAAACGGTGTTCCATACTGCACCTCACATGAGTGTACCGTTGGTTCTACCCAGCGCTAGCCCGCGAGATGCCAAGTGGGATCCGTCTACTAACTGGGCGATATTTAGACACACAAACACACTTTCCGCGGATGACCCTTCGGCGAGTGGAAGACATAAAACCCATCTCATCCACTCGCGGCCACTTTTAGGGCCTGAGGCCTTAGCCCTTAGGCCATGTCAGGTCACCACCAGCAAGTTAATCAAATTTGTCACAAAGTATATGAAAGATATATGCAGCAGTAGTGTATACAGCAAAATATTTATTTAAAGCTGACATCGTCTGATGCCGCCTTCCAATAAACAAGAAACGATTCGTTTTGCTTACGGACGGTAAAATCTTCATTGAAAATTCAACGAAATTTTACCGTCCGTAAGCAAAACGAATCGTTTAATATATATTGGAACGCGGCATATGAGGACAAGCGAAACCGTTTGTTTCCCCTTACTGCAGAGAAACTGGTATTCATTCATCGTAATTTGCCCTATAACTATTACGTACTGTAATAATATTGTTGTAAATAAAAATATGAAGATTATATTTGTTATGCGGCTGAAATAATGTACCTACCTACATTTCATATTCGGTATCCAACCGGTTAGTAAATTTAGGCCGGATAGGCCGCATACCTGATAGTGGCCGCATATCCGTTTCATATCTAATTAGAACTACACTTGTTCGCCTAGATTCAACAGAATCGGTTCACAGATGAAAACGTAGTGAGGAAACAATATATTCATTCGTCCCCCTTAGGTTGTTTTTTTTTTTCAAATTTAATTGAATCAACTTGGAAGTATATATATGTCTCTATATTTGCAACATTCCCAGTTCAGTCACAGATAAGATAATAGCTACTTCGTAACAGATACATCACTCCCATACAAAAGTGAAAATACCTACGTTATAATAGCCTACAAAATTTAATTAATAATACCTGGTGTTAGCTGCGACCAGAAATATATCTTATTTACGATTTACGAAAGTTGAGAACGCCTTGCCCACCGCGCGACCTTTGCCTGTGTGTGTAACTGCTTTGCCAGACACTTTAGGGTTGTACAAAATATACAAATAATTAAATAGAATATTTATTTGATAATTTAATTTATGGGTGTTGAGTTTTATATAGGTAATAATAAAGAAAATTATTTCCCCTAAGTTTAATTTTTAAAAGAAATTAAAATATTCTTCACTTTTAATATTGGGTTCGATTCCCACCCAGGACAAATAATTGTGTGATGAGCATGATCATTTGTTCTGTGTCTGAGTTTAATTTATCTATAATATGTATGTATTTAGAAATAAATAAGTAACTTTATCAGCAGTCAAGTTCCCATAATACAGGCTCTGCCTAGTTTGGGATCAGACGGCCGTGTGTGATATGTGTCAAGTTATTATTATTATTCGTAAACCTTTCCATAGTAACATAAAATGTAGATGCTGTACACATATACATATATACTAATGGCCTGTTGGCTTAGTGGTTAGTGACCCTGACTGCTACGGCATTGGTCGTGGGTTCGATTCCCACCCGAGTCTACGGTGTTCCTTGTGTGCGTTGTTTGTATAGAATATATTACATAAGCAACATTTATTATTTGTGTTAAGAAGATAACTATTATTTATTATTAGCACAGCCACGCGGCGAATAAACAATAAACACCTAAAGTATTTTTAAATTATATTGACAAATAATATAAAAATAATTATTGCGACTTATTTTTAAAGGATTTAACAGATCACTAACATCTAGCAATAATGCAATTTAACATAATAAATAAGTGTGTAAGCTGTGTGTAGTTATTATTATACATTTATCAATAACAAAACACGTCCATTGTACAATAAGTTCGATTTGGCATTTTGTTTTTATTTACGACGTTCAGTGCGTGCCTGCTCTCAGCAACGCGTTGTCGTCGCCCCTACTGACACTTATTCCGGCCACGGATGCCAAATTGTTAGGTATATAAAACGCGACCTCGAGCGAGTGATGTAGCACATGTTCAGTTCACATACTGCTTTTGCTGCAACGTTATGTGCATTAGCATGTTACAATTACGAGTATATTAAAAACAAATTAAAGAAAAGTGGAGAAAAAGAAGATGGTGGATGACAGAGATTCATCGCAATAGAACAAAGTAAGTACCTAATATTAATTTGTATTTGTATTATTAAATTAGATATATAATCTAATTAATTAAATTATTTCTTACAGTCTAATCATGGAAAAGCAGTTGAGTGAATTACTTCGTGAACCTTCTGGTGAATTCAAAAAGTTCAGTAGAATGTAATTTGAAGATTTTGAGTATTTACTCAATAAAGTCTGACCATTGATCTCTAAACAAGACACTCAATTACGGAGAGCCATTCCGGCACAATTACGCTGAGGTTTTTGGCTACTGGAGATAGCTTTCAAAGCCTTCACTTTTTATTTAAGATTTCACCTCAATTAATTTCCGAAATTATACCTGAAGTATGTCGAGCCTTAAACCAAGTATTAAAGAAGGAAATAAAGGTAATGAAACAAAATTTCAGTAGTAAAAATTATGTAATAATCAAAAAGGAACAATCATTATTTTAATTAATAATTAAAATAATGATTGTTGAATTATTGTATTGAATTATTTTCTTAACGTGCCTGCCATGCCATATAGTCCGTGGGCTCTGGAACATTTTTTTTAATGATTACAGCGTATAGCTTGTCCGACAAATTTCATGTTTATTATTCAAAACAAAAAAAAAACTAATAAAAAAACCTACCCATAAAAATTCGACACGTTGCGCGTGTCGGACGCTGGAACGGTGGCGGCCATTTTGTCCGACAAGCATTATTTCTTCAATTTACCGCTATTATCTTGTAATTAGAATGACAATTTTTTGGTAGTAATAAAAAAACATACTATCGTTACATCGACATGTTTGCAGGGCTGGGGAGTAAAAACGCTGCCTATTTCAGACTTGGCACGTGCAAAAACTTGTCCGACTCAGTAATGCGAATAGGTCGGCTAAGTTTTAGCTTGCAGGTAATCATTAAAAAAATTGTTCCAGGGCCCACGGACTAATAGCAATTATATCAGAACTTTCGGTGGTATTTTCAATGACAGGATGAACTATTTCGTTGGATGTAATAACCTGTTTCTGTACCGGCATTAGGGATATGGATGACTGGGAAAGAGTAATGCAATGGAGGTTCGGAATATGTGGAATGCGAAGTATTAGCTCTCTCCTGTGACGTGTTAGGTTTGCAGTACGACTTAGTAGAAGTGTATGAACTTTTTAGTTGGTTGTAGCGGTGGAAATACCTGGGCTGTGGCAATGGAGATGATAAAGATATGATAAGTATGGGAAGGTAAATTAATATTAGTCGGAGGCGAAAAATACACAGGTGTTTGTGGGCGTATGCCGGCGTAAAAACATGCCATCTATTTCATACATATATTGCAGCCTTTCTTCTTCAGATAGTGTTCTCAACTTTTTGGCCAATAATTTGGCATATAAGTCGCACTGGTCTTTTTGTTGAGGTTGAGATTTATTTTTGTCTAAGCTTGTTTTAAGTGTAACAAGAGCATCATTAACTATATTGCCAGCCTCCAGAAACTCAGGTGGATTTTGGCGTCGAGGGATTGTTTGTGTTGATATCTTTTGCTCATCTAAATTCTGAGTTTGATTCTCTTCTCCAACTTGTGTATCGTTATTCGCCGATTGTCGTTCCGTTGAATTAAATACATTTTTTTTATAAATATTCTTCTTTACCCATTCCATCGTGCGCAGGAGAATGGCTAGAAATCGAAAAGGGATTTGCAAGTAAATTTCCCCTAGCTGTTGGTTTTACTGACGGGAAGTACATAGTTATAAAATGTCCATCTAACTCAGCATCACAATATTTCAACTACAAAAAAACAGTCAGTATAGTATTGTTAGCTCTGGTTGACAGCAATTACAATTTTATTTTTGGTGATTTATAATGTCAAGGTAGAATAAGTGAAGGAGGAGTATTCAGAAATAGTTTATTATGTCAAAAAATTTACTCAAATAATTTCAATTTACCTACACCACTTCCTCTCACAGGGTCTAATATAGATATTCCGTACATTTTTTTTGGCAGACGGTGCATTCGCACTTGCAGAAAATCTTATGAAAGCTTATCCTGGAAATTATGATTATAGATCACCAAAACGTATATTTAATCAAAGATTGTCTAGTACACGAGTTATAGTAGAAAACACGTTTGGGATACTTGTGTCAAAATTTCGAGTATTACAAAAATCGATTCAGTTGTGTCCAGATAAAGTTTCTCTTATAACAAAAACTTGTATAACTACATAATCATCTAAGAAAGAGTAACACTTCATTAAATATATATACACCCCCCGGAACTATTGACATTTACGACAAAGATATACCTACTCATGGTGCATGGTTCATGGAGAAATTAAGTACAAAATACTTGTGCAATTCGTGATATACGAGATGAATTTACAAGATATTTTTGTAGACAGCACTAGATTCGAGTAATCATAAAAAACGTTTATGAAACAAATTTTTGTAACATAATTATAGGTACCTAATAAAATTTGTGTATACTTACAGTATTTAGAGTTTCATTACAAGTTACAATACACCCTTATTACGATATGAATCAATCGAAAGGAATCAATGGCTTCATAGGCAAACCAGACCGGTTTATAAATTTCGTCCGTGCCTGCTCCAGATCGTATTGAATTCTTGACCTTTTTCCTGTAGGTTTTATAGCTAGACGTTAGAGTCTGTTTTCTTTCTGCTATGGGTAAAATTCGCATCCACACGTCGTGAATTTTTTTGTTTTTTAGTTTTATTTTTATGATCTTTATTCGTGGCGTCACATAGGACAGGTTCGGCTTGGTAGCACTCAACTAATACAAGTTCTTGATTATTGCTCCACGAAACGTTCATTTTAAGGTTTTTTAGAGCACACAACAACAGACAACCGTCCACTGCTAAGTTCAGCGCGCTACTGCGCCACGCACGAGTGTGAATGCGTTCGCGTTCGCGCCCCGCGAATCAAGCGCAAATCTTTGATGCGGGACAAAAAATCGTCACAGATTGGGAAACACCGCGATGCGCAAACGCGAAGCCGCGGAATGTCATGAAACCTATCCACACTCGGCTATCGCGGCCGTTCGTGCCACGAATGTGGACGGACAAAAGTATTATATAAAAAGAGTCACATGTACTGTAGTCCTTTCGACCCTTTGATGAGATGTCAGATTTGTAGATTTGCCTGGACTTTTTCTTACCCAACCTTTTGGGTAAATAAGTGATCTGTGCTTGATTGCGCTGGATTTGTGTTACCATAAAAAAATGCTGAATTATTTTTATTTAAGCATTGTGAATCTACAATCACAGTAATAAAGTATAACAAAATACTTAAATAGGAACTACTAAAAGTCATAGAAGAATATTTATTATTATCTTCAGGGACTAATGAAATTAACGTTTGACACTTGTCTAAGCCTGCAGACACCACTTCGTGTCGAATGGTGCTGTAAAATGATAAAAAGTTTAATGGAGGACAGTCATTGGCTGTCTATAATATCGTGATAGGTGACGAAACCTGAGTGTACTGCTTTGAACCAGACTGAAAGAGCTTAGAGGCACACGTTTACGAACGCATTCACCGCTTCAATCGGCGGTGAATGCGTTCCACGAAGCTAGTGAAGAGGTCCCAAAGGAAAACTGGTCCAACTGCTTTTTACAATGTTTACAATGGTTCCAGCAATTGCAAAAATTTATAAATTGTGAGGGCATATAGATACTTTGAAAAACTATAAATGTATCATAAGTCTAATATCTAGTCTTATTTATCAGAATCCAATCTTTCTGGATCGCATGATCCGATCAGGAGATCCAGAAACTTTTAGTATGACCCACTCTCTTTAAACAATAAGAGGCGGAATATAAAACAAAAATAACACGTAACAAATGAAGAAATTATATAAAGTTGAGGCAAAAACTCGTACGAACATTTATAATTGAATGTTTTTATAAAACTTACCCAGTGAAATAAATCGGGTTCATTTGAAGAACCATTAATTTTATTAAAGCTGATTTAAATTTCCGCTACTTTTAAGATACCTCTGTAACACAATTAGCGTAATCAATTATATTATTAATAGGAAACAGCTTTCTGATGTAAGTACATATTTATATGTACGTATCGTATTAATATGTATGTATCTTAAACTTTTGGGCGTATCTATGCAGGAAAGAAATAAATAGTCCTTGACATTAAAAAAGGAAGAAAAATAACTATGAGGTCTTAACATTATATTTACAAGTTCGAGTTACATTCGAGTTTTAATACTACTATGACCTATGTAAATTAATTGGTTTAACTGTGCCTTGTTGTATGATGTAAGCCTTTCGCACATAAATATTACTGTATGTTGCATTGTATTGCTAATTTTGTATACAAAACTCAGTCATAGTTTAGTAAACTCACGTGTTTGATAGGAAACGTGATAAAAATCTTTAAGAACACCATTAAGTTAAATTTCCATCAGTTTTCCAAACGCAATGGCCTACTTGAGGTTTCTGTTGATTGCAATTTTAGTATTATTTTTTTCAAGTGAATATGTAAGTACATTTTTAACTTCATCATTAATCATCATCATCATCTTAATGGCTAGTCTATGATTGGGCATACTTTACTCAATGGCAATTTATTGTTTCAAACTTTCTCTAGGACATTAAACAATAAGTATATTAAACCAAAATACCTCAAGTAAAATCTAAAAGGGGTAAAATTAAGGAAAATCAAGACAACCATATTAAATTAATCATCACCACACTAACTTAATTAACATTGTTACCTACATCTGTAAAATATAATTGGTCTGTTGTGGAAAAATTAAATAAACATTATTCATTAAACATTAATATTTGCTTAATATCTGTTCTGTGTAAGTCTTAGTTCACACTAATATGACTTTTTCTTGATCTCATTAATCGTAGTTGACAGTGAATTAGACCGGCCCACTGTCAAGATCGGCTTAGTCTACAGCAACGGACATTACATTATTCATTATTCATTAACAACAGGAATTTGATGATGTAATGATTTTTTCAACAAATAAATAATAAATAAAGCCATTTGTAAAGAAGCCTCTACAAAAATAAAACTTAAAAAAGCGTCAAAGCTTATGATATTAAACCTACAATAAATTTATTTCTTCTATTGCTTAACAATGTATTGTATATTTGTTTTATTTTTTGTGAATCTTTTTATAGGTCGGTAGGTATTGAGATAAGGAATTTGATGGTGGGCATCTTTGAAATCTCATATAATAATTTTAAACGGGCAATTCTTGTTTATATAGTTATTTGTAATAGACAAATATTGTAACTACTATTCTACTCTACTCTATACTATAAAAACTATTCTATCTCTCAAAGTGGACCAAACTGCACACAGTGTGCAAAATTTCATTAAAATCATTCATTAGTTTAGGAGTTTATTCGTTGGTTGTCCAGGTAACAGCAAATAGCTGTTAAAATACGATCTTGTATGTTCGGCAAAAAGTTGTACCAAAGTTGTATATGTGTTGTGTAAGTTAATAACGAGCTCATATTTTTATGGCGGGGCACATCTTACTATTTAAACTTTTAATGAAATGCCCAAAAAAATAATGGAAGAGGCGACTCCTACGTCCCGAGTGCTTTTGTATCGTAAAACGGAAAACTTGACGTAGAAAATACATACGCATAATATATTAACTTAACAGAAAATAACGGCAGGAGGCGGCCTTTATTTAAAAAAAAGAAAGTATCGTACATAATAATGGTGGTGACGAGCTGTGGCAAGCCCTTATCGAATTGCGAGTAAAACGTGCTTCGATACATTCTAACAACATAATACATACCAGTAACAATGTCACCCTTAACTCACCTTCCCTTTTCATCGAGGTTTCGTGCATATACAAAAATGTTCCATACATCATTTTTAAGCTTAGCAATTAGCTATTTCTACACTAATGTATATATGTATCAACCGCTAGGTAGCCAGACATAGTTTACCAGTAAAACTTATGTAAAATGGTGTTACATCTACTACAAAAAGTTTTGAGAAAAGTACGTAGGTGTAAGGAAGTACTTGGCAAACAAATTGTATTCCGTACAACGAGTGGAGGATGTAACAATTTGTTTACGTTTTGTTACATAAGTAATCGGATCATACAATCACATTGTTATAGGACTTTGTCTTATTACATAAGTAGCAACTCGCCCCGGCTTCGCACGGGTAGCAGAGACATTTTCAACAATCATCATCATATTAAGATATGATATGATGATGATAAGATATAAACACCAGGGTGTTCGTCGCCGTTACTGTTAGGTCAGCAAGGCGCCTAATTGGCGCAGCACTGCGGGGAAGAGGTACGGAGGTGGGTGCGGAGATACGTAACGCGTTCGCGGTGTACAATACATGCGCTGCAATCGGTGTCGGTGACAAAACTGTTGAAGTAGCTGACGACGTACTGATGAAGTTTCGCTTGGAACAACTGTATATTCCATATTTGTGTTTCAGGCCATACACCCAACTTTCATCTAAAGTTACAACTTTGGAAATGTGCAAATGATGATTTGTACATTTGTAAATTTCAAAATACTTTAAACGGAACCTTACGAGATTTTCGGTTCCTTTGGCAAGGTCCTGAATAGTCAATCGTTAATTTGAACGAATGACTTTCGCCACTTTTTACACTTTTTGTCTGTTTTTGAGGTCGATGGAAGTTCTGTGCAGAGTTCGAAAGCTATATATTTTAAGAAGACGCGTAAGATAGGGATATCTTATCTCCAAAATTGTTTCCTACCACTTTGAAAGACGGCTTCAAGTCCCTGGAATGGCAAGGGTTCGGCATCAATATTAACTGCAAATACATCCCTCATCTTCGGTTTGACGACTAGTGGTCATGGCGAAATCGAAGATCTCAGCACATTGCTCGGAGACCTCAATCGAGTTTCCTAATGGTGGGCCCATTAGGAGACCCCGCCTTATAATGAATACGGACAAGACGAAGGTTATGTCGAATGGCCATATTGTGCCTACCCCCGTTACAGCTGAGAACTCAGTTCTTTAAGTTGTTGTCCCGTATGCATACCTGGGGTAAATAGTTCAACTAAGTAAGTCCAATTTCCAGTCCAAAGTGGTCAATGGTCGAATTCAACTCAGATGGGCAGCGTTTGGGAAACAGAGCAGCATTTTTTCGTCCAAAATTCCTCAGTGCCTAAAACAAAGGTTTTTGACCAGTGTATATTAACAGTAATGACATATGATCCAAAACGTAGTCTCTCACTATAGGCTTGATGAATAAGCTCAGAGTCACTCAACGAGCTATGGAGAGGGCTATGCTCGGGGTTTCTTTGCGGGATCATATCAGAAATGAAGAGATCTGCAGCCCAGCGGACTAACCCCAGCGGATAACCCTTAAGTCAAAATCAGACAAAGTGGTAAAGAGTTGAACATACATAAAAAAATATTTCAATGAAATGAGGACCGCATCTTTATTATAGTCGGTTAATTAGATAGTGTGTTGCTGACCTTCACTAATTTTGCTTAAACATCGTTCAGATATTATATCCGGTCGTGTGTATGCCAAATTTAATAAAACACCAAATTTAAATCTCAAATAAAACAAATTTAGATGAATAGATAGAAACTTATTCTAATTCTCGTTAAAAGTTTGAGAGGAACTTGAAAATTCGGATGACTTTAAGAAAGACATCGTGGCCGTGGCAGTTTTTATTTAGGTAGAAATAGATATATATATGTACACCGAATTTATCGATTACCGAGATAAGCTTTCAGTTATAATTAAAATAAATTAAACAACCTGTGTATGTGATATTGCGAAATTTGTTTTTTTTTTATTTTAAACAACATTCGATGACATTATGTATGGAATATAATTTCAGCCAAATGGCCTCCACCTCCGCTCTAGGTGGTGTATCCTGTTGGGCATATTTTGGACGACATGTTCGCATAAATAGGGCTCAATTTCATGAAGAACGTGAGTTATGTTGTTCTGTACAATTGTCTGTGGTTTGTGCAGATATATCACAGACTATTGGCAGACCAGAGATTCCACGTCGCCCCACAGAAAGTAGTCGAATAGAGTAACGTCACACGATCTCGGTGGTCAGTTGATGACGCCACCACGCGAGATGACGAACCCCTCGAACTTGTCATCCAATAAATTCAATGTTTCCCGTCCAGGGCAGCGCGTCTTATTGGAACCACATGTTTGTGAAATTGTGATATTCCTACCATCTATCCTAGGCCACAATTTTTTTTTATTATCGTCCAATATCTGTCGCCATTGACAGTGAGCGCGACTCCTTGCGCATTTTCGAAGAAATAAGAGCGGATGATGCCAATGGACCACCAAACCAAACGAAATCCACACCAAACGGTGACTTTTTCGGAGTGTAGAGGCACCTGATGAAACTCCCGTGGATTTTCGTAGCTTAACAAAAAAACAACTTTCGTTGTTTTTTTTTGGAAAATTGCGTTTTTAGAAGCAACACAACTGTGCAGTTGAACCCAAAATGCAAAACTCTATCTGTGTACAAAATTGCTGTTTTAAATCTGTAATATCTTCGAAAATATTCATTGAAATTACATGCTGTAAAGGGCCATTATGATCTATATTAAATGCACAATATATTTAAGGTACTTAATTGGATAAGGATTAATGCTGTATTGCTTAAAATCGCTTCGTAAATAAGCCATTATTTCTCGTAAAAGTAAAGGATAAAAATGGTTATTGTGGGTTATCCCTAAGAGATAGACATATACCATCGCGGACTTTTTTGTAGACTTTTTAAGGTGTACAATACTGTGGTACATTATTTTGATCTATCTCGTAGGGTTCAGCCAGAGTTTGCAATGTAAACGCAAAAAAAATGTGTCTATTTACGACATCACATTAGAAACCTCTAAAGTTATCAGTGTTTCTCTACTATATTATGCATGTATTATACATATAAACCTTCCTCTTGAATCACTCTATCTATTAAAAAAACCGCATCAAAGTCCGTTGCGTAGTTTTAAAAATCGAAGCATACATAGGGACAGACGGACAGCAGGAAGCGACTTTGATTTATACTATGTAGTGATAATTATGCATATCACAAAGCTTGCAGGTATGATCATATATTAAAGTTAGTAAATGAACAATAACTCTACCTTGTAACTACTAATACTATTGATAACTTACTATAATACATTTATAAATAAACAGTCATTCTGGGTAACATTGGACCACTTATGAGACAATTTGCTATGGTTTGAAAAAAATTCGTATGGAACAACTACACAGTGATTGGTTTAAGTGATCATTAGACGTTGTTAATAAAAACGAAATAAATTATCTGCAAATCCTGAGATATAAACAGAAACAGGTGTGGTCCAAAGTTACACTGACTTTAGAACATTTTTTTAACACCTTTAAAATCCATTTTGTTGCGTTTTTTGACAATAAAGGTAAATCTTTGATCTGTAAGCTTTATTACAATATAAGTATCATTGCATGTGCAACATTCAACAATAATTAAGCTTCTTTTTGCTTAATACACCTGTCCTTACTGCTACTAATTAGATATGAAATTTTTAATTGTGTTTTGCAAAATAAATCACTAAAATCATAAAATAATACTTAAATGGCATAAAACTGCCACAATTTACCGATTTCTTGCTCAAAATCACAAAATATACAAATAGAACACACTTTTTAAGCACTCAGCTGAGAGGCGGAAAATATGCAGCTGTTGGTTTTACAAATTAAGGTTTTTGTTAATATTTATTTATTTATAGATTATTTAATAAAGATACTTGTATGTATTTAAGTACTATCGATTGTTACATAAACAAGAGCGTTTTCAGAGTATGGTCCAGTGTTGGGCCAAAATGACTATATTTTAGCAATATAAAATAAAATTTAAACCTTGCCAAAAAAACCAAACATTGGTATAGTTAAAATATCATAAACTTTAAAAAATATAGTAATGTTAAAGATCCGTTCAAGATCCGCCAAAAAGTAACGGATTTGGATATTCGCGGATACGTATACGGATATCCGGAACATCACTAATAATATATTAATTTTGTAATAATAAGATATGTTTTCATTAAAACAATTAAATAAAACACTTACTTTTATTACTCTGCCTAATTATTCATACAGTCTGGTCAATTTGTTTATTTAAATCGATTTTATTATATTGCCCACTCATTTTACTATTTTCAAACTGTTAATAGTATAGTATTACAATTAATCACTACTTGGTCTATAACTTAGGTAGACAATCATAACTTGAAGAATTATACATAAATGTTTATCGGTTGGAAAAAGTCTAGATGCTTCGGTTTTTAGAGTTTGGTTTAGTTTATTATCTGTTCCTTATTATTATTATTTTCGTCTAAGTTACATTCTTCATATCTGATATACATCTATACCTCATTTTTGTCATAAACCCAGTTGTTTTTACAGCCCCGACTATTTTTATACAAATTAGTGAATTTTATATTCACTAAGTTTGGTTAATTCAACAGTCACTACGGTTTTCGCTTCATTAATCCAATAAAAACTTTTCAGCTATGCAAGATAGTTTTGCCACACAAATTACGGTATTTAGAGAACATGTTAAATGCAGAAGTGGTGGCCAAAGCGGCAAAGATACGACAGCAAATGGAAGCAAACCCCAATATCCAAGACAGTGGTAAAGGCTGGCCGTTACTTTTAGCACAATTACAGGACGACAGCAGTTTAAAACGCAACCAAGCATACAAAGGTTACGGAAATTACAAACGATTACCAAATTTCAAATAAAGATTAAGACAGTTGTAGGTGTATGTTATATATTACTGTAAGATCTAGATATAACAAATAAAATATAATAAGATAAAAGAACACTTTAATTTTATATTGGTATACCCTTTTACTTATTGAAAACATTTTCAATACTACACTACACCCTATGAGTGTAGGTTAACTAATCAGTGTATCTTTGTACCTTTTATATCCCAACTAGTGATGAGAACTGAAAAAGTAAGTGTGTTTATCTCTCTCTAACATTTTTTACGACTAAACAGCTGAACCGGTCGTGATGTAATTGGGAGAAGTTGAATGGGACTTGGAGATGGACATGGCTACTTCATTTAATTTTAGACTTTTGTTTAATGTTTAGACAGACATGAAATCTATTCAGGTCTGTCTAAAAATTACCCTCATCAAACAAAGCTAAAGTAATTTCTATGAAACTACTATACTGCTCTCTTTATTTCGTTGTTAAATTCAGTGAACAGATTCTAGTATTTTGATACAGGTTCTTAGATATTACTGCTTATGTTATACTGCAAGATTAATAACAAAAACAATTGGGCTGCGGTCCTTCAGGGATAATCATTAAGCCTTGTCGAAAGATCCTCCATCTGTGTTGGGAGGAACATAATCCCCGTTCCTCCACAATTTGATTAATGTCGAAACTATAAGTCTAATTTTATAATTTTTTATGTTACGTATCTTATATCTATCTAGAAAAGTGAGAGTAAAACTTTAGGTAGGTATATGTATGAATTCACTTCAGGAAGTACTCATACTGATTGTGTAGGTATACTATACATACCATTTCTTTGCGCACAGTACGTCCGTAAATTTCTAAGTGATCGTAAACCCTCTTAGATACAAATGATAATTTAGCGCTAGTTTTCAGCACGTATTTTAACCTGCAGCGTCGACGAGGGGCTCTTAACTTAAACCCGTTGTAAATATTCCGTATTGACAATGCTATTGGCATCCGAGTATATAATAGCTTTAACTTTATAGGTACTAGCTTTACCCTTGGCTTCAATGCGTGATGCTTACTGACAGCAAGTAGAGTGACAACAGCAACAACACAACGCACTACAAATAACTACTTAAATACTAGTAGGTTTACATACATTTAGGTAATATCCTATAGTTTTATACTTGTTTATTAGCATAGGAACTAGGCCGCCTTAGACCATGCCTGGGCCCTTGGGGATACAAAATTCGGGGCCCTGTTGGAAGTAAAAAAATGAAGATGGAGGAAACTTGAAGCAAGGCACTGTGTTTGTGTAAATGTACCATATTATAAACCTTTGAACGCCACTATTACTTACTTATAATTATTATGACTACATTAAATTCTTTTTTACAAGAATTTAACTTGGACGTAAACCATTGTCATACCCGTGAGGTATGATAATAGAGCGAACACAGTAGAAATAAATATATGTGTAAAAGCCAAAATTCTGAACCAGTATCCTCAAGTATTTTTAACCGGTTTCAAAAAAAAGGGAAGGTTAATTGGACCTTTTTTTTATGTACATTACCGATTACTTCAAGACCTCCAGGCGGGACTGATTAAAATTTTTTTTTTGTTTGTAAGGTTATACTTTCTAGTTGGTCCCATTGCCATCAGGTCAGAATCTGATGATAGAATCCTGGAGAAATCGAGGGAACTTTAAATATTATAGCCACACCTGTAGCCAATTGGGTATTTTTATAGTACCTGTCTCGTTCATTTACTCTCGGCGCAATTGGCGTAGTGGAACAGATGATGAAGACCATATGTTATATGATGGCAACCGGAACTACTCAGTAATAACTATTTCACGGGTTGCGATTCGATTACTTTAATATGGTTGCTAAGCTATTTTCCTTGGTTACAATGCATATGGCGAAGTGGAGCTGATGGGCAAGTAAATGAGAATTCTTCAAAAATTAGAAAAGCAAAATTTTGTAAAAGGTGATGAGCAGTTCACATTAGGCTATTGTAACTTAGACAAACTACAAACCGACCCACTCAAAAGCAAGAAATTTAAATTTGAAAATGAAACGAAAATGTTTAAACTTACTTAAAATCAACTTCCACAAATAACGTTATCAAATTGACAATGTTTTTTGATCCTTATATGGCGTCCCAATATGAGTCCTTGTCGGCCCGTAATCAGCGATACTGCGGCGACCGCAGCGGGCGATGTCCGTTAGAACCATAAGAGGACAACGCATAATATCCTTCGAAGCAGCGAGTCTCCTAGCCGGTTCTGCCCCATGGGACCTAGAGGCATCGTTATTCCAATTGCGCAAGGAGGAACTAGATCGAGAAATCGAGGGGCGAAGCTCCTAGTTCCGCCAGGACCGAACGCAGGGTACGCTAATTGTGGCATTATGAGGCGGAAGGATGGGCTAGGGAGTTACCGGTTGACCCAGGTACTCACCAGACACGGCTGCTTCGGTAAGTACCTGTGTCGTATAGGCTGGGAGCCAACGCCTGCCTACCACCACTGCGGAGGCTGTTAAGAGGACACTGCACTCCACACTTTGGTGGAGTGTTTAGCGTGGACGCAGCAGCGATACGACCTCGCGACGGCTTTTGTTGTGGGAAGCCTCTCGCTAGAAACTAGTGTTGTCCATAGTCCAGTGCATGGTCAAGTGAGAGTGCGTGGTATTCCGCCGTCTCGATTTGCGAGGTGATGTTGGCTAAAGAGGCGGTGGATTGGGTACGGGAGAGAACAAGCACTCTCCGGGTCCCCTGCAATAGACTCACTTATGATGGAACACCGGGTGTTTTCAGTCTGACATACCACTTCACCCTTAGTTCCGGTGAGGTGATCACCCGTGGGGGATTCCACACGATAAAAAACTGTATAATCATGTTACGCGATATCTTCGCCGATTGAGAACCGATTTCAATCATTCTTTGTTGAATAGTAATACTCAACTCAAGGTTGGTTCCATTTAAATTTGAAGAAAATATTACACCTCTAAGGGTGGAAAATTTATCATGATTTAGATGCATTGATGTCGGTGACACATGGTTGTCACAATTTGAATTTAGTGGTAGCCGATGCACCCAAAACTTCCATAAATTCGGTTTCTTCGTTTAGATTTAGAGAAATCCAAATAAAGAAACCGATTTCACGGAAAGTTTTACACAAACTGTCTTTAGAGAAAGACAGTTTGTGTTCGTTTCTCTGGATCAACAAAGCTATGGAAAGTGCCACGTAAAAAGATAGCAAGGACCGCGACTGAAAAAACAACACCCATCTGAAACACTTAGATAAAAGCCATAAAGGCCATGTAGTGTGGAACTAATAAATGAGTAGGTACTTATTTCACTTGATATTGACTTTGTCAAATCACTTAATATTCCTCAAAGTTACTGTGATCAGTAACATTAATGATGAACCTCTTCTATACTTATAATATAATAAAAATGTAACAGGTCCAATTCTGTACATTAAAGATATTTTGAAAAAAATTTTAGGGGGCACTCTATGATCGATACTGAAGCCAAAACTATAATTTTTTTCATTTTTGTCTGTCTGTCTGTATCATGGCTAAGCATCACGCTGAAACTACTGAACGGATTCAAATGAAACTTGGCATGATTTGAGTTCATACTACGAGGTAGGACATAGGATACTTTTTATCCCGAAATTCAGGACGGTTTCGTTGAGAGGGGGGGGATGAAAGTCAAAACGTGTACTTCGTTGTAATTCGTTATCGCGTAGTCCGATTGCAATCATTCTTTTTTTTGTTGGAAAGGAGGCAGTTTGTAGATTGTTACGTAACCTTTTTTCTTCTATATGTATATGTATAATAAATCTACAAACGTGGAGATTGTCTGTTTGGTGGCTTTACGTAAAAGTACAAAGTATTCCCGGAAACGTATTATGCACAAGTATTGTGTGTAATTCGGTGTAACATTTAGTATTTGATTGATCACAATTGGTTCTATCTATCCATATAAAAAATTATTCAAAGTTTTCAACAAAATTGTAAACATCACGTAGCGACATCTGTTGGTCTCACGTAATACTAACTATGCAATACTTATAACGTTAAAATAAATGGTCATTTTTTAATATATTTATTATCAGCATAGAACACACGCATCTATACTTACCAGAGATCGTGTGGTGGTCGAATTTCAGCCATGGTTTTTTTATTGGCCAGTATAACTTGAGCTGTCATTGTATAGTATTACCATGGCAGGTAATCACATATACTGGACGCGCGTAATTTCATTAAGCCCTTTTCACGTAATTTCTAAAGTTTAAAAATGTTAGCTTTCTCACTTTTTCTATATATAAACTGTAAATATTCCAAAATTCACGTTACTACGTTTGCGAAATTTTCTTAAAAAGGGGTACAAAGAATTCTCTTCACGTATTAATATATTATGATGATAATAAAACTGTTACAGGTCAAATTCTGTACATTGAAGATATTTTGGAAAAATTTTTTGGGGGCTCTCTATAATCGATACTGAAGCCAAAACTATATATTTTTTTAATTTTTGTCATTCTGTCTGTATCATTTGGAACGAATTCAAATGAAACTTGGCATGATTTGAGTTCATACTACGAGGTCGGACGTAGAATACTTTTCATCCTGAAATTTAGGATGGTTTTCTTGAGAAGGGGGATGAAAGTCAAAATGTGTACTTCGTTGTATTTCATTAACGCGTAGTCCGATTGGAATCATTCGTTTTTGTTGGAAAGGAGACACCAACGGACACAAGGAACACCCAGACTCGGGACACTTATAATTGGATTACATTTTTTTTTTTGTCCTTTGTGGGATTTGATTGACCCACAACATTAAGCGTGGCGTAGTGGCGAGGCGACCACTTAAACCATTGCGCCATCTGTGTATAAAATAAACATATATACACATACCTATACCTTTAAGTAAATATTTGTAGTAAAATATCTACACAAATATTTATAAAGAGGAATGATTTGGTTTTCTGTTTGTTTGTTTGTGATATAATGAACAGGCTCGGAAACTACTGAACCGATTCTAAAATTCTTTCACTTATAGAAAGCTACATTATCAGCGAGTTACATAGGTTTTATTTTATATCAGTAATTATAACTTTTTAGCCTGAAATAATGGTATTCGTTATGCAAGCCAGACGATAAAGCACTTCCGAGCTGCTTTACCCGAGTGCACTGACTAAATGGTCAGTCGTACATCAAAACTATGTATTCCAAAAGTTTTTAGTAGGTCTAAAAAAAGTCCGTGGTACCATAAACGTATCTCTTATAAATAAGACACAATAACGCATTTTCTGTCGAAAATAATGTAAACATTAAAACGTGATTTGTAATCGTGATTATTAGGCGTAGCATACCAAACTTTACAAAAAAAAAATAGGCAGTCATAGGACTGTTGAAAAAAGGGAAAACTTAAAACAACGTGTCAGATTAGTTCAGTATCAACTTCAAGTCCGATTTGATAAAATAAACATTATTTTTGGGTTTTTATGAAAGGTTTAGGAAGTATTTTTTATTAAAAATTATTTTTATCAACGTATTAATGTAGTAATAAAACAGCTAGTTATCAATATAATCTAAAGTTGACACTGTATACTCGGCGGAGGCGTTGACCTGAAAGTATCAGAGGCGCAGAGAGAGCAGTCCATCAAGGTTGAGACCATCAAAAAGGTATCTGCAGATTCTATCACCTTCACACCTTAGATGCAGATCCGTAGGCCACGATGTTCAGGATGTAAAGAGATAGTGAGCCTTCTGTCTATTACCCAGTGTACTTTCTTATTATAATAATAATAACTTCAGACACCTCACACACGGCCGTCTGATCCCAAACTAGGCAGAGCCTGTACTATGGGAACCAGACAGCTGATAGACATACTTAAATATTCTAAATACATACATATTATAGATAAATTACACCCAGACACATAACAAATGATCGTGCTCATCACATAATTATTTGTCCTGGGTGGAAATCGAAACCACGACCTCTGGCTCAGCAGCCAAGGTCACTAACCACCAGACCAGTTATATCATTAAAGTAACTGAGCTAGTGAATTTTTAAGAAACAAATGGAACTCTGAATCTTAAACTACCTAGTTAAAATAAATTAATTTACACGACCCTGTAGAATTTAAGTTATCTTAGTCTCATTGTTTTCTACCACTTATTGTATTATTTCTAATCTCTATTGTAGCTGATAAATTAAACTTGTAGTAGAACGGCTGTCTTAAGTTGGCAGGGAGAAGTCGCTTTTTTTACATTTTTTTTTAATATTTAAATTGTTCGTTAACTGTTCGTCATTGTTCGATCAAAATTTTTAATTGTTCGATCTTAGTTTTGTTTTTACAAATAAAATAAAAAATTTGCTGTCTTAAGTTGGCGGGGAGAAGTCATTTTTAACCTTTTTTTTGCTATGTAAACTGTGTTAACTGTTCTTAACTGTTCTATCACAATTTTTATTTGTTCGATCTTAGTTACTCAAGTCCATAAACTCCATAATTACTCTAAGAATCAAAATTAAGAAAATAAAAATAATAATTTCCATATTAACAAGCTCTTTCATTTGATATGGTCACAAGGTGCATTTAAAATCTATATAATACGTGAAGCGAAAACTTTGGATCCCTTTTTACGAAAATTGGGCGGACGGAGGAGTATGAAATTTCGCACACTTATAGTTTATACAGAGAAGAAGTGACGAATGCTAAAAATTTTTAACAATATTTGCTACAAAGTTTAAAAAAAATGCAAAAACGGGTACATACAGCTATGAGTGTCCAGTATATATTTTGGTCTGTCATGGTACAAAAGTCTATACAATGACAGGTCAAGTAATATTGGCCAATGAAATAAACCATGGTCGCAATTCGACCACCACGCGATCTCTAGTATTTATTAATCAGCCCGCAAAATTAGGTCATATAAATGCCAGCAAACGTTTGAACGCGACTGTACGGACAACAGTTTAGGAGTTCTCTGTACATCGATATGTATGAATCCGTCGGTTTTTTTTGTAGCCATTCGAATTGGGTCGGATAACCAGCCGTCGTTTAATGCTTTGATTTTTGTTTATAATACTACTTATATGCGAAACATGCAAGGTGGATATTTTCACTATATATTATTGACTAAACGCACTAATTTTTGGTTTACACCTACACATCTTGGGTTGAGCCAGTTTTTTGTATGTTGAAGTCAAAGTTATGACACCATCGTTTTGACTTTTAGCAATATTATTCAATAACGCATGTATGTACACTTTTGAAACTTATTATGGTGATTATAGGCGTCAAGAAGGACTGAATACAGTTTTCAGCGAGCTTCTACGTTTTCTCATTTAGGCGCTGCGATATTTTTTTGGGTTTTCAAAAAAGCGCGAACTACTACTTGAAAATTATAAATATTTTCTTAAATATTATTCTGTCACAAATTAAGAGCTAATGGTGTATTTTTATTCTACAGGCGGACATACAATGGTTTTTGAGATACTTACACGATTCTGCAAACCCCCCCCCCCCCCAGCAGGAAAACAAATATCTCGAAAACCTGAAGACGCACAAATTATATTTTCGACCCACATTTTAGCACAAATATAAGCTCTCTGCCCATCCACAAAATTTCTCTCTGCGATAATTAATTTAGAATTTTCCTGCTGGAAGAACGTTACCTCCGCAGGAATCGTTTTTTCCGTTTTTTTCTAAAACGACAACAGGCACAATTTTTTTATGCGACGCACATTTACAGCAGATTACGTACTAAGTAATTATACGTTCTACTCATATCACTCTAGGAACCACTTTCCAGTTGGGGTAACGTACACCTTGAAATTCGTAGTGGTTCATATTAGAAGCTGCCTGTTGTTTTACTCATTCCACTTTGTTAATCACAAAACTAAAATAACAGGACTGTAGCCCCTGTAAGCATTCGTATTAAAATAGTAGAATTTATGATTGTCGAATCAAGTTCTTTGATTCGGAGCCTAGCCAGGCCAGAGAACTTTCTTTCTTTGTCTTGTGTTCACTGACAAAATACTACGTAAGTACTTAAACATTAAAATTATACATACTTACTTAAAGGTACAGAATAATTCAAAAATCTCTGACTGTATCTCAGCATTCTCTTCGGCTCATAGATTGTTTCAAATAAAGACTGGCATGAATAGCAAAAATTTAACAAAACATCTAGCTTTCCTTTAAGGGATCACCTAGCTCACTACAGGACGCGTCCAAAAGAAGACGCCACTTATTCAAAAGGAATGCCTCCAGTAGAAAGCATGATATCAATAATGGAAGTGCAATGAGTAGGTAATTGAGTAGGGATATATTTATTGATGCAATAAAATTTCGCACAGTGCTGATCAATTAAATAGGTTGAACTGTAATGAGTCCATGTCATAATGCAGATGACGCGTTCACATAAACGCCAATGTGTAGGTAGTGTTCCAAACACCCATATTCACAAACAATACTTTGGGTACCGTGGATGCAAAGCTAAATAAGGAATTTCTCACAGCGTTTGTTGTTGATTCCAAAATACTTAATTTCAGAATCTTTTCGCGAAACGTCTGACCTGACCGCTTTTTCAAATATGATTAAAAACTTTTACCGAACTGTTTTATTGCATCTGTCTGGTGGACATGGTCTTTGTCGTAGGCTCTCGTACTATAATCGTGTGGTGATTTTTGTGTGCTAAAGAAAATCGGTGGTTTGAACATTCTATAAGGATGCAGAGGGAGAAAATATTTATAGAAAGAGGGAAGAATATATGTATTAGAACATTGAAAAGGACTTCATCAATTACAAAAACAAAATCTTAAGGTCACAAGTAATTGATAAAAAGCCAGAATTAGAAAGCTTCTTTTATTTATGTTTTAGATTTAAATTTATAAACGTTGTGAGTACAAAAAGTACAGTATTCTTTCTCACTGTAATTGTAAGGAATTTGAAAATCTCGAATTACTATTCTCGTACCTAATTATTGTCCACTGTTCAATCAAAAGAATGAAATAAAACAGCAATAGCTGTCGAGCTACTTTACATAAAGGTCCTTATAATGAACGCTTAGCGTAGTCAATCGCTCAATTAGTAGTTATTATAAAAATTTAAATTTCTCCGACTATGCGTCTGGGCTCACTGTGAGACCATATCATTGTTTGTGAATAAGGGTGTAAGACGCGGGTTATCACGTGTGTAAGGTATAATACTTACCCAGACATCCTCCATATCACTATCCCGTGTAGGAGTCTATCCTCGTAAAAATAACACGGATTCTCCGACGTCATACCTACCTACAATATTGGTGAAGTTTACACGTGAAATTAATAAAATGATTTGTTACTTCCGTTGCTTCGACACAACCTCAATGTCCGCCTTAATGGCAATCACTTCTTGGCGCTGTCATTACACACAGACAGCGAATAGGTACCGTACTTACACTATTTTTTGCGTTGCCAACCTACATACCTACCTACAGTTCACGCGCGAGTTGAATGTAGTCGAAGCCTTTTAGGTGACGGGTGGAGTCTTCCCCGCCGCCCGCAAACCTCGTCTCGCACGCCCGCAAACCTCGCCTCGCACGCCCGCAGTGTACTAACTAGCGCATTCCATTCACTTTTATCTAACTGGCTAAGATGACCATTTTTTTACTGTTCAATGCAATTGTTTTCAGTTACTTCTAATTCACCTTTAACGTTTTACGTTCCCTCGCTGTCTTGACTTCACGGTGAAAACACTGTGTAAACCACGTAGGTTCCACAATATTTCTACCGTGTGTGTGTTCCATTCAAACACCGTGTTTCGGCTTATTCCACTTTTACCCGTTGACAATCCCCGTTGATAGGGATTATTGAACTTTTTGTTCACTATTCCCCGTTGACGCAAAAAATTTATTTAATGGGGATTAGTGAATTCTATTAGAACTAAAAAGTTCAATAATCCCCATTAGATACGTTAAAAATAAAATACTGTAAATGAATCATCTACTTTTTATTTTTTATAAGGTAAGGGCTGAATTATTGATTATTTTTATAAAAACCTAACCTAACCAACCTGAGGTAACGATTCATCAACCTTTTTAATGAAATCAGTACATAGGTATTCGTTAGATGCATTAGTTCTGTTTCTTTGATAAAATCATAGAGCTATCAAAATAAGAAAACAACTAATAAAATACAGATGTTATATAGAAACAGATTTTAGATTTCTTAATATACGTACAATTTAACAATATACCTATTAAAATCACAGATTATTACAATTATTTGGTTAGGTTGGTCAACGGGGAATAGTGAACAAAAAGTTCAATAATCCCCATCAACGGGGATTGTCAACGGGGAAAAGTGGAATAACCCCGTGTTTACACAGTAATTTCTCGTAGAACTCACGGCACTCACACAATAAATCCACGGTGAATACACAATCAATGCACGGTCGTTACAATCTGTAAAAATACAAAAAGCCCACGGTGATTGCAGTAGTTTCTTGCAAAACCCACGGCACTCACACACCAAATCCACGGTGAATACATTTTTACAACCTTATCACTTCAAGAATTTTATCACTTTTGAGTATACTCTACTGTAATCATGTCGATGCTTGATCCTGATCAATCGATAGGTACCAGTGGTAATGAGGAGAAGCCTGGATCTGGATAATTAATTGTACCGTGGTAGAATTAGAAATCATAATTAATTCCGCATACTGTGGAAAAATCGTTAATTAGTTTGGCGTAAATACACTATAGATTGACGGTGTGACCACTGCGAGTACACTAGAAATACCTTGGAAACACTGTGTATCAATGGAACAAATACACAGTGAAACCATACATGGTTACATGGGACTTCACGGTGAAAACACAGTGGACACAGGTAAATAACGGAATAACTAATTGTTTGTAGCTAGTTTATTGTAAAAAAGTTTATCGGAAAATTAAATTTCGACCAATTTTGCTAGGACTACCACTATTTTTATTTTATTTATATTGACCAATGACGCTGAAACAAATTACTTACTTGGTTATTCTATATATATAGTATAATGAAGTGCGTCCGATTAAGCCGCCACTACTGGTAAACTGAAAATCATAAATGGTCTTTTGGAAGTTGTTTATTGGTTAATGGGAATAAGATCCCAAATCACATTGCGTAACTACAATATGTCGTATCGTTAGCGCTGTTATTCTGCAAATAACGGCTGAACTCAGATACGTAGCTTATCTTAAGCCAGGCCAATGGCGTAACAATAGGGTGGCAGAGCGGGCAAAATGCCACGGGCCCATGGCCGTAGGGGGCCCTCGGCCCCAACCCTAAGGCCCTAAGCACACGAGGCACCAAGAGTGAACTTGTGCCCCACCCATTGTATAGTTACGCCACTGAGCCAAGCCCATTAAACAATTTGTTATCCAAACAAACTGCCTTATTACAACTTTAATAGATCACAATGTACGGGATTTATATTATATCACATGGTTGCATTTACATATTGTGTCCAAAACCAACCAGGCTGGCAACCATTTTGGCTACCCTTTTGTTTGACGTCGCTACAGCCTCTTGAGACTCGGAGTTCGTGTTCGAGTGGAGGCCTCCACACAAACGTACTTCTCAGACTCATATTTTGAAAGTAAACTTAGTTTGGTAGTCATGGTCAGGCCCGTAGCAAAGTCAAATGGTGGCCTTTGTGATATCAGGTACAAGCTGAGCCCGACATTAACAAAATTTATTAAATTAATTCATTATTTTATGTTTCTCTACCTACATACGTTGACACGATCAAATCTCAGTCTCACATTTTTATGCTACTTACATTTTTGTGGTTAAAATATAATTCAATCTATTAATGGAAACTTTTAACACAAGCGTTTGCAAGCACTTCCTATTTTAATAAATAATCGATTCTATTCAAACGTTTCTTCTACATATCTAAAAAAGATTTCATTTTTCGTGTAACCGTAAGTAGGTTTCTTATTCTTTATAAAGCACCTTAAGAAATTATTTTCCAATATATAAACAAATATAGATTTAGACAAAATAATTCCAATTTCTTATAAACAGGTAATTGTACTTTTAATTACATAATAATATTAATTCATTAGATTCATGTAATATCCATATGCAAATAACAAAAGGTATGTTTCTTGTAATAAAATCTGCAATACAAAATACTTTTGACAATATACTGGAGTACGGAATCAGTTTAATTAATTAATTTATTTTAATAATGTAATTTTGTGAAAACATAATGATATAATAGTACCTAATCAATTCTATTAAGAAACATAAATCATGGAATATTACGTACACGACTCCTCACAAATGTTTGTAATTATCGCGATGTAACGTAGGAACAAAAACATTCGTGACATAACTAACAGTTAACATTCGGAAGAACTAGAAACATTAGGATCTGTTTCAACAGAAACATCTTCCACCATCAATTAAATTTAGTTTACAATTGCTATACACATAAATAGTAAGCATCGACCTACATAATATACAAATATCAATTGTTACTGATTAATTTTTTTACGTTAATTTACAACTTGATATGTAACACTATATACATTACTTTTATACATGAATAACTACTATCGATCACTTTTGTAGTAATAAATAAATATAAAATGTGTATATAAAAAAAAGAAGCATTCTATGTATTATAATATTGACGCGATTTATACAAATATACATTGAGTAGAGAGTGGCTAAGAGAAACATGTTATGTACTAATTAAACGTGGTCCACCCTTTGGGAACATTAGAGGCGGGCTCCTGTCGCGCGCTCGATCCTGCCGAGTAGTCTAACAATCCGAATTGGCTAAAATCTAGTCCATATTCGTGTAAGAGAGCACTGTCTGTTGCCTTGATTTGTTCAACTTTTTGACTTTTATCACGACACTTGAGCGGATCAAAATCTTCTAGGTTTGTCGGTGAATCGTCCAGTTTAATGAGATCAGAATCTGAGCCACAAGACTGAAAAAGAAATATGTGAGTTAAACAAACACAAAGCGAGACAAATCGCCGGGTTTACCTTTTAGTATTTGGGCGACCTCCAAAATAGTTATTTGGAAAAAAATTAAATTATCTAATATCAATATGGATAAGAAAGTAACGAAATTCATAGCACAATTGTGTCTAAATATAGGTGTCAAAAAGTTGTTGTTATAAAAAATTACTTACTCAAGGTGAAGTAACAAACAACATGTATTTAGGTAATTGTGCAAATATGCAGTTGACTTTGCTGCGTATTTAACTTGGCGATTTTACGAGAGTAATATTACTTCTATAAAATAAAAATCCATTATGTATGCACACTTATATTTAGTAACATGCATCTGCAATCTATGGAAGCACGATCTTACTGACAGACGACAAACAGTGTATTATATACAGGTGCTCGACGCTCTTGTCATAATACATTTAAATAAGTATGACAACTTTCAAATTGACCAATTTCCCACTAGTTTTATTGCGATCGCTCGAAACATTCGTCCCGTTTGCAACGACCACATTATATTTTTCAGCATTTGTAAATCTAATTTAAATTAATCACAATATGAGATCATAATTTTGCCATACATTGGAATCATAATTTAATCAATCATACAATAATTCTCGTAACGATCAAAGATCAATAAAAAAATATTAACATTGCAGCCTCATGCTTATGCCGCTTGCGACAGCCGCTTAAAATAAAAATAGGAAAGCTTCTTAATATTTATTGTCTATAATTTCCTAATCAACAAAATATAAAAGTTCTACACAAGTTGTAAAAATATATTCATTATCTTCGTTGAATATTATTATAACAAGCACAACGAAACTAGGTCAAAATTATTGTATTAATAACATTTTCAATAGAACTAGTAGGAACGTTTCTATTTCAATGTCAGTGGTAACATAACAGAGTAAATTATAAGAAGTAAGTAGCTAATTTCTAGATATAATTTTTTTATAAGCATTAATATAATGTATAAAAAAGCAAAGTGTAAATATATTGTAACAATCAACATTCCATTTATTATTTGTCGCAGAGTAATATACCTACTTGTCATGGATAATATAAAGGTATCAAAGGCTCCATCAATAGTCATTTCTTTTTGTACAGATTTTTGTTACAGAGCAAGGAATACTGTCCTCCGCGCCTCTGCTAGAGACGAATCTAAAGGTTCTCTGAGCTCATGCTCGGCTGTTGCGAGCTCATGCACAAACATGCAATGGATAACAGTTTACATTAGCACATTGTAGATTACTACGTTTTGTAAATAAGTAGATATCAACTATTATTGTGTTAAAGTAAGGCGTACTTTTTATTTTTATATAATTACAGACACAACACCGCGCGAGGCTAGTCGCGCCGCGTGTGAAGGCTTCATTTGTACAAGACTTGGGACCTGATAATGCTATAACAATTTGTCAATGACAACAGAATTAAAGTAAACAGAAAGAAGCTTAACAAAATCCCTTGGTTTCGACGACGGCTGCTGAGCAAACTCTCTCAAAGACTTTCACAACAGTTATTCTTTATAAGAACGGTCTTGCTCCGTATCCATCCAACAAGTAACTTGGACCGGTGGCAGTCTCTTTCTTGGAAGGATGCTTCGCATTCTAGTTGTAACTCGCGAACCTTTTTACCGCAAAGTCATCGGTTCTTCAGATTACACAGTTTATCTTTTGCCATTTTGGATCTTCGTAAAGAAGCGTCAAGCATAAAGATATTTCAGACTATGTTTGCCAGAGGACCGGGTGCTGTGGCGCACATTGGACTAACTATCCTTCCGCTGATCCATTCGACGAAGCCAACATCGGTGATGTTAAGGGCATTCTCATACAAAACTATTCGTAGAACGTATCTCTTTTTTTTCTAGACGATCTGACCACTTGTATGTACAGAGTTGGTCTAAAAAGACTAGTAATAGTGGTAAAAAATAAAGCCTTTTCAGAATCTGGCTGATTGGTCGGAACTAGGGTTAAAGTTTAAAGCTATTAAAACTGCATCTAATGAAAATTGTAATGACTCGTTAAAAGAAAACGTGACCTTGGAATTCTTTACACGGGTATTATCCAGTCAATGGAAAGAACGACCAAACTTCTACAATTCTTCTGCCATAGCGCCTTCAACCACAATGAAGTTTCAAGTATCAGATAGATCGTGATTCTAGATGTTAATTTGGCTGTTGGGATTGTGAACAAGTATCCTAACATGTGTGTACAAGTATCCTGTCTTGTGTGTATGAGTATCCTATCATGTGTGTAAAAGTATCCTATCATGTATGGACTAAGCCGTCTCTAGTAGGGGCGGTATAATGCGGATGCGGTTCCGTGCTCTGTGAGTTTAAGCAATTTATTTAGTGAGACCAATAGGCCAAATATTACTTTTTAACATTAATTATTATGTCAAATTAGTCACCGTTCGCATGTCATTTCAGTGAGCGAATCGTGTGGTAACCATTATACATTATTGAACCTAGTTACAAATTGCGCATTTCTTTCTATTTTGTCATCACACACTGTATTTTCCATTCCATACAAATATTACTTCGTTACAACAGATGCTTATTATTGCTGCGTTATTCATAAGACACTTCCATTGTGCTCATAATAAAATGCAGCTCCCGAAAATTTTAATATTAAGAAAAATAGAGGGGTAATCTTAACTTGTTAGATATATAATTATATTGTTATTCCTTAATATGTAACATTATCGATATATTAAGTATTCGCTAATAAATAGTAAGTAAATAATGATATAAGTAGTCAAACTTGGTGTTAGTGTAAATATTTCACTCTTGCAGATCTAGGCACATATGCTATCACGTTCTATTTTATAACCAGGTACAAAATAGATATGATTACAAATAGGCATATCACAATTACCTCTTGAACTTTCGCCTTGTACGGAGCAAGGTCAGCTCGTGCAGCGAGCCGGGGCTTAGCGCCCTCGTGGTTAGCTCTACCTACTGAAGGTGCCGGGGGTTTTGGCGCTGTGCCGTTACACGGCGAGGGCGCGCTGGGTTGTGACATTTTCTTCTGGTTCGATGACAGGGTCAGTTTTAATTTAGCTTTGTCATTGCCTTCTGTGAAGCATATAGTACTCGTATGGAAATCTGGTGTAGTTTTCACGTCGTTTTTTGTGATGTTACTGACAAAGTGAGCGTTGTTGCTGACAGCGGGCGAAGCGCGCGGCGGTGGTGTGGGCGCGTCAGACCAATCGATTAATTTCCTCGTTAAAATAATTGGGTAACGGACTGGGGGTTGGGGACGTTCCGGTAACCGGGGTGGGAGACATGGTGACAGTGTTTTCTGCAAAATAAAATTAAATAATGTGCCACAGTGCTCCTAGGAGCGTACATGCTAGTAACGCATTCTCATGGTACTAAACACATATGAGGAATACAACTACGATGAAGGTGTATGAAAGCTTATTACCTAGGTAATGAAATAAGCACATCAGGAAATTGAACGATAGGCTGTAAGATACCTTTTCAAAAGCAAATGAAGATATTTGGCTGAAGTATACTTACAGTAGGCATCGCAAATTTAGAACACATAATGCAATTATATTTTTTTCTAAAGCTATTGCGTATTTATATTTAAAACATGTTGTCAACTACAAGGAGTCCAACCGGTCTGCCTTGCTGCTTCTTCGTTCAGACAACAGGCGCGATTCGTCAACCACATGCATAAAACTTTTAATGTTATGGATTGTGGACTGTTCGTATATGAACGATTGGATACCACTATATACTGGAATATGTTAAAACAAAAGAACGGTGACCAGCCCAGGGCCGAACTCCAATAAAAATCAAGATCGGAAATCATCAAAAAAGATTATTTTAACTTGAACGGGTACGGCTACCTTTAGTAGAAAGTTAATGAAATTAAATCATATTCGTGTTCAAGTTTCGTGACACCTACTATAACGCCTAAGATGATACACTATAATTACTTTAAAAAGGTATCTACTATATAACACAGCTATTAATGAAAAAAATATAACAAATTCGATACGCCCTCGTACACATATTTTACGAAACATAAAACGACTCCTTACTTCTGTGTCGTAAACTAATTAACATTTCACTACGTAACTCAATTCAAATCACTCAGATGAGATGCTTGTACCGTCGACAATCATAATAACTGACTAATCTAATAACTTACATGAAAATTCATAACGGGAGACGAATAGCATACGAAATTAATATATGCGAAGTGGCGTATCGAAAGTCATGATTTTATACTAACAAGCACGAAGGTGCTAGGAAGACACAAGCGTCTAACAATAACGACATCTACATTCATATATTTAAGGTGCATATTAGATAGTCGCTTACTGCTTTGTCGGCTACGTTGATGTCGGAGTTCTGCGAACTATTTGGAAAACTGTCGCGGCGTTTTTCTTTTTGACTGGCGAATAGGAACTCCATTTCAGTCAGCAGGTCAAGCGGCAGCGTCGGTGCAGGTTCACGAGGCGGCAATGGATCGTGAGCTGGAGAAGAGTCAGAGGAATCCGACGACACAGGTGTAGCGGATCCACACGAGAACCTACCAAAACAGTTTATTTACTGCAACTCGTTAAACAAAGCCCTATTATATTATACTATATTCCCTAACACAGGCTATTATACAGTTGAGTAGTGAATGTAACATAGGTGAGATGGATTACCATATCATATTATATCGTCGAATATCGAATTTTTCACTTGACGATGATTTTTCTTATTTTATTAACATTACTAGTTCGCAGTATATTAAGTAGTCTTTGTTGGGACCCTTTGCTCCAAGCCAACCTAGCCCCTGTCCCGTGGTGCATTCCCGCTGATCAACAAACGAGACTCTGGCAAAACGATAAGTATAATCATTTCGGACCAAACGTAGCTAAATACAACAAGTAGTCTGCCCAGGGTGGCGTACAGGTCTACGCACCATGCTGTCGACACTCAGATGAACAATATGAAGATAGATCAAGAATATGAAGATACTGTAGAGCACGAGGAGAGCATCACCACTAGGGCTCACTGCATCGTTGTCATGGGCGAGTAAGAGTACAGGCTTGCAGTGAATCAAACATCGGTCCACATGGGTTTTGGATAATAGGGGTCACATCCACATTTTCTTAGAAAAAGAGGGAAATATTTATTAAGGAAGAAGCCTAACCGCAAGTCGACTTGCAAAAGCCCCGACCAGGTGACCAAAACTGATATTGAGTTCATTATGACAGACAAAAAAGCACCAAGGTTTTACACCGGTAGCGACCATAGACTCTTTCGAGGCTCTCTGAATTTCAATTATAAGCTCGAAAGATGTCGTCTGATCAACTCTACACTCCAACCTAATGCTAATGCTCCCAACTGCAATGGGATTCGATACTTTCTAGAACTGGCAAATATTTTCGCTGCTTTATAAAATCCAAGTGCTGTGATGAGAAACTCCAAAATTGCTGTGAGGATCTTGATAGAAGAAGGTGCTAAGTTTTGCCAGGTACAACGTACAGGTACGAAGTCTAAATTCTCCGACGAGGCTCTCCGGCTTATAGATCATCCTGCGGTGAGGTGGAGCGACGATCTGCGCATAACGATGGGGAAAACCTGGATGAGGAGAGCTGACGATCAAGCTCAGGCTGATGATGATGATCATTTTTATTAGAAGTAGTCTTAACGGTCCTTACCATGACCACTAAAATTAAAGATAAAAATGATTGAAAAAAGATTTATGTATTACCTGCTGTCGTCTGTAGTGTTTATGGAAGACGGTCGGGACCCTGTTCTTGGTATTTTATTCTTTAATCCTTTAACTGCTGACTTCATATTCTTGCCACCTTGCCGAACCTTCGTATAATATAAATAATAAATTATTTGGTACTGTAACGATTACTTCATTTTACATCTAGTTTAGAGGCAAAGCGCTATTTTCAAATTTTTTTCTCATGAAACCCTTCTAGAGTCGATTATAGCTTGCCCAAAATTGAGTAACGTGAACTGAAAAATAATTGTTTATTCCCACAGCTGACTGAACAGCTGTTCATAATGAGACCAGTCTCCTCCGAAATCTATGTTGCAGTCCATACAATAATCCGCTAAAACTAATTTTCTTTTCCTGTCCTTCCACCCTAGTCAACGGAAGCATGGCCTACATTTTAGGGTAGGCCCGGCCCGGACTCAATTTGAAGAGGGGTGAAGCGGCGGACGGGCGGACGTATTTCCCTTCTATAAAATCCCTGTCGGGACCCTGATCGGCAATGGACGGGAAAAGTAACTCTTTGAGGCTGCGAGAAAGAAGACTCTGAAAAATATACTTCTCTCTGAACCAATCCAGAGATACTGTCTCAGAGTGGGCGAAGTCTGGGAAAGACCTCTCTGCCTGGCTAATCCGTATAACGGCAACGGATAGGAATGGTGGCTCTTCGAGACTGCAAGGAAAAAAACGTCTTCGGTCCAGAGGAGGAGAGGAGGGCAGATACACACCTGCAAAGGCATCCTACTTACACATAGTTGACTAGACGGGGTCGACAGGCGACCAGACAGAGACCAGAATGGCGACAATGTTCTATACCCTTGAGTTGTATATTTCCATTTTAAAAATACGAAGTACATACATTATTATGTTGATGGGAATTAAAACGAACGCGTATTGTAATAGGTATTCTAAACCTTTGATTGCTTGATGTTTCAACCAGGTTTCACTGGCCGTGGTCACAGACATAATGTTATTATAATGGAATGAGAAGGTTTAAAAGTAGCTTAGCTTAGTTTAGCTGGCATAGATAGCAGCAAGATTTGTAGATTAAAATCGCTTCATCTCTTATAGAAGTAAATACCAAGTGGTAACTTTTTGAATAGTGAAAGGTAGAGGCTGATGTTCAGGGGAATTGGCTAAACGATCTCAGGCCTTCATGAACGATTGCCTGAGGGCGACGGGCTGAGTGATCTGTCACCCTAGCAGAAGCAGGCCCGAGACGGCGGCCCGAAGTGTTAAAGGGAGCCAGACCTCACACAGCATAATGGGGTCACCGCATAATAGGCCGCAGTGGTAAGTCGGTTCGAGTTTGATATACCAACTCGCTGTTTAACCCATGTGAGATAACGACTATTTTCCCATATAGCTATATCACTACAAAAATTCTAGTAGACTCAGATTTAATGATTTGCTTCCTTTTGTCTACTTAAAAAGCAGTACTTCATGCACATTCTTTAACAGTTTATATAATATTTATTACTCTGCAGTAAAGTTTATTAAAAAGTTTTAATTCGGCAAATTTGGTGCTTATGATTCATCATGATATGATTCATTTTGAAAACTTTGCAGACAAAAACAGAAAGGATATGGATTACAAAAGTAAATTAATCATAATAAACTGTTAAAGGTGTTCTAAGATTGTGTGTGCAACTAAATGCAGTTACATGCAATAAATACGTTCTTTTTATTCGTCGGAAAGGACCCAGTGCCAGGAGTCAGTAGTCATTATTTAATTTTGAAGAGCATCTGATATTCGTAACTTTGTGGAGCGAATACTTAAGTCATAAGCGGTATCTACGCTGTGTGTAAATATATTAATTAGTAAATAGATTTTTTTAAATTAGTAAATATAAATAGTAATATTATATACAATACATGTTTATATTCAATCTCTCTTTACAATAAACTTAATATGTATTAATAATAAGAAAAACAAATTTTTACATCTGTATTTAGAAGTATCAGAAATAAGCTCATCCAACTATTATTTCTTATTATAAATATTACCGTGGACAATCCAGATCGAAATCTAAACATTCTTCACAATATTGTTATTCTTTTCACAAAACTATGTTATTTATTTACAGTAAGTACCTACTGCGGAAGTCGTAAGAGACGGCGTACCGAAAACTGAAGTAGTGGCTTCATTTCATTCTTCTGAACTCAAAACTAAAAATGTGTAAATTATAAAAAAATATACGATTTTTGCGGAATTCTACCTTTTTTCTTTTTAACATTTTTGGCTATAGATGGTAGTATAATTTTACTGAAAAATATCAATAAATACTACATACTCCCGAAAAACTGCAAATATGTAATCAATCAAACTACTTTCATGCAATCTGTCTTGGAATCGCGGCGCGTAAAAGGTCATTTATTACCCTAGCAAACTTGTTCGGCGCAAGTATCAGCACGTCGTACAATGGAGAAAGTACAATACCGCTCATTGTACAATACCGCCTCAAAATGGTATGTGTGGCTATCATCAGTACGCATGTACGTGATTATTTAATTAAATTGTAATTATTAGGTAATACGTGCAAACATGTTAGTTTGATATGTTCCGGCTTGCACCCCCTCCGTGCTCAATTTATATATCTTTTGAATGTTATTTAGTATACAAGAAAAGATTTTATTATACAGAATTAGGCAGTTCATGGAGTCATTTCACAAGTCTGGTAATAAACCAATATTAGCTTGACTCGTCTATCATTGCGAAATCGCAATAATGGCGATCCCGAAGTGATTATACAGCTACGGGCCTGATTTTGCCTACCGGCTCAATAATCACCAAGAGTATATCAAGTTACGCAATTGGTCTCCAACCAGAGGGACTCGCCAAATTCAAGAGGCATTTCATACGCGTAACAGAGAAAAAACTCGAAATGGCCCCACCAACTATAATTCAGAAGAACTAACGTGTGGTGCAGCAAAATCAACGACGATACAATTCGTCAACTCTGGTTACGGGAGCTTCCAGCCTCAGTTATTTCTATATTAGCAGTCTCCGACGACTTAACACTGGATAAATTGAGCGGGATGATAGACTGTATTTACGAAAATATGCAGTACACAAAAACCTCAAAACAAACTATATCAGCTGATGTCAATTTAATAACAAATCTAATGGCATAACTGGCAGAATTGCGATTAGAAATTAACGCGTTACTACGCAGCACACAATCACGCCGCCGCAGCCATTTCGGGTGACCGCGATACCACCACTCGAGGTCAAGATCGCGGCAACTATCGACTTAGCGACGTGACGATATCTGTTATTTTCGAGGCGAGGCACGGTGTGCATGGAATAATGAACAAAAGAAGAATCAAATATCGGGAAACTAATGCCAGCACAGAATACGGTGGGCAAGGCAAAAAGACAGAATTAGGCGAAAATAATTATGGCAAATATTTCACCCGTCCGATTGACCAGAGTTTATCAGGGGCTTGTTGAAAAATATGAAGACATTACACGACCAACGTCGTCGAAGAATCCTCCCGAACATCAAGTGCAGCATCACATTATTACAAAAGGATTCCTAGGTTTTGCTCGCGCTCGACCACCTCCTGACAAATACAGAGCAGCCAAAAAAGAGTTTCAAGAAATTATGGAAATGGGAATTTGTAGACCATCAAGCAGTCAATGAGCTTCTCCACTTCACATGGTCAAGAAACGGAATGGTGAATGGAGAGCATGTGGTGATTATCGTGCACTAAAGAAAATCACTGTTCCTGACAGGTACCACTTACCAAGAACTTGCGAAGAAGAATACTAGATTTATCGACGTCAGAAAAGCATTCCACACAATAGTCAGAACCAGAAAAACAGCAGTTATAACTCCGTTTGGGCCTTTGGCGTTTCCCAGAATGCCATTCGGACTGCGAAACGCTGGACAGATATTTCAGAGATTCATGGATTCGCTGTTTCGAGATTATCATATAACTAGCCAAGGAATAACTCCCACGTCAGAAGAAATTCAAGATATTATTGATTACTCTAAACTAGAGACGGTAAAGGAATTACGTCGTTTTTTTGGGTATGATTAACTTCTACAGAAACAGTATTGCCTACGCAGCAAAACATCGAGCACAACATTAATTAAATGGAATAATGAAGCGGATCACGTTTTTAAACGTTGTAAACAATCCGAGAGGTCACAACAATAGAATTTCCTGTGGTGGACGCCCCACTCGCTATATTAACGGATGCTAGTTTAAAATGTGTAGGTGTTGTACTACAACAAGTAAAAGGAAATTGAAAACCTATCGCTTTCTTTTCAAAATCTTTAATTGACAGACAGGCAAAATACGTGTATTGTGTCAATCATGTTTGCAGTGTCAGCAATCGAAAGTAGATCCTCACACGAAGTCACCGCTTGGAAAATTTATGCCAGCAGGAAGATTTTCTCACATACATGTCACACTCACTCGCACGATATAGTCGGACCTTTGCCAACTTCACAAAATAATAGGATATGATTGACCGTTGTACATCATGGTCTAAAGCATTTCCTATTGCAAATACTACTGTTGAAACAGTTGCCAGAGTGGTATATGAAGGATGTATCACCCGTTTTGGATGCCCCGCCTACATCACGACTGACCAAGGACAACAATTTGAGTCAGGGTTATTCAGAAATCTGGCTAAACTAATAGGTATTACCATATCACCCACAGTCGAATTCAAATGTGGAAAGACTACATAGGACGATGAAAGCAGTATTAATAGCGAGAGCAAACACGGTTAATTGGTCTAAAGAGTGAGGAGCTGTCTTATGGGGATTTCGTTACCAGTGTTCGACAAGATACTGGATACTCAGCAGCCGAACTAGTTTACGGAACAGCTATCCAACTAACCATATGTTATCAGGAATATTTTTTGGGAAAGCAAAATGAAACAACATATGATGATTTTATTAAGGAAAACATAAGCCGTGTTACATTCGTACCATAGAGGCAGAGTACAAATGATAATATTATAGTTTATCGGACTGTACGCACGTTTTTGTACGCTGCGATAGATTGCGTCCAGGTCTGACACCTCCGTATGATGGTCCATTGAAAGTCATCAAACGTGTCGATAAAAATTTTACGATCAAAAACAATGGCAAAGAAATCAACGTGTCAATAGACCTTTTGAAACCTGCATTTCTGATAAGTGAAAATGAAACACCACGAATATTAGAAAAGATACGTAATGAAAATCATAGCCAAAAATCATCTGAAAATGGACAAAAACAGACCGTAACATGTTCAGGCAGAATATCACGTCCTACCGTTCGATTTAAATTTTAGTATAAATACTCGTGGAAGAACAATTTTTTATTAGAATATTTTTAAGGGGGGAAGATCTATGGCTATCGTCAGTACGCATGTACGTGATTATTTAATTAAATTGTAATTATTAGGAAATAGCAAACATCTTAGTTTGATATGTCCCGGCTTGCACCCCCTCCATGTGCAATGGATATATCTTTTGATTGTTATTTAGTATATAAGAAAAGATTTTATTATATAGAACTAGTCAGTTCATGGAGTCAGTCCACGAGTCTAATAATAAACCAATATTAACTTAACTCGTCTATCATTGCGAAATCGCAATAATTGCACAGGTAGCCGTACATTGCGTAGCGCGCATAAAATTAATCCTTATACATCCTTAATCTTGCATTTTTATGTTGAACTACACCACAGAAGAACGTTTAAGTTTATCGTTACGCTGTCTCTTACACCCAGTATAAAACACAAGATGAAATATTTAGTAACCATAATTATTAATATTTTTGTTATAGCGCACAAACGAGCAGACGTGTCACCTGATGGTAAGTGACTACCGTCGCCCATCGACACCTGCAACTCAAGAGTCACTAGACTAGATTTACATAATACAAATAAAATGCATTCACATTACCTTAACACTAACGAAATAGATATATATGTACATGACTTACATAAATAGAAGAAATAATACACATTTAGAGATATACTTACTACAAAATCTATAATAGAAATAGATAAAACAACTATAAAAGATATAATAGATAAAACAATGTATCTAGCTGGAAAGAAAAATACAACAATACGTCAAAAAACTTAATTCCATCACCAAAATAAAATAAAACAATTGATATTACAGTAGGTAGTAAAAGTATTCTCCACCAAGTTATGAATAGCAGTGCAAAACATATAACATCGTTGCAGACAACAGACCTCGCTAGGACTCACCGTTTTAACCGCCGATTGCACAGCTGGGTTCGCCTGCAAATAGTTGTATTTTAAAGCAAAAAAGAACAACTGAAGTACTTACAGCATGCATGCACTGATATTTTAATGTGGTAGGGTATCCAAGGAATATAAGCATAGTTCAAAAATCGTAATGATTATTTTTAATCAGGATTAAAATCTATTTAGTAATGATTCGTTAAGACTATATTTCATACATAATGGAAGGAATTAATACACAAAAATATACATTTAAAATATGGAAACCGAACAACATTAGCGCAAAAAAATGGGTGTTTCCGGATCCGGTGTGTGAAAAATACTTTTTAAAAAGTTGTTAAATATTTATATACTTACATAATATGCTTGTACAAATTGGTGTCGAAATTAATTAAAAATATAAGTGTTCTATACAAAAATGTAAAGTCGTGTATTTAAACAGTGAACTCGGATATTCAAAACGATTTAATTTTATGAAGAATTCTGTGGATAAATAAATATTGGCATTATTTGTTCATTTGCTAGGGTCTCTGTGAGTAATGGATAAACAATGAAACCGTCAAAGCGTATTCATGATCGCTTGTCGTCCCACTTTGTTAGAATATAAATATAAATGAAAAAATATAATAAAGGCCTAGCTGCAAAGGGAAACGAAGATAAATAACTGAAAATACTTCTCTCCAAAGCATTACATATTATATGCATGAGAAGACAAATATTCATGGCTGTAATTTCAAGGCAAGGCTTAGTAAACAAGCAAGCATAGAATTAGTGACCCCATTTTTTTTTTTTAAACAAACATCTTTTGTAGTATACTTCTATTATATATCGCCGGTGAAGTGCCAATAACTCGTAACTGAAATTCGCATATTTTAATGATTTTTTTCCAGATTATGTAAATTCTTGATTGCATCAGTTAAGAGTTATTGGCACTTCGCCGATATGTATGTACATTATGTATATATAATTAAAAATACAATCCAAGTAGAATTTCTAGGTGAAACACCCATTTTCCTGTGTAATATGCCAATTACTATGAAATATGGTTCTTGTAGATTTGCAACATGTGATGAACTTTATACTATTGGTGTATTTCCAAAAAGATATTACATGTATCGTAATAGGATCTGAACAAATATACATACATTCTGGAAGATAAATGAATGTAGTTGTAATAGACCCAAATATAAAATCGTAAAATGGATGAAATGTTTGCAGCACAGTAACAATTTTCCATTTGCAAGATGTTCATTAACCATAAGCTTTTAGAGTTCATCTCGATTTATAGGCATTAGTGGCACTCCCTCAAGGAAACGAAAAATAGAGAAACTAATTACCTTGTCTTTGACAGTTTTAAAAAATGCACCACCTTCTTTCTTGACAGTTTTGGCCCAGTCTCTGTATTGTTGTTTAAGCTTCTGCCCACTGCCCGTGTTCAGTTTGTCGGCATAAAAGTTACACTCCACCTCGAATTCATCGTTAAAACCTCGCCCGGAATTGAGCAAGTCCAATCTTTCATCGATGAACTGCAAATAGATAGTTATTAAACTATGACATATATTTCTTCCCATTATTGTCTCCGAAGAGTTGATGCCTAAAGACTTCTTCGATTTTGTAATCAAAAGATAACTGTAATCGTATCTTTGTATATATTACCTAGGTTATTTAAGTATTAGCTCATCTGTAGAACATGTCCATGTCTTAGCAAATAAACCTGACCTGACCTGAAACTGACTGTAAACTTTGAACTCACTTAGAGTGAGATGTTCAGTAGACGACGTCAGTAAGGGAGTCAAAATGTTAATTTATTAAAGTTTATTGGAAGTGTAAATACATTATAATTCTAAATTTAGATAAATCACTAAGCTTACCTGTCGGAATATTTGTGATTGTAATATTTTCTTAAGGAATGGTTGCATATGTTTTCTCGTCCTAACGAAAGCCTCGGGGTTGAAGGTAATTAACTGACCATTTTCAATTCTAAAACAAAATATATATGTTTATAATGTTACAGATACATCACAGTTGCGGCATACATCATTGAATGAGCTAGGTCAATGCTTCTAACATATTTTTTACGTCTGTTGTAAAACAGTAGTACTAGGCAAACTAAAGTCAAACATCGTCATGTAAAAGTGAGCCGTCTGAAAATATTTTCGGTATAAACATACGTTACAATTACAGACAATAATTACCATTAATTGAAATACAAAGTCAAAAAGTAATAGTAATATCGCCACTGAAAGCAATTGCATGGCATATGTTACAGTACTATTCACCGTAAGGTGTATCTGGGCTGAACAGTCTCCGGTAATATCATCCTTGATCTTACATTATAAAATAAATAAATAAAATTACAAAAAGTAAAGAACTATTCCATCTATACTTTTGCATAGAAAGGCAAAGGTCATAAACATATCTACAGGTAGGTTTCGTCTGTTAAAATGTGAACTATTAGTCTCCAAAATATACGTGTAGATATTAAGTACAAGGAAAAATAAAAATATATTCTTACTTAATAGCATCGCGATATCCACCTATTAAACACACCAGAGCTCGCAAAAATGCCCGGGACACGGCGTCACCAAGAGCATTTTTATCATTTAAAGCTTTCTTTAAACTTGTTACCTGGAAAGACACATACTGAATCAATAAACGTTTTGTTGAGATCGGGTTTTAATTGTGTTTACGATATAGGTATAAATTAATAGGACTTTACTCTCTACTTTACATAACATGGTGATGGTTACATAATTTATACTATATTTGGTATCAGGGTAAGGAAAAAGGCTTGTCTCATAAGGGTTTTACAACTGAATAATCTCCACCTAAACGCATAACATGGATCAGTTGTGATGTGTGTGTGTCATGATCGCGTGTGTGTGTTGAACGGAACAATAGATCATGAACAATTCCCCATAACACATGTGGTAGAATCAGTTGCATGCCGCTCATAAAAGTCAATAATTCCGGCTTCATACTTCAACTATTATCATATCAAGTACACAATATTTAAACTTTTCGCGCTTTCGCTCATGGCTGATTATTCCGACAACCTAATGTTTCATAGCAGTATCGAGAGAGAGAAAGAATACACCACGAAAAAACCATTTACGAGTTTAGAAGGTGTTACACAACGGCTGGTCCAAGAGTATTTATTTACTCAAAAATTGTCATAAACACCATTTAGGAATATAAAAACCTAAAATGAAAACTAATAGAAATGTTAACTTCTGCAAGTAAATTTATTTTGTAATAACACTAATATTTATAGTAGGTATAGCAGACCAGTTCCACCCTTTCATTGTCGAAACACCAAAAAGGTTTTGACAGCTCCTTTTTGGTTCGAGTGGCCAAGGTCTGTAATGAACTGCCTGCATATATTTTTCCAGACAATTATAATCTTGGAACGTTCAAGAGTAGAATGAATAGGTTTCTCTTGGATAGGCGTGTACCATCTTTGTCTTTATCGTCACTTTCCATCAGGTGAGTTGCAAGACGCCTATTCCATTACACAATAAAAAAAAAAAATTACAATTTTTTTAAAGCCGAAAGATTTGTTTGTTTTAATACGTTAATTTCAGGATCTAGGAATCCAATTTTTTTTTAATATTGTTCTCTGTAGCTTCACGCTGCATCCCATATATGAGGAGAAGCTAAAGCTGTCGGGCGACAAGTTAAGAATAGTTATTTTTTATGTTGATGTTGACATTAGCAACCTCACTATTTGTGTGCGCCTTTTACTATAAAAATTCAGTCTTGCAACTGAATCATTAAACAATTTTTATTTGCGGTATTTTTTTGTCATTTTTTAATTCCCAAAACCACTCTTCTTTATATTACAGTGAATGTTAAAATGCAAAAGTGAAACCATGCTATGCAAAGTGATTATTAAAATGTCACACCTTGAAATTGGCTCATGACACAGCTGGATTTCATTAAATGGAAATAATCAAAAGTAATCATATACTCACTAAGTCTGAAGGAAGACTTTCCAGATCATTAAAGGGAGTTCTAAGCTCATTTTCATCTACATCTAATATAACCACATCACCTATTTCAGACATCCTCACACTCTGTAAAAAAAAAACCAGGTATATATTTTTTTAAATATAATCAAAATGTTGTCTATTTATTATTATTTTTTATATCTTACCTCCATTACACTTCTAGGAACTCCAATAAGAAATGGCATAGGTGCCAGCAGATAATCAACTAAATGTTTTGGAAGTATAGGTATGAATATGTGTTGCCATGACATGGGGAAGAGCGTTGTGTTGGCTGCTTGCACACATGCAGATAACCGTGATGGTTTAGTAGCTACGATAGCCACTCTTCGCTCATGAAGTAACGCCGCCCATAGCCCAGCCATACACTTTGTATCCATGGCGCTGAAGTATTCCGTCAAATTAAACTGAAAGTAAAGTATCGTAATGACGAAATTTGGTGAGATCAGAGTGTAAGATTTTTATATTCTCAATAAAAATAATATTAACATTCCTTAATGAGCAACATTTCTTTTAGTTTGCTATTTGTTATCTATTTTATACTGCGGTCCTGTTTTATTAGTAAGGGGGACCATGCTTAGACCTTAGGAAGCATTGTGTTCGATGATGCCTGCCCGACACGTGCCCTCACCGACCGTATTAAATTAAATTTTATTATTAATTTTAAAGTAAGTACTTGATGGAGACTACATTAAGAATCTGAAGATGATTTGAATTTAAAAAAAATTGGTTGTCTGTAAAGTCGATTTACGGACGATAATTGTACGTGATAACGTCATAAGAGAACATTGATGAAAAATTGCATACTTTTATGAATTGAATTGCATTACGTGTAGTTTGTGTGCTGTCGCTGTCTCTCTTCTACTCGGACGCATCGGCCGATGGAGTGGAAAAGAGATAGATGCGTCATAAGCCGATCGTGCCTATGCTCGTTCCGCGCTCTCGCTTGCAGGCTCGGCTAAGGCGGAACGTGACAATGAGTCATGCTTTTTCGTGCGTGCAGCCGGCTTTCATCAATTTATAAGACGTTATCACGTCAAAAAAATTTGAAAATTTCGCCAATTGGCACTTAATTCTAAAATAATACAGGTGGGCTTTGTATACTTGCGTGTTTTCACTTAAAATTTTTATCTATTTAAATTATATAAGTTTTACTCCTTACTTACATTTTCTGGAATACTTGGAAGCCTATTGTCAGGACATTGGCATGTGAAAACGCTGTGACCTGCATTGTAAGTTACTTTGAGCGTATGCCCAGGCATCGGCGGTCGTATCCGACATGCTTCTAGGAATGATGATAGTTCTCCCTTCCCCGGACTATTTATTAAATTTGCTATACAGTTCAATAATCTGTAAACAATATTAAGTATCTATTACATTTGCAACAATTATTATAATAATATATTCCAAGTCAATTTAGGAATGTAAAATTATACATATATTATGTACATTCAAAGTTAATTTAGCTATGCAAAATTATACATACATATATTCAAAGTCAATTTAGCTTTGCAAAATTATACATACATATATTCAAAGTCAATTTAGCTTTGCAAAATTATACATACATATATTCAAAGTTAATTTAGGTATGCAAAAATATGACACCAAGTTGATCAATACATTTAAATCAGTAGTGCAGGAGTTGCCTTGAAAGAGAAAATATTTAAAAAAACAATATGATAGCAGCTACAAGACGATTGATTGTCAATGCAACCAACGCTTCAATCAATTCAATATGTGAAGAAAAAAAGAATGTGAAATTTGGAATACTTTAAGTTTACAAATAGAAGAAAGTCCAAATTTAAAAATACGTGACAACGGCATTGACATTAAGCTACACGCGTCCAGTATCAGGGCTGCCAGATTGTATATTTGAATACAAAATTCGTATAATTTGGTTATCTTATGTATCCTGTTTGTTTTGGAGATTGCATTGTATAATGAAATACAATACAAATACTGATATTATAGCGTAATATGTACGAACATGCACATAGAGATACTTAAAACAAGCCATGTCTGTGGTAAACTGTTAAACCCTGATACATTAAAACACCTTTTATTGAAATCTCCAAAGAGTCACATACTATAGTTGTACAACACTGATTTTGTATAATAGTACATAATTTTGTATAAGTTCTGAGACTCAGCGGTATAAAATAATTTGTCCTTACTGGCAACTCTGTCCATGTTAACCTGTCATGGTGTGGAAAGTTTAACAATGACAGTTCAACTGATATTGGAAATAAACAGGTAAAAAATATATGAATTATTGTCGAATTTCGACCACCAGGTGACCTCTAAGAATTCCTTTTTTTTCACAGGAGTAAGGTTCTTTTGCAAGCATACTACAGAAAGTAATAAACATATTTATGCATACATTATATATTAGCAATGCGCGGGAATCGAACCGGCGATCCATGAAGTTACATTCTAATTGCAGTGCTAAATAGGTTGTAAAATGTTTCAAAGTAAATATGTATATCTATATCAAAATACTAATATAACTAATTTAACATAATTTCGAGTATTTGTTCTCTAATATGTTAAGTTATTACTATTATAATTTAATTTTGCTTTCAATAATATGATGATCATTAATGCTGAGCATATATTAGCAAATTGGCAAGGGGCAAAGCCGCAAAGCAATAAAATTAAAAGAACAGACAAGTTCATGAATGGCTCCTATTCATGATTCATCGATTTCACTTTTGACCTCTATTGCTATGAAACCTGTTAAAAATTTAATACTAAGAAAAGAGTACATTGTTGCTTTTAGCATCACATATTAAATAAAAATGAGTCATTCATCAGAAATGACGTCACACAGTCGCCACAAGCTTATCATGGTCACTTGTAGGTTCAATTTTTAAAAGTACAATATAAATGTTTGCTTAGCAAAGATACTGCAAGTAAAGCAATTGTATTTAAGACTACTATAAAAGTCGCCTATATTTTATGATATTTCATATTATATATTTCACTATCTAGTTAATAAAGTATACTTACTTATAAAATATATCATGCCATGGTAAATGCGATAATAACACTAATGAAGTGTTATTTTTTGGGTCATATCGGCAGAAACAAAAAGTATATTTTGAGTCCTCAGAAGTCAACACAAATGAATAATATTGTGCATATGTACTGGAAAAATAAAAAAATATAATTAAAGCTTACAAGTATAATTATATGCAACATAAGTTTAAAGTTCAAAATCATTCAATAATGATAAAAATCATTATACTTACTTTTCTAACTGACAAGGAAATGCAAATTTCGGTATATTCTTTAGCTCTCCTTCATTTTTGTAAGATTCTGGATATTTCTTTAATATGTATGGTTCCCTCAGATGATCACCTGGTGATACTTCACAAAATAATTCAAAAAGGAAGCGTACAGTGTCTCTGAAAATGAAAAATTAAAACAAATTACATACAACATTTAAATAATTATGTTTACCCAAGCATGTCTATCTACATAATTTACTAATGCTTCCCCCTATGTACACTATTTTACTATATTAGATTTCCTTTTAATCATCAGTTAATGTTCAAAAGATCTTATATCAATACAGCAAAATCCATTGTAACCTGACATATCCTACTGTTAAACTACCTCCCTACCAAATTTCAGGCCTCTTGTACAAAAAACCAAGGCTCTGCATATGAACTTAAGGGAGCCCTTAGGCCTCCTTAATCCGGCACTGTTCTTAGCAGATGCCTCCTACTTTCATAGGTCAAGTAGTTTGCCACATTTCGGGATTAGTCAGAATGTGAGTGAGTGACAGTATAATTTCGGTTTTAAATTTATTAAAAAAAAATGTGTCACATTGTTTGCGTTGAACTCCTAGACTAATAAACCAATTTAAATGAAATTTTGCACACTGTGTACAGTTTGGTCCAATTTGAGAGATGTATATTTTTTAATTAAATTTATAGTCAATATTTTTTTTAATTGCAAATTACTAAGCCACAATGCATGCTAACTGCATTAGCTAACAACGCATTGCTGGGTAGCTAGTATTCATATATGTCATGCATAATAATTAATATACTTAGCATAGTCTTAATAGTACTTCGTTTTAATACTCTCATAATATTTATTAGATCCGGTTAAAATACCTCAATAATATAAGTCAACAGATTCTTACAAAGCAAGTAATAAGTACTGTCAAGAATATGTTTCAGTATTTAAAATAATAGGGGAAAATTTTGTGTTTATTTATTTTCTAAAACAACAGTTTATATAAACTATTTACATCTTCTCATCAATATTATTTCTCAGTAACGTTGTGGCAGAGAATCAATGAAATATGCAGTCTTTTGCAAAAACTATCATGCAAATTGATCACAAGGATTGTAAAAATCAAATTCGATTTCACAAATGGTACTTGTTTAGTATGTACTTGTACATCAACTACAGGAAACTCTTATATCAGCGGACGACACAAATTACTGTTATCTCGCGGAGGGCGTAATGTTGCATATGAAGTTGAAAGGTAAATAAAACGAAAAAGCAAGATGGAGTTATGTTTAAAAAAAAGATTAGCGAGTTTCGCACACACATGTGCGTACACACATAAATGTATTACAGCGAATGACAAAATCGCTATTCAAATGTTACAACACTACATTAAAGTCTCCGAGAATCAACATAACATCGTAAAATGTAATTACCTTATTCTGGAACCCATGTCTCGACGTGGACCATATGAAATTTTGATTACATCTTCCACAGTATACTTATTTGAAAAAATCACTATTCATGAAATATCACAAGCCATAGAAAACTACGTCCAAGTCGCTTGAAACATTTTTTTAAAGATTTTACCTATATTTCAAAACTATTACGAAAGATTAACGATGTCACTAGCACTAAACTTTCCAGAAACTGTGGAGGTGGTATATTGAACACTCTGTCCTTATTTTTATGCTATTTCTCTTACACACTCTGTGAAAGGTGCCTTTCTATTTCTTTGATACTCTTTGCTCATATTACGCTAAAGAACTGTCAAATCATAATCCCTGCAGTGGTCGAGTCGACATCGACAGGCGAAGGGGAAACACACGTCAAAAAACGTTTCGTTTCTTGCTGGAAACAGACTACGTTTCGTTTGTAACTAAAAGACTTTTCCGTAAAGTATCTAACTATAGGAGGCTGTCTTAAGTTTGAGGGGGGAAAGTCGCTTTTTTAAATTTTTTTTTGCTCTTTCAGCTGTTCGTTAACTGTTCTTCATTGTTCGATCAAAATTTTTATTTGTTCGATCTTAGTTTTTTTTTATAAATAAAATAAAAAATTTGCTTTCTTAAGTTGGCGGGGAGAAGTCGTTTTCGGACATTTTTTTTGCTCTTTCAACTGTTCGTTAACTGTTCTTCATTGTTCGATCAAATTTTTTACTTGTTCGATCTTAGTTTTTTTTTGTCGGTTTGACCAAGTACTTCGTTTGTCATAAAATTCGGTTCTGGCACTTCGTTATGGTCACAGTTCTAACCTAACCTAAACCTAGCCACTTGAGGGTAATTTTTTATTTTATTTAAAAAAATAAAGAACAGTTAACGAACAGCTGAAATAGCAAAAAAAAAAGATTAAAAAACGACTTCTCCCCGCCAATTTAAGAACGAAAAAAAATATTTTATTTATAAAATAAAAACTAAGATCGAACAATTAAAAATTTTGATCGAACAATGACGAACAGTTAACGAACAATTGAAATAGCAAAAAAAAATGTAAAAATATGACTTCTCCCCGCCAACTTGAGGGTAATTTTTTATTTTATTTAAAATAAAATAAACTAAGATCGAACAAATAAAAATTTTAATCGAACAGTTAAGAACAGTTAACGAACAGTTGAAAGAGCAAAAAAAATGTAAAAAAATACTTCTCCCCGCCAACTTAAGACAGCCCGTCACGACACAGTCAAACAATTTAAACTTTGATTTTATAAATATTTCGTAGACTCGCGTGTGTGTCAGACGTCATTGCCATTTGAATAGGTATCTAAGCTTGCGAAAAACAATAAATCATGCCGTTTTGTGCAATTAAATCGTGTCTTAACTTTACTTAAGATTACTTTTCATCGGTAAGTTTTGTTTTAATTTACACTATTTTCTGAGAAAATACGATACCTACTTTATTTCAAAATTTGTAGCTTTGACAGATAAGCCGGTGTTGTCAGTTTATTACGGGGTAATTTTACAAAAACTGCGGGTAATCATAAACCATGACGCTATTCTTGTTTTATATTATTAAAAAAGTATATCGCTGAAGAAAATGATAGGTACCCAATGATATTGGTGATTTTGTCTCAAAGTATTTTAATTATTCATGTTAGATGATACATCTATATCATCTAACATCAATCGTCATAATACTTTAAAGAATAATAATAATAGTCTTGTAATTATTATTCTTTAAAAAATTGGTTGCCTGTAAAGTCTGTATACGGGCGAAAGTTTTACGTGACAACGACTTTGAGTGGTAAAATAATTTTAATGTGAATATTCATTCGTATAGTAGGAAGAAGGATGAAATAATAGTAACAATTTAAAACATTTATTTATACAAAGAATTATATTTAAAACGCGTGCCTCTCACTCGCTCTCATTGTGAGCGCATAACGTGAGCGGAGCGTAACGCAGTTTCTTGAAGTGTCACCCGGCAAACCAATTTATAAGACGTTGTCACGTCAAAAGAAACAAATCTCATCAATTGAAATTAATCACTTATTTTCACTAATTCACATTGGTACCTCTGTAATTTGAATTATACCGATCATTTTTCGTTTCTAACAGATTCAATCACTTACACCTCTATTTAAAAACAGGTTATATTTTTTTGTTGTTTTGTAATTAATTATTTTTATTTTAAATCATTATATTATTTACCCTTCATCTCCTTATGACTTAATACAAGAAGGTAAATAAATATGGGCATCATCAGGCAGGCAGGCTAAACATGCAGACAGTGACAATTTGTTGAAAATAACTACACGCTCGTACTCACACATAATTCGTAATTGGATCCCGTTTTATGCGCATCATTTGTTAGAGTTATACTCTATCTAGACATGTATCACAGAATTTAAAACATTGATAAAATAAGAAGAGAGGATCTCTGGTTGTACAAAGAGTGTGCAAATAAAAACCTAATAACAAACAATATATTTCTCTCTTTCTTTCTCGTGATAATTTACATTTTGTAATAAAAGTTTAGTATTTACGAAAATTTCAATAAGCTCCGCCTTAAAGCCCCTGTTGACAGGGCGCCATTTTAGGGTTGCATAGTTCATGATATTCATCTGTCATCCAAAGCGTTTTCCGGAACTTATTTTCGATTTCAACAATTGAAATGTGTCTATTTTGGTGGTTTGATATTGAAAGGACTGTTAAAAACAAATGGCAAAGTATTGCAATAATTGGGGGTCCGTGAGACGGAAACGGGGTCCATGATAGTGGGTCTATTTAAGCAGATCGTGATTTTAATTTCATTTTTCATTAATTAGTACGGTAAATATCTTGAAAAACATGTTAGCTCCTGCGAATTCGAATTATTATTTAGTAAGGGAAAAATATCTATAGGGAACAATTTTAACCAATTAGATTTCAATTCTTCACAATAATTCCTGAACTCTACTATATACATGCATTTTTATTAAGTCATCTGATTTGTTCTTCGGATTTATTTACTTTCTTATTTTTATGATTGCATAAAATTTCTTTGTTTAAAAATCAGTTTTAGTTTTTAGTAATCAGTTAGTTTAGTAGTCAATTTAATTATAAATTTGACAAAATATCAACTCTTAAGATATAATTATATTATTATATCTTTTTTTTTTTTTTTTTTTCGTGTGGAAACCCCCACGGGTCATCACCTCACCGGAGCTAACGGTGAGGTGGTATGTCGGAATCGAACTGACTAAAACCACACGGTGTTCCGTCACAAGTGGGTCTATTGCAAGGGACCCGGGATACCCTAAGAAGGAAGCCTCCGGGAACCCCTGCAGACCTTGGCCGCCTCTTGATCAACAGGCGGCCACACCGTGGTGTACGGGGGGCCTTGCCCCCCTCCGATTTGGAGACGCGCGCTCGGAACACGTCGCGCCACCGTCTTAGGCCTGCTTCTGCCAGGGTAACGGACAGCCCCATCCGTCACCCCCAGGCCAGCGCTCATGGAGGCCGGAGGTCGTTCTGCGCTCTCCGGCGCCTGGTGCGTCTACTGCGGGACGGGAGAGTACTCGTTCTCTCCCGTACCCTTTCCGCCGCCTCTTTAGCCATCATCACTTCCTCGCAAAATGAGGCTGCGGAATTCCACGCACTCTCGCTTTGGACCATGGACAGAACTATGGTGTCCAGCGTGAGGCTTCCCACACCGATAGCCGTCGCGAGGTCGTGGCGCTGTTGCATCCACGCTGAGCACTCCCCTAAGGTGTGGAGTGCAGTGTCCTCGCGACTGCCTCCGCAGTGGTGGCACGCAGACGTTGGCTCCCGGCCTATACGACACAGGTACTTGCCGAAACAGCCGTGTCCAGTGAGTATCTGCGTCAGCCGGTAGGAGAGGCTGCCATGTCGCCTCTCTAGCCAATCCTCCATGACATATTATTATATCTTAAGAGTTGATATGTTTATATCTATCTATATTTTATATTTGAAAAAATATCAAGTATTTTAATATTAAATGACTTGATATTTTTTCTGTTTAAATTGATATTTAATAGCATATAAAAATAATCGGAACAGCTGATTTTTAGCCTTTATACCTACACAAATGAAAGTAAATCAATTTAATTTTGTTTGGGAGTGTCAGGGAAAAGTACCTACTTACGTTTTTTTTTTTTTTTTTATTACTTGCTAATTTCATCCTAAGTAAGTAACAAACGATTCGGTAAAAACAAGACAATCATGAAACTTTATTTATTAAGTGTTGTGTTAATGACGGACCGAATCTGCGGGCTTATTTTAAACGCGCAAGGTTTAATTTAGCCCTCAGTAGCACTAATATGTAGTTTAAAAAACACAAACTCAGGGGATTAATTGGCTAGTAACTGATGAACAAATCTTAGAAGTCATCGCTTTATTAAGCATTTTTTCAAAACTTTCATTCCCATCACTTAAATCAGCGGTCGGCAACAAGCGTCCCGGCGCCGTCATCGTACTTGCGGCCCGTGATTGTTTTGTAAATAAATATCTAAAAAAATATATGCATTAATTTAAGAGTAAGAGCGCCCCTTAGGAGCGCGCCGCTTTGCCCGCGAACGAGCAAATAAGCAGGCGCGGGCGTGAAAATATAAGTCTTTCTGCAAGAACGTGTACCTGGCGCGGCGGGCTGAAGACTTGGCGATTATAATTTATGTCTGCAACTCCGTTAAAAAGCACAACAATTTGAATGGTTCTCTATAGCTGCCCATGAAAGTAATGATGCCTCCGATACTGCTCAGATTTTAATATTTGTTCGTGGAATCGATAAGAACTAATGTCTAGGTATATGTATTGACATTAGTTCTTATCGATTCCGATCCATTATATATCCATTCCGATCGACATGGTTACTGCCAAAATTAGTAAGTGTAAAAACATACATGAGTGGACAATATAAACGTTTGATAGGTAGAATTGAAACTAAACTGGTAACAAAAAATTGCCTCCAAAATACAAACATCACACTGAATTTTGTATAAAATCACTTATCTATTTTCTTTGTAGTTTTCATTTTTGTTTTGTAATTCTTTCTCATTTCTACTTAGTAAAATAATTCTTTAAAAAAAAACCGAATTCAATGCAATTCTCATGGATGCCATTGTCAGAACTGGACCAAATTAAAATGGGATCACACGGGAAGCACCAGCTTTCAAATAAAAAAGAATCATCAAAATCGGTTCACCCAGTCGAAAGATGTGAGGTAAAAAAATAAAGAAAGTGGTTTTTTTTTGGCCTCTAACACCCAAACTACAACCATTACGTGTACGAATTAAATTGTAGTAAATTAAAAAAAAAATCACAGTATTTTTGTTTTTTTTTTTATTATCACAAGTGCGGGTCCCTTCTTTACTTTATTTTGCCACCTAGTGGCCCTTGCCTATCAATAGGTTGCCAACCCCTGACTTAGATGATTGGCACTCCATCACTGTGCGGTTCGCCAGAACGTATTTCCGGGCCAATACGGCCCGGTAGCCAATAACTTCATGAAAAGAGCGCACCTGTGACTCTCGAGTTGCAGGTGTCCATGGAGACGGTAGTTTATCACCAACTGTGACCCGTCTGCTCTTTTGCCCCGTATACCATAAAAAAAGTTTAATTTAACCAACCTAATGATGGAACCAGAAGGTGGATAGTGTAACTCTTTATCAGTTACTAGCCAATTAATCCCTTGAGTTTGCGCGATTTTTTAAACTAGCTACATATTATGGGTCTGTACTAGATAATCGTGTTATCGGGATGTGATAGTTTTACATTGAAAATGTAAACCGATATGAATGAAAATTAACATCTGACCAGTCAGAGTTTAACTAGTCGCTAATATCGTATTTAGGATAAAACTTGCAGATTTGTGTAAAACGACGATTGTGTAAAATGTCACAAAAAACGCAGAAAATATGGCGTAAATAAGAACCAACACCTAACGAATTTTATATAATTTATTAGAACAAGAAAGAGAAGTTATTAATGATTTTTTTTATTTTTTGATACAATACATTTAGTATTGTTTTTAAACTTTCGCGACTATTTATACATACTTATTTGATGTGTGAATCGGGACTTAATCGCGGTAATAATTAGAAGGTACAATAGCTTTTTTGGTTACCCGACGTGCAGCTGTGGTAGCTCGTACATCGGACAGACCAAACGTACAATCGCAGAACAGGTCAAAGAACACATCGCAGCTGTGAAAAACCGTCAGATAAATAAGTCAGCGATCGCCGAGCATTTGCTGGAGGCAGGTCCAACCCACTGGATAGAACTACACCAACCAGAGGTCCTCTCCACCGACCGTCACTATTACTCCAGAATAGTACGGGAAGCAGTAGAAATCAAAAAAATTTAAAATTTCAACAGAGAAGATAGGTACCGCTTGTCAACATTTTGGAATCCTGTCATCAGCAAATGCACGCTACTCGACAACACTCAAGGGACGTCGTAAGTGTGGTGTGTCGAAGTACTGACTGTCCCGATTCACACAACATTTGGTATTAATTATACTTTTTTAAATTTCCTGAATTTTACCGCACGGAATCTTCATATAAAATAGTATTGCGGGCGTCGCCTGCAGGCCGCGTCGTTTCGAGGACAGCGCAGCTGACGAATTACGTGAGTATCGTTGTTTACGTACACAAGATCCACAGTATAGAAACATCCACAGTTAGTACAGTACCTAATTATTTTATGCGTATCATAATGTGCTTATTATTAATTTATTGTGTTTGTTTACAAGACGTAAGAATGTAAATTGTTATGTACCTCGTTTTTTATCTTTTATAACTAAATCTATCTACATATATATCTTTTATACCATTTTTCTTTACAATACATAATATGTCTGTATATGTAAGTATGTAATACCCTACCAAATCCCTACTAATATTATAAATGCGAAAGTCTGTCTGTTACGTTTTCACAACTAAACCATTGAACCGATTTTGATGAAATTTGGTACAGGGATTGACTAGACCTTGGGAAAAGACATAAGCTACCTTTTGTTATAAAAAAAAGGGCATGAGGAGGTTGAAATAAGGGACGATGGTTTGTATGGGAGTTGGTCATATCGAAGATAAAACCATGAAACTTTGTATTTAGTCACTTGATGATGAACTAGTAAATAAACATTTGTTCCAGCGTTTTTGAAATTTCTATATATTTTTGAATATTTTTACACAACTGTTGGGCAAGTTGATAATTAAGCCAATTAAACTACATAAGGCAGGGCGTTAGGACCAAGAACATACATGGAAGGACCATGATCAAATGCTGGATAAAAAATAACTGTGCTTTGTAGAACAGTTGTTTTCTATTCAGTTTAGAATTAAAAGCTAATAAAGGCGGACGGTTTATACTAATTATACTTATCTCGAATTAAAAACTACTACGGAAGAAAAAATACACGCTGCGCTAACCAAGTAAAATAGGTAGAATTTGGTTCTGGCATACGCAGACCGCTGCCGCGGCACGCTCGCTTCGCTCGCTCGGGTCTTGCGTTTTGGTCGTAGTTCCAACCCAGAGGTTCCTAGTCTTTTTCACATAGACCACTTTCAAAATTTAGCTGGTTCCGGAAAAAAAGTAAGAATTGATTAGGTTAATTAATTAATTGATTGTGCTGTGAGTGAATGTCAAAAAAGTAAAGTTGGCCAATCAAAAAAGCGATTCCATCAAACTTTACTTTTTTGACATCTACTCACAGCACAAGGAACCAATCAATTATCACTTATTTCATTTAGAAACTCCCCATTCGGAGTGGTAAAAATAAAAAGAAAAATAGTTAAAATTTTTGTGTTGTATTTATTCAAATACCTATGTAACTTTTTTTTTGTTTATTTATAACACTATTAATTATTATTGTTATCATATTACACTGTAATATGACAACAGTTGTAATATAATTAAAATTAAACATTAATAAAGTAACGTAACTTCTACAATGACAATCACAAAATAGTCATAATTTTAATGGGAGGGATGTACTTAATGGACTGACAGCAAAATATCAATATTTGGCTTCAATTTTGTTAGCAATAACCGCAAATCTCCCTGTTCCGTGATATTCAATCTGCTCCTTTTTTTGTAAAAGGTTTGTAACGATACTAAAACTTTTTTCGACAAGATATGACGAGGGAAACGCTATCAAAAGCTTTCTCGCAATTCCCCACAATCCAGGATATTTTTCGGGTATTTCTGCCTGCAGCCTCTTTTAAACCTTCGGCTCCTCATTAGTGCTAAGCTCGAGTAGCTCCTCTTGTAATATCACATTCTCCACTTCCGTTTCATCAAATATTTATTTATTTATTTATCTTCAAATCGGATTTTGAAGTCATCATGCAGGGTAATTAAATGTTGAACGTATCTGAATATCCTCATCATGGCATTCTACCTGTGACAAGTTTGAAAACTGGGAAAATTTGCACCGCACTAATATTTTGCTTCATATATTTCAATTTACCAAGAAAAGCTGTAATTACACGCTTTGTTTTTATTAAATTGAGGCTGTCCCCTTGTAATTGTAAGTTAATGTCATTAATTTTTTTGAACAAATCTGTCAAATACGCGATGTCTGCTTTCAAATTGATCACATTTTCTTTTAAATCTGGAGCTTCACTTTCCAGAAACTCAAAATGATTTAAAAAGTGAGCAAAATCGTGTTAAAGACAACCAGCTTCAGTATGTAAGAGCAATCGTTGGATGTCTTTATCATTTCCATCGCACAATTGTGCAAATAAACGCGTATTCAATGCATTGCTTCTTATTTTGTTAACTGCATTAATCACAAAATGAAGTGATTGGTGCAATCTATCACTAAATTTTTTTCTTCCTAGGTGTTGTCGGTGAATTGCAGTTACCTCTGGTGTAATTCTTTTAAGATGCCTTTACCCCGATACCTACCCACGATATCGCCGACCATGGCAGGAGCTCCATCTGTTGCCACCGAAATAACGTTTGTGAATAGAATCGATTTTTCTTTTGTTGTTAGTTTGTCAATTGATAACTTTATCAAGTAAAAATTTACCTAACGTTATTTTTAATATGAAAATTTGTGATTCGTTTTATTGCCAAATGATAGGACACCACATTATAAATATATTAGTATCTTTCTATACCAATAAAGATTATAAATAAAAATATTTATGCTATTTTGCAGTCACGTGTGCATATTGAATAAAATACATATTTTTATTAGGTACTTTGCCCAATAGATGGGAGACATAATTGTTAAAAATAGTCTCACAACTATTGCTATAAACCATCAAAATCACTAAACTACAGTAACTGCTATGTTGTTCGAACCTACATCCGCACTCAAGTAGTTGTTAACCACTTATAATTTTAGCATGGGCTTCTATAACCCCACTATTCATTAATATTTGTTAACCGACCAATGCGTTATATAATGTCTATTAACGCATTTTTATTAAATAGTGAACTATTTTATCATCTATTATAGTTTGCCCTATTTTTAATAAAATAAATAAGAGTTTTTGATGTGGCCACAATAAAATTTATCTAGCCCGGTCAATTTGCTTCAATAGTTTTAATTATATTGACTACTCATAAGGGGCGTTTTTTAAACGGTCTGGACAGTATGAATAATATTCTATTAATCACTTAGTCCATAACATATACATGACGCGCAAGCGCCATACACAATGAATGATGCGCCGGCGTCAGTGCAGCGCGGCCTATCTTACGTAAAATCGAATCTTTAAGCTCTTTTTGCAAATATGATTTTAAATACGGTGCTATTCCATGATTAAGTTCTAAAAGTACTCTCCTATACATCGATTTACGACAAAGTCAACTTTCCAACTGCATAATATAAGTGATATAATAACAAATTAACGAGTTTCGATTTTTCCTTTATTTGTGCTGTAAGATCTTGCTTCTTACCGAATGTCATGATTCTAGGTCAATGGGAAGTACTCTATAGGTTTTGACAGACTAAGACATGAATTAATTATATCCTTCATTTTATAATCACTGGTAAATTTCGGGACGCAAACAGTGTAAAACCTCAAATTTTCCCTAACTTTCCAGGTGGCTTATCCGGTTCACTGACCAGTTTGAGCTTCCCTGACTTTCCAGAATGTGGGTACCCTGATTAACTTGAATTGCCATTCTAAAAATACTCTCCCATACATCTATATACATCACCGTCAATTTTCCAACCGCAAAATATAAGTTAATCGGAAAAAATAAATAAGTATATGATATAACATCAAATTAATGATATCGGATTTTCTCCTTTACTTGTGCTGTGAGAACTTTCAATTTCGTATTCAATTCCATTCCTTCGGATATTTATAGGTTTTGATTTACCTGCGCAGCAAAATGGCAGTATCTTTTGATTGTGTTCAATTAGAAGCTTGATTTTTACAGTTTTAAGAGACCGCAAAATTATTTGATGTTAATTTCAACTTGATATCTTCGAGCGTTCCTGGGAAAAAGAGTCTCAACAAACAGACGAATAACAAAGTGGATATGGGTTTCCTTTTGAGGAACGGCAGCGGCACCCTAAAAGCTTTCAACCCGACATGTCGTTCAAAGCTTAACGTTTGACGATTTCCCCGGTCGTGTTTGGGTAAATCGACTCTGTGGGGTGACAAATAAAATTGATACAAAACCACCCACGTAATACCTGGTACAACATGTATTCTATGCAAATAAACATATTTCATTTCAAAAGTAATGTATCTTAAAAATGAAATATGGGTGCATTATTTATGAATGGCTGGACGAACATTTATAAGTTAGGTTTTAAAATAACCATAGTAGAACAAACTAGGTTTTTAGATAAAACTAAAATGGAAAATTTTAGTCCGTTGCTGTAGAGTAAATCGGTCTTGACAGTGGGTCGGTCTAATTCACTGTCAACTACGATTAATGACATCAGGACAAAGTCATATTAGTGTGAACTAAGACTTACACAGAATATTAAGCATATAACGGTTAAACCAATGAAAAACTGAAAGTGCTTTTTCCTATAGCCTAAAAACGACTACAAACAAATTTACTGAAAATCGACAGGAAAACGTCCAGGCATATCTCGATACGCCCAATCTAACGATCGGCCAACGACATATAGATCTTATATAACTACATATTATAAAACAAAGTCCCCTGCCGCGGTTCGCGATAAACTTAATAGCTACCGAACGGATTTTCATACGGTTTTCACCAATATACAAAGTGATTCATGAGGAAGGCTTAGGTGTCTAATTCATTAAAGGTATTGTGTAAAATGGCTGAAATATGACAATGATTCTTGAAGTCGTAGAAAAATCAATATACTTATGCTTTGCTACCCGTGCGAAGCCGGACTTCCCGGCAATAGCCAGGTCGAATCACAGGTATGTGACCCTGACCTTCTCAAGCTGTTGTTTACATTCCTCAATCCATCCGTATAAGCAATTTCTTTTTCCTCTCATTGCCTTCCTTTCCTTTTCAATATACTTTCAATTTTGACATATTTAATTCCAAAGTGCCTGGTTGACAGCAATGGGCTTGCCTCCTATTACCTTCGTGAGTGGGACCAAATCGTCGTCGTTGTAGAAAAACGACGATTTGATAATTAGTAACCTTACAGGAGAGCACTTTAAAGGTTTCTAATGGTGTTTTAAGTAATATTTTGAAAACCGCTGTTTCTGTTAATGGAATCTGAAAATGTTAGTGTGGTCTATGAGTTTTGAAAAATGTTTTGTTTTATGATAAAGTTTATTATCGTCCGTAACTTCTGATACCTCCTAACTAGTATTTTTACGCAAAACTTTTAAACTTCTAATTACGATTAAAATAAAAAACAATCAAATACTAACTGCATTTAATTTTGATTTCATAAAAAGACGTTAATAATAACATTAATAACCAACAACTTTTTGTTATATCAAAATTCTTCACGAAAAATTAGTAAATTAGTTTTATATTCCTCCTGAAAAATTTGTTTGTATGTAGATAGAAGATGTCAGAAGTTCACGGACGTTATGTCAAAAACAAAAATCGTCAAAAAATCAAATTCGCCTTTTTTCTACGTCTCATGAAATAATAGTTTGCAAAATGTAGGTGTTTAACACGCCTCTGTCCAATCAGGGGATAAGGCGTGAGTGTATATAAGTACCAGGTCGTTCAATAAGTTCCGAGACTAACTTGGATATTTTATGTTTGTGCATATTTTAATAATTTTTTGATTTTAAGAAAGTACTGGCCATCAAATGATATGTATAATTTTTTTTGAAAATCGGACAATCAAATATTGCGTTAAAGATATTTATGTGACGCTACTTTTATGATTTCGAAAACAATGGAAAAAAACGAACGTTGTTGTAGCCACAACCACGTTCGTTTTTTTCCATTGCTTTTTTATTGTGTTTGTTTTCGTGTTGATAAAATATTGTTTTTAATGGAAAAAAACTTCGATAAAGCACAGCAGTGGCTTATAAAAATGTTATCCGGAATCAGCTCAAACCAACCATTTGTCGGTGCCTCGGTGGTATACCGATTTCAAACGCGGTCGTATAGACACAAATGTCAGACACAAGTCCTGAAAATCGTGAAGGAAGATCGGAAGGTAAAAGTACGCGGGACAGCTGAGATAATGAAGATTTCAACTGGTAGTGTTTTCACTATTTTACATCAAAATTTTACCATGAAAAAGCTTTTTTCCAAATGGATGCCGCGTTTGCTAACAATTGTTCAAAAGCAACAACGTATCAATAATTCAGAATGCTGTTTGGTACTGTTCAATAAAAATACAAAGAATTTTTTACGTCGGTATGTGACAATGGATGAAACATGGATTCACCATTTCACTCCGAAATCCAATCGGCGGTCAGCAGAGTGGATAATCATAGCAACGGAAGCTTATTTTGAAGCCAAAGATAAATAGTTCTACACACATGGAACAGAAAAGTTAGAAATCGACTGTATGAGTAGGTACGTTGATGAATAAAAAAAGGCTTTGTTTTAGTATTTAGTGTCGGTACTTATTGAACCACGTGTTATATGTGATCAGATTAAAAACTAAAAATATATATTATACTTTAAGATATAAAACTAAAATACTTAACCGTTAAATGCTGAAGTTAATGAAATCAAACACTCCACGTCACTGATGTTAAGTAGTGTGTAAATGAAATCTAAATACAATTTTTAAAGTTATTTTTAGTTTTAATTGATTTAATCACGCTTAAATTATAACTTTAAGTATTTTATACTTCCGCTACTAACACCAAGTGCCGTGGCAAGGTAATGCACAGTAACACAATATTTGTGGTAGCTTATAATTAAACTAACTATTATTAGGAATACAGGAACTGAGAGGTAAACTCTATAATATAGAGTATAATATAGAGTATAATACTACATATTTATAACTAATAATAATTAAACGTTCTAACAAATTCTTCCCTCTAATAATAATAGTTGCCAATTAAATTAAATGCTGTCACCATCTACAGATAAAATAAGTTGTCAATTATATAAAAAATAAACAAATACCATTTCCATTCGCTTAGTATAATAACAATTAAAAACCTTTGAGAACTGCAGACTTTTCTCTTTTTCGGCGTAACCGTAGTCTGGTGGTGACGTAGACATGAGGTAGATACTTTGTAAATACACAAGGACTCTCTTTACACGAGGTGTAAAACATCGTGTAAAGAGAGTGCCTGTGTAATGGCGCAATTACACTTGGTCGTTAGCTCGTATTCGATTGCCTATGGAACTCGGACAAACGACTAAGTGTAAATGAACGGAGTCGACTACGCCCGTCTTCGTACAATCTAGTCCAGCTTTCGATTTGGTTACTCGAATCAGAAAAATTAAAAAGTTTGAAAATTACCCGATAACCACTTGCACATGTGTCACTTGTGCAATGCAACCCTATCACTCCAAAAGTATGGGTATGTATTGGAAATCTTTTGTTTGCGTATACTGTCGAAGAAAAACGAATACTTCAGAAAATCTAGTAGTCACCCCTACAGGTATGAACCAAGTATCCTTTCTATGACACGTGCAAGACTGAGTGAGGTTCCGAATGCAATTGTAGTGTAAAAAAAAACGATAAGCAAAGTGTTCTTAGGTCTGCGATCAGCGCCGGCCTTAGCCCTTGATCAATGTAGAGCGAGAATGTCTTTCAACGCCCTTTGGTCGATTCTTCGTGTAAAGTTTACGCCGACATAAGAAAAAACATGTTCTAAACATCAAGAAGGAGACAATATTGTCGGGTGTAACTGTTTAAATAAAATTTGATTATGAATAGCTTAGTAAAAATTTAAACAGAACTTCAAATTCAACAGAGGCATTATTTAAATAATCGATTTTACTAAGGCCTTCTTCAAATTGCTTTGGAAGCAATTTCTTTTTATCGTGCTAATGCACACATGATATTAAGTACAGACTATAAAGTAACTTACTTTAATAAATATATTGCCAATGTGCTTGAAAAACACGAAGCAAGAGATTGGAGAGGGATGCAAGTTCTAAGATTGTGGGGCGATGGGAAGAGAAATGGAGTGGGAGTAATGTTGGATAGTTTTCTGAAAGTGTGTGACGGACGTCGACGGACAGACGGATTGGATGAAAGGATAAAGTTAAAGAAATTTTTGGGCAAGATTTAGATACTGTTATGATAGATAATTCGGATAATAAGGAAATTTTGATTTAGGAGGAAATTTTAATATGGGAGTAGCGATTGAGGATTATGAAAGAGTGCATGGAGGATGGGGGTTCGGTAATCGAAATAATGAGGGCGAGTCGTTTGATATCGCGATTGTTAATGCTTGTTTCCAAAAAAAGTGACGATCATCTCATCACCTATAAAAGTGGTAACCACGAGACACCAATCGACTATGTTTTTTTTCAAAAGAAGGTAGAAAAAAAGTCAAATTAAGCGATAGCAAGAGATGTATGTCAAAATAATGGATTCAGGAATTTGCACGATCCCAAAAGAGAAAACATCTCTACGACCAAGAAAATAGGGCAAAGACATAAAGCATGTGAGATGTATGTAAGATGAAGCAGGGAGGGTGTTAATAAAAGATGAGGATATAAAAGACCGATGGAGAACCTTGAAAAACTTATGAATAAGGAGAATGAAAGGAGCGGAATGTTGAAAGATGTGCATGTGAACATCGGATTAGTGAATGAGATTACTATAAACGATGTTAGAATGGCAGTCCGAAGTATGAAAATGAGAAAGCAGTTAGGCCAGATGGTATACCATAGAAACCTTGGAAGTTATTGAATGAGGACGGATATCAGTGGTTGATTTTATTCTTCAATAAATTGTGGCACGAAGAGGTAATCCCAAATGAATGGATCTTTAAAAATAAAGGTGTACAGGAACGCAACAACTATAGAGAAATAAAGCTCATGTCATATAGTATGAAAGTCTGGGAGAAACTGATTGAGAGAAGAGTGAGAGGAAAATGTAATTACACAAAACCAATTTAGGTTTGTGCCAGGACCCGGTTCAACGGGTGTCATATTCGAATTACGGCAACTTTGTAGGAAATACAGAGGATAGGGTTACCCCGAGAGGTTTTGTGAAGGACTTTGAAAGAAGAAAGATTGCCTGCTAAGTATGTGGAATCAATTCGTGCTACGTACAGAGAGACTAGTACTTATGTAAAGTTGATCTCTGGGAACACCGAACAATTTGGTGTCTCTGTAGGCTGTTGGCTAACAAAGAGAACGGCATGATCCGAAATGCGAATGTTGAGCTGAATGTGTGGTGTGACTAGGATAAACAAGTTCAGGAAAGAATACATTACAGTGAACCTGAAAGTAGCACCAGCTGATAAAAAGTTGAGAAGGAAAAAATGACTGCGGAATGGACATGTGGCGCGGAGTAGGACAAAATGTGGCGATAAGAGTTTTATGTATGGAAGTGGACTGAGAAAAGAGTAGAGGACGACCAAAAAAAACATGGATGAACTGCGTAATGGCTAGAAAGGGACTAAGCAGTGAACTGACGAATGATAGAGGAGAATGAAGAAGAAAACACACTCTACCAACCCCAACTACAATACAATTTGGGAAAAGGGCAAGATGATAACTATAAATGTACCATATTTAAGTACAGAATTAGCATATTGCTAAACATTTAATGTACACAACCGTGCCAATGTGTTAAATGTTTGTTTTGTATAAAATAAAACATTTGTATAAATAACAATCTAAAACGAATTAGCTATCTTATTTTCCAATATTTTGAGCTCCCTTGTGTAAATATATGTATGCAAAAATAGTGCTACTAAATCTCTAATCACAGAAGTTATCACCTAAAAACTAATCACAATAAGACAGGAGTTCTATGCATAGGTCCTTGAGTCGAACATTAACTTGTCGATCAGGACATTAACCCACGACACATTTCTACATTCTAATAAAAATATAGAATCGTAATAAACCATGACACCAGCACAACTTACAAGAACACAATAATACCAATTATTGTGTTATAGTAATGTATAGAAGGAACAAGTTACAGTTGTGTAAATACTTTCTCAGGAGTAGCTCCACGAACAGAAAAAGATAAGGCGGGTTTATCTCCAGTACCAGTTTTTAACCATCACGATGTGCTGTCGCCCATGTCTTCCAACATGTAAACCAAGTCGTTTGGTTGTTCGTAGCGTATAACTGACGAGTAACCTGTAAATAATTGAAAACTTATTACTGTTATATTTATATATAATTTTATAAGGCTTATACGTATACTTTGCACACACATAGCTCAGTTCTACTGCAATAAAATTAGACGGAGCAACAAAAAAAAACAGAAAACCCAACACAAATAAAATAATCATAAAACTATGTCATCATAATAGTGGATGATTATACGTTTATAAACACATTTGAAATTTACTTGCATCCGTTTATATCGAAGCTCAAATCAAGCAGCTCTGCACAAACTCGGAATTCGAAGAAAACACTTGCTCCTATTTATCTTCAATAGAAAATCACTACAGTCAATATACTGACCGCAAAATAGATTGAACATCCTGTTGTTAAAAACAATATCATCAAAACCAAAATTCAATCAAAACGTTGGGTTTCTTTTTCGACAGACAGGGTGTTCAGAAATAAAGACAAACTATCCTTATTTATAAAAAAGTATATTTATAATTAATTCTTCTTAATATAGAGAAGTACAAAAATCAAAAGATTAAACTTATTTTAACATACTATACTGGCTATACTATTTTGTAAATTACTGCAATCCCATGAAGTTTCGTGTACATATCAGGTTCTTATTCAGGGATTCCCCCTGATTTGTTACTGCATATACTTGTCTACTCAAAGAACGCATAGTATTTTATATTTCTTGAAATGCAAGAAATAAAAAACGTATGGCAACACAAATATAATCTTAATTGTATTTGAATTCGGCAAATAAATGGAAAGAATCAAAGAGGAAGAAACAAAACATCACCAAAGTTTATATATGCCCTAGGTCTTAGTCTTAATTATCAAACTAAATTACAGCATTTAAAAAAATCATTTCACGAAATATAACTCTACATAAAAAGTAATATAACCTTTTTAAGGTAAAGAGTAACACAACTACATCACAGCACAAAAGAAATAAACGATAAAGACACAAAAAGAAGACTGGAACAATGTATATACCTACCTAACCAATAATAATAATCTCTAAACACACACATACTACATATGCCAAATGTAGTAACGGATTTTTCCCCTCGTATGCCATTGGAATGTTTCTACTATAAAAACACATTTTCAAATATAGTAACCCTAAAAAATAGGTGTTACCTTAATAACAATAATACAATATGTTCATAATAAAGGATCTAGGAACACAGCCCGTAAGTACTTTAAGCTACATGTGCGTCATCCATATGACAAAACTATATCATAATAAATTAGAAAATGCTTGTATTAAAACTGTTTTTTTTTACAGTCAACAGAAGTCACTAAGAACATCTAAATTAATTAACTACATAAAACTTTCTCACCACAATACTCAGTGCAGAATATAGTTTCATCAACAAAGTATGATCAACAATTTGTAATAATCGATTTTTTTTATTTGCTCTAGTGCTCACTATAGTGATGTTCACCGACTTTGACATGACATCTATTTACTTTAAGTACATTATAATACTATACAAAATTGTTATAAGTTGAATATTATTGCAAGTAAGTTTAATTCTTTAATTAAATTGTAAGTCCCGATGCCGTGAGAATATCAGGATAAAAAATAGCCTATGTGTTAATCCAGGTTTTCAGCTATCTACATAACAAGTTTTATCGCAATCGGTTCAGTAGTTTTTGCGTGAAAGAGCAATAAATATCCATACATCCTCACAAACTTAAACATTATTTTACAGTCCTGAGGAGTGATATCAACAGATATTGATCTGTAAATAGCCTCTCTCAGTCCTTGCTGATAAGCAAGTTTCAAGAGTTTGATAAGAGTTCTCAACTGATAAGTTGAGACCTCAAAAATGCCTATTGATTTTGTAATACATTGCAAAAACTGGGGCAAATGTGAGCAGAAAACAAATGTAAGTTTCCACATGGAACTATTTTTTTTGTTTATTAGTTATTATATAATTACTTATCTTAAGTCTAATATTAAATTTGAAAAAATACTGTGTTCTGTGTCAAAAAGTTGATGAATATCGAAAATAATACTGTCGGATTTAGCATATAGCGCTGTTCATTATTCACAGCATAAACCTATTTTCTATGTATATCCATGGTGTTATCATTCCTTTTCTATTTAAACCAGTCCAGGCTATCCAAAAAAATGTTTTAATAAACTAGATGCACGGGAATGTTATACAACAATTTATTTATAATACGTATTTTGTATAGCTCGTGTTCGATCATAATAAGTACTATGTGTTAGCAAGCTTTAATATGAATAATTTTTAAAATCTTTTTGATTGACAATGGTATTATTTCTATAAAATTTGAGGAATTTTAAGCTTTACACCTACATCTTTGTACCTAATAATCATTATTGTTGTACGTCTTTTTTATGTTTACCTGATGGCACTCCTGCAAAGCCGAGTCTTTCCGCAATAAAGAATGCAAGCCAGTTAATGACACAGCAGATGAAGGCTCCAATGCCGAACGCTCGGAATGTATACCAGCCTCCATACACCTCGTACAAACGACCACCTACAAAACTGCCGACTGCAGTACCCACGCCTTCAAATACAGCACCCACCAATCCCTGTAATAAAAATTACGGCACGATAGCATGAAAACCGAATAATTGCTAAATAAGATTATATTAAAAAATATATATATTAGGACTAGCAGCGCCCCGAGGTTTCACCCGCGTAAGTCCCGATCCCGTGAGAATATCGGAATAAAAAGTAGCCTATATGTTAACCCAGATCTCCAGCTATCTACATATCAAGTTTCATCGCAATCGGTTCAGTGGTTTTGGCGTGAAAGAGTAACAAACAAACATCCATCCATCCAAACTTTCACATTTATAATATTAGTTCGATAAATAAACCCAAACCACCTTGTTACAAAACGTGGACTAACAAAGTATATTTAAACAATTCCAAAATACTGAAAATTAAGCTTTTTGTTTTTTTTTAAATTAAGCTTTGTGGGAGCATTCACTAAAACGCGCGAATAGTGGTCCTGTGATTACCTGCACTGTTGTTTCTGTTCCAGGCGGTGACACAATATTTGCATACGACGTCATTGTAGGATAGAACATTCCAAAAGTGATCCCTTGCAACAACTCTATTGGCAGCACCCACCACGCGTTCGTCAAGAATGAATAAAGTACAAATCTGACACCAAATGCCAGTAATACTATACTCATCATGTGGACATGTCCCACTTTTTTAAGGATGTGGCCTATAATAAAGAAAAATTTATCAAGAACGGCTGAAGAAAGCCAAAAGAAGAACGTTTATGAACTGTAACAACTTACCCGAAACAAATAAGAAGGGTATCTCCCCGCCAAATGTCTGTATTGCACTAACCAAGCCTTGTAAAGTTTTAACATAATCTGAACCGTTGCAATGTGTCTTTGATATGTCTTCTATCAGCCAAAAGAGAAACTGCCAGAGCAGGCCAGTGCACATACCGACAGCTATTGTCCATATTAAGAACATTATCGTCGGTACCGACGACAATAAACTGCCGACATCACCCAAAATATTCATGGACATTTTCGTTGAATCAGTCTGAAAAGAAAGTTTTTGTCTGTTTTTGTATATTACAACTTAATTTAATTTAGTTAGAATAACTTTATTTAATTAATGTAGCAATGTTTTGTATTGGTTTTTTAAATAAGGTTCTTTGACTTGATGGAGCATTAAAGGTTGGGTCAGACTGCGGACGGGGCGGGGACGGACATGAGGAGGCTGTAATGTACTAGTTAATATAGAAGATGTCACACAGCGCCGCCGCGCTCGGCCCTAGTATATTTACAAACCATATTTAGCGAACGTAAATTGTGACTACCAGCAACTGGGTGACAGCTCCTAACCCTGGGGATATTCTACCGACTGAGTTACCTGAAACCCGTCGTGGTATGGTGGAATACCAGAATGGAGATGTATGAAGATCAATAAGAATTCTTATAAATTGCAGACAATAATACATAAAACGTCTTCAACAATTTGAAAGTAAGATATTTTGCAATTGTTTTTTTAACTTATTAAATTGGAAAAGGTCACCCACTTTTTACAATGGGACTCAAACCCTAAACAGAGGCGATACTCTACTGATGAAATAACCGTTAAAATGCCGATGTATGTTGTATGTATAGCAATGTATGAAGCCATCTATTCTTAGAAACTACAGAACAATTATATAATTACAGAACAATTTGTGACATATGCTTGATGATGCTCTATTCAATAACCATGTTAATATTGCTATATACGTTCCTAAATAACATCAACCTAATATTTTTATAATAAATTTTTACATTAAAGTAAGCGTTTGATTATTTAATTATAATATTATCTATGACATCTAACCTCCAAAAAAAACGATACGCCGACGTCGCCAAGCATAAAGATGAACATTAGCACAAAGGCCACAGTGTAGTCTTTGTAAGCGCCATCACTGAACAAGTCGATAAGAACGCCGGTCAACAGTGATAATACACCAAAGCCAACTGAACCCCATAGCCTCTGTTTACCATAATCGGATACTTTTGCACCTGAAAAACAAGTTTTGAATGACTATTAAGCATAAGGGCAACTTTAAAACAGTTGCAACTCAAGGATTGTCCGTCAATCAAAAAGTTTTGTTTTTATTTATAGATGAAATAGATGAGTATTTGTTTATATGAACGTATTTTACACATACACACTTTAAACTTAATCATTTCGAAGACGCAAGAAGCTTATGGAAAACCAGTGAATGGCTGATCAAGTCTGGATCAGATTTTCTCCCAACCAAGCTGTAACTCTCTCCAGCAACGGCAGCTCTCTCCAGCAGGGTGTTGGTGAATTAATTACCACGTCCTCTATATACTGCCTCTCCTGGTAATAGGTTTAATGAGGGCGACACTACATGGTTTTGGTCGGCTCGAGTTAGACATGTTCGTATGGTCTTGATACATCAAATTTCAATCAGGTCATAGCCCTTTAATGAAAACCCGAAAACTACTGGACACTTGTTAAAGCAAAGCAATTTATTAAGGAATTACAGAATTTTGTCTTTAAAGCAACAAATGATAATGACTTACCCAGAAGTTCAAAACAAATAGCGTCAGCAAACGTAACCACAACAGCCTGTCCGATCCAACTCGTGATCATCAAGACGAAGTATATAAAGAAAAGGGTTGTGTACTGATTACTGTCACTGCTTCGACTGTCTGTTGCTGCTTCTATTATCTCGTTAATCTGGAAATTATAGAACATGTTAACTCAATACGACTTACGATAACTTCGAGAGGTTGTATTGTATTTAATTCTGTCAAACCTTATATGTTAAATGTGTTTTTAGATTTTTTAAGAGAATTCTTTGTACAACTTTTTAAGAAAATTCGCCAACGTAGTAACGTGAATTTTGGAATATTTACAAATTTTATATAGAAGTGCAGAAAGCTTAAATTTGTAAACAATATTTGCTATAAAGTTAAAAAAGTTGCAAAGAAGTGTACATAAAGCTATAAGTGTCCAGTATATATTTTGGCCTGTCATGGTACAAGTCTAAACAATGACAGGCCAATATTGGCCAATGAAATAAACCATGGTCTAAATTCGACCACCACGCGATCTCTAGTATTATTTATTAGCTTTTGCCCGCGGCTTCGCTCGAGTGAATGTACATTTGGTCAAACAATTCACTTAACCCACAGAAAAAGTACTTTTACTCTGGATAAAAGATATCCTATGTCATTTTCAGTAACCCTAACTTTTGTGTAAAATTTTATAGTATAGATAGAGTAGTAAAACCGTAACAAACAAACACACTTTCGTTCTTTTACTATGTAACAGATAAATAACTTCCTACAAAATCATCGTTATTATTATTGCCTCGTAATAGCGCACGGACCGTGGCTGTAAAGGTGTTTAGGGTTACCTGTTCAATAAACATAGCTTTATTATAAAAAAATGCTATATAAATTACGTACTTATCGCTTATTTTTGATTTGAAATTATTTAGAATACAGAAATCCTACATATTGTGTTTTATTTTTATATGAGGATTAACAAACTTCTTTTTTCTAAAATCTTGATTATTACACTGTATGCTTAATATATGTTCTGTGTAAGTCTTAGTTCACACTAATATGACTTTTTCCCGATCTCATTAATCGTAGTTGACAGTGAATTATGTATGGTGTGTATTCTAAATCCTACAAAAAGTTTTAATAAGTAATTTGAGAGAAACAGATACAAATAGGTAACCCTATTTGTATTTGTTTCTCTCAAATTATTATTATTAAATTATTAAAGGATTATTTTTTTTATTTTATAAAAAGTGCTGTCGGGATTTTTTTTCTCTTTATCTACATTCGCATTTTCAATAAATTTAACAGTATTTAAAGAATATATCAATACGATCTCGAATTACGTTTTTTTGTACTATAAAAATAAAAGCGTGTACGCGCGATGCAGCTGTCGGCAACCCACTGCGCGTGACTGCGTATATGATGCGCCGGCGGACCAGCGGCCGGTAGGTATTTAGCAAGTACATCGAGTGACATAGGCCTGGTCGAGGTATGCCTTATACGGAATATTTCTACCATCTTTTATCGCCTATGAAGTACCTAAGTATGTGAGCCCAAAACCACATCGACGTAGTATTAATGTTGCAATGTAAATCGGGTGTTTTATTTGGTCATCCTTACGACTTCATTTGTCTTTTTTGTGATGTTAACTACTTTACTAAAAGTAATATTTAATCAGAAATACATAAAAGAACAGTTTTTGTTTATGGTTTACGGAAATGTTGATTTTTTAATATTGATTATCCTTTAAATATTTAAGAAATATTTTATACAGCGTGTCAGTTTGAGCTACGCGAAAAACTTACAATAACCTCTTTCTATTTACACTTAACACAATACAAAAGTCAGCTCATCATAAAAATGTGAGATTAAAGATTTATAGTCATTAGTTTCATTTGGCGATACGCAATGTACATGCAACATGCGTAGGTATTCTTTTTGTAGGGTACCTTCAACGCTCGGTTCCGTCTAGACCCAGCTGATTGTATAAAATGTTTAAATGTTGTTTGATTGATTACATTGCTGTTTTTGGGCCGTGTGCGGTATTTATTACTTTTTTTTCGGTAAATGTTCTGTTTACTCATTGTGATATCACTTTTAAACAAAAAATTCAAAAATAATTAATTTTCCGGCAGAAAAATCCAATAACTTTTGATTCAGAATAATGGTCTGAATGCACTATTTCACTTTTTTATTGGATTCGGTACGGTGTCGGTTATACCCTGTGTAATATGGTGACTATTCAAAGGTGTAAAATTATTAAAACCTAGTAGATTTACATATTTAAAAGTAAAACAAAAACAACTAAAAATCAAATATACTTGCCACCGCGTTATCACAGCGAATGTCGCATGTTGATTGAAAAAGCTGTGATTTAAGTTTGTGCGCAGACGGCGATGCACAGCTCGGATAGCGTATGGTAACTAAAAATAAGCGAAATATTTAATTTTTTTACTTTATTCCGAATCAACATATTATTAAATACAAAAAATTGTCTGTTGTCAAATAACTAATAAAGTGTTGTAAACGGTTGATTATAATTATTATACAGGTAACCGGATAACGGTTGATTACAATTATTATACCCGTAAGCAGGATAACGGTTGATTACAATTATTATACCGGTAATCGGATAACGGTTGTTTACAATTATTATACCCGTAACCAGGATAACGGTTGATTACAATTATTATACCGGTAACCAGGATAACGGTTGATTACAATTATTATACCGGTAACCGGATAACGGTTGATTACAGTTATTATACCGGTAATCGGATAACGGTTGATTACAATTATTATACCGGTAACCGGATAGCGGTTCATTACAATTATTATACCGGTAACCGGATAACGGTTGATTACTATTATTATACCGGTAATCGGATAACGGTTGATTACAATTATTATACCGGTAACCGGATAATGGTTAGTCCCTGATTGATATTTTCTAAACTTAGTATTATGATTGGTAAAAGAGTATCAGTTAATTAAAAAAAAATTAATGATGTCATTGTCCTAAAATTATTAGCTAAGCAACTGAGATTAGGGTACGTGTTCTACGTTTCTACATTTATGAAGTTGTCACAATGTTTTGAGGACTACTTACCACCGTCATTGCCGTCGGGTATTTCTATGTGTTTCAGACGCATATATACACATTCGTGTTCCGCGATTGTTGACGACAGTGTTACTACTCCAGTGAAGGATAAATGTGTTGGCAGCCCCTCCCCTGCCTTCGTTTTCGGTTGACAATAACTCGATTCATCTGCTTTCCACCAATCACATATTTCCATCAATCGCCATGGAGCATTTACGCCAAGATCGCATGATGCCTGTCATAATACAATTATATTTATAAAATACTCATTAATATTCTTACATGCTTGTCTACATTATAATCTTATTGAATGAGATTATCTAATGTGTGATGAAAACACTAATAAAATAATTATCCATTAAGTAGTTTAATTAATTAATAGATTTAATTAGCTATAGATTAACTTTTTAACAAGATAATAGATTAGAGCAATATATTGCCTTTTCAAATATTTTTAGATTTTAAGAATATTTTTGATTAAGCGCCAAATTGCCACCCGGCGAAAAAAAAAGTGTCATAATACAAAAACAACTATTTCGAGGAAACACGACTTTTATGCCGATGAATTGAACAAAACAATAATAACGATGTTTTTACAGCTGACCAAATGCAACACTTGCTATTCAATGCTATAAAAATGTCAAAACGTACCTAACAAGTGATGTAATTTTTTTGCCGGGTGGCGATATGATGTAAACGGAATTCCAGGATATTAAAGAAAACACATATTAACTGTACCGGACAGTAATATTTTTTTTCGAGCCTAAATTTCGGTAAGATATAATACAAGCTATGTAGATAATACAATATCAGACGTATATGTCTAGATTGATTTTCGGCCTCAGGGCGAATGACTAATATCTAATTTAAAAGAGCTAAGTATATATAGTAATTCTAATTTAACTACTTCATTAATTAAATTTCGGTTACTCCATTAAAATGATAAATAGATTACTTACTTCACAATCATTTTCCTGATTTTCCTTTCTTACTTCTAAAAACGGCTCGGTGTTATTTGTACATAATTTGTAATTCAAATGATTATCCACACACGTCATATTGAGTGTTTGATTGCCTATAGCAGCTCTAAGTTTCTGGTTACTACATTTTACAGTACACTGTTCGTTAAGACCTATGGCATCACCAAGACGACATCGTGGAATGTACTTCTCCCCTAAAACAATATGATTCGCTTATAATGTAAACCATACATATTTGAATCAAAATACAGTTACTCGCGTAAGAAATCGCAGAGCACTTACACAATTGCATACTGCTATAACGATTTGCGAAGTAATACTCGATATCCGTCATACAAAACCAAGTCTATCGTATTATATATATATTAGTATATAATATTGTATCGCATGTATTATATATTAAGGTTTTCAAAATAAAAATAAAAAACGCATATCGTAATCGCATACATAATGAAATTGAAATCGTTTAATTTTGATGGAACTCTGAAGAAATTAGACGATTTCAAATGCCAATCCACGTCACCAGGGCACTGAAAGATTGTTTTTTTTCTTTAAATAAAACTGTCTTATATAAGCCGTAAGCGGCTTGCGTGTTTTGCGGAGTAAGCTCCGGTATACACTTTCTCAGTCATACTTCAGCAACATGCGCATATAAAACTTAATTTCAACCGCGTCAACTTTGAACGTCGTGTGTAGTTTGCCATCGTATAGCACTCAACGTTGTTTCCAGACAACCTATGCATACTTTCGACGATAATATATCCTAGTCGATATAAACATATATTATTATGATAAACACGAACAAACGAAAACAAAAATATCTTGTAATTTTATTTTAACATTTTAGGAAAACTTACAGCTTGAAATAAAGTTAATATAATACTAATAGGTGAAGGCCAATTAAAAGTTTTCACAGATAAAATAATCTAGATTACCTACCCTGAGCATGGTCGGATAAATCGACGTAGGTATATAATTACATGTATAACTTGTTTGTTTATACTTGGTCGAAGAAAGCATTGCACAATTGTTTTTTTCTTAATTTAGTGACACTGGTAGAGAAAATGTCAATATCAACATCAACACTCCGGGGTATGCCGCGTTATAGATGCGACTCGCTCTGATCAGGGTTTAGCTGTAGTTAAAATCTACAGCGGGAACATGTAACAGTTAAAGCCATTTTGCTCACCAGTTCTGAAGAGTCGATCGCTCCTCTCATTATGCCAAATAAAAAATGGCAACACCGCTATTTTTCTTCTCTCAATGAGTGGAAGAATATATTTTTTTTTACACCGGCTCATGTAGTCAGGTAAATAGCAACTACAACGATATTGTATATATCTTAGAAACCTTTTCTGAATGCGCTCTATTCCATCACGAAGATGTTATATTTAGGATTGGACACACTTGTGTACAGTATTCTAGATGTCTGCGAACGATTGTAATACAAATACATGTTTTCTATATACATACCTATGCATAATTTCAAGTATCAGCGAACTACATTAAACTTCACTTTGTAATAAATATTACTTTACTGCTGATCACATAAAAATATACTTAAGAAATTGTCATGGTTTTTGCACATTATTTTTTTATACATTATAATGACAGTCAAATAGCCATTTAATTTTACAACGCGAGTTCATGGCCCGATTTATCAAGCGTATTAAAAACTGCTGTATCAACTTGCCAAAGTCTAGAATAACTAGGTATAATTGATTCTCTCGAGATACAGGAAGACGGCTGTGTTTTCGGCAGCGTGATTGTGCCACTGCATTTTGGTAGGCAGATACAGTTGGTTTGTTAAATCTCTTTAGGTATATGATTAATGAACTTATTAACCGTTAAAAAAGTTGTAAAAAACTTAAAGTTGCCACAAGCAATAGGTGCCTAATTACGAAATGTGCTAACTTTTCCCACAGTCACATGCAAAATTATATTCTGCCGCAATATGGCCTAGATACCTGATTATGAAAAAAAGACAAGGCCCTCGTATTTTCGATCAAAGGAAATGTTTAATTTGAGGTTAGCAAATGAGGTATATTCATGTTACAGAAAAATGAATAAAATTACTAATACTACCTATTTGAAAAAATCAAGCGTGTTATATTTTCAGAACTGTGTATGTGTGCAAATTAAAATTAAATCATAACACGGTTTCACAGAAGACATTGACAAAAGATGTCGTAATTTTTTTTACCTCTCTTGGACACATTTATGTAGTTCGTTCGATATACTAAGCCGTGAATAGAACTTGGTTTTGAAGAAAAACTTATTTAGCACAGTTTTGACGTTTTAAGTTATTATTTAATAAACAAATGTTGCACATCAGTTGAATTTCATGATATTTCTCTTTCATTCTCTTTTTGTTATTTTAAACCAGGTACGCCCCACAGTTTCACCCGCGTAACTCCCTCGTTAAGTTTTCTTACATTTTCAAAATTTTTCTTTCCTAAGAACTTCTACCTTTTTTATCTTTACGTTCGGGGTACTGAATGCCGAGAAAAATTTAACTCACAGGTTCATCTTAAATTTAATACAAGCAACAAGGCTTACCTTGCACACATTTATTATTTTAATGCCTATATTTAAAGAAGTAAGCCAAAAGAACAAAAGTTATCTTAAGAATTTGGTAACACCTCACCTCCCATGGACACACTGCTGGCATTTATATATATACAGTTTTCATCTTTTAACGTAATGTTACTTAAAGTCGGAGTGTATCGTATATTCTTAGTGTTACTGTAGCAGTATTGCGGTAATTGCCAATACTCGCAAATCGTTTGCCACATTTTAGGACTCGTCATATCACAGGTCATCTGCAAAGAAAAAAAATACCTTAATTATTACAGCAATCAAGATGTAAGAACATAGCTTTACTCTTTAGTTCTAATTGTTTTAAAAAATTAGGGGTATGGTTTAAAAAACCGGTCTTTTGAAGAAAATCGAGAAATTGACAATTTATTTCTATATATTGTAGTATTTTTGTAATAATTACCTATACTTGTATGTATTGTTAAAAAATGATTGCGTATACTACATTTTATAACTTATTTATAAAGTTACAATGCTTTACAAGCGAGAAATGTAAAAAATGGACTTTGCGGTTTTTGAAATTATACCCATCAAATATTAAATAATAATAATAACTTGAAAGACCCCACACACGGCCGTCTAATTAAAACTAGGCAGAGCCGGTACTATGGTAACCAGACTGCTGATAAACATTCTTATATATTACTAAATACATATATATTATAGCTAAATTACACCCAGACGTGGAACAAATGACCGTGCTCATCACACAATTATTTGTCTTGCCGTCCAGGCCCGTCAACAAAACACCCGACTGCGTTATAAATACTAAATAATAAACATATAGGTTGAATATATTTTTGTAAACACCTTTCAAACCCTTCATTTGGATCAGCGATATATTATAAGAATAATATTATACCGATTTCGGATACGGTTATGGATAATAAATTTTTAAGGAATTGTAATATAGGGTAGGTATGTAAGGTAAGCGATGTTTTCCTTTATTTCTAGATTATCATTTGTAATAAAATCTAAAAAAAAAATTAGCCTTACAAGTCATTATTTTAGCTTCTCTTTTTTAAGTATTATATACTTAAAAATGTAAAGCAAAATTATAATAAATAAAATTATCCAACCTGCAGCCATATAGAAATAATAAAAACCTGTCATAACGTGTCTTATTTATACTCCGCTCCTATCCGAAATTATCCGAAACTTTTATATTACGGTTTTGGATTAATTTTTATTGATGGTTGATATGGAGCAGAATACTTATTTACGGACCATACTATATGTTCTGTAGTCCTGCACCTAAGTAGGTTTAAGATTTAGGAAAGAACAGGACCGAGGCAGGCCTAATGATTATTACATAGCTACATCCCAATACATTTTTAGAAAGCTAATAATCACTGGTGCAAAACATCCATACGCATAATTTTGTGAATACAATAAATTGTTTACGACCGTCCTAACAATCTATGACTATCTGAAATTTTCGTGACAATGACCAATATAGATAAGAGTGATGTTACACTTACTTGACAACGTGTAGTAGTATTTGAATTCTGATTACTTAATGTATTATTTATTTTACAGGTATCCACCAATTCTTTGCTTGCATAGCAACTCTGTAGGACCGTGACACCATAATCACAATCCAATTCAACTTTCATATTTCTATGTTCAGGTATAGCATATATTAACCAGAAACTGAGAATTATAACTAATTGAAAGAATATGAATATAATTTTCTGTTTTTTATACCTGTAAAGAAATCCAGTTTAATAAGTTAGTTTTTGTATAAACACGTTTTTTTTGGTACCATAAGAACCTAGGTCACATATATGTGTTTACAAAAATAGTAATATGGACCATAAACTAGTTTGAAATAATTTGTATATTCTTAACTAACACAAAAAAATTCTAAAACGCAGGTCTGTATCGATCTAAATATTAAAGTCATAATAGGATTAAGAAATAATCTGCAGTCTATCTTATTTTATATAGTTTAAAGCGTCATTATAGATTAGGATAATGTGACAATATTATGTTGATTATATGATAAAAATGCCAATTTAAGAAGATTAGATAGCCAAAAGGTCATACTTGTCTGCAATAACACCAAATAATGGTTTAGCAATAAGTCCAAATAAGGGTAGTACGGTGTAAATTAACCCCACAGTTGCAGATGAAAACCCTAATTGTCGTGCATATGTTGAGAGGTATGGAACCAATGGTGCAGTACCTGAAAAAAAAAATTAGCTTAATGTCAACACGACTGTTACATGCGTAACTATTGTTACATGCAAATAGAATTACATGCAGATGGCAATATATCTACAATATATAATGGAAGAAGAGAGAGAGAGAGAGAATGGAAGATATATAATGGAAAAAAAAAATTTCAATTGACAAACTTGCCTATGACCAGCAAGAGTGCTGTATATTTATCAAAAACAAATGTTCAAAGAATTTTCTCCTACATCATATAAGATAGTGCTCTTTATGATAGCAAAAAAGAGACCTCATCTGCTTTGAATCACAATCCCGTCATTCCTATACTAATATTATAAAGCTGAAGAGTTTGTTTGTTTGGTTGAACGAGTTAATCTCAGGAACCATTAGGGTTCGAATTGTAAAATGATTTTAGTGTTGGATAGCCCATGTATCGAGGAAGGCTACAGGCTGTATAACATCACGCTACGACTAATAGGAGTGGAGAAGTGACGACAAACAAAGGTAAAACTGCGAGCATGGTTAATTAATTATGTTCATTGAGTATAAAATATAAACATATAGACTACAATTTCCATCCTGGACCCTAACAATCACAAATCAAATATCAAAATCGGCTCAACAATTTATATGCTATGGTAGACATACAGTAATACAAAAAGGAACATGCAATAATTGCTAAAATTATAACCATGTATTCAGTTTAGCCATGGTCGTGTAAAAAAGTTATGGTTAAGCTTAACCTGCTCTATGAGGTTATTTACTTTTTAATTACTGTTTCCCGATGTAAATAAAATATAATTTATTATTTCAATAGATAAAATACATTTCTTTTTATTGATCTGTATAATAATAGCATGAATATTTTACTTTGCTCCTTCACATTTTTATAAAATTCAACTAACCAACGCCAACTTCAAACAGACCAATAGGTACCTAGTTCCTTTATAATGTTACCTTTTATTTTAAAAGTGTTGCATGTATATAGTATTTTTCAATAAAAGTTTAAATCAATTACTTTTCACTTTCCCTGCCCTTTCTTAGCACTTTTTGAAGTCAGTTTAACTTTTTTATTGAGTGTTTATTAAACATTAAAGTTCCAGCATTAGGCATTGATGGCTCGCTGTAACATTAATTGGAAGTTCTATGCATAAAATATGGAGTGCAGTTTTCTGTACTCATTATAGGTTTAGTTGGTATAATGTTTAATGTTAGAAGACCCACAGCAACTGGCAGCTTACTATTTGGATATGTCTTTAATTTATTGGAAATACAAAGAATCTTGCTAAATTTATATTCGATCTACTTTGTCCTAAATTTGAAGAAAAAACCACAAGCTGAAAACACTGTAGGTTGCCCCTGTACTAGCAGCAAGTTGTCTTGGTTATTGTATTTTAATGTGTTATTTCTGCAAATAACATGACTTAACAACTTACATACTTTTAACATAATATGACTACAAATTATTAGGTTTCCTAACTGTTTTGTAAAAAAATGTAATATTTCACATCAATATTTATTATTCAATACTGTGGGAAATATATGGGACGCACAAGCTGTCACAGACCTTGGCCTGGCTAACCATTAATTCCACAGACAAAAGTATTATCTCAAGGACAATCTGTAATAAATTGCATTTTAAAAATTGTTTCTTTAAATACAGTAATGTTAAAAACTTATGTTTATGTACCTTTCTACAAAGATAAATGGTTTTTAATCAGTTTCTAAATATTAAAAACTTTGTATACTTGAAAATCCTCTTTAACTTACCAGCATTAAAGAAGAAAAAATGCCCCTTTATTGGGAGCAGCTTTTTATTTATCTGCATTTTAGTAGGCAGCATTTGATATCTGTAACAATAATATTAAGATAAAATTAGAAGACTATAACATAGAGTGTGAGTTTGCAAGGATAACGCTTTGGCAATTCAACTTCTAGATTTCTTTACATTCCAAAAGAAAAATAATGTATGATATATTGGTTTTTTGAGCCGTAATGAAACTATTAATTTACACCGGACCTTGTAGGAACTGATTTATTCGAATAAAGATTACGAATACAAACATATTAAATCAAATGAACGCGGAAGTATTTTGTCGGCTTTCTTCTTATACTTTTTTATATCGATACATTCACTTAAATATTATTGGTCTGGAAATATATAGGTACTTACTTTATTATTTTATTCCTATGTTACCACTGTTTCTTTGTAAATACTGATCGTAATATGAATTTGAGAGCGGCAATTTAACAAAAATAAACATATACTTTTAAGTATTCTGCCGACGTAGATTATCTAACTAAATTAAGCAACAAAAACACATGTTTACACAGAATCCACTGCGAAGTTGTACAACAATTTAATACAACTTTAACTCAACTCGACTCAAACTTTCTCAATCGAAAACACGTGCAGTAGTAAGTTATGAGGTGGGGGGGACATGGTTTTACTTGACATTTTAAAAAAGATGGAATGACTAGGGGTGGAGCGTTTTTGTGAGATTAGGTATGCAGATTAGGTATTTTTAAGTAAAAGATCAAGTACTACCTAATACACCTTGAATACTGCATATTGATTCGACGATTAATAAATGCACTAATCATATTTAATTTAAACTGAAAGTAATTTAGAAGTAATTCAGTACTCTTTAAATGAAGAGTCATCTTATCTAAACCCAGACAAATATTTTAAGCTTCCTCTAATTGTTATACCTAGTGTAAAAATATTTCCTTGATAAATTTCTTTTATATATTTTTTTTCAATGAGAATTTTGTCTTTCAAACAGACCTTTAAATATTTTAAACGAAAAAAATAACAATGATTTTTAATATACTGTACCCACGGTAGCGAGATGTAAAGATTAGTTGCATATTTTTTGATATTCGTATTTGCAAGAAACGATGTGAATGTTTAGTGAAAGTATTTTACAAACCAAAAAAGAAATCATCATCATCTGCCTTCTCTTGTCCCAACTTTATTTGGGGTCAGTGCAATATGTTGTATTGTTCCATTCTACTCTATCGGTCGTCATTTCACTGCTTACTCCGTTTTAGCCACATATTATTTCACACAGTCCATCTATATTTTCCTTGGTCGTCCTCTTCTCTTGTACCTGTCAACTTCCTTCCACACATAAAACTCTTTTCACAACATTTTGCTCATTCCTCCGCATCACATGTCCATACCATGATAAGCTATTGCTCCTCAGCTACTTAGTGCTACTTTCAGGCTCCCTCTAATATATTAATTTCTCACCTTGTCCTTCCTAGTCACTTCACACATCCATCTCAACATTCTCATTTCAGCCACGTGCAGGCGTCTCTCATCCGTTCTCTTTGTATAGGAAACTTGGGATTACAAATTGTTCCTGTTACCTGCCGCCATTTCATTCACCTTGTATTGATTCGATCTGACAGTCCAATCTATTTCACCATTGCTTTGAAGAAGGGAACTGAGGTACTTGAAGTCGGAGCAGACTGGTATCGCTATTCTATCTAGTGAAATAGTTTCAGGATTGGAGAGACCACCGAAATCGCAGAACATGTATTCAGTTTTGGTTCAGCTGCTTTTCAAGCCAACATTCTTCAGTCTGTGTTGCCATTTTTCCAGTCTGCTTTGGACCTCGCACCCGTCTTCACCGACCAATAAAATATCGTCAACAAACAATGTTCACCAACCAATAAAATGTCATCTGCAAATAATATACACCAACCTCTTGTATGTCCCATGTCAGAGCATCCATTACCAAAAGCCTACAGAGACACTGAACTGTTTTGTGTTTCCATCCATCGATCTTACGTCAGTGCTAAAATCTAGGTACATAGCACGTGTCAATTCCACGTACTTAGCAGGCACTCCTTTCAAAGCCCACGACTAAACAACTGGGGGTACCCTATCACACGCCTTCTCGAAGTCAACAAAGACCATAATATTTTTGTGCACCTATCTGTACTTTTCGCACAGTTAGCGTATTGCAAATATGGCATCTGTTGACCCACGCCTTGGCATTAAATATGGATATAGAATTATAATCACTGATAAGATTTATATCTTGTACTTGCTTATTTATGAATAAAAAAAAAATTGTGTCTTAAGGTTGATAACTAAATTAAGAATACTTTTAGAATATCCCGAAACGTATTGCATACTTTATCTTGTGTTCTTGTTGGTCTAATTAAATTATTAACAAAATAACAAATAAATTTAATTATATCACAGAATACATAATAGTACCAGTAATTATAGTAAATAAAAAACCTTTTGAAGAATAAGTTTTTATTAAAGTCACGTACTAAAACTAATTAAATAAGTTTAGGTTTTGTTAAATTATTTACTTTTACTTGAATACAGTAATAATGTAAAGGTAGAACAAAATAATGAATGTAATTCCCATAAAAAAATTATGATAAATTATTATAAGTTATGATATTATAAATTATTTAGAATATTTTTTTAGAAAAGAACTTGGAAAGTGTAACTTGGAAAAGGAACGGAAGAGAACTAGTTCTTCCCGTCCCGCAGAAGACGCACCAGACGCCGGAGAGAGCAAGTCGATCTCCAGCCTCCATGAGCGCTTGCCTGGGGGTGACGGACATGGTTATTCGGTGCCCTCGGAAGCAGGTCCGAGATGGTGGCGCCGTGTTCAGCGCATGCCTCTCTCAATGACAGGGGATAAAATCCCCCATAACACCGTGGGGTTGCCTGTTGTATAACAGGCGGCCAAGCATGCCAGAGTTCACAGTGATTTTCTTGCATGGGTGTGTACCCATACCCAAGTACACCTGAGGCCCTGGCAATATAGACTGTGACGGAACACCGTGTGGTTTTAGCCGGTTCGAGTCCAACATACCACCCTCCCGCTTAGCCCCGGTTTTTTGGTAATTTAATTCAAGTAAATTAGGGACAAATTTAAAAAAATAAAAGTTTTGATGCTCTCTACTCGCAGTCTGTTTCGGCAAGGTGTTTAATAAAGACAGGGGGTGGGACAGTCGTGGGTGGAGTTACCGAATACTCTATGGCTACAGTAGAAACAATATTTGCTTTAATGTTAATGAGCTTTCATTGCAAGAATTTTCATTGGATACTTTACTGTAGTTCTTCTTGTCAGAGGCCTAGAGTGCTGCCGGACTGCCAGCGGGCGCTTATTGGAACGTAGGGATGGGCGGGTCAAAAAAAGTATCGATATTTATCGTAGGTATCGATTGAAAAGCCCAAAGTAATAATTGTAATTCGCAATAGGGATCCAAGTTTAAAAAATAGCTGTGAATCTCAAAAAAAACATGATTTTAAGAGAAATTTAAATACTTCCTTTAGAAAATAAAACAATTTTTTTATGATATGTCTTTATTTATTTTTCATAATAATTTGTTTCTACGAAAAGAAACTGAAAATAAAAAAAAAAGCTACTTGACCCTTGACCCATGAATATGAAATTTTGAAGTGAGGTTGAGGTGAGTGAGGTGAGGAGGTGAGGTTTATAAATAAGTAGGAGACGTTAGTTAAGACGATGGATTTTGCGACAGGGCCGGATTTAGAGGATCTAGGGGCTCTCTTTTTTTTGCACTAGAGACCTGAAATTTGGCATTGAGTTAGTTTAGAAATAGCTAGGACACGTTAGTTAAGAACCAATTTTTAGGAAGTAGTTTACACGTAGAACACGTCAGCTTAGAACGGATTGTGAGACATATTGGGATTAAGGTGGTCTGAATTTTGGTAGGGAAGTAGTTTATAGGTAGGACACGTCAGCTAAGAAAGTATTTTGTGACCTGGCCGGTATAACCTATTTAAATATTTTAAGGACTAGTTTTTTCATAACGTTAATTATTTTTTTATAATTAAAAACAACATACAAGCCTCAAACTTACTATAACAATTTTTTTGGTTCCAACTAAAGCCCTACTTTATTGTAAAAATATTTTGTCTCATAGGAGTTTAATCTAGCCACACAATAAAACGAGCCATAAGTCTTGGATCAGTTTCGATTTTTTACTCGGTGACTTTTAATAAACGAATTGAATTAAGCGGTAATGATCCAAGTCACTTGATGTATTCATTTTATTACGGTAAAAATATCCAAGTGGATTTTTCCCTATAATAAGAAGTTCTTTATAACGTAAATAATAGGTAACTAGGAATCATATCGATGAAAAAACTATGTTGTTTAAAATATGTGGGTTGGTACGGTATATCGAAATTATAATGTAACAAGTTAACTAACTTGTAACGGTTTCGTGAAGGTATCGTAGTCGATACCATCACGAAAGCGAAACCGTTGAGGAGTTTGGTATACCTACATAACAAATTTTCAATAGTATTCTGGGTTGGATCCTATTTATGTAACGACGGCCAATTTACAACGTGTTCGAGAAATGTATCGTGTCGTGTCGTGTTGTATAATTAAGAAAATGGTGAATTAAATATATTAAAATTTAAATGTACAACAGTGTACCGAAAACTGAAATAATCCACATTCCGATCATTATTCAGAGTTGAGAATTAGTGAAATTATCTGCTGGAAAATTCATAATTTTTGTTTAAAAATGATGTTATAATGAGAAAACAAAACATTTTGCTAAAAAAAAATTAAAAGCCACTTATACGGCCAAAAACTGCAATGTAGATTACATTACATAGCTTTGGTAGGTATATGTAGACATAATTAATTTTTTTAATTTTTTTTTTAACGAAAGCTTACAGACTAATAACAATAATAGATTATAACAAGTACCTATAGACTAATAACAATAATAGATTATAACAAGTACCTATAGACACAGATAACATAATAAAGATAAGTGCCGATTACAAGCTTCCACATTTAAATAATACAAGCGAAGATTTACGAGCAATAATTACTACTTGCTCTTTGGCAAAGATATTAAAAAAAAACAACAAAAACAAAACAGAAAAGTATTGAAGGCAGTTTGACAATATTCATTACCACAGAATATAAAAGAAATGGATAAAAAAATGTAAAGTGTTTTTATATCGTTCCCGATTTGTGTTAAGTCGTGCATTTTTCTATTAAGTACCTAACTATACTAACTTAAATAACAAAATAAATAAAGAGAGAACAAACCAAAAATTTTATTCTAAAAAAATCAAAATAAAAAATGAAAAAGAAAAATTCAACCATCGTCAATTTAATTCTTCTTTTGCTAGTGCAAAACAGATCAACTGCCAAATGTGAAATGAATTCCAAATTTAACACCCATCTACCGTGTCATTTTATGAGTAGGTATTTTGTCGAAAAGTCGTAAAAAGTGAAGGATCGTCGAAGCATCAGCATGCTTTTGAAGGGTACGAAGATTATGAATAAATCGATGTTTTTAACAATATTACGCTACTATTATTCACGTTATATATATATATATTATACATAATATATCACGGGTTTCAGACTTGTCCGTAGGTATTGAGCAATAAATCGTTTAAACATCACATTTGAAAAGCAAAATCAATATTTAGTGAGACATCTTCTTTGAAAACGCGATATTAATACACAATCTACACACACAATATGCAGGATTATTCTGTAATATTCGTGTACAGTAAGTTTGACTGGCCTTTTGATCTAGTGGTTAGTTTTCCTGACTGATGAGCCAGAGGTCGTGGATTCGATCCCCACCCACGACAAATAATTGTGTGATGAGCACGATTCACGATCATTTGTTCTGCGTCTGGGCACAGATAAAATAATAGTTACTTCGGTCTGGGTGTACTTTTCGTAATTAGTACCTATGTATAAAATTGAAGAAAAATCTCTTTGGTTGTATCAATGATTATGGACGTTAAGAAAAAGAAAAAGTAAAAACACTTTCCCGCCATTTTCAATTGTTTTTCTGTCCCCCAAAATGAGTGAATCTAACGATGAAAGATATCTACAGAAGTTTTAATACAAAAGGGAAATATGTGACTCTAGCCGCGAAAAAACGTTTGTGACGTTTGTAGACTTAATGCAGGGTCAGTTACAGTAGCACAAAGTTGGTACAAGCGTTTTCAGTTGGGGAATTTTGATGGAAAGAATGATCAGAGGTGATGAAAAGAGGATAACCTACCTCATACAAGATTTAATACTATGTAGGTACTTTAAATTTTATTTTATTATATTTTTTTTTAACAATAAAAACTCTAAGTGAGCATTTCAAGCCTCAACTTGTTGCCATTATTAAGATCAAGCAAAAAAAGCCAAAAAACACGCGTTTCTAGCAGGTAATATGGAAATACACATTCTGTGATCATTTTTACTACCATGAGATACAGCCCGCGGACAGACAGATGGACGAACGGACAGAGGAGGCCTAATAATAGGGTCCCGTTGGTTACCCTTCGGGTACGGCACCATAGAAAGTGCCTACCGAAATAGCATTTTCGTTGATAAATGCAATACGGACGTCCGAGAAAACCTTATTGAAAGCCGAAACCATACGTGTTATGCTTATGGTGAAATTTGAATTCGTCAGTTCGAAAACTTCTAGGTATGACATTCTAAACAAAAAACCCTGAACCTTAGATTATAGCCCTGAACTATTTAAAAAAATGTTAATAGCGATAAATATAACTCTAAAAATAGAATAGTTGTAGAGATCGCCCGTAGCGATAAGACCATTGTACATAACAATAACATTACACGGTGTACAATAAAAAATATTTATTTATTTATTAAAACTTCATGCACATATTGTACAAAGGCGAACTTAATGCCTTAGGCATTCTCTGCCAGTCAACCTTGGGGGAAGCGGAAATAAAAAGTGGTAGCTGCAAAGATATGGTAAAGAGTACGAATTTATAAGTTCCTATAATAATAAGATTTTTCAAGTTATTAACTAAATATACACATTACATGGAATACACACATTATACTGATGCATAGCATACTAATACTTATACATACATTCATATATATACATACACATACATATATATATACACATATATTCATCTATTCTATTATATTCGGACAAAACTTCATACTTTTTCGCGTTCAACGCCCCCTGCCCCCTCCCACCAAATGTGTCTCTCATTCAATTTTCAGAAAGTTGGCCGCCATAATCTTGAAATTAATATAAATGTTTGTAAGAATGTAGGTATTCTTAACGTGTAACCCGGAAGTTGACATCATAAACTACATATATAGGTACCTACCTAGTAACCTGGTAAGTACCTTTTTTGTTGACGGGGTGGAAAATCCCTTCGGATCTCCGGCTCCTCGGGGACGCAGGAGCCAGGAGTATGTGGTGTTTCCACTAAAAACCACCCCGACAGCCGGTCTCAGGCGCCCTGTTCCAGGGAGGACCTGGACCATGTTATTTCAGGTCCCCCCGGAACCTGGTAAGTACCTATCTAGCTGACATTTTCAACTTTACTCAAAATGTTTGTAACAAATATTTTACATAAAGTAATGGGGTAGTGTATACTTTAATTTAAAACATAGTAGTGAAATTAATCTTGAGTTAAATTAGACTGGCATTCGACAGATTTTAAAGTAACCAATAACTATAAATTTAAAATTTAAAACACCCCCTACTTGAAAATCCCTTCAACGATTACAAAATGCCTTACATAATTTTGGAAAAGAGCTGATACTCTTACACTACTGGACCGATATTAACCAAACATAGCTAAGAAATTTGCGTAATAGCGTTCAAATGAAAAAAACCGCATCAAAATCGGTCCATCCGTTTGAGAGCTACGATGCCACAGACACACACACACACACACACAGACACCGACGTCAAACTTATAACACCCCGTCGTTTTTGCGTCGGGGGTTAAAAACAATTGCTTAGAGTTAGACCGATAAACGGCATCTCTCATTTTCGTGTTTAGATAAACGCCTGTTTAATTTCTAGAGAGAGGCCTCGCTTATTGCTATTATTATTGCTAAATTAAAAATCATCAAATTGTTTGTAATGAATGTTAAATGCGCGTCATGACCGTACGGTTAATTAGCTACCTTATACACCTGACAGTAAAAAGTTGATAGATTGATAACATGAATTGCACGTCAAAAACAGGATAAATACAATGATAGGGCAATTTAATAGCAGTATTCGATCTCTCATAGACAGCTTTTGGGTAAATGAATAATACACAATTTGTATCTACATTAGATCTCATATATCTTTTAACTGTGCTTCTCTCAATCAAGGCACGTTATATCACGGACCGTAGCTGGTGACCCTAAGATGATCATAGGTAAATATTTTGTAATCAATAGTTTGTAACTAAACAGCCAATGAAAGGATTTTACCGATAAGTATATGTAGGAACAGTACTAACACATTACACACAGTAGCACAGACCAAACAATAACTGTTCCCGAACTCCCTCCTATTTTAGGCGCTGTATGCCACGGTGTGCCACCGTGCGGTTTCAGTCGATTTGATTCGACACAGACGTAAATGCTGAACATTAACACAATCAAAGTAGCCTACTTAAATTAACCTAATGACCGTAAGAAGTAAGTTACACGAGGCTCGGCTTCAAGCCAAGTCTTAGTCACTTTCAAACGTTTAAATGAATCGACTTTAAATACAGACCATGGTACCGGAAAAACTTCAAAGTTGTTGTATACGTCTCGTGTAACGGCCTCACACTGGCCTTCATTTTGTGACGCATAGCATCGATAGTTGTAAAATATGATTTAGAACTTCCCTTTGAACGGTCTAACGAGCCGAAAACAAAAGGTTAGATTCACCCCAGTCAGGAACTAAACACAAACATCTATTGTCTAATTCTTCAACACCCGCTCTATTGTCAGATTTATTAGAAATAGGTCGTCATCGGTGTACGCGGTCAGAGTTCATCCAGATTATAACCATATCGTAAGAAAATCATCGAATATCAAGTTCTGTAAATATACAGGCTGTTACAGAAAGGTGTGGTCAAATTTTAGGAGCGTTAGGAGTAGCAGGTAAATACTTGAAATAGCTTAAAATAAATTAATTTAAAAAAATGAACATTTTTTTCTTCGGAAAATGGTTTTCCTAACATACGTGCATATTTCTAAACAACACGTTATTATAAATTTTCATGTCAATTTCAATGATTTTGTTTTTTATTTTTTTTATACAGACATTTTCATGAAAATCTGGATATTCCATCAAAATCCTTGGTATTAAATGCCTATATTTTCATTCATGTCAGCTCTCTCACATAGGAAATGTTAGCTATATCGTTCAACTTTCAAGTTTAATTTTTCATTTTCAAAATAAGATTTCTGTATTACATATTCCGAATTTACATAAAATGGTTAGCGCTTTACGTTATCCACCGGGTTTACTATATAACCTCAAAATATGACCACACCTATCTGTAACACTGTATATTTAGCATGGATCTCTGAGGACGTTTCATTTACAACGTTTTCCGTAAAGAAATATAGAGAATGATAGCCTGGTCTTAGATACGAAGGTGGTCCGGTGTAAAGCTACCGAAAACTAAGATTATACATATATTATATATGTAGGTACTAGAGATCGCCTGGAGGTCGAATTTTGACCATGGTTTTTTCATTGGTCACTATAACTTGAGCTGTTATTGTATAGACTTACTTACCATGACAGGTAATCACATATACTGGATGCGTGTAATTTCATTCAGCCGTTTTCACATAATTGTTAAAGTTGTAAGACATATTGTTTAACATTTTTAGTTTTCTGCACTTCTTCTGTAAATAAACTACGTTCGCGAAATTTTCTTAAAAAGGGGTACAAATAATTCTCTTCATGTATTATTATAATAATATGGTGGATTATGTATCGCGGGTTCCAAACCATAGGGTAGTGACCATATGCAACCATATGCAAAAATACGGTTTTCTTTTTTTAAATCCTCTATTTTTTTCTTAATTTTATTTCAATTATTTTTGGAGAAAATTATGAAATAATGATAGGCGTAGGTTAGATATTATTTTCGAACCAGAATCGTAGAACGGCAATAAGAACAATTAATCAGGCAATTACGCAATTTCCATTGCACCATTATACGTAAGCGCATACGACTATGAATGGCTTTGATTATACGTCATTTTGATTAAGTAGCTACACAAAGTTTATAAATAGAAAGAGCTCTTTTTATTTTTTTTTACCAAGAAGGTTATTTTTTTGTTATATACACTTGGATTTTGTTATTCTACGCCCACGGTAGTTCGCAGGCAACTTTTAGAGCTCAAAACACTCTAGTGCTATATTTACACTAACTCGGGATCGGATAAACCTATTGAAATGAAATTATGTATAGAGTACCGTAAGTGCCATCTTACTAGCATCATATAACAAATTTCAAACCTCCCACTCATAAATTTCACTTCCAGGTGATGAAAAATAGATTTCTCCATTTCTAGGCTACCTAGAAACAAAGTTGGGTACAGGGCTAGGATTTATCTAAAGATTAAAGCATATACCTAGAAATTTGGGAGTTGGGTTGAGTTATCATGATACGTGAGCGCTAGGGTATAGAATACATAATAGTACAGGCCAATTAAGCCAAACGCTCGCTACGGTCGCAAGCTTGCGAGCGGAGAGAGCCGCGTGCTTTCTCGGCTTCAGACCAACAATAAAAATGTTTTTAACAAAAAATTAAACCAACGAAATAACTAAAAAGCAATAAATAAATAAACCTCTTAAGTCTTGAGCTTATTTACATAAACTGTCAAATTTTATATAAACTTATTTCGAGTCGGCGCCACGAAAATGCGAAAACGAAAATGCAAGGTTATTTGTCACTAAAAAAACAATAAAAAATAGAACTTAGCATCTAGTTCAACCATTTTACAATTTTTGTTGACAATGTTGTTGATGTTACAATTTGAAGGGTTTAAATTGTAGGTTTATTCTTTGTAAAGGTAGACCAGCAAATAATTATGAAACAAAAAACTCCTCAAAATTCATATTAAACCATTCGAAACATTTATTTTTGTACAAGGTGAACTTGACACTAAGTTCTGGTTTGTTTTTTTACCTTGCCCTTACATTCACATTTGTTTTTAATTTGACTGAAAGTGTGTGTGTGCCAGTGCCTGATCTGTTGTCAAGAGGAAATTGGTGTTAATACTACTATTAGAGAAAGTTTGAACCTACTAAGTACTTTTGTTAGTCTAGGTTTTGCAATAATGCAACAGGTTTCAGTAACACTACACGCTTGTCCTTAGCAGTATAATAAAGGGTTCGTTTCAGTTCTCATTACAACCATATCAAAGATTTTACAAATTTCGATTCGCTTTGATTTTGTAGTCTAGGTCTAAACCTACCACGTTCCCAAACCTAGTCACAATACTGGATAGATAATATTACCGTGCCTAAGCACGGTAATATTATCTATCCAGTATTGTGACTCGGCGCTGTTCTCGAAATAATTACCTACAGTCAAGCGGTACGTAAACACGCGATAGGGCTGCCTGCCTACAGTATTTTAATTTCATCTACCTACTTCAGTTTCTTTCTATTTTTGTGATTGTAAATATTATATTTTTAATTTAAAAAAATGAAATTTGTTGCGAATGAAATTGAAAGTGTTCAATAAAAGTACATGTTGTGTTTTTTTTACTAGTAGATATAAGAGTTTCTTTCTAGTTTTGTGATTGTAAGTATTATAATAAGTAAGTAAATTTTTTTATTTAAAAAGTTGAAATTGATTGTGAATGAAGTAAGAAGTATTCAATAAAAATACATGTTGTATTTTTTATTAGTGGATTTAATAAAAAGGCCGCTCTTATTTTAAGACTGAAAAATATTTGCGCCTCGACTGAGACGTACGAAAAGCTTTATTGTTAAATTTAATAGTATTAAAAATCCAAATCCAAAATATAATACTTGTACTTATTTCAATCAAATTACACAAATCGCAAGCTTACTGTTTACAAAAGCATCACACCGTTTTGGTTCGTTACTGCGAGACATTCGCGACTGGTTGTGTACTACTGAGTGTATACCGAACTTGAGACGCGTAGGTATGACTCGCTTTCCGACCGTTTGTATGAAGAGAGAATACTGTATAGATAATATTACCGTGGTTTCGGTGACGATCACGGGCCCTTCACGTGGGTCAATTAATTTTAGGGTTCCGTTCCACGAAAGAAAAACGTGAACACTAATAGGATCACTTTGTTGTCCGTCCGGCTGTCTGTCTATCTGTCAAGACCCTTTTTCTCAGGAATGCGGGGAGGTATCAAGTTGAAATTAACATCAAATACCTACTTATGTCTGCGGCCACCTGAAACTGTAAAAAAACAAGCTATAAGTCGCTATCAAAGGACATGGCCATTTACATACAAAAATGGGCAAAATTCTTTGAGAATCGATTTCCGACATGGACGAACTATCAAATACAAATCAACACGACTCCCAATTAGTACTTATTAATGTAGAAGTTAATGGCCGAACACTACCTCTTAAGATACAGGTTTTTACCTAGTTTAAGAGGTAGGGTTTTTTAATTACTGTGCATAGATGAAAATCAAGACAGAACTTAATAGTATCATGTAACTTTACAATCACTATTTTATAAACAACATTTTGTGTCTATGTATTTTTTTCTTGAATAATGTATTATTATTATACTGAATGGATTGAAAAACAAATTTGCAGCTGTAACTTACTGTTGGCGTTGTACGTTCTTCTGCTTTCGTAGTTGCACTAATTCTTTTGCTAAAATTTTACATCCATCATTGTTACCTTTCTTTGGCATTTTATATCTCTGCTAGCCTTGGGATGAGGTCAACAAATAAAATATTGTAATGTAGAATACAAACTATAATAGAAAGTGATACAACGACCGCGGAGAACGTTTGGTGGAGCCCGTGTCTTTACCCGATTCGGTTAGATCGCGAACTGATTATAATGACGCGTGGATACCGCGCTGTAGACGAATTTGCTGACGCAGCTGCTTGTACGGGCGTTGCACCGTACAATCTCCATCTCCTAAAATTGAAACAAAACAGTTTTGAAATGTGGGGCTCCATAACACCTTCTGATGTATATATTAATGTGAATTGTTACTGTACGTTTTAATAACAAATCTTATGTGTGATGTCGATGGACCGTTTTGAATTTCTCCCCAAAAGCCAATATAACCCACTATATATCAAATATGTTGACGACATGACACACTTGATGACATGACGACGTACCTACCCATTGAAACAATAAAGACTTGTGGTACGGAGATATTGCATCGAATTTGTAACACGGAATGTAAAACAGGTAAATGGCCCAAAGATTGGTCGCACTTCATCTTTGAATCTTCCCATAAACGAAAATGCTACTTTACTAAACTAAAGAGATCTCACTAAAACAGGCAGGTTCTATAAGAGGACGTGGAATACATAAGCAGATCCTTATTCTTGAGGCAAATAACTGAAAAGGCTAGGGAGTTCAATAAACCTTCATACATACTTATGCTTTGTGGATTTCCAGAAGGCTACCTCCATGGAAAACTAGGCCTCATCCATGGAAAACTCTTCTAGTGATGTGAGTACCTAAACATCTTGACCATCTTCTGCGCCTCCTGTTTTATGAGGGTGAGTGCACCATGTGAGATGATGAGCCCACTTCCTCCTAGCGCTGGCGTTGGTCAGGGGTGTAACTTTATTGATACATACCATACCTACATTTCGTGGACCTCGATGTGCGTCTTTATGCTAAAATGCCGATGATATTATTTATACCTATTTACCCTTTGACTAGTTCAAACCAGAAATAAAATCATCATATTAAAGGTGTTTATTTTTTTTTATTTCACAGTTAACGTTATTAAACATATTAAATGGAAAATTACATTTATCTTCAATACTCCTATTGATTAGTTTTGGAGACAGAAATCCTGGGAATTAACTTTCAGTTACTATGACAAAAGAAAACACCATAAAAAAGGAGTAGTAGGACTAGTAGATTTTTTTGTCCTAAAAGTACCCTCGCATACATTATACTTATGTATGCATGTAGGCAGAGAGGAGGAGGAACCCTTCACAACTCGCCAGTAGTAAATACGCCACTTTATCCATTTTTTTTAAATTTAAAGCACGTCAGTATGACCTCAATCCGCCTAATGCAAAGCTAGATTGAGAAATATCCCCACCTGAAAAATAACAAATACCACATCTGCTCATAGTCGGAAAAACTGTTTGTATGATAAAATTAAAAAAAAATAAAGAGCTCATCTTTGAATAAATATTTGTTAGGTGTATAAGAAGATTTGTTATTAAAACGTGCAGTAACAATTCACATTAATATTTACATCAGAAGGTCTTATAGAGCCCCACATTTCAAAACTGTTTTTGTTTAAATTTTAGGAGATAGAGATAAAAAAGATGGTAAAGAAAGATAACAATGATGCATGTAAAATTTTAGCAAAAGAATTAGTGCAACTAAGGAAGCAGAAGGTTAGAATGTACAACGCCAACAGTAAATTACATCTGCAAATTTGTGTTTCAATCCATAATAATAAATAATCACTCCCAATTGCCCAGGCGCCCCGGCCGACTGTTGCCCACCTCGCCGTGGCTCTTCCTGTCTCTTCTTCGAAAGCGAGGCAGTGTTTAATGCAAATAATAATAATAATAAATTATTCAAGAAAAAATTACATAGATACAAAATGTTGTTTATAGAATAGTAATTGTAAAGTTACACGAGACAATTAAGTTGTTTCTTGATTTTCATCTATGCACAGTCATTAAAAAACCCTACCTCTTAAACTAGGTAAAAACCTGTATCTTAAGAGGTAGTGTTCGGCCATTAACTTCTACATTAATACTAATTGGGAGTCGTGTTGATTTGTATTTGATAGTTCGTCATTGTCGGAAATCGATTCTCAAAGAATTTGGCCCATTTTTTGAAGTAAATGGCCATGTCCTTTGATAGCGTTGAGTTAATAGCTTGTTTTCCTTACAGCTTCAGGGGGCCGCAGACATAAATAGGTATTTGATGTTAATTTCAACTCGATACCTCCACGCATTCCTGAGAAAAAGGCGTCTTGACAGATAGACAAACAGACGGATGGACAACGAGCCAAGAAAATAGTAGTTTAGCAGATTTGATATTATAGGTATATAATATTTACAATTTTTTTTAAATAGAACAATCACATAATAAGAAATTTTAATAGTAAAAAAAAACTTTAAACAATTTAACCGTCCAAAAAAGCCTTGTAAGTCTTGAGGATTGAACTTATTTACATAAACTATACAATTTTATAAAAACTAATTTTCAGTCGGTACGTAAGTTTCTGTACGTAAACTATAACTCGCTTTTCTTCTTTTGATCCATAACCTTAAGGGCCAATGAATGAAAACAGAATGAAAATGATAAAAAAATAACTGCAGAGTATAAACACTCAGAAGCACAACACAATTAACCGGCCACCTATTACGATGCCTTCAAAGTTCCCTTGTAATTTAATTGTTTTTGTTAAAATACTAAATTAAGTGAACCCTTTACAAAAATTATCGAAACATTAGGGGTCAGATATGAAATGGTTTATTTTTGGGAAAAATTAAAAAAATGTGAAATTAGAGTTTCTTTACAAAAAGTATAATGTCTTAAATATTGATTTTAAGAAAAAAACTCATTTTAATTACATGCCTACCTAAATGGATAGATGCCCCACCATGAAAATACTAAGAAGGATAGATGCTATAAGGAATAAAATAGGTAAAATAAATAGTTTTAAAATATTTTATTTGAAATTTTAAGAAGATGATTCTAATCACAACCATAATAAATTAACGTTTTAAAAATGTTTAAAAATGGTTAAATTCAACTACCTAGTAGTTTTATTTAAAATTTTAAGAAGATGATTCTAATCACAACCATAATAAATTAACGTTTTAAAAATGTTTAAAAATAGTTAAATTCAACTACCTAGTAGTTATTTAAAATAAAACAATATAAAGATCAATACTATTTATTTTAGGTTGAAATTGCTTTCAGTTTTACACATCTTGTGTGGACCGTGATTATCAATTTCAAGTTCTGATGGAATGCCAAATTTTCAGGATATTTCCTTGATTCCTATTTTTTTTTATATGCAATAGAATACTTTTTTTAACACTCCCTAGTACTATCAGGGTAAAGATATCCCTAGAATATAAAAATCTGTCAATTTGAAACGCTTAAAAGAAAAAATAATTTCAAAATTAATTAACACTGTCAGATGCCTCAAAGGCACCTATACCGCGAAAAAATCGGGGCGATTATTTTTTATAGATAGAGGTCCTTTTATTTAGTTAACTAAAATAAATACGAAAAAGCGATTATTATAACCTAGGTGTGTACTTAATTAACCAGTGTATTGATATAAAAAATTGAACAAAATTTATTACAACTTATAAAGTTATGCAACAGTAAATTCTTACCTGTAAAACTTTGAAGCATTTTTCGCGTTCGCTGCGGAGATAATCACACGCACAAGCGAGAAACTTCTTTTCTGCACGACAGCCTGCGAGGGTCCGAGGTATGTGGCGACCTCGAAACCTGACTCCCTAAAGTCGCAACATCGAATTAATAGTTTAAATAAGTATCTATATTTAAACTATTAATTGGATGATGCGACTTTAGGGAGTCAGGTTCTCGGAAACGAGGCACCTATCCCATCGCGGCATTTCGGTTTTACCCAATCCTATCTCTTAAGTTGGTCCAAACTACACACAGTGTGCAAAATTTCATTAAAAACGGTTCATTAGTTTAGAAGCGCATCGTGAACAAACAACGTGACACGAAATTTTTATATATATAGATAGATATGCACTTATTTAGAGACGCACAAATACATAAACACGCATTCAAAGCATATTACATCATTGCATATTAAGCTATGAGCAAGTTGATTCCGCTAGTTGTCTGAATAACTAATTCCTTACCTTTACTTTAAATGAGTACCTAACTTTCATTACATACATGTCTAGATAGAGTAACTCTAACAAATGATGCGCATAAAACGGGATCCAGTTACGAATTATGTGTGAGTACGGGCGTGTAGTTATTGTCAACAAATTGTCACGTGCGTGTTTGCGTGTTTAGGGATGCCTGCTCTAAACTTACCTTCCTGTATTACGTCATAAGGAGATGAAGGGTAAATAAAATAAGGATTTAAAAGAAAACGAATTTATTACAAAACACATTAATCAACAAAAAGAACAATGAAAAGCAAAATCTGTTTTTAAATAGGTGTAAGTGATTGAGTCTGTTAGAAACGAAAATTTTTATCGCTCTAATTCAAATTACAAAAGTACCAATGTGAATTAGGGAAAATAAGTGATTAATTTCAATTGATGAGATGTATTTTTTAATAAAAGAATAATTATTATAAGTCTATTATTATTATTTTTTAAAGTATTTTAACTATTACTTTGAATCAAAATCACCAATATCATTGGGTATAATTTTCTTCAGCGATAGACCTTTTTAATAATATAAAACAGGAATAGCGTCATGGTTTATGATTAGGTACCCATAGTTTTTGTAAAATTACTCCGTAATAAACTGACAACACCGGCTAATCTGTCAAAGCTACAAATTTTGAAATAAAGTATCGGATTTTCTCAGAAAATTGTGTAAATTAATATAAAACTTACCGATGAAAAGTAATATTATCTTAGTGTTTTTATAAGGTTTTCTAGCATAGTTTCGAAACAATTTAATAGCACGAACCGGCATGATTCATTGTTTTTCGCAAGCACATCGTCGCTTAGATATTCATATGACAATGACGTCTGTCGCACGCGAGTCTACGAAATATAGTCGACTTTATTAGCGCCGTTCTGTACGGCCGAATATGTCATCTAGACAAGTAATATAATCAAAGGTACTTAACTATTGGTGGGCATGCTGATTTCGAGAAGAAGCGCATTCAAAAAAAGAAGAGACTGAACAAATGAAGAAGATATAATTATCAATATTACCAATTAATTATATCAGCCCTCGAGTCCTTAACCAGGGTGTTATTACCTTCCTCTTAGGGGTCATCCATTAATCACGTGATGTTTTTTAGCATCTTTTTTGGACCCCCCTCCCCCTGGTGATACGTGGTAAGGTTTTAGATTAAAGAACCCCCCCACCCAAAATCACGTGTATTTTTTTAGTACAAAGTATCTTAAAAAAATCAGAATATTATCTTTAAATAAAGATATAAGTAATCTAATGCTGGAAAATTAAGCACCATGATAAAAATGTCCAGACGGACATTACGGTTGAAGATTGTTACTGACTGGCTTAAAAATAATAAAGAAAATGTGTAATCAGGTGAAAATTACAGCCTTACAGGCGACTGACAAGCGGCGGACGGGGAAATCATTGCCTGGCAACTGCGTGATATCTCACTAACCCTCCCTCCTCCCTTGTGATGTTTCGTGATTATTTCCGAACCCCCTCTCCCCTTTCGAGCTGAAGCTCACGTGAACGACGATTATTGGACGACCCCTTACTAAGCCATCCCACTAATATTATAAATGTGAAAGTCTGGATGGATGGATGGATGGATGGTTGTTACTCTTTCACGCAAAAACCACTAAACCGATTGTAATGAAACTTGGTATGTAGATAGCTGGAGACCTAGATTAACGCATAGGCTACTGTTTATCCCGATATTGCCAGGGATCGAGACTTACGCGGGTGAAACCGCGGGGCGCTGCTAGTTTGATAATACTTATTTATACCTCGCCTTACACATTGGGAACTACAACATTATTTTCTACTTATACCATGACCTTATGAAATACAAAATATACCCATAGACCGTATGAATTTATCTTGCCATATTGTCAAATAGGATTTATTTCTTCTGTTAAATCTTGGTAGTTATTGCTTCTGGGCACAATTATAGCAAGTTATCTCAAAAAATGTTGACAAATAGAAACCATGATGTATTACTTCCAAGAAATAAACCGCTATCTAAAGGATTATCTTGAGATGTTTACTTTTCTAGACGACGTTCCTTGAATCTTTATTGACATTGACCACTTTCTGAACTTTATTATATTTAGTCTTCTACTACAACATAAAATTTTATAAATGTAAACGCTTATCACTGTGCGGGACTTACTACATTAAAAGAAGAAAATTAGGGAGGTAAGAGCCGTATGTCGCCGAACTTCGAAACGATTGCGATGCGGCTCCTCCTTCCCGTGCTATTGGCGTTGGGTGGCACAGCTCCCGCCAATGAGACCGCGTTCTGCCCCACTCGACGTTGCTTCATATTACGAAGATTACGTTTTCCCTGATTAAGAAAAATTACCATTTTTCAACAATTATGTCATGAAAGTATGGTAACAACCACTGAACGGAAGGCGAGTGGGTTAATTACTTATCTATGCCAATGACACCAAACAGCCTGTCCATTTTGTAGATATCATAAAAAGTATGTTTGATAAGTGAATTTTAGAGTAATTAAGTGCACATTTCAGGTAAACGTTAAAGTGTGAGGACGCATACGCGGTAGCGGCCGTTGAGCTTTATGTTGATATTGTGTTCGAAGCGCGAGATTCGGTCGAGCATTTGAGTCAGTCCGCTGCTCGGCCACGGCGCGCGCTACTCGCATCGCGCACCGCTTTCTTCAGCCGACCGACGCGAAAGTAAAACTACGCCCGCCCGCCCAACGCGCGCCTTCAACGTTATTTTAAAAATAAATTTCAATAATCCTGAACGTTATTGTAAATCCAAAAGTTTATAAAAAAAATAATTTTGAGTGTTTACCATTGGACTAAACTTACGAATATAAAGTGAAGTATATACTCTAAAATAACTTTAAAGTGATGATAAATTGAAGGTGTTTACGATACAAAAATTGATAATTTTGTAAGGAGATATTACAACATCACGACGGCCGTGGAGGATTTACTTCGTCCCGAATTTGAAAAAGTGGGTGAGTAATAGAAATAGGTTTAAGTTTTTAGATATCGCTATACCAGAAAAAAATATTAGGGGTTCTACTGATAATGTAAGAGTCACATGTACATTAGCCCTTCTTGATTTGATACATTCAACAAAAGTAATTGTTAGACTCTGCTCAAGCTTTCTTACATCGCATAAAAATGATCTGGCTACTTCGTTTGTCAGGTACTGACCTATCATGCACTTACTTATCATACTCACAAAGGTAAATCAAAGGTACCTAAGACATAATATATGTTAAAGGAATAGCTTAGTTTATTTTAATAAACGAATAATTAGCATATTTGTTGCAACGCAAATACATATATAATTTTAGGTATTTTAAAAAGTATTTATTAAGGCAATTCTGATCAGTCTATTAAACATTTGTATGTCAATCACTTCTAATGTTGAAACGATACCTACCTATTCTACAATTTCCCGTCAACTAACCTCTATTCATCTATTTGACTTGTACACGTAAAAGTATCTATAGGTATAGCTATAGACATTAAGTATATAAACCCACCAATTTCATAAGGTTACTTACCTAACTTTTTAGTATTTAGACAATAATGTTCTAAAGGGAATGTATATTCAATTTCATCTTTCAAATTAATGATAAAATAATTATTTTGTAATTTAGTATTAAGTAGTACAGGTAAGTACTAAGACAGGCAGGTTGTATCCATATACATAGATTGTGCCAAGTGTCGTACGTTTTGGAAATAAAATCATGATTATGTTATTGAATCTTCGAACTATTGCAAAAGTTATATAGAACAAAACAATTTACTTTAAATAAAATGCAAACGAGAATCTTGCATCTGAGGATCTTTGATTAAAATTCAGGAAAGTTATCAGGGCAACCCTGATGACTTCGTCTATCAGTTTAATAATATACAGGCTTTTCTATAACATAAGCAGTATTTTTTCTTGATAGCATCAACACTGATCTAGACAATCAATCTTAAATATTTTTCATATTTTTGGGAAAACGATTTGTCTACAAAACAATTTTTTTTAGATTAACATAAATCGTAGCTGTACTTAGCTCATGTCAGTTGCTTAGTATTCATGGCTTGAATTTATAGCTCATTATATGGCTCATATTCATGGCTTTTATTGACGAGACGGAACTGACGGAGCACCTGGTATTGGTTATTGTCTCTTTTCATTTCTCAAATTTTCTCGAAATTGAATTTTTACCTAACTTAACGATGAGAGATTTCATACTTTAAAGATTTTTCATGTCTGTCTGGTTTTTTGGATTTTCTGTTCAATTGCGTTGTGCGGTATTTGATTTTTTTGTAACGAAGATACAGCATCACAGAGATACCATACAGGACACATAAGAAATCGAAGTACATACACATATTCATACATGTATTATGTATATATATTATTTCAGTCGTAATAATAATAAGTATAATAAAACTTATTAAAACGAGATTATCTAGACACCTATACAGATTTATAATCGTATACAGATTTCTAACGCATTGTCGCATTTGAAAAAAAAAAAATACAAAAAATTATAAACCGGTACGAGGATAGGAGAAATTATTTTTTATTAATTATATTTATTAAACACGTGGTATATGTACTTTAAACTGTAAAAAATCAGTTTAATAAACTTACCCTAACCCTTATAATGTACCTAATCTATAACATAACTGTAAGGTACATACAGTAAGAGAAACAAATAAATGGTGATAGACGAGTACAAGTATAAGTTTAATTATTTACTTTATTAGATAATAATTGTTTTAACAAATATGTTACCCCCTAGAAAGGGTCGTAAAACACTTGCAACTGTAATCTTGCTGTTGAATTTATTTACGAGACCATTAATAATATTATATTGTTAGGTACTTGAGTTTTCATGTATGTTGAGTATCGTTACTACAAAATACGACACACAAATAGATACATTTTAATGTATGGAAGTTAGAAAGTAGGACTAAAAGGTCCTGATCCATGAGAAGAAATTTTCTTTTCTATACTATTACGTATTTGTTTTAAAATATACTGTTTATCAATTTCACACTGACAATTCGTTTGTCAACAGTGGCCCGGAGTACTGATGGAGCAGGCCTCGATGGAGGCTGCGAAGACGACGTCTCGCGGCTGACTCCGGGCCTGCATCCAGAGACAACCTTCGACATGAACGATCTGCCGTCAAACACGTATACGTTGGACACACGTAGAATGCAACTATACTCACATCCACACGTACATCCCACGGTGAGTCAGAGCCTTTGTTTCAGGCACCGTCGGTCGACACGAATGTCATACAAAAGGAACGTGTCGCCTAGAATTTTCTTATGTGACGAATAGAATATGATTTAATTCATGGCATAACGAAATTATTAAAATTCAGAAGTTGTTTATCATATTTATGAAAATAGAAGCACCTAACTACGTCTTTTATAAGTTAAATCTGTGACGTGGTCTGTGTTTACTGAACTGAAAACAAGCTAAGGTCAAAAGTTTACGGCTAATCTGTTTTCATTAATATAAAAATGTTTGCTATAGCACTCTAAAATAAAACATTTCAAACCAAACGTGTCAAGTAAAACAACTAAAAGAATGGGTGAAACTAATACATATCGCATAAATCTGTGGCAAAACAAATACGTCTTTAAATCTTAAAACCTTCGATAATAAAAGCAAAAATATGACGTTGAAAAGATGAAATGCGTTGCAAGGCGCGAAAATAAGAATAATTTAAGGGTATAGTGCCGGCTGGGCGTAGGGTTTCCACTATGAAAGTGGCCATTCGACTCGCCTTCGTTCCTGTACCAGTTCACACGAGCAAACTCATTTATTTTTTCTGATTCATACTTTCTGGGTACCATTTCAATTTGTTTGTAATTGTTATTATTTAAGCACAACATAACATAAAGAAATATTAGTCTTGGCTAAAGCAAAACACTACTTATAACCGAATTTCCACAAATATTATGAATGTGAAAGTTTGGATGGATGAATGTTTGTTACTCTTTCACGCAAAAACCACTGAACCGATTGCGATGAAACTTCGTATGTAGATAGCTGGAGAGCTGGATTAACGTATAGGCTACCGATTTTCCGATATTCCCACGGATCGGGACTTACACAGGTGAAACAGCGGGGCGCTGCTAGTTCTTCATAATCTTTTACTAGAAATATTTCTTATGTTATGATTGCATGTTAGTTAGAGGGCTCGGACATCTCGGCAATAGCCATTTCGGATTATAGGTTTGCAACCTTGACCGCGACCTATTACTTACACAACGCAATTCATCCATAAACCATATATAGGTACATTTTCTTTCATTGCCTTACCTTTTTACTAATACTTCTAACTTTCCCGTTTTTAATTCCCAGTGTCCGGTTGGCGCCAGTAGGCTTAGCCCTTATTACGCCATTTACTACGTTTACTACTACTAGAGGTAGAAGCCTATCCCTTCGGGGATACAGGCGCGACTGTATGTATGATTGCATGTAAGGTAGGGCAAAGTAGCATCCTATAAGTATATACTATTTATTTTTTTAGCAAGCGTGATAAATAAGAAATATAAACATATATATATATAAAAGTTTGAATGTTGGATACATTTGTATGTTGTATAGTTGGAAACGCATTTACATCAAAATATTAATGTAGCTTTGATATTAATAAGTTATGGTTTAATTAAATAATGAGACTCGTTTTATTTGTAAATAAATAGTGTTTGCTTGTATAATTAATTTATTTTACAATAATGACTTTCATAATAGCGAGAGCACATCGTGACGTTTAGCAGGCCCACATTATCGCAACACTGAACTCGTGTTATCGAAAGATGCGTTCGTCACCGTCCGTTACATCATCGACCTTGTTTGTTTGACTTTTTCTTAGCACTTTATCGCTTCATTGATTTGAAATTATTTTGTTGTTTTGTTAATTATAATTTTCATATTTTAGAGCTGAATACACTATTTTTACATATGAACATTTAGCAGCCTTCTTACCTTCAAACGATTTTAAGATTCTCAAATAATTAGTCTTTTGTACAGATATGAAATGAATACTTACTTAATAACAAATATTTGGCCTCATAAATATGAGTTATTTTGTAGGATTAATGTACCTATAAACTATGTGCTTGCGAGAGAGATAACCACTGGATGGAAACTTACGTAGTACTGGCACAATTTTATGAAAATTAAAGTAATTATGGCCGAAGCAGTTTTATCAAATGCCCCTGACATAAGTTCATCGCGAACCGAACAACAGATTGTCAATAAGATTCCATAGGTACCTATTACTTGTCATTCAGTGTTCACTACAAATATATTAAAATTCAAAATGTAATTGTTAAACTTATATAACTTAAATTATAATGTTACTAGAAAAAGTATAGGTATATCTGAAAGTGTTTCAACCATCACATCACGGTCATATTTATGCATTTAATTTTTATTTCATTTCAGCGCTTGCCTATGTAGGTACCTACTTACGAATACAGATATTATGAAGCTGATGAATTTGTTCCTTTGTTTTAACGGGACAATCTGAGATTCTACTTGTACGATTTATAAAATTCTTATTGCGTTAGATAGTCTGCTTACTGAGAACGTCTCTAGAATATATACATATAACATCACACTGTCACTCTATGGAGCGGAACAGTAACTAAAACTCGGATGAAAGTGCGGGTATCTAGTAATGATAGGCCTGCCATCACTTAAATTGCCGACGCCGGACAAAAACTTAAAAAAACCCGGACACATGGGTGAAATCGAGATTGTTTCCCGGACACCTTACAAAAAACGCCGATTCCATTGAAATTTTTAGCTTGTTAACGATTCATGTAACAATTATAATTGTCCGTTGGCACAGAGTGTCCGAGTTTTACCCGGACATTTTTTGAAATCCCCGCCCGGACGCTCCCCGGACGCACTCTAAACTAGGACAAATCCGGGGAAACCCGGACGGATGGCAGCCCTAAGTAATGATCATAATATCTTTGATGACATACAGAATTATATACCCTGTTATTATTTGGTAAAAATTACCATACAATAATAGGATAATAAGGAAAAACATATGATTTGTAAACCATTTACAATTCTTGCACTAAAATTTCGTCTTTTCATCTTCTTTCTTTCTTACGTCGTGATGTATATCCAAAATGCATTTATTCAAAACCAAGCCATGTCGGTACACAGGTCCGTGAATATACATGTAGATATTGTCCATAAGTAGACATGGAACCCCACCTTCATTGACCTAATATTTATTCATTTTCAGAGTATCGGTTTGTAAAACTTCATGATGAAGTGATGGATTTAAATAAATTTGAAGACATTCATGATGTTTCCATTCAATCGTAATAACATTCAGAGATAGTTAAAAAACCCTTGTATTTGAGTTTAAATTTGAGTAGACTTATCGTAATATGGACTGTGGTAATATGTATAAGAGTGATGTTTGAAAAATATTTCATACGGCGTGTACGTAAGGCTGTGCAAGCGCGACGGTCGTACGATGACGTCGACTCAGCTGCTTTGGCACGCGGCGCGGCGACTCGAATGACTCCGCTGTAATTCGATCGGACCCTGTGACAAATGCGAAAAGTATTACGAATTTAAAGTGCGCCAGTGAGCTCTTGCTACCGTCCAAAGTTCTCTGAACATAATAATAATTTTGTTGCAATAGAAGTATAGACAAAGTCTTTATTCTGTAGGTACTTCAATTCCAGGAACGGATGTGGTTCCATATCATGAATGATGTAGTCAAATCACATATGTAATTATAAATTTACAAACCTTACCCTAATTATTTTATAATTTAACTGCTTTTCGTTTAAGAACGTGTATGAACCAGTATTTATAGTCATAGTTACCTATATTTAGATACTCTTTATCTGTGGACCAATTGTCGTCGAAACATTGATGGTGTAACAATAGTTTATAATTATTTAATTGCAACAGATGTATCGCAATACATACATAATCGAAAGATGGGAAAACCAATACCAATAACAAAAAATCGTCCGTGGCGTATATAATCCATCATTTTTTACTTATGAATGAGATACAGTCACAAGGTAGATTATATGAGCCACGGACGACTTTTTATTTAACTTGTATTGGTTTCCCATCTTTCGATTGAGTCACAAGAAAGATGTGATGAATTATATTCGCCACTGACGGTTTTTTTAAACTTGTATTGGTTTTCCCATCTTTCGATTAAGTCACAAGAAAGATGTGATGGATTGTATGCGCCACGGACGGTTTTTTGTTAAGCTTGTATTTGTTTTCCCATCTTTCGATTAAGTCACAAGAAAGATGTGATGGATTATATCCGCCACGGACGGTTTTTTGTTAACCTTGTATTAGTCTTCCCATCTTTCGATTAAGTCACAAGAAAGATGTGATGGATTATATGCGCCACGGGTGGTTTTTTATTAAGCTTGTATTGGTTTTTCCATTTTTCTATAATGTCATTAAATTATATAGACACAGAATAAGAGAGGACTACTATTTGCATGGTCGAAAGAGTAGGAATATGTAATAAAAATAGGTACCTACTACTGTTTATTATTACTGACATCAAAATATTTAATAAATAAAATAAACATAGTAATTTTAATATACTACTAAAGTGGCAAATAAGCCTAGGCTATATCTAGCTGATGTCAACCAGTTACCAGAGCTTATAGACGTTCGTAATACCAAGAGTATCACTCGTATAATACCGGCCCTGTAAAACCTTTTTAGCCCTTTTTGGAGACTATAGTAGATGTCATGGCAGTTACATAATTAAACAATTTATCAAGTATTTTGCGTTTCCGGTGTCACTATTAATTTTTTTTGGTATTTGTAATCTTTTTACAGTTTATTCAACTCGCTGTACAAGATTAACAACATATCATAATAATTTTACTCATAGTAGAAATGGTTTTGACTGGTATCATGTTGCCCTTTAAATTATTGTATAAGTACTATATGTTGCAGTCAAAACTACTTTTGGCTGCTAGATTAGGTTAGGTTTCAGTGTCAAGAGTTTTGACTGTAACATATATTCTTAATTGAAACTAGGTTTTCTTCGTTGTTCAGTCTCGATTTACATCAACCATTCCAATTGCATTATGAATTAAGAAAGGTTCATGTTAGAGAGATAAGTATCAAAAAGTATTCTCCACATGTAGGAGGACGTTTTAAGACACTATATCTTCAACTTGCGGCCACAGTTACAGTCACGAAGTCGTTGCCACAGATGAGCTACACGCTTGTTGTATAAGCGAATCCTTATTTGTACATATACCTATTATCTAGAATATCAAGATGAAGGTAGGTAGGTATACTGAAGTTTGTGTACACCTATAAAATATTTTATTCAACGATACATCAATTTGAATGTAGATAGAGTTGGTTAGCCAATAAAATTTATATACCTAAATAATTGAGAAAACTCAAAAACTTTCGCGCCTGGTACTTGTATACAGCGCGGCAATTTTTGGACTTTGGGGCACATGACTTTTGCTACTGTCAGCAGAAAATACTTATGTTTTTTTAATATATTGCAATTTTATCATGTTGAAATTTATTACTGTACTAGTAGTTGATCAATCATCAACCATGCACACGCCTTTCCTTTTCGTATGCCAGAAGAAATTCATGAAAAGGTACGTACCATGACAATAAAATGTGAAATGTATAGTGTATGGACGTTGGTAAACTTGTTTTCCAAACGTGTATTGGAAACTACAATCATGCAGTTTCGTGATCGTATATTTGAGAGTAATTCGGGACTCCCCTCCTCAAATAGAGAAGAAAAAAAAATCATGTTTATTAACATTATTTATAACAGTTTTTGAACAATGTTAGTAGAGTAGTTGTTAATATTTCACCGTGCTACCCAAAAAAAAAAAAATTTAAAATCACATCACAAATGACATCCTGCGGAGGGCGGGATACGAAAGTTCATTAAGAGCGGGGTGCACAAAAATTCAAACGTATGATGTAACGTTGCAGTTCGGAGAATAATGAAATTCAAATCTTTAACTAGCCACTGTGCAAATTTCAAATGTTTATGTTCATAAACAAACAAATGGTGTACCTAATTAACAATTTGAAAAAAATATCTCCTCTCCTAAACAACTTACAATAGTACTTTTTATTTTTAAATTTGCGTAAAAATACCAACTACCAGAATATGAAACTTGTATATCGATATATTGATTTGTTATGCAGTTATTTGCAAAAAACGCTATTTGCAAAAATTTAACTTTTTAAAACGCCATTTTGTTTATTAAAATTTTTAAAAATCGTTACATCAAAAACGAGGTGGTAAAATAGACGTAGTAAGATCAGACAAAATGAGCCCTGGAAATGCCACTTTTTATGACGGCAACTGACTTAGATTTATTTTTACATTCGAGACCTTTTTAATAAATAAATGCATTTTCTCGCGAAATTGTTAATGATTTTTGATGATTTTTATAGCTTTATGGGCACACGAGACATAGGTATGTTACTAAGTTTCAAGGAACCAGGAATGTTTTTGACAGAATAAAAAAATATTGAAATTTTCGATTTTTTCAACCCTATATATCGATTATTTACAACAATTGTATTATTAACCAATTTTAATGTTTAAGGCGGCACACTGACCGTCTTCATATTGCAATTTATTCAATTCATCAATTAGATATATTAAAAAGATTTTTTATGGTTTTTCATCAGAAATACGTTAATTAAAAAATTATGCGCAACTTTCAAAATGGGAGGAAATTCACAGATATGTTCTTATTTCATAAATACATACTCTGAACTATGTGGCTACCTGTAAGGAATTACATCCACATTCAGCCCTCCAATGAGGTAATTTTACTGGTCTAATATGGTTTTTAAATATTTCGTTGAGAAAGGTTTAGTATTATTACACTATAACGAAGAAGACTAAGCAGCACAACATTAAAGTGCTGGCTTTTTGTTGGAGAGTACTGTTGAAAACAGTCAATTGGATGTAGATAGGCAACTTGGGAGTTGAGTTACACCGCGGGTTATGAGAGTTCTTTTACAGGTAACCGCTTGCTATCAGACGGATCGTGTGCTAAGTAGTACAAAAAGTCTTAGTGGTATAAATATCACAGATATTTTATTACACGTGTGTACTTAACAAATAGGTACTATAGTAATATCATTCTTACTAATATTATAAATGCGAAAGTAACTCTTTCTGTCTGTCTGTCTGTCACCCTTTCACGCCAAAACTACTAAACCGATTTAAATGAAATTTGGTACACAGATAGTCTAGAGCCTTAAAAAGGATATAGGTTACTTTTTAATGCGAAAAAGGGGTGTAAGGGGTTGAAAGGTGGGGATGAAAACTTGTATGGAAGTGTCGTCATATTTAGAGCAATTTGTTAGGCTGTTGATTCGATATAAATACACTATTCCACGCGGACGAAGTCGCAACCTATGCAAGGTTGTTTGCCTTCCCATAAGATTTGTGATGGTTTCAAAACTCGCATCAACCAAGCCTTGGTATTTTACGTTTTGATGTTAGTGATAAAGTAAAGAACTTGACTTATGATTTTCGGCTAGGAAACATTCAAGTCGTGGACCCTAGGCTACGTACTTCTGGCAAATATTCTGACGAGACGGGAGTAGCTCGCTTATGCCTGCACTGTTTCTGAGAGTATACAATCAGAAATAGCGTGGCCACGAACTGGTTCCGTCATCAATGAATTTCGAAGTGCTGGCCAGAACCTAATTTTGGCACAAAACTGTAACTGTTAGTGTTGAGAACTTTTTATTCACTCGACATTCAGAGAGATATGAGGCCGACTTATACTTATTTATTTATTATTATTTACTAGTTTTATATTTAATAAACACTAGCTGACCCGCGCAACTTCATCTGTGTTTGTAAATTTTTCCCGTTTTTGCAACATTTTGCATTGATGCTCCGCTCCTATTGGTAGTAGCGTGATGTTACATAGCCAATTCAATTCAAACCTGTAGTTTATTTATTTATGGTTAACCAACAATTGTTTATACTGCATCTTACAATTATTTACAAACTTATTATTTACATTAGTGTAACAATTAATTAAAGTTCCTGATATTAGCGCCAAATTCAACCAAACAAACAAACAAACTCTTCAGCTTTATCATATTAGTATAGATATCATTATAATCATAAGCATTACATACATATACCTTCACGGTAAACAAAATAGCTAATACCTGTGGGAGATTATTAGGTCTCTGTCACAAAAAAAACCTGATTACACCAATTCCAAGTTTGGTTAAAGTAGGTCTTTACTGAACTGTTAAATAACTGAAAACGTTACAATTTGATGTTGCAACTGACCCCAATTGAATAAAGCGGAATAGTAAATAAATGATGCCAATGTTATAATTGTGACGAAACTGAAGATCGTCCGTTAGACAGCTTAGCTGGCATTAATATGGATTGTGCCTACACAACGGAAACCAAAGTTCCTTGTGAACGTGTTCAATGTCTACCAGCCATAATCACTAATGAAATGTAATAGTAGGTAGATAATATTCTTCACAGTCACAGTAGTACTTAGTAATGATATTGTGATGTAGGGTACATATTTATATCTCAAGGCTAAAGGATCTTGAATGGCTGAATAATGTGGTTCATCATGTTCTGCATTGACTCTGGACGTGGAACAAAGAAAGAAAAGAATTCTAGCATTCACCAAGAAACCTTAAAAAGTTCTTAATTTAAAGTTATCAACTTGAATAATTTTAAGCAAAGTACCTACTATGCAATTTAATAAATATCTACCTTCAAATACTGCAAAGGTTAAATTATTTTATCTAAATGGTAATGAATAATACGAAGTATTTAAAAAATAATAGTTGTATTTAACAAGTCTCTAAGCGGTTGGAACCGACCACACACAGTTCTTTCTTAGTTACAGTGACCGAATCCGATCGCCAAAATACCAACGTAAAGCGCTTCCGGTGTATTCAATTCTCGTCACAAATTGTTTCTGGGGACCAAATGAAAATTGATCAAGATTTTGTATTAGTACGTGTAAACACTCGGTGTGGACTTCGTTTGTAAACCTAAAACACGTAAATATATTAATTGCTGCAAATTCTCTACAATGCCATTTGGCCGGTTATACACTCTAAATAACTCGTACAGATTTGCAATCGAATAAACTTTCATAATAGAAATTAATGTCTGATTTCTGAGTCGAAATGTTGGATGGGATATAAAATGCCTCGATCCGAACATGCGAACTATAACATCGAAACTTGACATTACAGGTATAAAAATGTTCACGTATTCGATATTTTGAAAACAAATACAGTGTCACACCTCCACTGTAGAAAGTTCTATGGTCGTTTCACTTGTATAAATGTACAGGACTAAATAGTGTTTTGCATCTCGTATGAAAGATACGGGTTAGAGCAGTAGCACAGAATACATAATAGTACGATTAGCAGTAGGTAGAGTTCATCCGCTGCTCGTTATCTTGTGAATACTATCTTCTAACATATAAAAATCGCGTCACGGTGTTTGTTGTCGAACTCCTCCGAAACGCCTAGACAGATTTTAATTACATTTTTTTTTGTATATTTGGTAGGTATGAGAATAGGTCATAAAGTATTTTTCACCCTCCTGCCCCCCCCCCAATTTAAAAAAAAGAAAAAAAGGCATTGCAACGTATGCCGGATGCACCTAGTCTTTTTATAATAGCTCCCATTATGGTATTGTATTTTTGCGGTAAACGTAGAGTGTGTGTGAAATGTGTGTCATGTAATTGCCCATCTGACCGTATCTCTGACCATTAGAGGGAGCTTCGTTTAACCGTTAAGTGTTCGAACAGATTCATTTTGTCAGTTGCTACAGAACACTCGCTAAAATGAAAGCTAGCTGCTTATTAAGCAGCTGGCCAGAGCACTAAACTCAAAGATATTCAGTTTTGTTATTAAGAAAAAGTAATCGCACAATTGCCAAGGTCTTACGAAGTCAATATGTTTATATATGTACATATGTTAACACTTTACTCAAGTTCCAATAAGAAAGAGATGGATCGCGTTTGTAATATTTTCACAGTAGCCGTGAAGTAAAATAATCTAAAGATGGCGTGCGCAGGTCACATTGTGTTAAGAAAACGCAGCGCTAGCCGAAGTAATCTGCACGTGCAACAGAATGTTCAGTGTTTGTGCATTTGTTCAGAGCTCGTGGGTGGCCCTGTACTACTTTTTTACATATGTATATTTTACTCGAGCGTCAACTTTCATTCGAAGTACAAGTACAACCGAGATTCGATCTTAAATAAGGGATGTAAAGAACTAAATAAGCTGATAAACTTAAAAAGAGTAGCTTATCAGAAATAATGCTAAGCCATACAGCTAATTCGGTCGTGTACAACGTACAATGGACCTATTTCACGAGCCAATTAACTTTGTTGGATTTTTCTTGTTTTTATTACTTTTCGTATCGAATAACTTTTACAGATAGAATCGAATTAAAGTTCTATTTTATAGAAAAATGCTGATCGTGGACTGGGAGTTCTAGCTGTTACGTAAAATAGCAGATTGATTATTTCAACTTCATTTTATTTAAATGACATTCGCATACCTTCAGTAAATTTACTGAAGATATAATATTGCGAAAGCGAAGCCCAATGGGTTGATAAAAACATTTTTTGCCTATAATTTAATTTATAGGAAATGGATCCAGTTAACTTGTGTGTGAATTTATATCAATTGTGTTGTGTTTTTAATGATTAATAATTTATATAAAATCAAAGGTTGTTCTTTGTGTCCTGTGGTGCTACATGAGCAAAGGAAACAGCAACAGCACAGTTGGAGAAGACGTTTCGTGCTCTTCGGGCTAATGTTCTATCGAGGTGAGAATGGTCCACAGTTTAAAGCTCTCTGTTTCTCTACGTATCTCATTAAGTAGCAGAGGATACAGCGGAGTAACAGTGAGGGGGTGGACAGACTCAGAATTTCCTCCGAGTGATTAGATACCTGACCGCCAATGAACCGGTGCAGTGGTTTTCTACGCTAAACCCTCTGTTAATCTTAACGCAGATACGTTGTGTTTGCGGGAAGTGAAGCCCGTCACTCAAACACAGGACCAGAGACGGCTGTGCGGCTTTCTGAGATCAGAATAGAGACGTGCAAAAATATTGCCACAAACGGTTCTTGAACTTGAATCATAGGCAGAATCTTGATCAAGTCACCTTTCAAAGAAACAAAAAATCAAGAGCGGTCGTTTTGGAAGTTTAAATAAAACAAACAGACACACATAAACATGTTAAACTTAGAATAACCCTCGTGTGCGACGGGTGTTAAAATTTTTAAATATTAAGAAAAATGTTCCGGGACCACCCGAGAACACCGATAAATATATGCAGATACTGTAATGCTTGTTATGCAGTCACATATGCCAAGTTGGCTCTGGAAAGGGTTGAAACGGGGAAGTGGTGTAATTATGGGAGGATGCAAATGAAATTCTGGATGGCTGTGAACAAAGTTGCATTTGGAGTGAACACAATCTTATTATTCAATTTTAATTTACAATAGACTTTTAAATCTTTATATAAGTCCCGGAGACCACACCGGGCTGTTGACAAAATTGAAGTCTTTTTTGTTTTTTCTTTGCCTATCAACTTTTTTTACAATTCAAAGTAAATAAATGTCAACGATACGTTCGCCTTAGCTACTCACAAATCAATATTACCACTAACACACCGAGGAGGTCGGTGCGCTACAAATATAAACAATAACCGAGTGATCTATACATTTCTGCTAAGGATTCGGACAGTTTTTTTTTACTTTTGACCTATTTAGAGTTTTAACTGTAAACTGGTTTCATTTTAAGCGAGTTAACCGATTGGCAATGAAAAACTAGCCAACATGTATGGAAGATAAAACGTTATGTTTCATATTCGCTTTTCTGATTGTAAAAGTCTATTTTACTGTTGCATGGATCAATACAATACTAGACTTTTTATTATATTATTGTAAATTTTATATGTAAATAATCAACTCCATGTCAGCCATAATACGTACGTGCTCATGATATGGTGTCTAGATAAATATCTTTTCTTGGATTTATTCTAGTGTTATTGATAGGAAAACCAAAAATACGTAGGATATTCTTTGTAATTAATTGTAAATGACTTCAAACGTGTAAAGGCTATCAAGTTTCGTTTATTCTGTCTGGATGACGTAAATTGCTGAACATGGTCGTTTGCTAAAGATTTTTGCAATGAGTTATATGGGGGCTCCCCATATTCAACTGTTTCCGCCGTCCAGGTGTCCGTTCTCTTAGCGTGGATAGGTCCTACACTCCTTTTTAGGGTTCCGTACCCAAAGTTAAAAACAAAGCTTCAATAAAAAAAAGCCAGAAAAAGTGCCAAAAAAGCAACGCGGTATCTCTCTTTAACTCTAAACAATATTTAACAGCTAGCAAACCCTATTTGCGGTCACTTTTACATAAGCAGAGGTAGTTTATCACGTACAGAAGAAAAAAATAGCTTTAATTTGATATATAAACGAATTCATACGTCACGAACGTTTAAATGTCACAAAATATTACCTGCTCACACCTGGCTGCGTAGAGGTTGCGGCCAACATCGCAATGGCAACTATTACTTTTCAAGTTTTCAACATATATTTCTGTGAAATGGAGTATAGTTTGAAATGAAATGAAGTGAAATGATTTATTTGCCAAAAAGTGTTGGTACAGTAAAGGTCTTTAAATTAGTGACAGATCCAAAACACTTGTTATTGTAGAAACTTAAATTTAAATTTGACATAATACTTACAGTACAGTACAGCATACAGTAATAATAATAACAATAATCTGAGAGAGAAAAAAGAATACTAAATTATGTTATTAGATGTCAATTGAATAATATATAATGTTAAAAAGTAATTAAAACTGGCTATACATATATTATACTAAAAAAATCTGATATAGAGTAAAAGTTATTTTGCAGTAGCCAAGATTTAAGCTCTCTTACAAACTTATTAGTTAGTAAATCTTTAATTTTGTCCACACATTACATAGCAACTCTTGTTAAATAAACTTGTCTTAGAAATAACAGGTAAAATAATTCTCCTAGGCCTCCTGGTATTCCTAGGAAACATGTCATGAGCTTTTTTTAATTACTCTGAATTCTCTGTAACAAATTTACCTCATTCAAAAATATAAAACACGGTAAAGGTAAAATCTTGAGCTTTTCAAAGGTAGGTTTACAGGATTCCCATGGACGTAACCCAGCAATAGCGCGAATACATTTTTTCTGTTCAATAAAAACTCTTTGAACGTCTGTTGAGTTGCCCCAAAGAATAAGACCATATCTTAAAACTCATGCAACATAGCCATAATATGCTGCTAGTATAGTGTTTGTGTTGATGTTTTAGCTAGCTCATATAATATTAATTTATATTTTTATAATATTTATTTAGTTTAATACCTTGTGAATTTTTTTTTTTCCACAAAGTCAATTAAGTTTAATTTAATTTAAAATACTAGCGTGCACATTTTAGTAGGCACCCCGGCCAAAAGATAACTTTCTACCATAATTAATTAAATTATAAATGTATTTATATTATACTTTCTAGTATAACTCGATCTGTCATTGAATAGTCTTTCCGTACCAGGTCAACATATTTACTAGCACTGTGTAGTTTTTTGTAACCGTTTTCACATAATTTTTAAATTTAGAACACATGCTGCTTAAAATTGTAGCTTTCGCCACTTATTTTTCACATAAACTTTATGTATTACAATTTTATTTTTTATTTTTCCATGCTTGAAAATTGCCAAATGTTCTGTTTTTTTTTCTTTAGAACGTATGGAACCCTAAAATTATAAATTTTCTGGTTAAAACTTAATTTCTTATTTTTTGTTATGTCACTTTCGTTATGTTTTCGTATCACTATTAGATTTTTTTATTCTTCTACTCTAAGACAGCACAAAATGAGGAAGATAATTTCTCTTAACGCTATCACTATTATATTTTCATGTATTTCATAAGAATTACAAGGGAACCTAGAAACAACTATAATGTCGATGTGAAAACGTAATTTCAAATAAATAAAGAAAGTACTTTGTTACCCATAATAAGAAGGAAGTGCGGTATTAATTATTATTATTATTCTGGGCCGGGTGCTGCTGCTGCTGTGGCGCGCATTGGGAGAGGCCTATGTCCAGCAGTGGACTGGCTAGACTGGTGGATAGGCTGATTGATTGTGGTATTAAACTGTTTGCGTATGACAAATTGCTTAATTTATTTTATAGTCAAATAAAATTTATAAATCTTTACTCTTTAAAACATAAAGCTCAATTCAAATTAATTTTCTACATTTTCCAAAAACTCAGTTATAAATAAAACAACAAAAAATGGTTAGAACCCACAGTTAAATAAAAACATTAAGCTGTTCCTCACACTCGGGGACCACCCTGAAAATGTCATTGTGTTAACAGAGGGCTTAGCCTTAGTCGGTCTTGATATATATATATTTTTAATAGCTTTATCAGGTTTCTACGACAGTCAATAATTGCAATGAGACTGATGACAAACTATGATTGTCGTATATATTGTCACTTGTACGTACGATTTTTAAAGACTAGGTTAGCTCCATTATATTTTTAATGTTGTAAAAAAGTGCATTAGTAAAAAAGACAAAAATATTTTTATCATTTAAATAACTTTTTTTCGAAAATTTCCAATATTAGAATTAAATGTTAATAAAATATTCGCCTAAAAACACGTCAAATACTTATTAAATAGTAGGACGCTATATAAGTTTTGTCGTACTTTAGGAAACATATCTTTTATTCGAAGAAGTCTTCACTGGCAGGTTAACTGATCTTCATATACGTGTAAACCAGGTGCAGCAACCATCCTTTTCGTTACGGATCGAGACATTTCACAGATGTCGGCAGTGCTTGCGTACTCGTCATGCGTACTCAGAACTGTAGAACTTAATTGTTAATTTAACATTAAATACTCAACTCATTTAACCTTTTGATTATTTTTTAGTAATTATGTTTATGAATGTTAGTGTCAACCTACCGGGCTGTTCTGAAAATTAAGTTAGAAAATCTTCAATCGACGGGTAAAAGTGTCTAAAAATTTCAATTTGCACAATAAATTAATTTATAATTTATCAACCATAATTGGTGTAAAAGCTTTTAACGTCTGATATTTCCATATTGTATAGGGATAAAATATAGCTAACATTCTATTGTATAATATAATAACATCCAATATAACATCGAATGTGTTCTAAACGTCTAGGAACTGCTCTACGTACCTCTAGGTTTTAATAAAATATAGTTAACATCCAATCCATTGTAGTGAACATGTTGTAGCAAAGAACTTACTTAGACTTCAAAACATTTGTATGCATATATGAGTTTTCTAATGTGTTCTTAACATCTAGGAACTGCTCTACGTACCGCTAGGTTTGAATAAAATATAGCTAACATCCAATCCATAGTAGCGAACATATTGTAGCAAAGAACTTATTTAGACTTCAAAACTTTTGTTTACATATATGAGTTTTCTAATGTGTTCTTAACGTCTAGGAACTGCTCTACGTACCGCTAGGTTTTAATAAAATACAGCTAACATCCAATCGATTGTAGCGAACGTATTGTAGCAAAAGAACTTATTTAGGACTTCAAAACTTTTGTTTACATATATGAGTTTTCTAATGGGTTCTTAACGTCTGGGAACTGCTCTACGTACCGCTAGGTTTTAATAAAATACAGCTAACATCCAATCCATTGTAGCGAACGTATTGTAGCAAAAGAACTTATTTAGGACTTCAAAACTTTTGTTTACATATATGAGTTTTCTAATGTGTTCTTAATGTCTAGGAACTGCTCTACGCACCGCTAGGCTTTAATAAAATACAGCTAACATCCAATCCATTGTAGCGAACGTATTGCAGCAAAGAACTTATTTAGGACTTCAAAACTTTTGTTTACATGTATGAGTTTTGTAATGGGTTCTTAATGTCTAGGAACTGCTCTATGTACCGCTAGGTTTGAATCCCAAACTTGCAATCGTGGACTATTTCTACGCTAGCCTATTTTTACAAGAGTGCAATCAGTGAGGTGGTAGCTTATATTTTTTTAATCTTCGGCATGTTGTCATACTCACCATATAAAATTGCTACTTTAGGTACATGTCTATTTGAATTGGTTTGATTATTTCTATGTATAAGTATATATGTATTTACAAAAAAAATATATCTTAGCATTTATACTCTTGTTCTAAAACCCACATAGTAGGTAGGTACAATGACGGGCCTGTTGGTCTAGTGGTTAGTGATCCTGACGGCTGAACCAGAGGTCGTGGGTTCGATCCCCACCGAGGATAAATAGTTGTGTGATGATTTGTTCTGCGTCTGGGTCTAGTTTATCACTACATATTATAAAACAAAGGCCCCCACCGCGTCTGTTTGTCTGTCTGTTCGCGATAAACTGAAAAACTTACTTAACGGATTTTCATGCGGTTTTCTCTAATAGACAGAGTGATTCATGAGGAAGGTTTTGGTATATAATTTGTACCCGTGCGAACCCGGGGCGGGTTGCTAGTCTATAATAATTATGTATGTATTTAGTAATGTCTAAGTATGTTTATCAGTTGTCTGGTTAGTATAGTATAGGCTCTGTCTAGTTTGGGTTCAGAAGGCCTTGTGTGAGGTGTCTATAGTTATTATTATTACAGTTTGGATCTAGAAACAACGGTCTTAGAATATTTAATAAAATATATATCAATGCACTTTTCTTTTTCTTATTTATATAAATGTGCTTACCAACGTCTGTAATGCCCTTGATATTATCTAAATGAATACCAAGGCCTTGCTGATATAAAGTAAATAAATACAATGATTTTAATTATAAATGCTACAATTTAGTATTCTTTGAACATTGACATAGTTTCTAATTAATATTATGTAATAAAACAGACTAGAAAATACATTGTCAACATACGAGTATATATTGAAAGTTGTATGACATATATCAGATAGTGAACAAGTTAATCTAAAAGTTCGTCTTTGCATAAGACGTAATCTGGCCTAATGCATACATGTATGTCATCTTTTTATGCGGACTGTGTTATTGTTCAACCGTAATCTCTTTCACGCAAAAAACCTGTAAAATCTATTGATATTTAAACAAACAACAAACACAGGTTAATAAACTGTTTACGATAATGTCAAACTATTCTTGAGTACGAAGAACATGTTTCAAGAAAAAGTTTAATATTTGAATTGTATATGTCTATGATTTAAATGAAGATTGCTTAGCTTTACCTATGAACTCTTGCGACAGCATTGGTGTCACTAGTTCACTGCCATCCTTATACCTCCTTCTATAATAGATCTCTGGTGACCAGTAAAATGGCAACCGTGGGTTTATCAGTAGGATGGATATACTGCTCGGCTACAATTTGACTTTATTTAAAATGTAAAACATCACAACTGCAGAAACTTCCAAAAGTATTGATTTTTTTAACTGTCTTTGTGATATATTACCTATTATATTTTATTATTAACAAGGCCTACTCTATTTGTATTTTATAACTAACTGCGCCCCGCGGTTTCACCCGAGTAAGTACCTCATTAAGTTTTCTTAAATTTTCCACGTAACTTTTTAAATTTTTTCTTCAATAAAAACCTTCTCCTGGCAATAAATAACAAACACAAAAAAAAAAGAATTAGCGAAATCGGTCCAGTCGTTCACGACTGATGCCCTGACCAAGGGAAATACGGATTCATTTATATATATAGATATCATAATATGATACTTGGGTCGTAATTTGTAAGAGATCTGCTAAGCTCAGCCGCACATCCCATTGATTACTATGCCTTCATGTTTTCCTAGTCATCACACTTTATTATTTTATGATATTCTATTGTAAAATTACAAAAAAAAATTGTTATGGAAATTATTATTATCAGCTATGGCCGTCCCACTGCAGGGCAAAGGCCCCTCCTTCCACTCCTCGTGGTTTATAGCTTTCTGCTACCAATCTTCAAAACATGCATCCAGTTCATCTCGCTATCCCTTTTTTTTTCTACACAAATTATAATTGGTTTTTTGTGAAGTTTCTGGCTCAAACTAAGGATGCGGTTTTACCATGTTCAACAGTTTTTAACCGACGAAAAGGAAGAGGTTCTCAAGTCGACCCATATATATATTTTTTTTTATGGATGACCACGCATAACTTTTTACAGGGTATTCCGATTTCGATAATTATTTTTTATTGGATAATACTTCGAAATTGGTTCCATTTACATTTAAAAAAAAATTCAACCCTAAGGATGGAAAAATAGGGGACGAATGATCCTGTTAACCGATTTTGTTGCTTAGCACACATGTGTAGTTCAAATGATACTACAATATGACGGAGACCTGTAGGTGGTTGTTTTAGCCACAAAAAACTAAAAAATAAACACATTTTAACAAAAAATTAAACCGACGAAAGAAGAAAGAAACTGAAAAGTGAAAAATGAACTCGGTAGCCCAACTAAACTTCTACAGTAATGTAAATACCTAAATAATTTTGAGTCGGCGCCAAAACAACAAACAAAAAATGAAATTCGAAAACACTTCGACAAATAGACGCGTTGTCATCATTTTACATAAAATCATTATGTAATTTGCTTGTTTGTATATTTGGCGCCGACTCAAAATCATTTTGATGAAAAGTTTTTATAAATAATTAATTAATTATTTATAAAAAACTAAACCGACGAAAGAAGAAGTAGAAGAAGAAGAAAGAAGATTGTCTTCTTTTAAAAGTTCGATTACATTTGTCAAGTACTGTTAGTCTATACAATACAACAACTTCAAAATCGTTTGTAGCTTCTGATACATTAAACTCCACGGATTTATTATGTCAGTAAAGAAGATCCAGACATATTATAAAAAACGGTATATGAGGTCGCATAAACTTTCATGAGTCACATTTTATAACTACTAGAGTTATACGGTTGTACTAACGTATGTATTTTGGGAAAATCCAACTAACTAGTTACGAAAACAAATAGAGACGTTATATCAAGAGGCAAACAATATTTTTTTTATTTTTTTATTTGTTTAATTAAGAAGTACTCATTTTAATCGCGCTATCAGAGGCTCTAGCTCTAACTGCACTGTAATTATTACATAATATATAAAATTCGTAGTCATGGAAAATAGTATTAGTTAATAGGTACTTTTCTAAATTCTTACAGCATTCAGACATAAAGGCCCTAAGCCTATATCAGACCTAATGCAACTATCTTTGTTCTACATACGTATTTATTCACAATTATAACGTCTATGACATCCGCATATCATGATTTTCTAAAGGCTGTAATAAAAGATACACTTCCTATGGGGACGGATACGGTCTTTATAGGAAGTGTACATTGACGAAGACAACGACTATGACGAAGTTGACAGCGCGGTTATGATGATGATATTTTTCTTACATAATCCGAAATAAAAACACATTTTGCCAAAGTGAATACGTTTAATTTTTAGTTAACTTAAAAATTGTGGATTGATTGATGCCACCGTTGATAACAGACAAAAGTATGGGAAAGCTTGTCATGGGTTCTAGACCTGAGATCTATACATGTATTTGGAATAGGTATGCTAAATTAAGAAAAAAATGTGATTCAAAAAGTCAAAGTATTCGAAATACATTTTTGCCAACAACTTTGTTGTAGAAGATAAAATATATCTTCTAAGATAAAATTGCGATTTCTACGGCTTATTCGGAATTGCAATTTTTTGCTACTATGATAGCTGAATTTACTATCTAAACTTTGAATATATTTAAAAATATAATAATATTAATTATTTAAAAATACAATCCGAGTCGTAGCTCTTACAGTTCTCAAAAAGGGTAACATCACAATTAATAAATGAATGGTACTGTGTATGATTAAATAGTTATACCAGTGTATTGTTTGTTTATTCTTGCCGTGTGTGAGATGTATGAAGTTATTATTATTATAAAAAATAATGACTTTTCTTGTATTTAGACGTCAAAACAAACATAAAATAAGTATGCTATGTTTCAGCAGTCTTGCTATATAATTTAACAAGCTAAATTAATCATAAAATCGCCCCTATTTTATCGCAAGACCTTTGTTAGAATGATAAGAATGCAAGAAAGAAACAGTAGCAAGTTAACATATTTTATCCCGAACTCCAAAACCTAGATTTCGATGACAGGCCTATCTAAAGTTTTCGATAAATTTTCTATAGAAAAATAATCATAAAAGTTACATTATAATGTACTTAGATCAAAAACTTCTAGTTGCAATGATGTGAATTATTTATTATATTATTTTTTACGACGAAAAGTCGTCATCTCGTTGGCATGGAGTCATTAACAAATAGTTTGTAGCATCGATATAAATTTTGTCTTAATCAACGGGAGCTTTTTATGTGTTTGTTAGATTGGTTCATCTTAAATCTTAATATTATATTCGATGATTTTATTATATTATGATAAGATGGAATTTTCGTAATGCGTCTTGTTTTAAGATTGTGGGCTTGGAAACGCCCATTAATTACCGTGCTATTTTCGTTTAATCCCACCCTGCGATCCACTGTGTCGTCTTGTCACTATCTTCGAAGTTAGCGCACATTTTTTGTCGTCTTGAAAATATTATTCGGTTTTTGTAAACTTTTATAGTAATCATTATAATATACCCAACCTGTAATATAATCTTAAATAATTATAGTTATTAATAAATATTAGGTCGGGTACAATCTAATACTACGAAATACAATCTAAAAGTTTGTTGATAGTTATATTTTTAATTGTAGCTAAAGTAAACCTTTGTGTAAAAGTGTGAAAAACTGTACCTAGTTTAACTAAAATCTAACAAAGTTCCACAAAGGGGTCTTCAAGTAGAATAAAAAAATATTTTATTAAAGTAGGGGAGACTAAGTCGTGTCAATGATTGCGCAGATAGTAGTCTGTCTTGGAAAGATTGAGTGTTACCAATTATTGCAATGTTTACTATTAGTTCCTAAAGCTTATAAGCAGAAAATTCTATAAAAAATGAAAAAATAAAGTGTCTTTCCATTGGTCATTTTCAGTGACGCAAAAAAGTGGGCTTTAAAAACTTGAAATGAAAGTGCTGCTAAAAAATATCGTTCCGAATACCAACCTGAATCACGATTTATACTAACTTATCAGAACAGCCAATACCCAGACTTATCTTACTTTATCCTCCGCGCCTTTTCCCAACTAAATGTTAATTTTAACCCTTCTTAAACACGCGTCTTTTCTGCTAAAAAGAGTGATTTCGAATTTACACACACTTTCCAAGGTGTATACTTACCAATTTCTGATCATCTAGGGCTTCTGGGCATTACAGTTACGTCCAAACTTAACTTCGGTCAACAAATCGAGTCCATGGCACAGACAGCTTCCAAGAAATTGGAAATCATTTCAAAGGTCTTGCGATACTTCAACTCGGAACAGCTGCTTGATCTTCATACAGCGAAAGTTCAGTCTTGCATAGAGTACTACAGTCACTTTATTGATGGCTCAGCTAAATATCAACTTGAAGTACTGGACTCTGTCGACCGAAGAGCTCTAAGCTTATAAACGGCAATGTACTCACGAATAGGGATCGACATAGCCTTGAGCATCGTCGTAAAGTCGCCTGCTTATCGGTTTTTTATAGGACTCACTTTGGTGAGTGTGCGAAAGCTCTCTTCGAATTAATTAAACCCTCACCATTCCTTTACAGACTACTGCGCAGACAGAAGTTCCATCCTTTCGTTGTCGAAACACCGAAAGGTCGAACTAAACGCTTTGACAGCTCCTTTTTGGTTCGAGTCGCCAAGGTGTGAAATGAACTGCCTGCATCTATTTTTCCAATCAATTATAATCCTGGAGCGTTCGAGAGTAGAGTGAATAGGTTTCTTTTGGATAGGCGTGTACCATCTTGGTCTTTATTATCACTTTGTCACATATGTGTAATGCACAATAAAAAAACTACGATACGGCCAAACTTCGAAATTTTACGTGAAGCGACTAACTTAGTACTATAGTACTTAACCACATAATCTTATCTTATCTTATTTTATGGAATGGAACAAAAAGGAGAAGAAGAATAAGTAGAAAACTACGGGAATTGTATCTGATAAGATTGAAACACGTAACCTCTGTCTGGTAAATTTAAAATTTATTTGGGTTTACGAATTGAAGTCAACATTTATTAATTTTTTGGTTAGAATTTAAAACTGAACAATATGTTCATTTTGTAATTAATTAAGATCCACTGTTAATGAAATAGACTAAGAAGATTCTGTATAATTAACTTCCGAGAAACTTAAATGCCCTTGACATTGCGTAATCTTAGTACTCCGCAGTAAATCGGTCTCTGTCAAAAGCTTTCACTACCTTTCAGGTTACAACAATATAAAATTTACTTAACATCCTTAAATAGCGGGCTTCAGTGTGCGCTTTAGAACAAACTTTTACTAACTAGTTTGTAGGATTTGTTAAAGGTTCTTAGATTCGCGATTCAAAATTTCGCTTTTGAAGTGTTGATAAACAGACAGCATAATGCCACAATATTTTTATTGATATCGAGCCAAGAATATAATATTATTCTTAAAACAGTATACACGTAATAAATGTCTTATTATATTGTTCAAGATGTTGTAGCTAGGTTACATAAATTTCCCAAGGTAGTTAAACGATTCCGAAAGCTTTAAAATGATCTGTTTTATTCATATCGCTTGAAATTAAATAGTCTTGAGTTCATGTTCCCGTAGCGTACGTATGTTATTTCTTTAATTATTTTAGAGGACAAACAGCCGTTGCTGGGTTAGAAAACTTTTATTCCTTGACCAATATTTCTTTATATAGTAACAAGAAAAATGGCCTGCCACCGAAGATCTCGCATTTATATTCCAATTCTAATTTTTTGGTACAGGAATTTTTCTCGAGTGTCACGATGCAGCAAATAAATATTGGTCGTGAATTGGAGAAATGAATCGATCTCGCTCTTATATAGATGATTCCGAAATTTTATCTCTTTCACCCTAATAGCCGGCTGACAAACATGTATCAGCGGTTAATAGGTGCGCACACGCAGCTGTTGCGAACAAATCAGCTCGGATATAGCTGACACTGTCAAAAAGCTAACACCATGGCGCATTATATAAGCGAGTCGCGACAATTGACTGGTAGAGATTCAATAAGGATAGTTTGTGGTTATTTCACCAATTCGTTAAGTTTGCATATTATTTTGTAGAGTATCTTAAAGGTTTCAGAATTAAATACGCTTTTTATTAAACATAACATTTTATTTGAATTATTGCATGAGCTTTTAAAGGAATGTGGTATTTATAAAACGACAGCCATTATTAGACCAACAGGTTCTAAATGTATTTTGAAAATTATATATATTTAAATTATACTTATTATATTGTAACTACTTCGATATTAGAGTAATATCATTTAATTTTATTAATACGTTTAGTGAAGTGCTCATGCCTTGTACTGCCACATAATAAGCAAAGACATCACGAGGAGGGTCGGCTCGACGTTCATTCAAGATCGGAGAAAGCATCCTACGTATTTAAAAATAGATATTGTAGAATATTTATTGGCCATCTCTTCGGGATTCGATTTAATATTAAGACTAGAAAAATATAGTACGCACGTGTTTATGCGATGAATGCTAATTTGTTCACGGACATTATTTTCTAAAGTTATCTAAAGGCGCTTCTGGGCACGCCAGACTATTAGCGGCATTGTTTAAATTTAATACACGATTTATAGTATCTATAGACTGTTTTTTTTTATGCAAGTATGGCATCATTCGAATGCTTTTATAAAAGAATGGTAAGCCATTCTTCTAAAAGATAAATTTTATTTGATGTGATATGTTGACTGGGATATGTTGTAAACATAAAATAAATTATACCTACTGACTACACATTTTGATTACCCTCAAACTACACAACAAAAAATAAATTTAAGGAAGGAGCCATCTACCTTTTTTACAGATATTTGAAGTATAATACTTGCCTAAAGTAAATGAAATTAAAACTAAAAAATAAACTTTTGTTAATTTTGGAAACGGACATTTGTTAAATTTTATAGAACATTTTGGTATTTTTTTTAATTTACTTTGTTAATTTCTAAAATTTACTTTTTTAATTTTTAGAATTTACTTTTGATATTTTTATGCTTACTTAAAATATACTTTTGTTAATTATCATTATTTTTAATTAGGAGCTGTCAATACACGCGGTGTCTACGCACGAACTTCTCAAGCCCAAAGATGAGCCTTCGTATTCATTGGCAGCAACTACGAATCTCTGCACAGTTAGTTTGCATCACGCAGGTTTGTATTTTTGTTTTGTTTAGAAGTACCTACCTACTAATATAATCAATTATGAATACTACTAAATAAATATTAATTAATGAGGAGGGTTTTATCTATTTAGTAAAAATTAAGGAGCGTTTATGAGAAATGAGCATTTTTACTGTCTATCTAGTGTTTTACTAATCCATGATTTTGATTACATAAAATGTTGTTCGATTAGTAGGTACTGACTGAATAACAACCTACTTTCTAAATAATTATATTTAGAAAGTAGGACCTCATTAATTCATACGCTGATATATTAGTAGGTATCTTATACCTGTCCTATTTCACACAAGTTATAATACCAGTATTTTCTTAATTCGATCACATCTATTTATTACTACGTGAAGCGAAAACTTTGGATCCCTTTTTATGTATGATGAGGAGTATGAAATTTCGCACACTTATAGTTTATACAGAGAAGAAGTGACGAATGCTAAAATTTTTCAACAATATTTGCTACAAAGTTAAAAAAAAATGCAAAAACGGGTACATGCAGCTCTGAGTGTCCAGTACATATTTTGACCTGTCATGGTACAAAAGTCTATACAATGACAGGTCAAGTAATATTGGCCAATGAAATAAACCATGGTCGAAATTCGACCACTTCGATCTCTAGTAATTATAATTAAATAAGAATATAATCAATGCAGTCTTTATGTGTATGCAATGCACACATGTATAAAGTTGTTTTTTCCTATAGCAAATACAAAACCCCTGTGTTATCTTGTTTCATTACAAGTTTTTATCTTTTTTGCTGTGAATCCCCGTGTGAATGAAATCAACTGATTAAAATTTTCTTGACAACTTTTCAAATTATTTTTGGAGATGATCATACCATATTAACATACATACATAACATACCATAATAAGGTCTTCTATTGGTAACTTAGTCGTAGAAATACTGAATAATATTTAGGATGTTAACGCAAATATTTCATAACAATAATTACTAGTAGTAGTAAAGTAGGCATGCCTAATATTTTAATGAAAACATTGTCATAAGAGTACTTTACATTGACCGAGGAAAAAGCCAAGCGGTAAATTTGTCTATGTTGAAAAAAATATTGTTTTGCGATTACAAAGTTATATTTGCAGTTAGAGCATCGATCGTAGGCCGTATCATGTGAAAGAAAATTTCTTTCCACTGCAAGTTTAAGTTTATTCAGTGCTAACCTTACTTACCTACATCTTTTGCTAGCCAATTTGCAAGCCAAAAATGTATACACACAGATAAATAAGAAGGAAAAATATTAATTATTTTACTTGCCTGTGAATAAATTTATAGATTTACTTTCCTTGTGAGTGATTTGAGATAACTTTCCTCTAGGCAACACATCTGATATCCCTAACAAATAGAAACGAGGGTCATATATTGATGGGGTTACGACTTTACGAGGGTAAGTACTCGTTAATAAGGTATCTGATCTATTACATTTTTCGACGACGGAAACTCGAACAGTACCTATAGGTTAAAAGTATCACATAGAAAACAAGTAATTGGTTTACATTACCTATAGATTCTCGATAGGGAACATCTTACCCCCGTTGACTTTCGCTGTAAATAAAATTTCGCTGCAATAGGAAAACCCTAATTGATTGGATTTGCTTTATTTATAATCTTTATCAGAAAAGCTACTTTAGCAGTTTCGTGAAAGAAAGGATAGGTATATCACGATATTTCTTTATCTTCGATTTGTGAAAATATTGGAATATTATTTTGTAATTATACTTACTGTTTTAGGGTTCCGTTCCTCAAAAGTGAAAGGAACCTTTATACCGTTTGTCTGTCGGTCTGTCTGTCAAGACCTTTATCTCAAGAATCCGTGAAGGAGTCAAGTTGAAATTAACATTAAATACGTATGTATGTCTGCGGTCCGTCGAAGCTGTAGAAAAATCAAGCTTAAAAGTCAGCGCAAAGATACGGAATTAGATTAAGCCTTAGATTTTAACAAATTTTTACTTACGGAACCCTTGGTGCGTGAATCAGACTGGCACTTGTCCGGTTTGTTGTTTTACTTTCTAAGAAAATTGGATCTTTATATTTATAGAGACTTAATAAAAGTTTAAATATATTGAATTTATATAGCAACTATGTAACTATAGTAATTTTCACAAATGGAAACTACCGAGGGCAGCTTGTTATACAGGTCTGGAAACATTTTAGTGTTTGAGTAGGATTGTAACTGTAAATCGGAGTTTCTTTTCGGAATTGTAAATATGTAATTTGTAAAATATAAAAATTGCATTTTATTTTCTTGTTATTTCAAACATATTAGGCTTAAGCGCAACACAAATTACTTATTACTGTACGGCATAGTTCACGCCAAGGATTGGTCTGTAAGAGACTGAAGTAGTGATGCAAGAACTCAAGTCTTTTAAAAGAAACTCGACTCGTTACAACGACTTATGACGCTTCACAACTTGATCGAGTCTTTAAACCTTGAGTCCTGAGTCTTTTAAGAGTCTTCGACTACGACTTGAGTTTTATTTTAAACTAAGTCTTTTAAAAAGACTCGAGTCTTTTTAAACGACTCAGTCGTGACGAAAAGACTCCTACATTTTAAAAGGACTCGACTTGTTGGATTCGTGAGTCGTGCTCATAAACTATAATCGTTAAGTGTGCACAGGCGATTATTCCGTAACTATTACAGATATCAAAAAACTTTAAACTGATATCTAAAGTGCCTCACCTAAAGAATAAAATGACATCAATAACTTGTTAGAAATAAAGCGATAAATACCTAAAATATTGAACTTAAACCGTTCCATACATTTAGTACGAGATTAATAGAAAGGTACGAGTAGGTAACTTCCAATATTGAAGTACAATTTTTAAATTAGTACTCTTTGATGTTCCTTCGAAATTTAAAACCTTTATCACAGGTTGTCGTTCCCACCACTAAATTTGCAAATTATTGTGTTCTTTTTAATATTTGTGATAATAATCGTGATTGTTGAAAATGGCCTAGGGAAGTACTGTAATAGACGCTTTATTATTATAATTTTCAGCTAACAGCTCATCGTATGCTAAACGACTCGAGTCCTTTAATAAAAGACTCGCGACTAAGTTGTGAGTCTTTTAATAAAAGACTCGAGGCGTTTTATATCCGAGTCGTATTATAACAACTGGAGTCCCTCAGATTAATAAAAAGACTTGAGTCGTATTTTTGGAGTCGAGTCTTGAAAATCGAGTCTTGTCCTAACTTAAGTGACTTAAAAGACTTGAGTTCTCACACCACTGGACTGAAGACTGCCGTGAAAGTGAACATTACATCGCTGTAACATATTATATTTAACTTAGATACTATATTTGGTGTATAATGAAAAGTAAATTCCTACATATACTTCTATCATTTTCGTATTTATCAATCCTATCTTCTTTCAGCACTGCGGAGTGAATCGCATAAATCGCATAACTTGCATACATGAAATGAAAAATGATCTCTTAAAAATGGGCCAACGTACTCATTTAAGATTCCATTGACGTATCTTACTTTAGAATTTTTTATAGCCACTTGCTCGGCGTGGCTTTCGGAAAAAATCTAGCACATACCTAAGGTGTGCGTTAGAATGCTATTTCTCCTTTTCTATAGACATTATATTTAGTGGTGTCATTTTTGAGCTGTTTATCAATCAACAAGGACTACTTGTTGCGGTTTTGCAGCGTGGCCGTGGTTGTAACTGCTATACACGTACAACCATCTCGAATGCTCCTTCTGGTTCTGACTCAGTTATTCATTCGGTATTACGGCCTTTGAGCGTCTTAGGGTCGGATGGACGGCAGAGTAATCTTACAAGCAACACACTAACTTGGAGCCTATTCTTAACTCGCGCCTTTAAACTTTGTTATGGCTTAAAAACCTTAACAAATAACAATATTAAAAGGAAAAGTGATTTTCTTTAAAAGTTCAGCGATATAAAATAACATTTTAAATTTTATTAAGTGACATAAATCTATATTTCTTGAAGTAGGGGTGGTAACACCCATGTTTCAAAAACTCCAAGTTCTAATAACTTCATCAAGCTTGTCTGGATCTCTATCATCTGTATTGATTTTTGATTGACGCTCTTCGCGTCAGGCATAAAAATCAATACAGATTCCTTAAGCTGTCCTAAACTTTTTACAGTTCGAAACGTTTTTCATATTCTAGCTTTCATTAAACATAGATCATTGTTTTAGTATGTGTAGTAGTGAGTATTGTTATTATTTTAAGTACCTAGGGCTAGTTCGACCATTTCTGATTTTTTTAGTTCACTGATCAGACTTATGGCTTCGAGAAACCGCCAGACCTTATGAGAAGTGATTGTTTGTATTTAATGTGGTTGCATGATGTGCAACCTTATGTTGATACTGCGGTACCGCGTTAGTGGGTCACAAGAGCATAGAAGATGCATTGCAGCTTATTCTGCCTCTCGACAGAATCTGCAATTTATATTTTCGTCTAACTTTAGGGTGAACATAATGTTTATTCGTTCGTTCGTTAGTTTGTAAAAATCAAATAAATTTAATCTATCCTTATTAATTTACTTTAACGTACTTTATTCATCCATACAGTTAATATTTAGATAGATTAGTTGATAACATAGTTTGTGATAAGATGGTTTACATTTAGAGCCGGTAGGTGGTACTGCTGTAGAGTGCAAGATTTTTTTTGACCAAATTGGGTCAGGTCTTTGTCTAATCTCTCTGAGGTCTTTGTCTAATGTCTGTATGTCATTTAATAGCATACATAACCATGCTTAATAGTTTAGAGTACTACGTCTACGTCCTACGTTTTTTTTTGTGGATTCTATTTGTAGGATGCGCGTCATACAACATCCTTGCCACAATTTCAGTTTTTGTTACCAGTCATTACAAAATGTTAAAAACAGAAAAAAGTCGAGTCAGCAATAAGGAGACAAATATAGATATGTAAGGGAGCTTTTATTTGGTAACTTGTACGTCATCTCTCTTTCTGTAAATACGAGTATCATAAAATAGTATCAGGCGTTGCTCGTTTTCCACACAGTGCTCTTGTTGTAAATACATGTACCTTTTTTTGTTTCAACTTACCGACTGTGACTTAACGTCGTACCACTTCAAATGGTTGCTGTGTTGGCACGAACTTAGGAATATTTAATTTACGACCCAACCAGTATTGTTCATTCAGAACGGTCTCGGGTTGATTGGCGATATTAAAAGTGTCAAGCGCCCGGTGCCGGAAATTCATTGATAGATTTAATCGCCTTGCACTGAAATAACGTACGACGCAGTAGGATTTGATTTGAGGAGTAAATCGCAAGTCATTAATGCCGTCCGGTCTGCAGCCACGGTTCTCCGCACTAAAAACTAGTGCTATTTTCAGGGAACTAACAGGGATCCTTGAAGATTGAAATTAAAAGCGGTTTGCGTCAATGTGCACTCGTTTGTTAGTGCAGGTATTGTTTGGAACTGGCCTCCCACCAATAACAAATATTTGGCAGCTATTAACTTAATGAGTGGCATGTACATAATTTTGCTTCTCTTGCGATTTCACTTGGACTGCGTTATTGTGAGTAACAAATCAAGTTTTTTCTATCACCCAACAACGGTTGACACGAATACTTAATAAATGAGGTGTATTCTTTTTTTCATGAAAATTAAATAAATAAGATTATCCAACATAAAGCTAAAATGTATATTGCTTATGTAAGAATAAAACTATTAAATCTTATTAGGAAGATGAACAGATAGCCATTTATTTGTTTATCAGCTGCCATTTTATTTATTATAGGTTTAGCTTTTATTAACTTCTTAGATGGTTAACTTATAAGACTTAGGTTATAAGTGAATTAGAAAGAGAATGATACTTTTTAAAGTATTACCGGCAGTAGTTCATCACGCGTTGCATAAGGTGTAACCTTAATAATTTTCTTCAAAGTAGTATGTTACAGTTACTGTAGAACACATTTTTTTTAAAACAAGTTTCCTTTATTTATTACAGCATATTTATACTTTATCCATTCAATTATTCAAATTTTGTTACCGTCTTACGTTTTCTCGAATCGTGAGTTGTATCATTAATTCTATAATCGTTAGTAATATGTGGGCCCACATTTTATATTGAATCCAAACATTACTAGGACCTTTTGCCATTTGCCAAACTCGTCAAAATAATATAGCAATAGAATTAATAAATAGATAAAGACAAGGTAGGTCAGTCAGTCAATGTTAACCGAATTTCTTTTTCTTTTGTCAATTGCGGTCTAATTTCGACCTCTGAAGACCACTAGTCTAATTTATTTATTGACCGACATGAATTGTATTTACCACTGACAAACAAAGAGTCTTAATACTTATTATAAACAAATAAAGTATTAGAAAAAACTATAAGATGCACAAATAGAAAATTTTAATTGATTTATATAAATGTGTATAAATTTTAAAATGATTTTTAATTTTGCAGGCAAATAATGACTGCATTTTTAGTGGCATTCTACGCATCATAATGAAAAGTTAATAGTAGTCTGATATAATAATAGTTTACGACTGAAAGCTAGCAACATTTTCAGGCTGCAATATAAAACTGAGTTACAAAGTAAGACATAAATACTAAATACGTCATAATAATATTAAATAAACCGAAACTGATATTGGTTTAAACATGGTTTAAACAAATACGAAATACAGTTGTAGTATATCCAATAACGTGGTTAAAATAATTCTAGCAAGCATATTGACACCATGACACCGAAGGTACCACTTTTCGTTTTACCTTTTTTTTTTTCAATGTGTGGAAACCCCCAGGGGTCGTCACCCCGCCGGGGCTAAAGGGTAGGATGGTATGTCAGACTCGAACCGATATACCACGTGTTCCGTCACAGTCCATATTACCGGGCCTTAGGTGTACCCTTACGAGGAAATCTCTGTGAACCCTGGCAAACTTGGCCGCCTGTTAAACAACAGGCGACTCCACTGTATTGTGGGGGATTTTATCCCCTGTTAGTGAGAGAGGCACGCGCGGTACACGGCGCCACCGTCTCGGGCTTGCTTCTGCTGGGGGGCCAGATAACCCTGTCCGTTGCCCCCAGGCGTGCGCTCATGGAGGCCGGAGATGGACTTGCTCACTCCGGCGCCTGGTGCGTCTTCTGCAGGATGGGAAAGTACTTGTTCTCTCCCGTTCCCTTTCCGCCGCCTCCTTGGCACACATTACTTCCTCGCAAAATGAGGCAGCGGAATCCCACGCGCTTTGCTTTGCACCATGGACATAATCATGGTCTCCAGCGAGAGGCTACCCACACCTACGGCCGTTGTGAGGTCAGCACGCTGCCGTCCATGCAGGGCACTCCACTAGAGTGTGGAGTATCCTCGCGGCCAACCCCCGTAGTGGTGGCACACAGGCGTTGGCTCCCGGCCTATCCGACACAGATACTTCCCAAAACAGCCATGTCTAGTAAGTACCTGCATCATCCGGTAGGAGAGGCTGCCATGCCGCTTCTCCAGCCAATCCTCCATGACGGGTCTTACCGCCACGATGGTGGCGTGCCCTATCACACTTTACACTTGTGGCTACTATATATTTATGTGATTCACAAATAACATTCTAATCTGGAAGTACTTATTTATTATATATCTATATGTTTTTACAGTCCTAAGCGATGTTAACGTAGGTGGTTGTTATCTTATGGATGACAAAAAAAACAAATAAATACTATTTCGAATATTATATATTCATTCTACCTAGCAAAAAAATAAAAAAACAGAAATCTAAATAAATATTTTATATTTTCGTGCAAAAAAACGTTTTTCTATATAATTATATCAGACTTTTATAATTGAAGGGGTTCAGTTTCCTTGCATGTCGTAAACCTCGTAACTACCGTTATAAGAAAAATACTTTAACAATTGGGTAGGTATTCAGGGAATCGGGTAATCGAATCAAACCCGTTCCTTTTGATATAAGACAAAAGGTGATCATGGTTTATTGAAAACAGAGACAATAGGGATATTATTCACAATAATGAGAAGGCAGTGACCAATTTCTCATATGTACGTGTACATATGCCATTATCACTGTATACCTATCCGGCTTAACCTTGATAAAGCCCTATTATCCTAAATATTTTATATGTCCTCAGATACTCATTCGTTCCATTCCAGACAAAGTGTAATTTTGTTCTTCTCGTCAATGTGTTTGAGTTCTGTATCTATGCCTTAGCGTTAAATGTGTCTTCTTAAGTATTTTTTTTATTGGGAAATGGCATAGGTGTTTGTCTTCCAACTCACCTGATAGAGAGTGACGATGAAGACGAAGATGGTACACGCCCATCCAAGAGAAACCTATTCACTCTATACTTAAACGCTCCAGGAATATAATTGATTGGAAAGATAGACGCAGGCAGTTCATTTCACACCTTGGCGACTAGGACCAGAAAGGAGCTGTCAAAGCGTTTAGTTCGACTTTTTGGTGTTTCGACAACGAAAGGATGAAACTTCTGTTTGCGTAGTCGTCCGATAAACGAATGGTTAGGGTTTAATTAATTCGAAGAGAGCTTTCGCACACTCACCAAAGTGAGTCCTTTAAAAAACCGTTAAGCAGGCGACTTTACGACGATGCTCAAGGCTATGTAGATCCCTATTCGTGAGCACATTGTCATTTATAAGCCTACGGGCTCTTCGGTCAACAGAGTCCAGTGCTTCTAGTTGGTACTTAGCTGATACAAGATCAAACTTGGGCTTCATAGAGATGAAGCAGCTGTGCAGAGCTGACATACCGCAGGACCTTCGAAATTACTCCCAATTTCTTGGAAGCTGTCTGTGCCATGGACTAGATTTGTTGACCGAAGTTAAGTTTGGACGTGACGGTGAGAAGCCCTAGATGATCAGTAATTTATTGTGATGCGAACACATGGCCGGTTTCCGTGTGTTCGCGGAGACGGAGAGACAGACCACAGGACGCGTTCTGTGGTGTGTCTCTCCGTCTGATCTGTCTGATCTCTCTGTTTGCTCCGTTGAAAGTCGCAGACAGGACAGGCCTGCACAGTCACTGCGTCGTCCGGCGCGGCCTGTCATTTAACGTTCTGCGCTTTAGAAGTTATGAACAGACGTAACGCGGAGACAGTATGGTAATAGGACTATAAAGAACGAGTTCAAGTTCAAAAGTTTTGAAATAAGTATTATGAAATATTTGGATCACAATTTAATTCATCGGACATCACATAAGGTAATAATTGATTCCTAAAGTTGTATTTCATGTATAAAAACTGTAAATCACTCCAAATCTACCGAAGTCATTTGTGTGTCTGTCTCATCCGGCGTCCTTTCTAATGAAGAAAATTTTGTAAGTGCCAATAAGTTAATGAAGAAATTTTTATCATAAACCCCATGCGTTGTGTTGTTTAATTCATTAAATCAATTATCTTGACTTAGAGTATATATAGATTAGAATAAAATACTCTTTATTGTACACCATATAAAAATAATATTGGATCTTAAATTTTATCTTAAACTAGCAACCCGCCCCGGCTTCGCACGGGTACAAATTATACACCTAAACCTTCACCTTCACCTTCATCATTAGCTCAGCTACATGATATGATGATGATTCTAAACGCAAAAACCTCAGAAAGTAATCTCCTTAGGAGATAAACATATACCATCGCGGACTTTTTTATTGATCTTTTTAAGATATACAATTCCGTAGTACATTAATTTGATCTATCTCGTAAGGTTTAGCTAGCGTTTGCAATGTAAGCGCACAAAAATATGTTTGTTACGACATGACATTACAAATCTTTGAATTTCTCAACTTTTCTCTACAATAATATACATGTATACTACATATAAACCTTCCTCTTGAATCACTCTGTCCATTGGTGAAAACCGCATGAAAATCCGTTCAGTAGTTTTTCCGTTTATCGCGAACAGACAGACAGATAGACAGACAGACGGGGCGGGGGACTTTGTTTTATAATATGTAGTGATATAGATTTAATATTACTATGTTTATAAGTACGAATTTAATTTGCCGATTTGAAAAAGTTTCGGACTACAAGGAGTCGGTGGCAGTACTATATACCTATATAGGTAGACCAACAAATTCAACAATCCGATACGGCACTTTAAAACGTTTCTCATATTACTGCGGGTATACTGTATTTCAATTACCACTCGTTTGAAAAATCTTTTTACCCGACTACGGCAAAGACAAAAGGAAGGGTTATGATTTTAGCAGTATGTAGGTATGTAAGTATGTAAATATCTGACTTCGAAAAAAATTTAATAGAGATAATCATAACATGTCTGGTATCAAAAGTAAGGTCTTGTCAAGCACATTACAAATATGTATGTATATATCATATATTGTCTAAGCAAATGACTATGTTTAAATTGTTAATGAACAAGCAAAAGTAAGGCTGTGCTACGTACGGCTGTACAGTTAATACCTAATATACATATAGAATAAAAAAAGGAAAAGTATAAATTAAAAAAAAATGCCACGGCTTCATTTGACCATTTTTGTAACTATGTTTTGATTTATATTTCAAATATTTTCTTGTTTCGTACTTTTTAGATCACTTTTATTTTTTCCTAGTCGGGTTACAGATTTTTAAACTTATTTTTTTATTGTAAAAGATTTTATAAAAGCCACTACCTGTATGTCCTGTAGGGGATAACTTTCCTACGATGCCTTTACCTATCGCGCAAGGCCCCTCCGAAGTTACTAGCGCTTTAAACACCCTAGGATTCTATAGATATACCTATGTGTATTTATATATTCCCAATTGGTTGGATATTTTGTTTCATCTTTGTTCTTCACACATTCCGATTCGTGAGAAACGATGTCCAAGTTGCGTGGGAAAACTCATGTTTTTATAAAACTATTTCGTTTAATCTGTTTTGTTTTTATTATTAGGACATTTTAATCGGTTTCCGCATTAAAAAGTAGTTTTTTGTATTAAGTTTTTAGCTATTGCCAAAACAGAATCAGGATCAAATGTACCAGTACCATTATTATACTTAAAAAAAAACCTGTCATAAAAATATTATACTTATGAAAAGTATGACATTTCATGCTTTCTTTACATTTTAGCATTCTTCATCTACACTTAAAACGTCACACCGCTGGCGCGGGCGCGAAGCATCTGATAGCTCAATTGTCTTTACTTAGGTCATACTGAAAGTTTCTGGATTCTAATAAATATAGTCAAAAATTAGTCTTATAATACACTTATAATCCACCACTCTATAGTCAGTTGACTTTTCTTTTTCTTCAAGATATTTGGTTAGCTATAATTTGGTACAATTCTTAATCGGGAGGAAATGACTGAAAATAATATTTTATTCTACGTGCGCGGGAGGCTGCTGCTCCTCAACCACCCTACGGAACCGCAGCTGACGTTCACGAGACTTCATGATACAACTTTCTAAAGCATTTAACGAATTACCACCTGAGAGAAAATGACGGACGAAATTGATACCTGGCTCGTGGACTATAAGTAGATAGTTCGAGAAACTTTCAGTGTGACCTACTTACAACTGCATTTAAGCACAGTTCAGACGAAGACTAGAATCATCTATGATATATATGATCGAAACCGGATTGTCTAACACTGATATTAAAAATTTTTATTTCTTTTTCTCTCGTGCCTACGATAACCACTTTTAGCAAAAATAAATATAACATCGAACCAAAAATGGTTTCGAAATAGCGATAGTAGAAAATTGGTACCTATTTATGAACTTTGATTATATACCTGACAGGTATCATCTAAGTAAAGTTTATGAAATAAATTACAATTTGTTAATACTTTCTACTTTCTAGCTCTACAATTAAACTGTCTTTGTATAACGACTAGTCACACTTAAGCCCTCATGTTTGTAATTGGAATAATATACTTATGTAGTGAAGTACAAAATATGTTTATATTATAGGCAATCACAGCCTTCTGTGTCTTGCTACTCTATGAGATCATTGTGTTACAAGTAGATAAGCTTAATAATATAACTACATATTTTGTAGCTCGGTTCCACGTGGTAGTAGGTACATTGGTATTATTTCATCATATATTATTATAGATCGGAGTTATCTTATCTTAACTAATAGTATAAATGCGAAAGTGATTTATTTGTTTTGGTACACTTTCATGACTTTCCTTCTTAACCGATCATCATGAAATTTTGCATATACGTCGTCAGGGATAAAGAAAAGGACATTGGAAACCTTTCATTAAGAAAAAAGTAGGTACTGTTCCCGATTCATGATTTGACTAATTCTACGTAAACCCGAGTGAAGCCGCGAGCAATAATGTAGAATTACCTACACGTAAACATTTGAATATTAGCTGCAGAATTATGTAGCTCAACAACAATTTTATCCATGTTTTTACTACCTATGTACTTTATTCTTTTTTAATCGCATTATTTTGTCCCACAATGTTATTATGCAAAATAATGAATACACGACTTGGTCAAAGTAGCAAGATATCCGGTGACTGTTCTTTGTAAGAGTCATTTTATGGTTGAATTCATAACGAAGATAATAAATCATAAAAAGTTGCAAGTCTTAAGTATTTGTCAAATCCTGTAACATTATTGACTAAATACACAATGACTACTATTTGGTCTACAGCTGGAAACCAAACTTCTGTTGGAATTATATGATCCGGACGTAAATATTTTCGTGAAGATAGCTGAAGTAACTACTGTCTTAATAATTATAAGTTATATAATGCAATATTTAATTAGTAAATATGTTTTATTAATATTATATTTACATAGTTACAGTGAAGTGTAACTGTAGTAAAGTTACGCAGTGGATGCAAAGTAACTAAATTGATTTTATAAAATTTTGATAATGTTTATGTTATGATTTGAAACAATAAACAGAGTAACCCTTGCATTTGCTACCTTATATTTCTGAAAACCAATATGGCAAATGTTGTAATCTAACTACTAATATTTCGTTTAGGTACGAAAATTATGTAGACAACTATAGCACCTGTTACGCAGGTGTGAAACGATCGATAAATATTTCTACAACGATGTTATTATATACCTAATGTGTCCACACATATATAAAGCTGATATTTCAAAACATAGCTGAGGATCATCTAAGTTAAATAGGCATTTTTTAAATACTGCAAAGAATTTATCCGCCCGGGTTCGACAGTTTATATTCTGGTCACTAGGTATCTAAATAAGCAAAAGCAGATATGCAGTCGGTCGGTCGGATAGAGAAGTAACTAGCACGCTGTCGACCCTATCCTATTCATTAATAGGAACGCTACAGAATGTACATATTAAAAAAAGCTTTTTAACAATAAATTAAACTGACGAAAGTAGAAATAAACTGAAAAATAAACTTGTTAGCCTAACTAAACTCTTACACTAATGTTAATAATAATTTTTAGTTTTCGTCAAAGATGCAAAAAAGCAAAGGACTTATTACGACGTGTCCTATTGCCGAAATCTTTTTTAATTTCATTCTGTTAGTATGTTTGGCGCCGACTCAAAATTATTTAGGTAAGTAGGTGCCTATTCATTAGTGTAAGAGTTTAGTTAGGCCAACAATTTTCTTTTATTTTTTAAGCTAACAATTTTCTTTTCTTTTTCATTATTTTTGGCTTTTCGATTCCTTCCTGCTTTCGTCGGTTTGATTTGTAAAAAAAGGTTTTGTGTTTTATTTTTAAATTTAATAATCAATAGTTACTTACTTTTACGTTAAAACTCTTACTTACCTAACTTACTTAATATGTAATATAATTACCTACTTTAACTGTTTATTGTTATAAATATTTAAACAATAATCTTTTATAAGTTCACTTTCATTAAGATTGAAAAGAAATGAATAAGCGAGGTAGCTGCTGTAAACCGTTGAGGAGTTCCTTCGAATGACTTCCGTTTACAGTCTCCGTCATCTTGCAGTGTCATTAAAACTACATGTGTGCCACTTTCTAACAAAATCGGTTCACAGATGAAAACTCAGTGGGTGAACAATGATTCATTCCCTATTTTTTTCCCTTTGGGTTGGGTTTCAAATTTAAACAGGACCAACTTCGAAGTATAGGTCTTGTTCTACTTTTTTTTTAATCAACACAAAGCTCCTTACATGATTCCGTCTAGTTGGGTTCCTTCATTACCGACTTAACCATCTAGCCTACTCGTCAGCTCAAAACTGAAATGGTTCTTTCATAAAAAAACCATCCTGGACGCCTACATGGCACTTGCACCGTTTGAGTTTACATAGACTTGGATCCTTAAGTCTGTTTCGGTATTTCTACACAAGACTAGTCATAGGAATAGGAAATACCGACATCGTCTAGCTTTACAGAATTAATCGACTATAAAAATGTATGAAAAGATTAATTTGCAAAAAGACATGCATTTATAATTTTTATCTCCTGGTATACTTCTTAAAGTCTCTAACAACCAGTATTTACGTGAAAAGTGGCCGCGCCGCCCTAAGCTACCAGGTTTTTACCAGGTTTTTTACCAGGTTGTTTTACCAGGTTGTTACCAGGCATTGGACGCGAAGACAACTAGTTGTAACTTTTTTGATAAGATCTGTTTTTGATAAGTAAAGATTTAATTAACTATTTCTTTATTGGAGAAAAAAGATAAAAAATAAATTCTACATTTAATTTAGAGGTTTTACAATATTTACTGTATTCTGATACATTTTATTCAATCCATTAAATATATCTGACTGGCCTGTTGGTCTAGTGGTTAGTGACCCTGACTGCTAAGCAAGAGGTCGTGGGTTCGATTCCCACCCAGGACAAATAATTGTGTGATGAGCATAATCATTTGTTCTGTGTCTGGGTGTAATTTATCAATAATATGTATGTATTTAGAAATATATAAGTATGTTTATCAGCAGTCTGGTTACCATAGTACAGGCTATGCCTAGTTTGGGATCAGACGGCCGTGTGTGAGATGTGTGAAGTTATTATTATTATTATTTATATATAGCGAAAGGAATTTCGTTCTCAAGAGGTGCAGGGGTCCCAAGCGGGACCTGAGACCTGAGTTGTAAAGGTATATCATCAAAAATGTCAAAATAAAAAAATTTGACAAAACATCGTATAAGAAACTTGGTGTACGGCATGCCAAACTGTATAACCGCAGTAATGGCAGTACGATGAGGTAACACAAAGTACTAAACTTTGGGAAAATTGTAAAGTCGTAGAAAACCTATTATTTTCTTTCTGTAACTTTTTATGTAACAAATGACAATGTAGTGACAAATAAATGTAATTACTGTCATGTAAGGAGTATTTAATTGTCTATTAACACAATTTATTTCACTAAGTTAGCATTCTTAGCTTCCGGAGATATTCATGTGACCCGAATTTATATCTTTATGTGTGTTCATTGATCTCGAGTGTATTGTCCATTAATATAATTAGATATTAGATTACATTTATTATTAACTTCGAGAGGTACTTACTCGTTCGTAAACCGAATTTGCACATGATACATAAGTATAAGGTTTGAAACATAATATTATCTTTTTATATAAAAATTTCGTGTCACGTTCTTTGCTCGCGATAAACTCCTAAACTAATGATTTGAACCGATTTTAATAAAATTTTGAACAATGTATGCAGTTTGGTCCAACTTGAGAGATAGGATAGTTTTTATTTCAATTTATAGTCACAATATTTTTTTTTATTGCTAAATACTTAGCTGCAGCTTGGCCGGGCAGCAGTATCTATATTTTACTTAGTTAGTTTGTTTGTTTGGTTGAACGCGATAAGCTCATTAACTACTAGTTCGAATTGAAAAATTATTTTAGTGTTGGATAGCCCATTTATCGAGGAAGGCTATAGGCTATATAACATCACGCTACAACCAATAGAAGCAGGGCATCAATGAAAAATGTTGCAAAACTTTCATCCCCATCACCTGGACAATTGGCAATCCACCACTGTGCGGTTCTCCAGAAGTTTTTTGCCTCGCACAGCCAATCTCTGGAACAAATTGTCGCCTGCGGTATTTCGGTACCGATACGACCTTCAAACCTTTTAGAAAAGAGCGTACTCCTATCTCAAAAGCCGGCAACGCACTTGTGACTCTTGAGCTGGAGGTGTCCAAGGGCGACGGTAGTCACTTACCATCAGGTGACCCGTCTGCTCGTTTGCCCCCTATAATATAAAAAAAACGGGGAAAATTTACAAACGCGAACGAAGTTGCGCGAGTCAGCTAGTGTATATATATATATAATTAATCAACCTCAATAAACACGATACATGCTGTGCCAAAAGCATTATACAAATAGCTTTTTTAGCAACAGCGCCAGCGAAGCTAACCATACAAACCCTTCAACTATTAAATTTTAATGTAGATATTTATTTACTTTTTTAATTATATTTTTATTTACCATACCATAGATGACTTTTCAGACAGAATTTCGGTGCGCGAGTAAGACTCGCACTTGTCCGGTTTTTTATTTGATAATTTATATTACCAAAGGGGTGCGATAAAAAAATTAAAAATATATTTCAAGGGAGACAAAATATAAAAATCAACTGTTGTTTGTTAGACTCGTTAAAACTGAAATACGGCTTGACCGATATGCATTTTTTGTTTCTTTAGTAGGTGGTGGTGATTTAGTGCTTTAATAGGATTACAGAGGTGGTTAAAATTAGGGAAACCCAAAAGGTAAAAAATCAAAAAAAATTAACAATGGGTAGGTAATTTGTTCGACACAAACACGGTGTCTAACTGACGTACTCTACCAAACTGTCATTTCTTCATTCGCCACTTCGGATTAACTACTTTTGATAGATGGTGTTCGTATGTAAAGCTAAAATTGATTACATTTCATATATTTTAGTAAAATAAAAGTTGTTGATTTTAAGAAACGACTTGGTTAAAGTGAATTTAGGTACACTTTGAGACTATTTATTTTGATCTGCTATTCTATTTACCTATATTGGCTTTATAGATTTAGACGTAACCAGAATTTTTTCCGTAACTCGAGGACTTAGTTTGAGAAGTTGATATAATTCGATGGACACCAAATTTTTTAAATTAAATATCTTTGTAACTGACCGCCGTACGAAGATCCCCGTGCTACTAATTGACGTATTTAAATCTAGAATTGATATTTATTATTAATATGCCTCAAATTAAAAAAAAAAAAATTGTGCCAACGAAGTCAACCAAATAACCCTGCGGCTGAGAATGACCAAATAATAATGTATGCCTGTTTATAAAATGTAAAAATTCTTGTTTAAAATAATGTTGAGAATTGACTTGAAGAAAGTTAAATGTTGGCAACCCTATCCTGAAGCATTGATTGTGATCGTAAAGTGGCCCGTGTCGAATCCAGTACAAATATGAGCGTGTACTTCTTGCTTTTATGTGTCGCATTGAGCCACCTTTAACACAGTTTACACCTAAATCGATTAGACATCGAGAGAAATCGATTAGACCTGTGCTGATAATTCATTTACGTTACGATAGGCTTTATCATTGCAATTCTTGCGTTTCAACTGGTACAAAATGTACCTACATATATTAAACAATAAACTGAACACTAAAATCTATATTTAGACTGCTTTCGTTAATAACATATTAACTAAAGCAGTCTAAATATCGAGTTTAGTTATGCTAAAAATAACATTAACTTTAAACAAATGAAATTGATACTTGAAATATTTGATAGTGATTTTTTTTCTTAACAAATTACAACATTTGTAGATTATTTTTAAGTAATGCAAAGACTTTTAAGAATATAAAAATATACAATATGTTAGGCCAAATTTGCAAAAAAACTAATTATTAATGATAAATAAAAATCGGTACCTATAATAATAACATAATACTTAGTGTGATTAAATCCAGCGTGGAGCTTATCTGAGAGAACGACATCGGTGGTAGCTATCTAGCGGACGCGCGGGCGCAGGCGTGAACGCGAACGCGCGCTCAGATCTGCCTGAGTCCCTGACGTCAGCTCGGGTCGCGTCCCCTTAACCTCAGTGCTCTTGTCGCAAACCGACCATAACTCATCTGATTATAGTAAAAAAATACGAGAGGACCGTGATTTTATGTTACTTCAGTTGGTATGTATTTTTAGCTTCAAATGAAATTTTTGTTTCCATACTTTTCAATTTCATGGTGTTTATATCATAAAACCTTTCATACACACATACTACGCGCGCTATTCCCGTTCGGGGTAGACAGAAACAACATATTTTATTTGTTACTAGCTGCGCCCCGCGATTTCACCCGCGTAAGTCCCTCGTTAAGTTTTCTTTTTTGTGCAAACTTCACATAAACCATCTACTAAATAGTCCGAACAAAGCCTAAATATTTGGTTTGGATAGGTGAGCCCGTTCTTGAGTTATAAAATTACAACGAAAAGTGGCATTGATTTTTATATATAAAGATTACAGCGATCTTCACGTACAGCTTGCGCCTTTTCCACATTCATCAGACCTCTCATAGACGTTCGCCGGTTACGGTACGGTTTAACTTGGCCCCTTTTCACTATACTGCTGATCTTCTCTAGTATACTTATTTTCCTTATCAGGCACGTCTTTTGCACTTCAGTTCGGTTTAACATGTCCCCTTTTCAAACCACCACGGATTGGTCTATTGATGGGAGTATAGCTGGAAAAGGGCTACAAAATAAATCCCCAGGAATGGAATAAACTTACACCAATGTTGATTCAAAATAAACCTATAGACTCTTGAACATTCCAGGATATAGACTTATTCCAGGTTTATATCTGTCTGGAAATATAGACGTAGGCAGTTCACGCAAGACTTTGGTGACATGAACCCAAAAGGAGCTATCAAAGCGTTTAGTTAGACTTTTTGTTGTGTCAACAATGAAAGGATGAAATTTCTTTCTGCGTCTAGAAGTCCGATGAAGGAATTGTGAGGGTGCAATTAATTCTAAGAGAGCTTTCATCTCTCGCAGAAAGGTCATCTTTTAATGAAAAGAATGAGGATGCTTTCATCAGATCACTCAGTCAGATCAAAGTAAAAATGAAATGGTTAAATAACTATAACTCCATTAATATGAATCAAATTCAAATTTCAATAAAAGAGCTATTTTTATTCTTGAAAGTTTAAGTCTTACAAAATGATTTCCATACATGACACCTTGATTTTTGATCTATTAAAAAAAGGTAGGTAAAACGGATTTTTGCCCAGAATTAATGGAAAGCTTATTCGCTTTGTTCGTGTAGTGTAGACCAATCGTTAGCTTGTACGCGGTAGCGCGGCCAAACAAAGTGTAATGGAACCTAAAGTAGCGTATTCAGTTTGCTAAATACTATAATATGTACGCTAATCGTACAATACTGTAACGTTTACAATGTTACAGTACTGTACGATTGAATCTACATTTATGGTTAGCAAGTTTTGGGTTAAAGTTAGCCTCGTAGAAAATAGCAACTATGTCGCGGATGTCATATTGTCTATTTATTATGTATTGTCTATGACAGAGCAGATTGGATTGGACGGGTGGAAGTAGAAGACAAGGAATAAGGGTAAGGGCCAGGCCAGGGTCGACTGATAATTTTTAGATTGTCTATATTCTAGATATATGCCACGTTTCTTTAATACGATGAATCTGTTCTAAAAAACCTAAGGGTTACTACCTGCGAAATGCTCAAATTTGTTAAAATCTAAGGCTTAATGAAAGCTTGATTTTTTAGGGTTCCGTTCCTCAAAAGAAAAAAAATAACCCTTATAGATTCACTTTGTTGTCCGTGTGTCTGCCAAGACTCTTTTTCTCAGGAACTTGTGGACGCATCAAATTGAAATTAATACCAAATACATAAGTCTGCGGTCCCTTGAAGCTGTAAAAAAATCAAGTTTCTAAGTTAACGCAGTCATAAGATATGGCCACCTTATATTTGATCAAATTTTAACATTTCGCAGGTAAATCAAAACCTATAGGGTACTTCCCATTGACCTAAAATCATGAAATTTGGTAAGAAGCAAGGTCTTACAGCACAAATAAAGGGAAAGCTCAGGAAGTCGTTAATTTGTTGTTATATCACATAAAAAAACCTGTTGGATTGTTGAATTTACCGTGCATCGCAACCGCAAAGTTAAGTTTGTCTTTCGAAAAAGACGGGCAAAAGTCTTCGAGAATTGATGCCTGAGATGGACGTACTATCTACATACAAGTTTGCTTGCTTACGGATCCCTCGGTGCGCGAGTCAGACACACACACTGACATAAGTATTTGATGTTAATTTCAACTTGATGCCTCTATGGGTTCCTGAGGAAAAGGGTCTTGACAGACAACCAGACAGATTTAACAACAAATTAACGACTTACGGATTTTTCTTTTACTTGTGCTATGAGACCTTGCTTCTTACAAAATTTCATGATTCTAGGTCAATAGAAAGGACCCTATCTATAGGTTTTGATTTACCTGCGAAATGTTCAAATTTAGTCAAATCTAAGGCTTAAATCTTTTGATTGCATTGACATAGAAGTTTGATTTTTTTACAGCTTCAAGGGACCGCAGATTTATGTATTTGGTATTAATGTCAACTTGATGTGTATACGGGTTCCTGAGAAAAATTGTCTTGTGAGATCAGAGCGATAGGTACCTACTGATAGAGTTACTTATGTAATGGTCATGGTGTTATCTAACTATAAGACCGATCAGCCGTCATCGGGGTGTTACCGCGGTCCACAATGCTCGTGCGCGCCTTACCTAGAACCTTACGTTATTAAACTTTATTGTTTGAGAGAACAATTACCTTTTGTACGAGTTAGGTATCGACGCCATTATCAGTAGACGCGTTAAGTAACTGTGGGGGCTCGAGTTCTAGCGTAAGTCGCAAAAGCTGATATTACAACCTTTTTAATACGTCTTTGTTTGATTTTCTTGGTAAATACTAACCAAAATCTACTGTTACATTATATCTAGTAACTGGCTACCAATAATAAATTAATATACCGCGAACGCTGAAAAGTATGTCGATCCGAATTATTTTCATATTATGTCATACTTAATAGTACTGATGAGCATTACTCATACCTAATTACATAACATTTTGTAGTCACCGGTCTCCAATCGTAATGAAATTAAGAGAGTACAAATAAGAAAATGCTGATACGTAATAAGACTTGTTTCTTTTAGTTTGTGATTCGATGCTTATGAAGGAAATCAAAAGAGAAGACTATAGCAATCGACAAACATGCAATACTTCCCTGGTTGCAGCTGCCGATCGACACTGATTTTGGCCATTTGGTAAATTTGAAAATAAAGTGTATGTTAATCATACACTTTATTTTCAAATTTAACTATCCTATTTTCTGTCACATAGTTTGTCAAATATTTATAAATTAAAGTACAATATGTACTAATCAGATCAGGCTACTTCAATGTGGAATATAAATGTGATTATGGTATTCCGAAATTGATGGGATAGTTAACTTAAATAAAATGTTTTATAAGAACTGACTATTCGATATTTTTAATGAATTTTTGTATATTTTTTCGTTAGGAATCTGACACATACTGTCATGTCAACTACAACTGCTAATTAAAAAAAGCTGGAATAGAAGTATTTTCTTGTAATATATTAGGTAGGCTCACAAAGACATAACTACGTACAAACGATCCAAATGTGTGCGTTTACAAATGAAACTAGCGATATTTACAAACAATGTCAACACTTTTTTTAACAATTCCAAACATCTAAGTGGTAGATTAATGGCTGTTTTCGTTTTATTTTTAAATTATAAACTTTCTTCGTAACCAGGTGTTCGCCTCAAGGGTTTTTGAATCCGTGATACCGGCAGATACCTACTAATTGATCAAAAATATTACGTTTCTTGCCCCAGGGCGTAAAAAGGACTTGCTACCTATTAGACGTACTTCTAAAATAAGGGCCAGTTTTTATTTTAATTAGATTAAGAACGGTGTCACTTATTTAGGGCACAACGATATATAGAAAATTCCTTAGGGTACCTACTTGTTAGAGCATAGGTATATATTATTATCATTTTTGTTTTGTTAAGCAAATATTTGCTTCAAAAACTACTACTACTATAAAGTTGTAAAGTATTTGGGAAGATTTACGATGGCGTTTTGTTAGCTATAGCTATCTATATGTATGTTGAGTTTTGATTTACATTTGAAGAATCATCAAATATTTACTAATCCTAAAAGAAGCAGGTACAACAGAAAGGCAGTTTAATAGGTTTCGTTGTTAACCTAACTTAATGACTACTAAATAAACTACTTCATTGTTTAAGTGTAGTAGATAGTTTCTATTTATGAATAATTATTACCATTGTGATTGTTTAAGAGATAATAAAAATAACATCTTAAAATGTGATGAGTAAGTGTGAAGTGAAGTAAGTAGTAATTTAAGAACGGGCTCTCGTGCTCATGATAATTTCATTTACGTGTCGCATATAGATAAGTCTCACAGCTCTGGGCACATTCAGAAGGCAGTTATTCAACGGCATGGGTAATTCGCACTGCTCCCGAACTAACGTTTCACAATTGTTATTTGTTATTAATTTCACGAACGATACGCCGGCTTTTAATGTTTTATAAATACGACGCATTGTTCTATAAGCGACACAATACCTCGCGGTGTTCGCGGCTCAGCTCGAATCCGATATGCAACTACATCGGCGTGCGGCGTCTGTCTGACGCATTCTTCTATACACGCAAATTATGGAAGTATAAGGATTTTGATTTTACTTCACCAAATGAATATATAAATGATCCCAAGAATGGTTTGCGTTCTCTGGAGGAGCCCGATAAAAATTAGGGTCGTCTGATCTTGAAACGTGATCGATAACAAAGGTTACTTGTGCGTCGTGTCATGTTAAGTAGTTATTAGTTATTGGAGGATTACGAACCAATTTAACTTTGTAGTAGATACCTATACCTATGCAACCTATTTTCGTTAAAAATACTAAGACATACATAGGCAGTGGTAGGTTGTAGGTACCTATAAAAGTATGTGGTGTGCATGTTTAGCTACCTACAACGTTAAGCGACGAATTCCGAGAAACCCGTATCGGGAGGCACGTACGCGTAAGATTGGCTAAATCTCAAGTGTTAAATGTTACAACATAATAACAATAATGTATATTGAATGTACTTTAAACATAACTTTTGTTACACTCTAGCACTTCTCATTTTGTAAATACTAATTAGGAACTGTACAAATGGTTGAGCTTTGATTATGGTTGAGACTGTTGCAGCTGTGAATTTTGATTTGTTATACCTAGTTAGATTAAATACTACTGACTTATTACTTGTGATGAAACAAATGATCTTCTTGAAGGTTAAAGATTATTTCAGTAGTCCTTATATAATTTTTGAATTTTCTTGAAGCGGGTATGTTATTTGTTTAGAACACTATGATCCAATTACCGATATTTTCCGTCAATCTACCCACCTTCAATAAATCCTGATTAGGTAGGTATATGACCAGTATTGTTGCGTAATACGATATTAGGCATAAAGTGATATATTGATATATTTTTACGTCTTGACTTTTTAGTCGTGTTATCTTTAGTTTGTTATTTAAAACGCAACAATATTCTCGGTTCTGTTAATGGGGTACGTGTAATCTAGTTTATCTGTTTTTGAGGTGTTCATTTTTATTAAGATTTGTTATTAACAATACTAGCTGTTGTGTTCTTGATATATTTTATTATTGTAAAAAACAAAACGACTATACCACTCTATTTCGCTAAAAATAAATTGTGTTATATGAATATAATTATACTCACTTATTTGAGAAACAATATTAAATTATTTTATGTGTTCTTAGGTGCTTCGCAATATGATGGCAGAATATGTCTTCAAGAAAACCACGGGGATACACAGAACTCTCAAACTGTCAAAGGGGAAGAAGAACTGTCCAGAGTCTACCAGACCCTGTCGTTACCCTCACTCCCAAGAGAAGATACTAATTCTAACAACAGGTCGGCTTAACTCTGAACATTATAAGTTATTTCCGTACTCTGAGTAATACAGCCAATAGGTCTTCGTATTGGCGTTCCTAAAATTATTTACTAAACAAGAATTTAAAAATTGTCTCTGATTTTCTATAAAAGCAAAGTTTCTACGTAGCTACTACTAAATGTATTCCAGATTATATTATTACATAGAGGGTTATTAATGAAAACTAGAGATCGCCTGGTGGGCGAAATTCGACAATAATTAGGTAGTTAAATTTTGAATTTTGTTTATTTCATTGATAGATATATTTGTAATATAAATCAAGCTATTAATTTCCAGTATAAGCATAGACAAATTTGAACTTATAATATAGGTGTTTAAAATATTAACTTTCTTCACTTCTATATTTAAACTATAAGTATTCAAATGATATTACAAATGATTCTCTTCACGTCACATATTAATATATACGTATACATATCGCCACCCGGCAAAAAAGTGTCATATCACATGTTAGGTACGTTTTGAAATTTTTATAGCATTGAATAGCAAATGTTGCATTGGGTCAGCTGTAAAAACATTGTTGTGAGCTGATTTGTACAATTCACCGGCATAAATGTCGTGTTTTCTCAAAATAGCTGTTTTTGTATTATGACATTTTTTTTTCCGGGTGGCGATGCACTTAAATAGAAGATAGACACCTAACTTTTTTTAAAATAAATATGTTAGAGTGCAGGGTTCTTTCCGATAGGGTTACAATTTTTTTTTGTATATACAGAACTATAATATATGTCATATCTTTTTTTTATACAGTAACACAGAAACGAAGAGTAAATCTAAGTCAAGCACACCCGCTAGCCCTGGCAACTCTGAGATGAAGCCTCAGTCCACTACACCAACATCGCAAGCGCTGACAAAACCTCCCTATTCCTATGTAGCACTCATCACGATGGCTATACAAAATAGCCAAACAAAACGCGCGACACTTAGTGAAATATACGCTTATATCACCAAGGAATTTCCATTCTTCGAGAAAAATAAAAAAGGCTGGCAGAACTCTATACGGCATAATTTAAGTTTAAATGAATGCTTTATTAAAGTACCTAGAGAAGGTGGAGGAGAGCGTAAAGGAAATTACTGGACCCTTGGTAAGTTACTAATTAGATAAGTGTGGTAATTAAGAAGCCTAAGAATATAAACTTCAATCATAGCATTGTTAAAGAGCCTTTGTTATTTTTGAAGTTCAATATTTTATAAGATACCTAATTACGTGCATGTACCGATGCGATGCGAATGACGCTCCTGACTGCTATGCAATTATTCACCATCAGCTCATGTTTCACTCCTTCGAAAGCGAATTGCTAGCGACACATTTTTGCTCTAATGTTTATAGACTCTTGGGTGGTGAGTGTAGTATTGTTGTAGATCCGCAATGTGGTGAAATGTTCGAGAATGGTAACTTCAGGCGTCGGCGAAGGATGAAAAGGCCATTCCGCGCCACTCCTTACTCCAAAACACTTTTTGGTGACGGATACCACGTGGCACATGTTGGACAACATGTTCCTCCTCACATGCAGCCCTTGCCCTTGGGTGCCAGGAACTACTTCGGGTCTGGATCACCCTATCACCCGCCATCGTATCCCAGATATGACACGTAAGTAGCTTTATTATCTATAAGTATATTTACTATTTTATCCTGTTCTGAACTTTATAGTACTACGCAATTCTACAGTTCGATATAAATCAGCTACAACCATTTATAAAGAACATAAAAATAGGTTAAATATTTATAAAACAGAATTAGGGAAATGTGTCGTAAAGAGCAATTAATGTCGAAACAATATATGTTTATGAGGGGATGCCCAAATTATCAGAGTATTGCTGTTACAAATATGTTTATACAATTTTTTATCCAAGTAGATATTTTAACATTGAAGAAGATTGACATTGCTTATAATATAATTCAAACAAGCAGATTAACTGTACGACATTATTACATGTTAATTGTAATAAATATTTACGTTTCTCATGATCGTGTTTACAAAACAAATGCTAATAATTTACCTACTGATATGTTATTAAAGAATATGATTTCCGATTTCCTACATCACTCGTTCCGAATGGATATTGACTAATTAATATTCTCATAAAGTTTACAGTAGATAGGTAAATAAACTTATTAACTAAGTTAATTGAAAATGAAATAGCATGCAGTGTGTTTGCTTTTGATAGGAGATACATTTCAGATGCATATTTTAATAGAATTTATTTCGACTATGTTTTTCTACCTTAGGTAAATAAAATTAATCTTTTAATAATAAGTCTTGTTCTTCCATATCGTCACATAGAAATGTGTGACGCTAATACCTACCTAAACTCTTCATTATATAGAAACTAGCAACCCGCCCCGACTTCGCATGGGTACAAATTATACACCTAAACCTTCCTCATGAATCACTCTGTCTATTAGTGAAAACCACATGAAAATCCGTTCAGTAGTTTTTCAGTTTATCGCGAAGAGACAGACAGACAGACAGACGCGGCGGGAGACTTTATTTTATAACTAGCAACCTGCCCCGGCTTCGCACGGGTACAAATTATATACCAAAACCTTCCTCATGAATCACTCTGTCCGTTAGTGAAAACCGTATGAAAATCCGTTCAGTAGTTTTTCAGTTTATCGCGAACAGACAGACAGACAGACAGACACGCGGCGGGGGATATAATATGTAGTGATATATGTGAAGAGTTTAGTAGCTACGCAGGGTAGGTGGGTAGAATTTAATCTACTAGTAATTAATTTTTTTTTGGGTATATAATCAGGGGTAATCAGTTCGCGTATCACATTATGGAGATAGTGAAGTTTGAATTAAAACCGTTAAAGAGTTTTAACTTTCTTAATTATTTTAAAACATGACTAAATGACATCATGATTTTGCCTAAATTCTGTCTTGACTAGAAAGGGTTTAAATCAGTTATGTAAAATACTACAAGAATATATTTTTTTAAAAGATATGTAACTGACTCTGTACGTCTAAATTTATAATGGTCTTTAGGGCTGTGAGAAAGAAAACCTCTGTAGGAAAATACCTATAAGGGTACGTGGATTTGTGTCTCCAGGTTCGTTTAGAAGCAGTAGACCTTTAGGTACCTACCTAATAATTCGGGCTGTGGGAGAACGATATTTCTTCAGAACGGCGGTGAAAATAATCTCTGAAAAAATACTCAGATGTTCTGATGTGTGCGGTGTCTCCCCAGAACTTCTTGAGATGAGAGGCGAGTTCACGCTCCTCCAAATTTTGTGTGGTCACCAAACACGTTTTGTGTGGCTTGAGGCAATGTCTTCAATAAGCGGATTAACTCCGATGTTGGAGACACACACAAAGGCATAATTATAATCTAATAGTATCATACTACTAAACCTATTTGCTACGCATGTACCTATAGAACGTGATATTTAGCTGACCAAGTAACAATTTGTGATTTGAACTAGGCATGAAAGATTTGTCTTTCAAATAACTTTGGGAACGTTCATAAATTTTTTGTTGGTTGCACACATTTACTGACTCTGTTTATAAATATTTTTGTACCTACAGGTATGAAATATATCAAGTAGCTGTGGTGAAACAAATGAATGAACACGGTTACATACAATGTCCACGTGTGGTTTATTAAATGTATGTAAATGGTTTAGACAAGAATATGTTTTATTAATGAAAAACAATTGTGGAGAGTTATTGATACGCTATTGGTCGAAGGCAGGTGAGATGGGCGGGGTTTGTTCGCTTTATCTCTGCCTATGCCACGGCGACTTAAGAAACTGCTCAATGTTCTTCATTTAAGCGACATAGTTGTAGGTTTAAGTATAGGAATGCAAACGTGAACGTGTCTCTGATATTATAGAACTGTTGTTTAAGGCAAGGGAGTTTTCTGTGCAGTCCTTCGTTTTAAAAAGAAGTTGAAGTTTCAAACGTGATAATTTAGTAAATACGTATCCATTTTCTTAAGTTTTATTTGTTGTTTGATTTCATAAAGAGCTATAAAAATAAGCAACTAACATGATTACAATGATTAGTTTTGTTTTTGTTTAATATAATTATACCGTATTGATAATATATGAACTATCGGCATAACTGATTTTGGTATTAGCATAGAAACTGATTTATTAAATGAACACTAAGAAGCTTTTACTTTTTAAACAGTTTACTATTTTTATTTACTACTATAAACGTAATCCTCACAATAATATTATTACATACCTAATTGTTTGTTTTTAACTTTTTCACGCCTCAACCCAACCGAGCAACGTGAGATTTTGTTTAGGGAGGTAGCACAAGTCGTTAGGAGTACAGAAAAGGATATAGGGTACCTTTCATCCAGAAAAGGTTGCTGCTGAGGGATACCAGACTTGATTGCCTTGAAAAAGGTGTTAGCGCAATGAAAAATGCTGACCGCGAGTTGATTTATTTTATTTTTAAGCCATCCGTGGATTCTGCGCGATATTACTGTAATATCTTTACTATCGCTACATATTTTAAAACAAATTCCCCCGCCGCGTCTGTCTGTCTGTTCGCGATAAACTGAAAACTACTGCACGGATTTTCATGCGGCTTTCACTAATAGGCAGAGTGATTTATGAAGAAGGTTTTGGTATATAATTTGTACCCTTGCGAAGCCGGGGCGGGTTGCTTTTATATTATAATACAAAGTCCCCAACCGCGTCTGTCTGCCGGTTTGTCTGTCTGTTAGCGATAAACTGAAAAACTACTGAACGAATTTTCTGCTGTTTTCATCAATAGACAGTGTTTTATGAGGAAGGTTTAGGTGTTTAATTTGTTAACGTTTCGTGTAAATTGTTTGAAATTTGATGATGATTGTTGAAGATGTCTCTGCTACCCGTGCTAAGTCGGGGCGGGTTGCTAATTTATAATAAGTAATTATTCACATATTAGTTAAGGCAACGTTCACAGATGGCGCAATTTAAATTTTGATACAATTTATTCCTGACATTCATGGTGTCCCAAAGCCACCTCACGCGTTTTTATTTTTATTAGTAGTAGCGATAATATAGTTCTGAAAACATGTCTAAATCCAGCTGTAGAAGGCTTTTCGATTTCTGTAAGTTTTATCAAAATGTTTTCAGTACATGGCTGACTCAATCACCAAGTGGGCTGGGATACGCCGGCGCGTGCGGCGGCATGGGCCGCAGTCCCCCTGGTTGTTCGCCACACAGCGCGTTACCACACCAGTCGTCGCCTGTCGCGGTCAATCCGTTCGCCACACATCAATTACAGGGACAGGTAAACAATTATTAGGTGTTATTAACTGCTCTATACTTTTTTATACAAGGTGTCACAAAATGGCGTGGTCATTTAACTGTATTTACAACTCTATACTTTTTTATTGTGCTCATATTTTAAGGGAATAGTACCTGAAACTCGAAAATAACGTAAAGTATCAACAATTTTAAGAGATTTTTGAAACTATAGAAAGGAAATACTAAGGTGTTGAATAGAATACTCGTTTTTTACAAACTTTTATTTAACTTGCAATGTTTGTATGTATCTATGTTTGTGTGTTCGGTACGAATCTTGGAAGCTAAATTAAAACCACTTCCCGATGTCCGATTGGGCTCAAATTTGGTGTACATATGTATCTTCGGTGAGAATACAATAATATGGTACCATGAAGATGTTCTGATGATGGAGCCGGAAGACGGCTATAAGAACTTCTTAACTAGACAAGATAAATCCATCGAGGCTGGGCTCATTTACTTTGTCTTAGTGAGTACTTTGAGTGCTACATAATACCCAGGGTATGATGATGGAGTCGGAAGGTAGCCATAAGAACTTTCGAACTAAACAAGATTTGAGTTTGGGCTCGATCGATTCGTCTTGAGGAGTACTTTTTTAACCATCAAATCTACAATAAAATAAAATTTAGTTTGTTTAAAAGCTTGTTTAAAAAAAATACAATTAATTTATTTACTAACATTGTTTCGGAAGCCTACACGAGGAAAAGAGTGGAAAAAAAACTAAAATTTCCCTTTTTTAATCCAACATAACTAGTTACCTATTTATCGGCTATGCATAATGTACTTGGAATATGAACAAATTATGTAAAAGCCAATCTAATGATTTGGCCGATTTTATTCACTATCATTAATAACAAAACTATGTACGTACATATTACAACCAAAAGATCTCTTTTAGTATCTAAAGACCGCCTAAATAAGTGGCGTGTATCTAAAGTTATCTATCTACCTATCTACAATAACTATCCTTTAATATATTTCAGACAGTTGCTATTATTACGTCAAATTTATTAAAATATTATGTCAAAATTTACCTAGTATGTACTATTATAGAGAGATTTACGCTTTACCTATCATTTTAGTTTCCTCACTGGTAGCCTAGTTCAGAAGGTTTAATTCTAGATATCATATAAAATGTCGCAAACGACCAATTACTCTGAAATATTGTACGATGAAGAAATGAAAACATTTCAATAGTAACCTTATTTAAAAGACAGCGCTTTATAAGAAACTATAGGTATCTATTTTAAAGTATATGTCGAACGACCCTAAGTAAGGGTATAGGAAAACTTTGTTCAGGAAAAGCTTGACTTCTACTAATTTTCCGAAATAAAAATACTTCCCTACCTTCGTTCGTTACTGAAACCACTGGATGTCACTGACTCCGCCGTGAAAACAACGAGTGATTCTCGGAGTCAAACCAGCCAAATGTGAACATAATTATGTGCTACCAACTTTTTTAGCACTCTTTACAAAATTTATTCTATTGTCATAAAATAACAAAATAACTAATTAATAATAGGTTTCATTAAAAGAAAAATACTGTCAAATATTTTCTTATCGTTCATATCCAAATTTTAATTATAAATTTAATTAGGATTAATTAAATATAAAGTTAAAATATTTTTTTTAAATTAAGAGCACCCGAACTCGCAAATATTTGTGTATCACACAAATTTTTGCCCCGTATGGGATATGAACCCACAACACTCGAAGCGGCGGCGTAGTAACCACTTAAACCATTGCGCCATCCGTGCATCTAGTATTTCTGTGTATGTGTTTGTTAAATAAGTGCACGAAAGTTTTATTTCAAAGATGAACGTCATTAAGTTCCACTAATAACGTCCACAATAACATACCAACTTAGAATAAATTACCTACAACTACCTAGTCTTCTAGCTTCTTCTCTCCAATCTCCAAGAGTACAGAAGAGCATGCAGTTTTGTAACCAATACATTTTGTACATTTATAGTTACAGTTTGTACATTTTGATAAACGTTGACAAACGGGGTCAACGTTTATCAAAATCTTGCTTAAATCTTAAGATACTTCTTGATCCTTGTTGGTTGGTAATTCCCCAATGTTGATAATATTCTTATATAATTAATAGTACTATAAAATGGGTAATAGGTACTTATAGCAGTTAATAGGGCAACACTGTAGCTATTTAAGGCCATCTCAGACAGTCCCGATAGTAATTAGTCCGTTCTAGTAACGTATACATATATACGTATGATAATAATATTACATTGTTCATCTCCAGAGTCTTATATAAATGGATATACTTTTTTTGTACACAAAACGTTATCTAGGACATAGGACCTTATCGCAGTTTGCGATATCTGGAAGATAAACGTGAAACGTGCAAACGTTGGATAGAGAGAGAGAGAGATGGGCGATGTAATAAGTTTCTCTATTTACGTCCCCCATATCGAGTGGCGTAACAATAGGGTGGTAGAGCGGGCAAAAAGCCTCGGGCCCATGGCCCTAGGGGGCTCCCGGCCCCGATCTAAAGGGCGTAAGCACACGAGGCACTAAGAGTGAACTTGTGCCACATCCGATCGATGAATTAGCCACTAGATGGTATAGGAAACTTGAAAAATAATATATGTATATTTTAAGTTGAGATTTATATGAACTTTTTGCAAATGAATATCTTTATAAATATAAATTTTGTGTCTGGGATGGACTCCTAAACTAGTGAACCGATTTTACTGACATTTTGTACACTGTGCAGTTTGGTCCAACTTGAGAGATAGGATAGTTGTTATCTCAATTTATTTTTTTATTGCAAATAGTACTGAATAAAATATACCTATAAATTAAAAACAGTTCATTATTACTTTGTATTATAAAAGCAAGTATTAAAAAAATCAAACAAATAACAGTCAACAAGAATTGTAATGCTCCCATGAATTCCGATGGCGTGTTAAGAGGCTAATTTCATTTCAGTAATTAAATCGAGATTAAAATTTGAGTAGCGTATCAAGAAGCAGTAAAACTGTATGTTCGCAAATTGGTGCTATGACTACTCAATAAACGACTTTATCGATGAAATAACTATGAACATAAATTCTATGCGATATAGTTCTTAAAAATATATGTGACTGCCGTTGCCCGTGACTTTGTTCGCGTGGGAATTCCAATCTATCCAACGGGAATCGTACATTTTCCGGGAATCAAAGTGCTCTCCGCTATGTACAATTCCTATTACTGACTTCCAGACTATAACCTATGTCTATGCCAAATTTGATTCAAATCCGTTCAGCCGTATTTACGTGAAAGAGTAACAAACAGCCATTCATCCATACTCACAAACTTTCGTCATTATAATAAAAGTAAGATTACCTAGTAATATTGTTACCTGATATTGTATATAGGCTGTCAATATACCAAATCTGAGAAAAGTAAAAGTATTCTATATTGTGGAACAAAAATTAAACTAATGATATTAACAAAAAGGTTCAATATATAAATATTCTACATCTTTACATGTGACTGTTTTATATCGGGGTATTGTTTTGCTTTCAGTTACAAAGTCCACTGCAGCCCATGCAATCAATGTCGATGAACACTTACAACGCTATCGGAGTGAGTGCCATTGGTGAGTCTATATTTTTTAACCATGTTTGATTTTTCTTATTTTATACTATCCTTATATCTCTTAATATACGACTATAACAATATATTTTTGATTGTGGTCATGGGTTCGATTCTCACTCAGGAGAAATAATTGTGTGATGATATTTGTTCTGTGTCTCGGTGTAATTTATCTATAATATGTATGATCGTTGTGTGTATGATGACTGGCCTGTTGGTCTAGTGGTTAGTGACCCTGACCGCTATGCTTATAGGTCGTGGGTTCGATTCCCACCTGAGTCTGGGTGTTCTTTGTGTCCGTTGTTTCTATGTTTGTAAAGTCCCCCGCGACACAGGAGTAATTCCTAATGCGGGAGTTGTCTTTAAAAAATGTGTATGTATTTAGAAATATATAAGTATGATTATCAGCAATCTGGTTACCATAGTACAGGCTCTGCCTAGTTTGGGATCAGACGGCCGTGTGTGAGATGTGTGAAGTTATTATTATTTTTCCTCTTTATTAAGCTTAAAACTTATAAATTACATTTTTAAATATGTAATTAACAAAATATATATTTAAAAATATAAAAAATAGTATACCACAGACATCGGGTACAGGGACCAAGATACCGGTGGTTAGGGCTCCAAAGACAGGAACCTCCTCACTGTACGGGCCTTGTCGATGAGAACTGCCTTCTGCATCAGTCCCTTGATCCAGCCGTCTAACGCGAGCCTCTTAAGATGTTGATCGAGGCTCTTTACTATTATTATTATTTATCTAAGTACCCCGTCGTACTTATATGCATACCTAGGTCTAAAAATTATTACGCTAAAGAAAATATGCTAAATAACACATACATTTGTTCTTAAATTATATTTTATTATACCTGAATTCTATAATCTTTGAGAGGTCTAGAGTTCGTGGGTTTGGTTCCCACCTAGAACAAATAATTGTGTGATGAGTATGATCATTTGTCCTGTGTCTGGGTGTAATTTATCTATAATAGGTATGTATTTAGAAATATATATAAGTATGTTTATCAGCAATCTGGTTACCATAGTACAGGCTCTGCCTAGTTTGGGATCAGACGGCCGTGTGTGAGATGTGTCAAGTTATCAAATATTTATTTATTTTTATTTAATATATTAATACATAGATATATCTTTACAGAAAGCTAAAATCAATATAGGTATGCCATAAGTTTGAAAATAATGCGAAAACGGCTACAAAAGCCACAGGCGTCCAGTACATAATAATATGATGAATTGATGACCTGTCATGGTACGAAAAGTCTATATATATATGTTAATATAGTTAAAGTTTTACATCATTCACCTGACTTCACTGTTAAGTTCAGGTGAATGATGTAAAACTTAATCCAGGTGATCTTCAGTACAAGTAAATTTATAAAGCTTTATAACTGGTACAATGTTTTATACAGGGTGTTTTTGAAAAAGAAACACTTAAATCACTGATGCCGCGTTCCTTCTTATAATCAAGAAACTTTTACCGTCCGTAAGCAAAACGAATCGTTTCTTGATTATAGGAACACGTTACAATAAGATTTTTTTTTAATCTATCCGTTTACAAGTTATAACCGTTTGGATTTCCAGGTATTTTTGCCTTCGTTTTTCATAAAAGTAGGTGGAATGCCTAAAGTTTTTTTAAGTACATATTTTTTTTTATTTTGGAATTTTTAATTCTGTTACTAAGACCATCCATTAAAACGAACTTCGATTTTTTTTAAAGTTTCCCTTTTTCTCAATAACTGAGTGAATAGTTTTAAAATAAAAAATACGTATGATTAAAAAAAAATACTTTACACATTACACCTTCTTTTATGAGAAACCGCTGTAAAAATACCTGGAAATTCAAATGATCATAACTTGGAAACGGATAGTTTTTTTTTAATTTTTTTTTACTGTAACTGCATGCTAGAGTCATACCCTTTCAGTAATTTAAGTAAATGTTCTTCCTTCAAATACACACTGTGTAAATAATAATTAAAACAAATAACTGCAGTATAAATTGGGTTTCGTATCAATAAAGCGTATTAGGTACCTACGTGTTCGCGTATCATTACACTTCCGAGTTATAGCGCAGTTTCAAAAGTCATGTAACTTGGCTGTAGTTATGAAACCATTAAAATGGGATAATGGGTAAAATAAGTGTCTAGATTAGATTTAGATTATGTTTTCTGCAATTCTCTATCTCTCGTGGAAATTTCGAACATAATTACATACGTTTAAAAGAAAACTTTACCAATAATAGCACGTAATACTGTACCTAAATACCACCTTTTGGAAATAAGTAGCAATATATTAGGAGGTACTAATATACTAGCATACACGTCTGGAACAATAATAATAATAATTTGTTTATTTAAATAGAACAAGACATTTATTTGTAAGAGACTGGTGTCCGAGATAGGTATAGGGATACCTGTGTTACGGGTCACCAGGCACCCAATTCTTAATGATAGACTTATGCTACTTTTTTCATACAATCATATATTTATATTTACAGATGGATCTCCAAGCCCCGGTTCTGGTTATGCGCCGTCAACCGGCGGCTTCTCGCCAAACAGACACCACGATATTGTCACATCATCGGATGCGGCTGTCACTCGATTCCCTTTCTGGCCTGAAGGTAGATAATTTCATATTTAATTATAAATCTACATAATATTTATTACTGTTTTTTTGTTGTAGTAGATGTAATTATGATAAGAGATTTTCCAAGGCTGTAAGGAAAACAATTTTGGTAAAGAAATATTAGGTAATATCCACCTAATATTTCTGCACTTGCACTTGGTGACGGTAGCAGACGGGATGAAGGGTTTTTTTCTGGATACTGGAAATTTTCTGGACACTCCTATAGTACACCCCTTCTGGTCCACGATGTAGACCATTTAAAATTGTGAACCTGAAACCTGAAGAGTCATTTCAACATCATTAATGTAAGCATGTAAAAATTTCGGGGTTAAAAACCTGTTCGTCTTGTAACTACGTTACTGTGTGACAGGGGAATATTTTGGAATAATATAAATACACTTTCAATGTTATAATATAAGTAGGATTTATTGTTATAGATAATTAAACATGCATAAACCTGCAGTTAACTACATAAAGTTTGGTAGACGAAACGTTTTTTAACAGCGCCATCTATTATTATGTTCAGAACTAGTTTTGTTAAAGTTGTAATCATGGAGGGAAAGGTGAGGCGGGCCAGGCCATCTCGATATGAAAGTGTCCGGAAAATGTCCTTATTTAGATGGCGCTACCGTAGCTATGCAGAGTAGTAACAAGAATATTGAATATTCCGCTTTTTAATGGCGCACTTTCCAAAATAAACATATAGGAAAATAACAATTACATAATTTAAGATCAAATCAATACAAATAAATAAAATTGAAGTGTCTATTTTTGTAATGTCAATATATTAGTTTTTTAAGCTCATACAGTTATATGCACGATACCTATGTCTAAAAATCAGTTTTTAAGTTTTTGTCTGTTTGTCTATGTGTCTGTTTGTTCCGGCTAATCTCCGGAACCGTGGTTGACCGATTTTCACGGGACTTTCACTGATGTTATAAAGAGTAATCTAGGCGCAAAATATATAAATATGTAGGTACACGCGAGCACGGGAACTGCTGGTCTGAAATATTTCTACTCAGTAAGTGTACTTCAATTACAATGAGCTTTTTTATTCTCTTTTATTTCTGGGGTGGAGACCTGGTGATCTGTGATACAGGAATTTTTATATATCTAACTCAGTCACTGGCTCCTCACCATATTCTTTAACTTTATAATCAAAATGAAGGTAGGTACTTGTATTAAATTAGATATAAGTATAACTTTGTAAGATCACTGTAGTATAATAAAATTCATCTATAACTGCTTAGTTCATATCATGCTCCTGGCCAGGGGCAGCCTTAGGCATTGCGAGATCCCGGGCGATAGATCTTTGGGAGACCCTTGTCCTTTGGAATTTATGTGAATTTAACCTATATTTAATGTTGATGTTTGACGAGAAATTCACAAAATATATATAGTTTTTAAATTGTAAACCCATAACTTACATCAATATCCTTTACTTGTCTATATAATGGTATTCACTAAACATTGACAATCTGTTTTATTTTCCGCTAAATCTTTTTAAACATCACATACAAAATATATCGCTTAGTTGATAAATATTTAACGGCCTTCATCGACTCTACCCTGCATTCTTACCTAGTTTCGGATAGCGGTTTCAGAGTTAAAGATATAACGTGTGATTTAAAAAAGCCAGCCTTTGACTTTAGTACGCGAAGAGATTTTTCTACTTGGGTTGTTGTGCGAGGGTGCGAACCCTTGCAAGAGCGGGGCCTCGGGCGGTTGCCCTGCTTGCCACCCCCTTAGGCTGCCATTGCTCCTTGCCTATAAATACTAGCATCATTCTCGTCAGTTCTTGTGCTGCTTATTCTCTGCTTGCAGTTAGACATTTTCTCGGTTTGACTGACAATTAGGTATATGAGACGGTCCTCATCACTTTTACTGTCTATAGTTGTAACAATACCTCATGAGAAGGTATATGTTTACCTACAGGATAAATATAATCTATTTGTGCCCGTTTCAGACCAAAGGGTGCGACGTTGCACTTTGTTGTTGTTTGAGAATCATGTTAAGCAGCCGTTAATATAGTAAATTCATTGAATAACTTTGAAAAAGCCGTGAAAATTCTTGTAATTATTTTTCGTAATGTATATACACACCCCAGGTACGCGTGCTCACAAAATGGTAACTTTTATCATTGTTAGTTAATAATAAATGTTTTATACTTTAGGTGGAAACTTGACCACTAGTAAGCTTTTAATTTTCATAGCTACATATATTACAAAATACTGTTATATGAAACCATTTGCGTTTATAGATTTACATAGCTCACATACCAGAACAGTGAAAACCTCTTTCACTTCACTGTTATGCTCATTTGCGGTTTTTCGATAATTAGTTTCTTAAGTCTTCTTACAGTTACTTAGTTGTTCTTAGACATTGCCACGTTGCCTACCCAACTTTGCCAGGAACTGCACCTTTACTATAACATTCTTAGATGCATGGTGTTATATATTTACATAACGTAATATCTAAGTCTAATTTGTTGCCGCAACCAAAAATCAATAAGCACAATAATTATTTTGCTGGCAAAATTTACGTAATCGGTACCTAAAGTCTCATTACGTAACATGATAATTATATTTTTGAATTCATAGAGCTAGTTATGAATTCGTAATTTCTTCTCTGTAAACAAAAATTATCACGTCAAGTCTGTGACCTTGCTTTATTGCAATTATATACCTAAGTGTTTTTTTTTTTGCAGTTTTACGATGATAACAATAAATGAAGACATATATTCTGATAACTAAAGAACTCAATTTTGATATTTCTAAAATATTAAGATTCCTTATGGTATCTATTATGTATGTAAATGATGTAGTATGTAGTATGAATACGATTTTTTTTTTTATCGTGTGGTAACCCCCACGGGTTATCACTTCACCGGGGCTGGCGGTGAAGTGGTATGTCGGAATCGAACAGACTAAAACCACACGGTGTTCAGACATAAGTGGGTCTATTGCAAGGGACTCGGGTATACCATAGGAAGGAAGTCCCGGAGAACCCCGGCAGACCTTGGCTGTCTATTAAATGATAGGCAGCCACACCAAAACGATGAATATGATATAGCGTGGGATGTGTTTGTAATAAATAAATAATAATTATTATTATCTAAAGATTTTGTAGTTAAAATATTATAAACATTTTCTGTTGGACATTATCACACTCATTCGTTACAATACAATTATTAGCCTAAAATAAATTACGTGTGTGTTGCTACGGTTTTATTAATTTCTAATTGGGCTGTTTTGGAACTGATCAATTCTGATACGAGGTTTTCTAGCTAGGGAGGTTCGACCAAACGCGGTTCGGTTTCTAGTAGGTTTCCCGAAATTTAGAGTACACACGTTGTCTATATTTCATAGAACTTTTAATGACCTCTAGTGTTTAATGTAAATCATGATTATATTACAGTTTAGTCTAACTGATTTAGAAATAAGTACTACGCTTCATGTTATCGTGGTTAGTTCATGGCCTAAATGATAGATGGCGGTGACGTATGTTTAGATATTATGCCAACATAAAATAGTTGCTAAAGATTATGTTGATCTAATACCATGAAATTATGATGTGTAAAACAAAAATTTATTGCGTACTGTGGAGGAACAGGTGTTATGTCCCTACAATACAAAGGGAGGATCCTCCGACCAGGCAAGGCTACCATGCCTGGTGTCGGGAAGTTGTAAATATATATTTAGGATACAGAAGCAGAAATTATAAAAAAAATCCAGGCGCACATCGCTTTTGATAGGCATCGTCTAATAATACCATCCCTAAATATATTCTAATCGGCGCGAGAACTCTCATGGCGCGATGCAGGATTAGTAGTTAGGGAGGATCTTAGGGTCAGGCAATCACCTAGCCTGGTCGGAGCATCCTCCCGTTCCGAGCCACTGGAACTACTCACTACTGTCACTGGCACGCTCCACAAGAGAGCAGAGACAGCTGACTCATCAAGACATCGACCTCCGGTCTTGTAGGGGAGTGATGTGGCGACTTCCATTTACAGCAAAAACATACCCCAACACCCTCTAGCGGACACGAGCTTAATTACTAATCCTGTATCGCGCTATGACAATTTTCAAGCCGATTAATATTGTATAGAACTTCCCAACATCAACCGTTGGGCTGCGGTCCGCCAGGAATGATCACCTAGCCTAGTCGGAGGATCCTCCCTTTGTATTGGAGGGACATAACACCAGTTCCTCCACAGTGGTGACCCCGATGTGATAACTACTGAGTGGTACGTGGTACTATAAAATGCTTATAATAAATCCTTAGTCGGGTTAACACTTGCCACAGCTTCATAAAGCTTGTATTTGTCAACAACTGACTATTTTACAAATGCAACGAATCTAATTGTGGAGCACAAACTTTTACTGCCAGTGTTGCGGTATCGTTGTTATTAATCATAATATAAATAACTTAAGACACCTTACACACGGCCGTCTAATCCCAAACTCGGCAGAGCTTGTACTATGTTAACCAGACTGCTGATAAACATACTTATATATTTATAAATACACACATAACATAGATAAATTACACCCACGCAGAACAACAGGTTTGTAAAGGGATGCAAGTGATACGATTGGTGTCATTGCATTAATCATTTCTCAAATATTTAAATAAGTACTTTATTTGCCAAGTTGTTTGCTACTTGGTGGTATGAAAAAAACCTCCGGCTCCTTAGCTAATTCCATGTAGCACCACAATTTAACATTTCGCCAACAACTAACAATAACACAACTAACCAACCGTATGCATACTTACACTACTGATTGATTGTTTGCTTATCTTATTGGCGTAAAATATACCTCCTACTCCTCATCGAATTCTGTGTAGCATTTCAGTCACCCAATTCACCAAAACTTAAACGTTTTTTTGAAATATTATGTCTCTTTGAACGGCCGTCATACCTACGTCCATTTTCTTTTGTATATGTCAAGATCAAAGAGTGCGACGGCCAATTCAGGTCCTAGTACATGAGTTTCGATAAAGGTTTGGGGGCCGACTCGTCGTACAATCCGGCTCAGAAATATTTTGAACGACTCTGCCACTTGACTTATATCCTTTGTATCTGTTCCTTGCTTAACTCTGTTCACATACATTTAGGATTCTTTTTAATTTTTTTTAATTAGTTATTTACTGGATAGCAAAAAAATACTTGTAATATGCTTCAAATTAATATTTTGCCTATTTCACGTCGCATCGGCGCTTTATGAAAAGTTACTATGTCAAATATATGACAAAGGGTATGTTCCGTTATACACTGAGACCACTGTTCAGTGCTCGTACTGGAGAGCAATTCGTTCCATTATAGGCTTACATTATACTGCCGCAGTATCATAGGCAAATATATGACGTCATATATGACGACATAAACGTCACTATTTTTGTACTGTGAGTACTGGAGCTTTCGAGGTAGGTGCTCTCAGTGCTGTCACACTGTCACTTTTATTATGCGATTTGACATTGAAAACTGACAGTAAACTGTACTGCGTTCCGTTATAAACAGTAATCAGTATAGCTTAACTATAAAGGAATGACTTCGCAGTGTACTGAATTGACGTCATACTTTACAGTGGTCTCAGTGTATTTCGGAACGCACACAAAATAAGTGCCTACCTATTATGTTTTATTTTAGACGTTGACTCAATGCCAATTTATGCTGGGTACGAAGTAGAAAATTTATTGAAGAATCGATTAATGATAATAGATATTTATCATTAATCGATTCTTGAATAAATTTTGTTTAGTAATATGATAAACAGAGAAATTACTGATTTTCATGCGGTTTTCACTAATAGGCAGAGTGATTCATGACGAAGGTTTAGGTGTTTACCCGTGCGAAGCCGAGGCGGGTTGCTAGTTTAATATATAAACGACAAAGAAAATCCCTTCAACGATTACAAAATGCCTTACATCATTTTGGAAAAGAGCTGATACTCTTATACTGCTGGACCGATATTAACCAAACATAGCTAAGAACCACCGCAAGGAAACTGGCTTTCAAATGAAAAAAAACCGCATCGAAATCGGTCCATCCGTTTGAGAGCTACGATGCCACAGACAGACACACACACAGACATCGACGTCAAACTTATAACACCCCGTCGTTTTTGCGTCGGGGGTTAAAAATTAAGACACAGGCTCTACATTGTATTTGAAACGAACATAGACAGTCGGAAGTTTATTGTTACTGGTAACCGTAGCTACCACTATCACTCAAGTGCATTCAACCTTGAGGATGAACTGCAACGATAGGTAGGTACCTACTACTTTAAAAACTGATGACATTATTTTCTGTGATTAGTCGCCGCCCATTGTAATTGCTAGGCAAGGTCGCTAGAGGTCATTTCCAAAGAATTGTTTTCGTTCGTAAGCGCACATATCTTGTTGTTATGCTAGTACAATTCAAAATCAGTAGATATCTTTTACGTAATAAAACATTCTAAATAAAGCAAAACGCCGGAAAGTAAATGTCTTACCTACGATAAAAACATAATTAATAAATAGGTACATATTTACTTAACAGTATTTTTCTTTTCTTACAATATTTTATTTCGTAGAAGATGAAGAACAAGAGTAACTTTTATTTTAAGAATATCGTGGGCTATGATAGGCTGATTAATTGATTGATTGTAGGTATAGAAAGTTGAATATTAAAGATACATTAATTGCTGACGGCATAAACTCTAGTGAAGAATAAGTTAGTTCAATGTGAGAGAGGGTTTTCCTAAAGATTGGCCACGGTGATACGAATGGCATAACCTATCTAATTACATGGAATCCCGCATATTTACTGGAGATTTCCAAAAAGTTTTAATTAAAATATCGATAAATATATTTGCAAATGTTTTAATGATTTCAGCTGGATCGCCTAGTCCAAATCCGAGCTATGTACCATCAAGCAGTTTCTCACCAACGCGTCGCCATGAAGCAGTCACTTCATCCGACGCAACCAGCGCCCGGTTCTCATTTTGGCCTGACGGTAATATTTAATAGTACGGTAATACTTCAACATGTAGCACACTACTTTGTCAAGAAAGTACCGGGAAAAGGTCAATAAAACACAAAATGTTAACTATTCTTCCAAATTTATTGTATCACCTTTAAAGTAGGCCCCTTCAGAAATAATACACTTACACCAACGAATAATCCATTATCAAAACATTTTTTAAATGCATTTTGCGGAATCGACTTCAGTTTTCGCCACGAATTCTCTTTGATATCTTCCATCGGCTGAAAACGAATACCTCGATGATACGACTAGAGCGAGGCAAATCTTCCAACAAATCTCGATCGCTTTTGAATGCACTGTACCACTCATATGCACGAGTTTTTGATAAAGTCGATTCACCGTATGCTTTCTGTAATATTTTCAGCGACTCTGAACATAAAAATCCATTTGAAATTTAAAATTTGAGACAAACTCTTTGTTCAATGTTTTAATCCATTATAAAAATCGCAAAACGCTCTTGAGATGAGCTTACAAAATCGAATACTGAAAACAAATAGACAGATATTGCTCAAACTTCCCGCCAATATAAAATACAGTTGTGCCAACTTAACCACAAAAAAGAATTATTTGAATTGAATTTGGAATTAGAATTAAATTATCAATTCCCGATACTTTTTTGACAGGATGTATAACATTTTTATTATTACGACCTATGTGCAACGTTAGAGCATTCGGTTGTTACGTCAGAGGTAGTTGGTTCGGTTCCGGCTCTGTGCAAATATTTGTATGCATAAACATGTCTATTTGCATTGCTCTGGGTCTTTATGTATATGTATAAATTTTTATAAAGAAATGTATCTAAGTATGTCTTTCCGTGTATTAGATCCGATAATACAAGGTTGTGCTGGAGTATATGTCCGGATATTATTATTACATTGGTCACTCTGAGGTCACTACACTACAACACATGTCCTCTGTTAGCGTCAACAGTTTAGTACCTACATACTTTGTTGGACAAACACTTGTGCTTATTTACCCTATGTCATAGAGTTTTATCCATTTTTTTTTCGTTTCATAAATATTTTATAAGTTTAACAATAATAATAACTTGACACACACGGCCGTCTGATCCAAAACCTGGCAGAGCCTATACTATAGTAACCAGATTGCTGATAAACATACTTATATATTTCTAAATACATACATATTGTAGAAAAATTACACCCAGACACATAACAAATGATTATACAATCATATTCATCACACAATTATTTGTCCTAGGTGGGAGTCGGACGACTTTTAGGATTGTACTTTTCTTTTTCGGAAGTTTCAACAGATTTTCAAACTTTGTACACACTAACACTTTTTATTACTAGAAAATAATATTATATTAATATCAAGTGGAAATCTAATGACACGATCAGTTAGGATCACTCACTTTAGTACCTATCACTTATTGTCACACAAAACATATTTGATTCATTAAACTTATTGGGTAGGTATTCATGTAAAATGTAAATTTTACTCTTAAAAATAAGAATTTTTTAAAATAATTAATTGACTAGAAATGTTAACAATTAGGAACATGTGATATGATAAATGTAGAAATAAATCTAGCCATAATAAGTACTTGATTATGATTAGTACATTATGTTAATAGTTCAAATATATATTGTATTACAAATATTATTTTTTCAGTTGGCGTAAAAGAGGAAGCGTCATCGAGCCTTGTGTCTAATGCAGCACCTTATTCAAAATGTTTTATGTAAAACGGTCCAAGTCGGAGGGAAACACGAGACTAGAATATCATAAGTACTATGCGTGAACTGCCAGGAGCTATTTGACTTTACTGAATGTCTTGGTGTAGTGTATGGTCAATATATGGAGAGCATATACGTGCATTTAACTAAAATGAACTTTTTTAAGACCTTTATTGGATATATTGTAAAAATGTTTACGGCGTACCTATTCGTCGCCTGTTTAATATATGATATGATGTATGTATTAACTACATTTCCTTATGATAGTGTACAATGATTGTGAAAATATATTTGTTAATAGATGTTGTTTAGAAATCTAATTGGTAGTGGTAAAAACTAAAGTCAATAAATAAAATCAAACATAGGTTTAAAATAAAACAACTTAAATTATTTAATATTTATGTGAAAACAACTTTGGACATTGTTGGAGTAATAATTACAAAACATAAACATCTCATCGCCTAAAGGGATTTGAACAATCGATACATATTTTTGAAAGGCAAAACCGTTAAAAATAAGCTATATAATATCACCGGAATTGTCTTATGAAATCGATTACCTACTACACACTGATAAAATTGATAAATCGCATGCATAAAATTGTATATTTGCAACATCTAAGTAAAGAAAATATTATTCCAATGATTTGTTTATGGATTGGACACAAAGAGTCGCTGATAAATTCACAAATCTAGGATAATATCGCGATATCATTCGAGGGGCACTCGATTCGGTTAATCAAATGTTACGATAAAACGACATGACGTCGACCGCACAATTGAAACTTGTGCCCTATTTTTTATACACCAATTTTCTAGAACATTGAGTTATAGGTAATAATACTTACTGCTGTGAAATTGTATACATTTTATAACACATTGACTTTAGAGCTTCAATTATACAGGGGATTAACTAATATGTACAGTAACAAAATGGCGACACCCGAAATGCAGAGAATAAATACTTTAATATAGTATGTTCTCATTATATAAGTTTTTGCAGTTTATTAAATACTTTAAAATCATTGCTATTACGCAATTTCCCCGTGTACGATAAGCTGAAAGTGTGGTATAAAATATATTTTCATAAAAGGCAATTGATATTTAAAAGTTCTCATTTTAAAACTTAATCTATACTACAAATACGTATTATAAATGTAGACTTTAACATTTCGTCTCACACATTTACTTTAATAATAACATCATATTAAAATAAATTGAAATTACGCATTTTCTTTGGAAAAAAATAAAGAAGTAAGTATTGGGTTTTTAATATCTTAAAGCCAGTTTCCATTGACATTGATTTCTTAATGTTTTTTTTAATAGTAGCTTTTGAGAATCAATCACAAATATTCTTTCCATAGACAATGTAACAAACTTTATCAACTTTGGGCGCTGGTGTTCGGTGGTATTGTACATATTAGGTACTTATTGTAAACGCTGTAATGATGGAATTATAGAATTTTGTGAATCTTTGCTTTTGATATATTATTATTTTTTTTTTATTTCCATTTTACAGATAGGTGGGTAATGCATTTCTCTAAATGGCCGTTTAGATTTCGCAATCGATTTTAATTTTTTTATATTTACTTTGTATAAACCCTCGTGTGGTATCAAAAATAATTTATTCTATAAAATATGGATATAATCGTTAAATCCAGTGTTAAATTTGATTTTTATATGAAAATTTTAACGACTTTCTTGATAAGTCTCATCCACCATGTACAGACTTATTGTCCTGGTTCATTTGAATATGTCTTTTCTCTTTAAGCGAAGTGATTTGCTGCGTGGCTCCGTTGCTCTGTGGAGCAGGCCTGATGATCCTTCTACGCATAACGAACTGCCGCGTTCACGCGCTGGTATAGGGTGAGTGTACAGCAGCATGGAGGCGTTGTATGCTGACGACATTGGTAACTCGCTGTAGCCGGATGCATCACACCCTCGAACAATGTCACTTCGTAAGTCTGAAGCTGCCATTGACGTCACATCATCAGATTCAGTATCTTCATCTTCTGCTCCGATTGGTCTGAAAGTATTAATGATTAAATAAATTGAATATCTTTAAGCTAAAGAAAAATATACATTCGCAATGATGCAATACATTACATAAATCGCAAGTGCACTATAAATTTACGCTTTCACATTTGCTTCATATAAGGCAGTTGATTTTTGAATTATACGACTAACCTTAATTCTAGTTTATTGAGTCTCTGATTAAGTGTTGCTTGCTGTTCTCCAACATCCGTAAGTAATCCTTGCAAACGATTAGTCAACATGTCGACGGTGGTTTCTAATGCATGTACTTGTTCCTCCAAACTTTGGTGAGTTGTTTGCGCATTTTTAAAAACAACTTCATCGAGCAAGCCATCCTGGAGTTTTGAAAATAAAAGTATATATTATATTTCAATACGATTAATGTATTTAAGGTACAACGAGCAAGTGAAGCAACAAACCTTTCTTAACAATTGACAGCCACGTTCAGTTAAAGTAGCCCGTGCATCTGGATAATCAGCAAGGGCTTCCCACAAATCTCTTTTTGCCAAACAAAATAAGTCAGAATATCCTAAAGCTCGAACATTTGCTGTTCTTCTGTTGCCGGTACGATTACCAGCAATCTCCAAAACACTTACCTCTCCAAAGACTGAACCTGCACTTAATAAAGCCAACACTGTTTTACCGTCATCAGCGACTACCTGAAGCCTTCCTCTTTTAACAATATACATTTCTTTTCCAACATCACCTTTTCGGCAAATGTAATCACCTGGACTGAAAACTTGTAGTTTTAATTTAAGTACAAGTGCCTCTAATAACCCAGGTTCGCAGTCTTGGAATATTCTTACTTTGCGTAATGTATCCAAATGAACTCTAATGGCTATTTCAGCTTTTAATTTATCAGGCAAAGAAGAGAGGACGTTTTCTTCATCTAAAGCTCCACTTTGTGCCCACGTGTACGCAAACCAACGGATAACTCTAGCTTCAAGTTCACCGCTGACCTTTCTAAAAGCCATGTATTGTTTCACACCATCCATTTTGTTTTGAAATTCCACTCTGGCTACGTTCATATTAGAAATCATGGATCCAATGTTTCCGACTATTGTTGCGAATATTAAAACACCAGCTAAAAAATCTGCGACCACAAAGAGATATTCAGCGTCGTACTCAGGTTGTGGAGTTTCACCAATAGTAGTGAGAGTCAACGTAGACCAATAAAAACTATAAATGTATTGATGCTTCAGTGATTCATTTCGTCTACCAGTTATATTGTATACCCAACTATCTGTACCAAATCCAATTGCATAACTTATGGCAAAATATAAGCAGGCATTCCAATGAATGAGAACGAGTATCGCCATAACGACCTGCAAGTTATTATATTATACTATTAATATCGTTTATAAAAGTCCGAAACTGCGTACTCATAAAAAACTTAATAGAACTACCGACCTTACAAATCCTGAAAGCGTTCGGGTAGCTAGTGGCAGTCTCGGTACGATCGAACCACTCCCACATTCGAGGCAGGCGGAATAGACGATTTAGTCGTACAATAACAGGGCACGGCAAACGATTCTGAAACAACCAATATTGACACATTGGTAATAAGAAAGTTAAGGAATGTCTTTGCGGAATATTTTCCGTTTACTCACGGCCACTGTAAATTACGTACTTTAGCTTCAAATGCATTACTGCTATTGCGGGTTAAATATTGTCTTAATTTACGTATTTTCAAAAAGAGTATACTAACAGCATCACAGGATCCTGGCCTCCACCAGTAGTAAGCTAAATCAGTGGGTAATAAAGACATGACATCATATCCATAAGAAACTGATTTGAAATAGTGTTTCCTCAGCATTATTGGATCTTTCACCATGAGACCTTGTTCGAGATATCCTGTGAACAATGGACATCATAGCATGTTATCACATTATATGAGTAAAATTCCTTGAAGGGAATTGTAACTAGTTTATATAATAATGAGTTGGGTGAGGAACACATAGGTATTTGTAGTAAACTGCCATAGAATGACGATGACGTCACATCATCATGTCCTATATTGACTGTCAGATTCTAAAGTCTCCACTAGATTCAACCTCTCTCGACTTATATTCTAATCTTTAATTTGTGAATACGTGTCATATCGAAGTGGAATATATCGATATAGGGTCAACGCGCTTTTGTATTTTTTTTTTAACTCATTCTTGTAATTGTTATTCTTCAATTCGATATGATTGTAACCAATAGCATCCGCATTACGATTATATAATTTAATCTTCTAACTACACAGTGTAATAAACGATAACAGATATCTAGTCCTCACTTTATGTCATTGAGAGTGATTTGGTTCAATAATAATTTAGTAAATGTGAAAGGAAGAAGTATTAGAGGATTGTTTACAGTCATATATATTTATATAGGTACCTATATTTATATATAAACTTTAACTTGTTACTCGTTTAAAGTGGACAAATAGATGACGTGTTTTATAGTATACATATGTGTTATCCTGGCTATGGTTGTTGAGCACCGGTTCACTGTATAACATATTTTGTCTCCCTATTAAGTATCTCCTAAGTCTCGTAGTTAATAGAACTAACTGCGTTAAACATTACTAGAACCAACTTGCAAAAACCTTTGTGTTGTATGTTGTCGCGAATGGAAGAACGGACAACTTAGTATTTGTATACTCTTCGATGTAATCAAAATAAAGCCGAAACATTTTTTTTTCTTTCGCGACAAATTCACGGCAAAATGACCAAATAATAGGGTAGTTAAAAAAATAGTAAGTAGTAGTTAGAAAATGAAAGATTTTGTTTAAAAATGGTAGTTTACTAAAATAATGAAGATGACTTAATACTTTTGTCAAATACAATGATTAAACAAAGTCTCTAACCACGTGACCGTAAATGCAAATCAGAGCGCGTGACGTCAAACTATGCACGCCAAACTCAATTCGTTTTGCTTACGAACGGTAAAATTTTCGTTGAAAATTCAACGAAATTTTACCGTCCGTAAGCAAAACGAATCGTTTTTTGTTTATTGGAACGCGGCATAAGTCTGTCACAGACCAAAGAGGTCGTTTTCGAAGGTCCAGACATTAAATATCTAATTGAAAATACATCCTATAAATCTACTTGACTTACGCGAAAAAAATGTTAATAGACTGCTAGCATAAAATGGGTTGCAACATGTAATTAAATTTCCAGTATTTTCAGTAGTACCTATTTATGTTTTTTTTTCCGAAAATACGACTTCAGTTAGTGGCGAATGTGGAGAACGCTTCCACCAAGATGCCGCTGCATTTGAAAGCGTTGCTAAGGAATTACGGTACGCTTGTAGATTACTTATGAACCCTTTTGAGATATACCCCGGAATCCCAGTACAAAAGGAAAGGCAGCCACAACAAAAAAAACACCGTGCCGATTCAATAAAAACATCAATAAAAGTCAAAGTTATAAATTGAAAATAGTGACGCACATTAGTTCGATGCTCACTCCCGCGCTACGTCGCGTCATTCGTTCGTATCTAGACTGTCGAGTTATCACATAGCTGGCTGGTAATTAAATATTCAGAGTAATTAGTTTTTTAAAAAAGACAACCCTAAAGTCGCGGCTTCGTCAGAACAGATAAGAGTTACACGATACAGGGAACTTCTAGGTGAATATAAATTGTAGGTAATTAGCGCTGTGTAACCTACATTACAACCTTATTGTGTCAAAACAAGAGTTGCTATTTATTTAAATGATTTGACGGAGTGGGACTTCTGTACCTGTACTATTATGTATTCTGTGACATGGCTTTTATCTGGGAACTGCGATGTGATAGATTAAACATATTTTTGTAGTTTTATTAAAGTAAATGGTTTACAGTTTGTTTAGTAATGTTATTAATTCAATGTTGTAGTGAAATAATCATCTTGATTATTTTCCGACGCGCAAACGACGTGAAAGCATCTCGTAGCTGCAACCCAAATTCGAAAATATTAAGCTGGATGCATTTTTTCTATCTAACAGTAATTTCTGTTTAGAAGAATTTCAGAACATATATTTTTTGTATCAACAGTTCATATAGCTGAAGCAAGACAACTGACTTATATTATTATATTATGTAAACTATATCCAGAATTCCACAGCCTTAGGGTAAGGGTGCGTCTAAATGGGGTCTATACTTTTACTACAATATACGGACGTAATACAGTTGCCGGCAAAATTGTTAGTAATTATAGGTAGACTATGCAATATACGATAATATTTTGCGTGTGGCCCGGCCATGTAGCCACACATTTTTCACATTCGTTGCACTTGCAGAACGATCCCCATGCGATATGCGGTATACAAATATGAGTAAGAAGTCGTTTAAGTAGGAGATTCCATTTTGTTTCATCACGCAGATAGCATTGTTAGAACCAGAGCCATAAATATAATGGCCATATAAGAAGGTACCACAGGTTAATCATATTTTTCTGCATTCTGTATGTAGGATACCTATTCTATATTCTAGTGTAAGAAAACTAACGCCATTTTACATACCTACTTACCTACTATTCCTTATAATATCTGTTAAATTACACGAAGTAAGGTCTTAAAGAAAGTGCAATACAATTTTTGCAGTAAAGAGTGCCTTATACAAAGTGGAAATGGATCCCTTAAATATTAGTCTGACCGTTATTGTATCTTACAACAACATTAACATTCTCCTATTATTTTATAACATTAAAACCCGCGGGATTGTCTAGTCCATATCTGAATTTCTTAGACTATACATTTTTGTCAGTACTAGACATGACCTACTTAAAACATTTAGCTTGACTCTTAAAAACTCTTTGGAGCGTAGCATAATTCCAAACAGTGCCTAATTAACCACAAAACGGGCTACATCGAATATTTTTTATTTATTTATTATTTCTAAAATCAACAGCATTTAACAATAATATTACGAAGTGTAAATAATTAAAATTTCAATTTGTAACAGAGCTTTTGTAGCAGAGTAAGGACCGCCACGGTCGGCTAACCAACGAAAACGTGCTCACCACGTCGGCAATGATTGATAAAAACACAACATTTTGCAGTGCAAAATAAACATATAAAATAACTTTTCTTTGATTATTTGCTATTATTTAAAACTACACTACTATTATTTGTATAGTATTCAAAGGTAAAACAATTAATATCATTGAATAGTAGCAAAACGATAATTAACAACATCATCTCTAAATGCAATATTTCACGTACTTACCACGCGATAGTCGACAATAACCGACAGCTTAGCTTAGCTTAGCAGCAGTAATGGGTAGGTAGGACAACTTATATCTAGATTTATCGTAAACTTACAAAAAAATATAAATTAATATATAAAATATAAACAAATGTTTTACTGCTATAGCTAGAGCCAATGTATCCAAGTAATGACGTACGGTTTGAAGCCTACTTTATGTTTGTGTTTACGGGTAATTTCCAATCTAAATCATAAAACTTACATTAAAATACAGCAAGGAATACATGACCTTAAAGTCAGCATGGATAGATCTATCCCAAAACATATCGGGACTTAGATATATCCTTTTTTCACAGGGAAATATGCCTGCGAACAACCAATGGTAAGTACTATGGTTGCCTGTAAGAGATTGCAGACTGCGATAAGGCCGCCCATTGTACTACTGTTTTTAATGCATTTCTTTTTAATTGTATCCTATTTATGATGTGCAATAAAGAGTAGCTATCTATCATTGTTTATGTTATTATAAAAAAAAAGATTAATAATAATCTACATACTCTACTCCTCATTTAGAAGTAATAATAAGATAAAATTATTACCTGTTAATTTTAAGGTTACAGAGGGTTCAAAATAACTGACAAAGTAAATCACGACTGTTTGACTCGTCACTGTCACCAGGTCACCACTCACCAGTCACTAAGTCACTAGCGCTGTTACGCTTCACACGCGCTGATGCCGTGTTTGGTTTAGTTTTTCGTTCTGCGTCTATCCCGAACTTAACCTATTAAAAGTTGCCTATTTCATAAATAAGGAACCAATAGTAAGAATATTATGTGGAACTTCTATGTCGAAGAATAAATCTACAAAGCATAAGGCACGTGTCACAGATTTATTTGAATAAATATTCATAAGTTCTTCTCGTGTTCGCCCTTCAACTTCAAAATCTAATATATGGCAGAGGTCAAACTCATATTGGCTAAATTAGTACCTTTAGCCAGTGTAAGTTTGCTGTTGGCTAGTAAGTAAGTTGAAGTAGAAATGACTGGTATATCTGGGAATCATAAATCTCTTTAAGAACTTCGTATTTTAAATATTTACAAACCAGCAACATTTGGATACTGTTTTTTATTCAACTCGTAAAGATCGTGGTAGTGTTTGTGTACAAAACTCCATTTTAATTGATTAGCTGCATAATTTCTTTGATCTCACATAAACTAATATAAGTGGAGGACTACTTTCGGGCGATTTAGCAATTTGACACCCACACTTCACACTTGAGCCGCACCTTGCGTCATCAAATTTAGCTAACGTGTGAACAAACATTTGACCCAGCCTAGTTGCTTTTTCCGCACAAATATTTCACTCCGGTTGTAGTGACACGATTTCATGGGTATTGTGATTGATTGGTAATATCTTTAGAAGGGCTCAAATGGTATCGAATACCTTCCGGCTTTCTAAACAAAACCATACCATTTTATGTGAAATTAAGCAAATTAGAGACAAGGAATACATACCTATATTCGAGTTTTAGAGTTGTTTAGAATGTTTAGCATACCGGCAATTTTGCACACTCATTCTCCACAAGTCATGTCATATCACACCTAGATCTAAACAGTCGTTAACACAAAAACCACTTTTTAGAAAAGGCGAAAAATTTATTACTGTGTCCCTGTGCACTGCAGTAGTTTTCTGTATACAGCTTTTTATATAATGCTAGGAGAAATATATTGTAGGCATCTTGTGTTTTGATCATGTTTTGGGGCTGAAAATTGGATTTTTGTAGTTATTTCCCTATTGCTTTCGTTGCTTTTCACCGAGTGAGTGAGAGTACCGGAGGCCTTAAACCTCCTCCCCCCCTCTTCCACCCTTCCCCTACTTCCACCTCAAAGGCTGGCAACGCACTTGCGACTCTTGATTTGCAGGTTGCAGGTGCCCATGAGCGGCGGTAGTCATTTACCATCAGGAGACCCGTCTACTCGTTTCCCCCCTATACCATAAAAATATGTATTTATATTTATTTTATTACTTGAGTTGAGCTCGTGTTGGTAAATTTAGCGTCTAACGTCGAGTAGTGGTGATATTTTTAAAGCTGTTTAATTGGTCGGTAGGTAGATAAGGAATTCGATAGTGTGCATATCTAGGTGTGCGATATGTAATCGTACTCACAGATTTTAATGGTTACTTAAACCACATAATAGGTTATAGATTTTCTATGCAAAGCTTAAATAACTGTTATTACACACATGTCAGTGTGCTTCAGAATAATCATTAATGTATTAAAGTAGTGTATACAATCCCTTTAACATAAAATACATTTTAACACTTTGTTGGAAATGAAACCTTTTGGAAAAACCTTTCGGTTTGGAGGGGATCAGTCAATTTGAGTTGATCCTAAATTCTGTCGCCCGTCTGTCTAAATGTACGATTTACTCCGAGGCGCCAAATATCTGTGTACAGTCAGTACCAAACATTTCTACCTTTTTTTTGGATATATTTTCATTAGTGTAGGTCAGCTGGACAATCCTCTAAGATTGTAAAGTGATAAGCAAACATTCAATATTATACTACAATTACATTTACCTGATTAACGCACGGGTTCTGAAAGGCTGAGCTACGCAAAAATTAACTAGGACATTGTTCAAATCGGCCTATGAATCAAAACCTACATTATGCAAAAGACAAATAATAGCTTGTTTTAATTAGATAACATATTTAATTATTATAATCTTACGGACAGTATTCTATTTCGAAAACATTTAAAACGTGTTTTCACGATTTAAAAGATATCGCCACTTCATGAGCACAACCAGTGTTGTCAGCCTTACAGTTTCAATAAAGGGTTACGGGTGTTTCTTTTAAAATGTCCTGGTGTTTAGTTTGTGTTCCAAGTATGTATCTAGTTATTTTAGCTGATGTATGATTGATGATTATTTTAATAATAATTTAGAATGTTATTGAAAATATGGACCTCTGAAAAGTAAAATAATTATGTAACAATATGCCAATAATTTTGTCAGTTGTTTATATTATAGGGCTGGCAACACTAGACGGCACTTGACGCTTGCCAGTCAACGCTAAGTCAACATACAAATTGAATTTTGAGTTTGTTTTGTAAAGTTTTCATTTAGACGATTTTAATAACAATGTGGCGTGAAAACCGAATTCGGACTCTCGTGTTGAACACGAGCAGCTTCTTCAAGTACCACCTCCCAAATGTGATGTTTTAACAGTAATAATGATGAAACATGATGGAACAAAAAGCACAGCAACAGGTTAAGTGCAAGTGGTGACTATTAGTTTAATTAATTCATATAAATAGTATGTTCTTAGTAATAAATTATAATATGGTATATGACCACCAAGTCAAATCAGTAGGTATCTTTTTACTAAATGTTTAAACGGGACGTTCGGTTTTTGGATGAAACAACTAAGGCTTGACTAAATGTTTAGTGTTGTCAAATTGCTTACTTTTAATATGGATTTAGTGATTATGAAAAAACTTTAAACCTTTTAAATAAAGACTATAAATAGTTTTCAAATATTTTAAGATGTAACATTGCCTTCATAAGAGGATACCGCACGATTTCCTTTGAAGCGGCGAGTCTCCTAGCCGGGACGCCGCCATGGGACCTGGAGGCAAAAATCCTTGCGTCTCTGTATCAGTGGCGCAGGGAGGCCCTAGAGCCGGAGCTGAGACCTGTCAATTGTGACATCGGGGCACGACGGGCCCAGCTTCGCCAGGTGCTCATGGCTGAGTGGAAAGAACGACTTGAGCGACCGAGCGCAGGGCACGCCACGATCGTGGCGGTAAGACCCGTCATGGAGGATTGGCTAGAGAGGCGGCATGGCAGCCTCTCCTACCGGATGACGCAGGTACTTACTGGACATGGCTGTTTTGGGAAGTATCTGTGTCGGATAGGCCGGGAGCCAACGCCTGTGTGCCACCACTGCGGGGGCTGCCGCGAGGATACCGCACTCCACACTCTAGTGGAGTGCCCTGCATGGACGCAGCAGCGTGCTGACCTCGCGACGGCCATAGGTATGGGTAGCCTCTCGCTGGAGACCATGATTATGTCCATGGTCCAGAGCGAGAGAGCGTGGGATTCCGCCGCCTCGTTTTGCGAGGAGGTAATGTATGCCAAGAAGGCGGCGGAAAGGGAACGGGAGAGAACTAGTACTCTCCCATCCCGCAGAAGACGCACCAGGCGCCGGAGAGAACAAGTGGATCTCCGGCCTCCATGAGCGCTTGCCTGGGGGCGACGGACAGGGTTATCCGACGCCCTAGCAGAAGCAGGCCCGAGACGGTGGCGCCGTGTTTCCCTATCATTAAGCCCGTTCCGCGCGTGCCTCTCTTAATGATAGGGGACAAAATCCCCCACAACACAGTGGGGTCGCCTGTTGTTTAACAGGCGGCCAAGTCTGCCAGGGTACACAGGGATTTCCTTCTAAGGGTACACCTGAGGCCCTGGTAGTATGGACTGTGATGGAACACCGTGTGGTTTTAGTCGGTTCGAGTCCGACATACCACCCTACCGCTTAGCCCAGGTGGGGTGACGACCCGTGGGGGTTTCCACACGTAAAAAAAAAAAAAAAATGAGATGTAACATTGCCTGACTGTGGTAAAGTAATTTTTTTTTAACATGGGAATCTTCCCAATTGTAAAAGATTTACACACTTTTCAAGTACGGCGCGTATGGGCCGGCTCGACCGGAGTGATACCACAGCCTTACATTAAACCGGCAGTGAAGCAATGCTTGCATTGCATTTCGCCGAGTGAGTGAGGTTACCGGAGGCCCTAACCCTTCCCAATCCCCATCTCTTCCCTTCTTCCCCCCTTTCCTCTACTCCCCCTTAAAGGCCGGTAACGCACTTGTGACTCTTGAGTTGCAGGTACCCATGGGCGGCGGTTGTCACTTACCATCAGGGGACCCATCAACTCCATTTACTCTAAACAAAATATTATTATTATTTTCCACTTCTATATTGTTTTCTTTTCTGCTCTTCTGTTAATTTTCATCTTTAAGTCAATTCCCGGTGGCATCCAGAGCCTCCATCAGGAATCCTGGTACCGAGTTTTGATTTTGCTTTATTTGTCTGCCGCTGCTGAGCGGTTTCTGTCTGTTCTCCCAATCCCGAGAGAGGCATGCACCAGAACCTAATTTATCGGTCGGGAGGTAAACCAGCTAGCAGGTGTAGATGGCTTGGACCTGAAGATCTTAGTGCCCCCCTTGCACTCTCTCTTACTATTAGTTGATGGTAACAAAACGCCTTGGTTTTAAAAAGTTATTTAGTTTCTGCCTGTTCCAACCTAAACACTAAATGCCTACCTGAGAAGGGAAGAATTTAACATGATATCGAAGTCTACCACATAACAAAAAGACTGATAAGTACCCAACACTAACAATTTATTATATTAGGTAGTCATTAATTTCGTAGAATGAATTTGCAATTGTATATAAAGCTAAAATACAGGGTTAGAAATAACCTTTTATATATTGTTTAATACACTTTTAAAATAAGTGACATTATTATAACCTCAAAATCTGAAAGTATTTTCAATAAGTATGAAATTATCAAAAGTGTCCATGATTTTCATTTAATTTATTAACCAAACGGTAAGCATCGTCTTATGTCTTCTGGTTCTTGGGCCAATAACGTAAATTCATCTTACACATCTTATCATTTTCGCAAAATGAAGCGCTAGCGCTAGCGCTTTTGAGATTCATACTGATAAAATAATCGAAACCCTTAGACAAAAAGGCCAAGTTACCGCATTCGAGGTGAAAAAAATAGAACTACTTTAAATACACGGAAGAAAATTATAATTATTTCATCGATAACTTTCAAACGTCTAATGTTTCGGGATTTTAGTATTCTGCATTTGTTTAGCGTGTCAACTCTCTTTATTTAATGATACAGTTCCGTCTACGTTACGCAAACGCAGAATTCATCGATACTGTATTTCCTGTTAACCTTTTAAACTAACGTAAGCCAAAACGAGCCAAATTATTATATTCATTTATACTCTATTCAACAACTTGGTCAAAATAAAATATTTAACAGAGGACGTTATATACTTCATTTTAAAACATTGATACTGCTTTCCCTATAACTTAATTTTATATCTAGAATATAACAATTGTAATTAAAACACAAACTTCACATCAATGTCGTTTCGAATATTTCACGAATATTGTAAATGAAGTGAACGCTTGAATCTGTTTGTTACTGAATGTACCTTTGCACACGTTGTTCACTGAGGAATAAATATTTGTCTCCCTGTGTGTGCTGTGCGAGTGATAGATAGCTGTTCAGAAATTTTAATACACCACGTACGCGTGTATATGTAAGTTGAAAATGAGTTCACCAGAATTGAGATATACCCAATTCTATTATGTTTTATAAAACAATCAAAACCATTAGTTCAAGAAAATTACAACATAATTTAAACGTCTTCTAGAACATCTTTTCTATTACAGGCTATATTTTTATTATAGGTGTACGTTGCCCGAATTTATGTAGGTATTCTAGTTTTTTTGCAGTTTCACCTGTTCAAACTTTGTTATTAATTTTTAAAGCCTCTAGAATCCGATTACGTATATGTAATGTAGGCGTAATAATATGGCACCATGACATTGGTTGGGTGTTAGTGGTACTATAATTGCCCTTGGAACTTTTTATCTTTATTTAACAATATAACTTTGTCGCCTTTGCAGTAGTTTTGATTCGTCTTGTTCCTATCCTATAATACGCCTACCGGCTTAAAGGAGCCTATAAATCGGTACCATGCCTACTGAGTCACGTTTGGACTACTCTATCACAATAGACACACACTATCCGAGGGTGTATTGTTATAACACGTACCTATTGTTTATTGGTATATGTGTAGGAAAAAAAATGGTACAAAATCGTATCTAAAGCGTGTTTATTAACGAAAGCAGTGATAGATACTTGAAGACCACACTACGTATTTGTATACACGCACCTAGTCACACACATTGTAATTAGTAGGTACTGGATTAAGTATTGTAACGTGATGTTAAATTAGCCTAAAAGCTTCCTTAACAAGTGGGGTATCAAATGCAGAAAATAGTTTCAAATCCGGTTGGTAGTTCCAGAGTAGCGCGTTCAGATAAAATACAAACTCTTCAGCTTCTGTTGATAAATACCTGTATTAAGAACTACCGAAATATAATATTATTAGCCATTTACGAATATTTTTAGGGTATGCCTTTACAATGCTTTTTTGAAAAATGTGTTAAATAAAAGTTCATTTAGCACACATAAAACAAACTGTTGTTCTCTATAATGATATTCGTACATATATATTTATGTACATAATTCATCAAGCCCTTTAATTACCTTATTTACAAACATTCGCTAAATGAGACAAAACATGATTATGAGATGACAACGTACTTACATTCGCAAAGCACTTTTATAGTACAAATATCTAACCATTAAATTTATTTTCTAAGCTCTAAAACTCACCTGTTTGTAAATAAAAGTATTTACAAAAGGTACTTAATCACAAAATAAATATATTTATAATATTTGAACATATTTAGTTTTGTGTGAGATAGCATATTCGATATATTTTTACATACCTTCATGTAGATGAACGACGGTATCAATCAGATAAATGGCATCACATAAGTAGTCCAGGACATACCACAATAACGTGAGGTCATTCAGATTATCCAACTCCCAGAACACGGCTCGACCGATTACGAACACCATATTGTATAATATAGCCAACGATACGACAGCCAGCCACTAAAAATCAAAGTCATTGTATTAATTAAGTATTGGTACCTATCTATCTAAAGAAAAGGAGAGGGGTAGTAGTAGTAGGCAACGTGCGAATGACATCTCTCTCGGGTGTTGCAAACGTTTAGAACCACCGTCAAATTACCAATAAGTGCGCTTACTATCAGGCGAGTCATATGCTTATTCTAGTAGTATCCGATACGAGTGAAAACCAGTAGTGAATAGAGAAACCAAAAAATCTGAAATCGCGTTTGTTCAAATTATATGGCAAATGAAAGGTGAATCTGAATCCCTTACAGTATAGAAACCTTAACATTTACAAAAATAAATTTGTATAATGCTCTACAAAAATTCTCGTTTACCGCTGTTTACTTTTTTGCGGTGTAGTTGTTTAGTAAGCTCTATAACGATGTCGTATGGTTCAAACCAACAAGATTCCAAGCAAATTCGAAGTTCAATCAGATCTAAGTATTGCGACTACCTCATAGAAGAGAAAATAGCGAAACACAATTTACAGCTTTGATATATTTATAATATCAAAGCGGCAATCATTAGGTTATATGTTGTTTGATTGAACAGACAAAAATATTTTCCAAGCCAATACTAATCATCAGAAATTAATTACTGTTGCGAAATGTACACAAGAACTCAATTCTACACTGATTAAAGTTTAAAGTCGATAAAGGACCTACACGGTCAAAAGAAAATATAGGTGAATACAAAACTTGAAATATAACGTGTGTATACTGAACGCTTATAATATCAATAGTTTGAATGAATTGGATTGTGTGAAATCTGTGATTTATTAACCTTTGTAGACGTAGATATCTTTAAACATACATACATGATAATGGGCAGGAAGAGTAGGATCAAATGCTAGCTTCAATCCACATAGCAGCTTCGATCTTTTCGCTTGATAAAGAGGCTCTTCAGGATCAGTGAAGGTCTGCGCTGCAAATTTGTCCAGAAACCAATCTGGTGGCTTAGAATGACCTTCTCCACTGATACGATAACGTAAGTTTCTGGCCAATCTGTTAAACTGTCGCCGCAACCAGCTGTTATTGTTGTTTCCTTCACTATCCACCTGTACCAACAAAAAAATATTAGGTATACCTACTCAAAAACTTTACACATGAGTAATTATCAACAGAAGCGTTATTTTACATGTAAATAACTATAGGCCTTGAACTCCGAGGGTTTGCTAGTTATAATGCAATGGACCCTAATGGTGGGGCTAGTTCACAAATGAAAAGTCGCCCAGCGGGCTATGGATGTGTGTGTGTGTGTGTGTGGACTTTTTACTACTTTATGTCTTACTTTAACTTTATGTCTACTAAGTGGAACTGGTAGTCGTAGTAGGTAGTATTTCTCGGTGTCTGGAAACGAGCATTCCTATACATAAAAGTGGTGATAAGAACAAAATCGAAAATAACCATCCCATTTCTATACTATCCACCTTGTCTAAGCTCTTTGAGGGTCTTGTGCATGGCCAACTGTAAGGATACACATAAGTGAGGACACTTTCATCACATTATTATCCCCAAACATCATGGCTTTGTTATGTATAATCAGCCACCTCTAATCTGCAAACTTTTTGTTTGAGAAAATGTACAATAGAGTACAAGTTGATGCTATGTACACTAATTTTCGGAAGGCTTTTGACAAGGTGGACCATAAAATACTTTTATACAAAATCGCCTTTAATGGTATTCGTGGGAATCTGTTAAGGTGGTTCATGGCATACATTTTCAATAGAACACAACGGGTTGCTATTAATGAATTCATGTCTAATTCCGTAACTTTTTCTCCTGGAGTTCTCTAGGGTTCCATTCTTGGCCCCATTCTTTTCATTCTATTCATTAATGACATAAGCAACTGCTTCGTTCACTCAAAAATTTCTCATGTACGCAGACGATATTAAAGTATATTTACCGGATTTATGTAAAATGTACAGGAGCCTGTTACTGCAAGAGGACCTAAATAGACTCTCTGTCTATTGCTCAAACAATAAAATTCAGCTCAGCTTGTCCAAATGTAATACAATATCCTATACTAAAAATAGGAATATCATTGCTTATGCATATGCATATGATTACAATCTACACGGAATTCCTTTACAGAAGGTAGACTCCATTCGTGATCTTGGTGTCTTACTTGATTCTAAACTTCATTTAGATTTAAATATTGATAATATTATTAACAAAGCTTATAAGATGCATGGGTTCGTTTCATTCATTCTTCTGTACAATACCCTCATTCGCTCTCAACTTGAATATGTTGTGCAAATCTGGAGTCCCATTTACATTAAATATGTTGTTAGACAAGAAAAGGTTCAAAATAATGTTTTGCGAACCATGAATTATAGATGTGACCAGCCAAAATTACCATACACAGAACTGTTGTTTAAGTATAACCTATTAAGCTTCTAAGTGTCGGACTCTAGTCCGGGCGTGTCCATTTGATGGCTATGACGTTGCACGCCTTTTGTAATAATAAGTTCGACTGCCCTGATATAACTAACCTAATATGTTATGTCGTGCCTAGAACGGTGAATTGCGGGGAGCGTGCGTGCCGGCTGTTTTACACCGTAAGATGCAAAACGAAAGCTGGTGTGCGCGCGCCTATGCGCCGAATTAGACACACATTTCCCAGATCTCGAAACTTTTTCTGTTCCTTAAAATAAGTTTAAAAGATCGGCACACGATATTTTAGCTAGTTAATGATTATTAAATTAATCTATGTACTAAGATTTTCGGCAAATAGGCACAAAATTAATTACTTGCGCATTTTGCGTATATACTAAATATTCACTCTGAATTTCTTACTATGAATGTGTACATTGGTGTGGATTATACGTTTACCTTATTTGAAATACTGTTTTTTTTTGTTATAGTACTGTTTTTTGTCCCAATAAAGAAAGAATAAAATAAAAAATAAGTCCCACGATATTTAGCTTTCTATCTGAAGAACGTAGCAGGGATGGACTGGCAGTGGATGTGGATGGGTTAAATTTCATATGTTGCTTGACAGTTCTGAGTATATCATGCTTGCTGTCAGGTCGTTCGGCTCCCTTCAATATGGTTGATCTGTACGATGGCTGACGTGTGCGTTATGCTCGTGAACGGGTGCCGTTGGTCGGGGCTGGTCATCTCCGGACTGCTATTACTTAAATGTGTAGAGTAATAATTAACGCGTCTATTTATATTTTAGAATACTAGTATTATCAGTAGAATAATGGTACTCTAAAATATAAATACACGCTCTAACTACTACTACATACCTATGTATGTTACATTGTCCTGACATTTCAGTTACGCTTATAAGCAATGTAACCATAAATTTGTAAAAAATATTTTGAAACAGAGTGTCCTTGAAGATTTTGTCTGTTCTTCTCCATAGGATATACGTATTGGAACTATATCCTATGGAGAAGAACAGACAAAAAAACTGTGTGGTGTCGTGGGACACCAGATAGGAACGAAGTTCCTTATTATAAAAATAATAATAATAGCAAACTGCAATAATAAAAACATTAATAGGTTGGTGACATTAATTAATAAAAAGCTCTAATGGATCTATGCATGTATTATTAGCGTGACGGTCACGAGGTCAGTTCTCTCTCTCTCTCTGTCCCTCTCCCTGTCAATGTCCCTGTCCTTGTCCCTGTCCCTGTCCCTGTCCCTGTCCCTGCCCCTGTCCCTGCCCCTGTCCCTGTCCCTGTCCCTGTCCCTGTCCCTGTCCCTGCCCCTGTCCATGTCCCTGTCCCTGTCCCTGTCCCTGCCCTGCCCCTGTTAATGTCCCTGTCAATGTCCCTATCCCTGTCCCTGTCCTGTCAATGTCCCTGTCCCTGTCCCTGTCCCTGTCCCTGTCCCTGTCTCTGTCCCTGTCCCTGTCCCTGTCAATCTTACGTTACGGACGTTTTTTGCCGGTTAGGGTACCTCTCCGCAACGCCCCATAAGGAACTTCGTTGCAAAACTAAATCCTTATAAACAAAAAAAAAATACGAATCGAATTGAGAACCTCCTCCTTTTTGAAGTCGGTTAAAAAAGTGTCGTTACAACTTTTTGGTCTTAATTTTTCGCCTAGCCCCCTTTCGCAACGCGCCTTAGGAACTTCGTTCCAAAAACTCCTTCACGACTGACTTAGTCTGACTGACTCCTACTCCTACCTGTTATTGGTTTAATTGAAATAAATGGTTTTGATTTGAAGACGGAGGACCGGGTGCTGTGGCGCCCATTGAGAGAGGCCCATGTCCAGCAGTGGACTGCGATAGGCTGATTCATTGATATTGCAATGAAAAATGGAAGTTATTCAATCGATAGACAAGATATACCTTTCTTATTCTTTGCTACTTCTAAAACAAACTACTGGAACCCATTCAAGCTATTCGGTAACTTACACCGTTAGTGTAATGTTAAATGACTAGCTGCCGCACATCGTTTAATGGTTGTCGAGGTAGATACTAAGGCATAATTTGCGCAATGATTAAATGTCTCTGAGTGCGGCAGCTTTTTTATTGTCCACTTAAAAGCTAAGTAGGCCCTTGGTGATAAGGCAAGGAAGGAAGGACTCTATATTCTAGAATGTGTATAGCCTTCACATAATGTTGAGATGCCTGACGTGAAATGTTGCTGTGAAACTTGCCTGGAAGCTTTCTCCCCAAAAGGATGCCTGTATGACAATTGGTTAACGAGTTCTTCGTGCTTAGCTCAATGTGTGTAATCATGAGTATGTTTTCGTGGCACAAATCATTAAGCATGCTTGTTATGGGCGCGTCTCAAACAATTTAAGTTCACGTAGTAGGAAAGTTACGTAGATACTAGTTAGTACACGGTTACGTAACAAAGCCTCACAGGAATGTTCAAAACTTTAATTGTTTAATATTTTAGCATTTTTCTGATTTAAGGGATAGCCGCGACATTAACACATCTCTTTTAGAACTAACTAGCTTTTGCTTGCGACTTCGTCCCCATGGTGGCCGACATCAGACATCGTAGAGTGTAGGTACAACCAATCAATCAATCAAGGCAAATACTTGTTACTGAATACTAAAGAAATTAGGTTTAATAAAAAGCAGTTAAAAGTCACTCGTCAAGGATCATTACCTTTCTTCGTAAGAACCATATATTATAATTAAATGTATGTATAGTTTTTGAACATATGTGTGTATGTATATTTCTTTATGTATATGTATGTATTTGTATTATTTAGATAATAATAAAAATTTAGTAGACTAGATTCTTATTGTATTTAATTGTTGTGCACCGCGAGTTACCTACTTCTATACAATAAAGTCCATCCTAAGGTTGCCTGTAAGAGATCGCAGACTGCGATAAGACCGCCCATTGTACTGTTACTTTATATTAATTTTCTAGATTTTATAATACTTATTTAGTGTGCAATAAAGAGTATCTATCTATCTATCTTAAAAGTCTATTTTTACTGCAACTTTATTTTACGTCTTTATTAAAATTAATTTATTTCACAACTTTTAGTACCTCGGTTAGGGCATGCCGCAATGTAATTAAATGAATTAGGCGTTACGTGGCGGAAATCCATTATTAGATAGTAATTGAGGAGGAAAGCCCACCACTCACCCTATGGAGGGTGAGCGGTTGTAGACCATGCGAATTGCCATAAGCAAATTTTAGATTGCTACCGAATATTCCTGATATGCCTCGTTTATAGGCGAAAAACTTGTTGATCTATTATTACATGCCAGCGTTAGATTGCTTTGGATGTAACTACCACGCCTGGTAAGTGTAGGTATTTCATTGTGGAGGGTGTTTGATTTAGATTCCTTGTCTATGGCAATTCGATGATGTTCTACAAATCGAGAGTGCGTAGTGAGTTTCCCTTCTCAATTATTATCTCGCACATAATGGTGGCGGTAGGACCCATCATAGAGGATTCGCTGGAAAGGCTACTGGTGTTGGAGGCTCTCGTTAAACGCCATGGTTCTGTCCATGGTTTAAAGTGAGAGTGCTTGGGATTCCGCTACCTTGTTTATTAAGAGTTAAAATTCGCTTAAGAGGCGGCGGAGAGAGAACGGGAGAGGATTAGTACTCTCCCGTTCCAACCATCAGGCGCCTCTCTGACTGAAGGAAGCCACGGCCTCACGCATTGGCGTGGTTCTCAAGGACTTCGTTCCAAGGGTACACTTGAGTCTCTTGCAATTCCTGTGGCGGAACACCGAGTGGTTTCAGTAGGTTGCCACTTACCACTTTACCACCAGCCCCGGTGAGGTGATGACCCGTGTTGGTTTCCACACGATAGAGATTGCACCGACCGGTTGCAACTGATTATGTAATGTTCGTTAAGGTGTTACTTCCTCCAACAAATACGCATGGTAACAAAGTCGGTTCAGAAAAAAAAAAACTTTATTTCTATATAAAAAACATTTTAACCATTTTAAGAGATAAAGGGAAAATACTTTAAGACTGCAAGATGAATATCTATGTAATCGAATAATAAAGCTAGGGTTGAAATTGATATCAATTAAATACGAAGTTTCTATTTAAATTGACTCTGTGATTGCTTTTAGGTAGAGAAATAGATTCTAATTCTGATGAAAGTATTAAGAAGCAGAGACAGCCCGTAGTAAAAATACTGTGTATTGAGAGATGACTAGCAGACGTACTGTGTGTTATTATTTTATTTAAGCGATTTCCAGAATGAAAGAGAAACAAGAACGAAGACAAAAATAATGGACTACAAGTAATGATGGAAGCCGATTCGTATGGAAATACCGTCATTATGTAAAGTTAGCTTACACATTTCTATTTATTACCTACTTCTAAAAAAATCGAGAAGTACATAGGTATGTTTTGGAAGAGTAGGGCAGGTCAAAAGTAGATGCAGCCGCGTAGTGTGTGTGTGGATTCTTTATGATAGTCGCAAGCAAAAAACAATTAGCTAAAGCAAAGCTTATATATCTACTATAAAAATGTTACAGTATGTTCGTTTAATTGTTCAACAAAATATCATGAAGAACAATCACTTAACGTTTTTTTTAAGTGGCATGGGAACGGCACGTGGTTACCAGTGCTTAAGCTATGTTCAGATTAATATTTTTTTGGAATAATTTCGGTCTTACACCAATGCAATTGGAGATTGTTGACGTACACCGGTGCACCTTAACATTAACAAATAGGTTTCGGACATTCATAGTACCTAAAATATTTGTCTACCACTTACTGTAATATCTAGGCAATATAATGCCATGTTCACAAGTTTGAATATTAATTATATATTATGCTACTAAAAACATTTTAATTGATTTACAATAATTATATCACTGTTAAGTTGACATGTGCAATCATTATTAGGTATTTATTAAAACCAATGTGAAAGCAATATAAATGAGTGAGTACTACTTTGAGCGTAATTTCAGCAAAGGTAATTGGCAAAATATTAATTAGTAATTTCTATGAGCCGTGTTATGCTGCTACCTGACACTGACACATCGCCAGATAATGAGCTAGTTATTAAACACACAGCGTAAAGTCAATGGCTAAGTACATTGTTATGACCGATACAAACATCTATAGCACTCGATTCTGATGTCATAATTGCGAGTGTTTGCATTTTAATTACTTATTTAGGTAGAACTAATCAATTGGAATATAATAAGCGATATACATATATTTTTACATTAATGCGTTTTATGTATTGACGACCTGAGGAAGGTAGCTGGGATGGATTGGATGCGGAAGGTGGAGGAGCGGGTGCCAAGGCGCACGTTGGGTGAGGCCTATGTCTAGCAGTGGAATTCAATAGGCTGATTGATTGATTGAGTCTTATGTTTTCAAACATGACTATCAATAAACCTATCTTGGAAACAAATCTTTTATCAACATGTTTTTGGATGTGAACAGAAAAGAAAGAAAGAAAAATCATTTGTGTTTAATTGTTACATTTCAAATGTATCTAACAATGAAAGGAGAAAAATAATCCAACATAAAAATACACGGTAGTAAGTATATATAATTAGATATATATTATATATATATATATATGACTTTCAAATAGAGAAGATATTATAGTGTATATTATGTACGTGATATCTTTGCCAATTGTAAAAAGTTTTAAATGACTCTGTTTTTATGGTGTGGTAGATAAATTAACTAAAAATAGTTTCTTTTGAGTCAGGTTTGCTTGTTTAAAAGATTCATAAAACTTTAAAAAAAGAAACCCTTTGATAATTTTTATTTTAAACTGCCAGCTAGTTACCACGTAAAAGGTACAACGTACCAGATAAAAGCCTCCACGATACACTGACGGACTGATTTATATTCAATGCTCACCTACCAACTGACACTTACATATGGTATAACGACATTTAGCGCGATGTAAGCCAGCCATACTGAATTACTCACTAAAAATATTAAACAGTCTCAAAGAGGAAAGAACATTCTTCTTAATGAGGAAGTTATTTATAAAATATATTGTAATTGAGGATACATAAGGCTGTCAACATCTACTTAACGGGTCAAGGCTATGGCAACCTTTTTTAAAAATATCTTAAGGATAACAAAAATATTTGTAGGCAAACTGTGTCACAATAACTAAAATTCATAATGGACGCACTGAAGTAATATTATTTTACGGTTACATTAATATAATTTCAATAACTTACTTGGCTCAATTCGTGAACGAATTTACTACCTTATACACAAATCTGTTTAATGGTTGTTCGTCCGTTCGTTTAGTAACATCACGGTATAAGATATTGTATATGATTAGCAAACAAAAATCGTAGGTAGCTTAAATCTTTTGTAAAAAAAAAATATGTATTTTAAAAATTTTTGGGTGCTTAACGTGGTTCAATTAACGTTTAATGATTTGACTACATGAAATAGATTTTAATTACTTTTAGTAAAAAGTCAATATATGTAATTTAGTTTGTTTTCAGTACTCGATTTTGTAAGCTCATCTCAAGAGTGTTTTGCGATTTTTATAATAGATAAAAATATCGAACAAAGAGTTTGTCTCGAATTTTGCATTTCAAATGGTATTTCATGTTCAGAGTCGCGTTCAGGGTATATTTAATTGTTTGCAATAAATTACTTCAAAACGATTGAAATTCTAGTTTAAACTTAGACTAATGAACAAATGAAAGGTGATACACATTAGATTCGGTCTCGTGAGTCCTTTGTAATTGTTAACAATCAATTCTTTTGTATTACCTATATATTAAACGCGAATTATCAGTTATTAAACGAGTTCAGTATTTGTAGCTAAAATTTACTTTTTTCTTATTTCAAGTCTATTAAAACATCCTCTTTAATAAAATCGATTGTTATTTTTAATCGAATCGGCAACATTTTTGATCATCACTAATAGACTATTTATCAAACTGTCAAAAAATAAATGAATGACATAGCTGTTAATTAGTGACTACATCTAGGTGACGTCAGAGCGGCTGACCACTTATAATATTTCTCCCTCTTTTACGAGGTACGAACTGTATTGTTACGTACAAAGTAGTAGATAAATAAGGGTTCCTTTTTTTGAGGAACTGAGCTCTAAAAATCGACCGAGTGTAAGTTGGACTCGCGTGGAGAGCGTTCCGCAGTTCATCGGAACTGCAAATGTGAATTTGTACGTACAATTTTAAGAGATTTAAGAAGGTATTTTAATACCATTGACTTTTTATAGGTTATTGTGATTTTTTTTTCAAAAATAAGGGGGCAGACTTCTAAAAGGAGGAGGTTCTCAATTCCACTGTATGTTTTTTTTGTATGTTTGTTACGCGATAGTTCCGCCAATTATAAATTGATTTTGATGATTCTTTTTTAACCGACGAAAAAGAAGGAGGTTCTCAATTCGACCGTATATATATATATTTTTTTTTTAGGTTTGTTCAGCCCTCTCTTCGTTATTTATTCTTATTTTGTTAGATAGGGTATACCTCAAGGGTGGTCCCATGTCAAGGAAGTCAGGATCTGATGATGGGATCCTCATAAAATTGAGAGAAACCCTCGAAAATTGGAGGAACGAATAGTGTTTCTGTTTACTTTTCATTACTTTATCAGGTATTTGCGTTCAGAAATCATGTAGCTGAGCTGATGATGAAAAAAAATCATCAAATAAAAATCTTTTTAACAAAAAATTAAACCGACGAAATAACTAAAAAGCAATAAATAAATAAACCTCTTAAGTCTTGAGCTTATTTACATAAACTATAAAATTTGATATTAACTTATTTTGAGTCGGCGCCAAATAATAAAATGATTAATTACCTACGTATAGCCATGGTAATACTATCCATACAGTAATGTGTCTTCATAGAAACGGTCGGATCGCGAGAATTGCCTACACGCCTTGTGTTCGGTTGAAACTCAGCACGCAAACAGTTCACGATTGCTCCGCAGTGACGAACAAACGGTGTGATCGTTTTTTAAGCAGTAAGCGCGCGATTTGTGTATTTCATTGAAATAAATACAAATACTTAAGGATTTAATATGGCAATTAGAAATTATATAGTATATTGTGCTGTTTTTGGTTGCTTGAATTCTTCAAAAACGCACCCAGATATAACATTTTTTAAATATTTATTTAATATAAAAAACTAGTAGGTAGTTCCTAGGCTTAACTATCTGTTTACTTATGTATTTAGCTACATACATATATTATTGAATTAGACGAAATATCGGAAAAGGGGTAGAGGGGGAAGAGGGGGAGGGGTGGAGTGGTGGGGAAGAGTGGGAAGAGGGGTAGAGTGGGAAGAAGGGGGAAGAGTGGGAAGAGGGAATAGGGGGAGGGGGAAGAGTGGGAAGGTGGGGGGGAGAGTGGGAAAAGGGGTAGAGGGGGAAGAGGGGTAGAGGGGGAAAAGGAGCAGAGGGGGAAGAGGGGGAAAGAGTGGGAAGAGGGGGAGGGGTGAAGAGGGAGGGGAAGAGGGGGAGGGGGAAGAGGGGAAGGACGGGAATAAGGGAGAGGGAAGATGATATGGTTTGATATTTAGTAACGTTTGCAGCGGTTCAACATCGGATGGGTGACCAAAAAAATTGTTTTTGATTTGCTCTGTGCTGTAGGTAATGTAGGTAATGGGGTTGTTAATTCAAGTAGGTAGATGAAATTATGGGTAGCCTTATCGTCGTCGTCGTCTGTCGTGTTTACGTACCGTCCGGCTGTAGGTAATTATATCAAGGAAAAGGTCGAGTCACAATACTGTATATACTTATACTGTGGTATAGCCATGTCCATTTCTACGTAGGTACATATAAAATTTAGATAATTAGCCAGTTTGTATAATTAAACATTTTACAAATATAATAAATTAATATTTAAAAAAAAATCAATCAAAATAAAAATTTATCTTAAATAAGTTTAAAACTATTAATCTTTAAAATATTAAAAAAAATTGAGACCCTCACAACAAGCCTCTTCACATATTACACTGCATTTTTTTATTATTTTTTGATTTGGCCCCCAAAAGTGACCCTCATATTCAAAACTCATTTATTTACGTTGCACATCTCTATCTGGATCACAAGAATTGATGTGATATGTTCAACTTATACGGTCTAATAGATTCAGAGCAAATTGGCATTGCCAGAATGATTTGGCAATCGCACACGGCAATGTTTGTGTATGCATTATCTCGCTAGTGCTATGTTCAATTAGGACTATTAAAAATTATAGATTATTCTTATATGAATATGTTGCCGTGCGATGGCCAAGTTATCCTATTTAATAGAAAATATGTCCTAAGATGCGAAACCACACTTTGCATAATTTGCGTGGCATGAAGATTAGAGACACAGATCAAGATAGTGACAGTGACGACAATAATTATTCTTTAAACACGAACAGCCCGCAATCAAAATTACTTGTACCATACACTGTAGATATTTATGTTGAAGGTGTCTTAATAAACATGGAAATAGACACCGGCAGTGCTATATCTTGTATTAGTTTCGACTGTTATAAAAACGACATTGCTCATTGTAAATTAAGACCGAGTGATTTATCATTACGTTATTAATTATACAGGTGAAATAATAAACCCCGTTGGCAAAATTAAGGTCACAATAAAGTATAAAACGATGAAAAAAGTGGGCAAGTTAACTTACTAGATAGATGTTGGCTTAGCGATTTAGATATAACTGTACCTACAAGTAAAATGTGTAAAATAAATTATTCGCACCAGTTGATGGATGTAAAGGAGTTTAGTTCCAGGTACGTGTACGTACGTAAGTGTTCAAGGAAGGGCTAGGATGGTTCACGGGTGGGCAAATGGGATTCTACCTGCGGGAAGGGGCAAGGCCTGTGTTCCTGCGTGCGCGATCGCTTGCCTATGCCTATAAGTATATGTGCGGACTTTAAAATAACATCAAATAAATGTTTAGAGGTGGACCATTATCCTTTGCCTAAAGTTGAAGACTTGCTTACTAAATTACACGGGGGAGAAAAATATACGAAATTAGATTTATCGCAAGCGTACGCGCAGTTTGAGCTCGACGAATCAAAAAAATACGCGGTTATAAACACTCACAAAAGGTTATTTAGGTATTATTATGGGTTAGCGTCCAGTCCAGGTATTTTTCAACGAAAATTAGAACAACTTTTCGGCGTATTGCCACGAGTAGGAGTATTTTTGGATGATTTAATTGTAACAAGGGTTAGATACCCCGTCACATTTAGCTACACTATGTGAAGTCTTTGAAAGATTATATTACGGGTTGAGAGTTAAGAAAGAAAAGTGTACATTTTTCGCGGATACGGTAACGTATTTAGGTTTCGTGATAAGCAAGCAAGGCGTACACACGTGCACAGAAAAAGTAAACGCAATCAAAAAGGCACCGGTGCCCACCAATCTTATGGAGTTACGATCGTTTTTAGGACTTGTGATGTATTATGTACCAAATGTTAGCACCATTCTAGCGCCATTATATGAATTATTAAAAAAAGAGATAAAGTACGAATGGAATGAAGATTATGAAGAATGCATGCAGGCTTTTGATAAAGTGAAATGTCTGTTGGTATCTAGCGAAGTATTAGCTCACTACTCCGCTAACGTACCGCTACTATTAACAACGGACGCGAGTAGCGTGGGGGTCGGCGCCGTCATCTCGCATTTCTTCTCGGAAGGAGAGGAGCGACCAGTATCTTATGCATCACGGGTGCTCAATACAGTGGAAAGGGCATACTCACAAATTGAACGCGAAGTTTTCGCTATAATATACGAGGTACGTAAATTTCATCAATATTTGTATGTGCGAAAATTTATACTGAGGACAGATCATAAACCACTAGTTATAATTTTTGGAAATTGCAGATACCTGTCATGGCTGCAAATAGAATGCAACGTTGGGCGGTGATTTTAGCCGGGTACGATTATACCATAGAATATGTGCGTAGTAATAATAACGCCGCGGATGCCGTGTCCAGGTTACCAGTAGATAAAGAGAAACGTGTGAATGAAGAGATAAGAAGAGAGAAGATTTCGTTCAGAATTTTTTACCAATCACAAGGCAACAAATGCGAGAAAATACGAACAAAGATGGCATTTTAAATAAAATAATATTTTTTTTAAAACAGGGTGGCCTAGCGAATATATGGAGGAGATTGGAAAGCATATATTACAAGACGTAATGAGCTATATATAGACAGAGGAGGCGTAGTATGGGGTTATCATTTAGTGGTACCGAGTATACTAAGAGAGTCAGTGTTAAAAGAATTGCACGTAGAACATCTAGGTACTTATAGTCAAAATGAAAAGTCTAGCGCGGGGTATCGTGTGGTGGCCTGGTATTGATAGCGACATAGAATCTACTTGTAAACAGTGCATAACATGTTGTCTAGAAGGGTAGGCACCACCGAAAGTGCCACCACAATCATGGGCTTATATCACGTCGCCGTGGTCACGCTTACATGTAGATTTCCTAGTGCCATTTCAAGGTAAAACGTTTTTAGTGCTCGTAGATTCCACAAGTAAATGGCTAGAAGTATTTTAATGCCCAGAACTACGGCTAGTGCGGTTGTAAAAGTGCTTCGCACGATATTTGTGCATTTTGGGCTGCCCAAAGAAATTGTTTCAGACAATGGTCCACTATTTAATAGTAAAGAGTATCAGACGTTCATGAACAATAATGGTATTAAAGTAATTTACACAGTTGCCTATCATCCATCTTCTAATGATGCAGCGCAGCGGCGAATTTACGCATTTGCCGCCAGTAGGCTATTAAAATTTTGCCGCCTCTACCAGTCGGTCTATCTAATTCGATGACCCAGGACAAGACATAAAAAATAATGTAGGGCCCAAATTTGCTGCCCCTAAAATCTGCCGCCCTAGGCTTCAGCCTACTCAGCCTACTGGTAAATTCGCCACTGATGCAACGGAAAACTTTGCCAAATTTTGCAAACGGGCGATCAAGAAGTCGTTAAGAGACGGGATTGAATTAGATGAGGCTTTAGGTTGGTCGGGGAGGATTTACTATCGGAAATTGCAAGTGATAGGTTGACCAGTGACAATTCAGTATCTGAAACCTTAAATAAACTAAACCTAGACAATGGGTTGACCGAGGCTAAACCGAGCGGGCCAAGCACACAGGAACCAAGACGAGTTGAAGAATTAATAGAAAACCCACAGGTAGAACTTCAACCCAGGGCTACCAATAACACATACCTGAACTTTTAAGGGATTAACTTTTCCTAGTGCTTATTTCTAAATGAAATATTAGCTATATTGGTCAATATTCAAGCTCAATTTGTCAGTTTCAAAGTAAGACTTTTGTATTAAAAATCACGAATTTTCCTAAAATAGTTTTCACTTTCGGGGTAATTCACGGGGTCTACTTATACGATCCTAAAATAAGACCACATCTTTCTGTCTGTATATTTTATTCTTTCACCCTCTTAATATCTCTCTCTACTTGACTGCTGAAGCAGCTAATAAAACTTCAAATCATTATAAATACTTGTTACTTTTTGCACCTTTTTATTTTCTGATTTGATAATCCTACTAGGTGTATATGCAATCAGAAAATCGAACACCTATCAAATATACTGATTTTCGTTATTTCCTTAGAAACTATATACACTTGAAACCAAATTAATGACTTAGTATTATGTTTCGTAACTAACGTCAATTAGGTAATTGTGTAACTCGCCAAGCACAGTAGGTACCTAATACATTTACTTTACACGAATGTTAAAGATTTTGTGTGATTTAGTTTTGACTTAAAGTGATTCATATGGCAGGCTCGTTGGTCGTGGTACTGGTTAGTGATCCTTACTGCTGAGCCACAGATCGTGGGTTAGATGCCCAACCAGGACAAATTAACTCATCGGCACCATTTAATGACTTAAGTAATATGGGAGTTTTCAAGTTAATTTACGTATAAAGTAGGATCGTGTTTTAATTTATTATCTATCCCTTAGATACTTATATAAAGGACAAAAAAATAATTAGTTAATGGGCCCTTGTGTCATTAAAACATTATAATACACGCTATTGAAATGTTATTAACCAAAAAATATTAATTGTCAACAACTGTTATTCCTCCGTTTTTTTTCACGATTCTCTTAAGTATTTTCTTTATCATTTACTAGCTTTTGCTCAAGGTTTCACACGCGAGTACTTAGATGTGGTAGGATAGGTATATACTTCGAGAAAAGTATTTTTTCTTGATACAAAGTACCCTATGTACTATTCTGTAAATATGTATAAAAAAAATTCATAAGGATCGGTGGAGCAGTAAAGTGCCATGAAAGTCCAACAAACAAATAAACTCACTTAATATAAATATAATACTAGCTGTTGCCCGCGACTTTGAAAATTTTGGTGAAATCTATCGCACGGGAACAGTACCTACATTTTCTCGGGATAAAAAAAGTACTTTATTTTCTATTCCAGACTATCATCATCTATTTTTGTGTGAAAGAGTAACAAACAACCATCCATACATCCATCCATCCTCACAAACTTTCGCCTCTATAACATTAGTAAGATTATAATTAGGACGGTATTGGCGGTTAATTAACGATCTGCGTAACTTTGGTGTTGCGGATTTCAATATCACATAAAATAATTACATTACATAATTCCATTTAAAGCCGGCGACGGAGCATTTTCTCTATCGGCACAGTCATTTAGGTGCTTTTGTTTCATCTCTGTATCATCACTGCATATTATAAAACAAAGTCCCGCGCGGCGTTTGTCTGTCTGTCTGAAAAACTACTGAACGGATTTTCATGCGGTTTTCACTAATAGACAGAGTGATTCATGAGGAAGGTTTTGGTGTATACGTTGTTGGTTGCTAGTAAGTATATATACATTAGTTGCGTTGTGTTAGTTTTAAGTTATACGTAAATTTGATACGTGGACTATGATAAAACCTTGTTTCCTTAAATATTCACCTACTAATGATGCTCCTATTTTGTTCACTATGAAGCGTACATGATTAAAAAAGTATCCAAGTGACTTCATTAGCTTTGTAATAAGTGCTGCATGGCACCTAGGTGAATATATATCATAAGTTTGGTAAGGTTTATTGTAAGTACCGCTAAATGCAAATAAACCTACAAGAGAACAAGTATATTAAGAGACGACAAAGTATTATCCACTGAGCCACCACTCCACTCTTATAAAAGTCCTAAGTACCTGTAAGTAATTAGGACTTTTATAAGAGTTACTGAAATACACTAAAGGCGCAAGAATGAGGTAATTGAGAACAACATCGATAGTAACTTTTAAATTAATATAACTTTGGAATTTCAGAATAGAATAGAAATAAAATTTCTTGTAGGTAGCTTGTAGGTAGTTTGTCTACATCAATAAAAAAAATGCTTAAGAGGAGAACATGAATATTATGTTGACATGTCTAAAATTGCTATTTGTCAGGGTGGCCATTTTTAAGTTTTGACGGTTGAAATGTATATGTTGAGATTTCAAACAACGAATATTATTTTGGTGACTGAGTATAAGTTAATATAAGAAAATATCAATGTTAATTTACAAAATCATGTAAATCGTTAATTTGACATGAGGTTTTGTCAAGTTAGACATGTTAAAATACGAGATGTCAACATATTTCCAAAGTCGATTGCTCAAAAATGTATGTATAATGAAACTGTAATTTTTTTTCATATAAATTCCTAATGCGTAGGAAGTATTACGCCAATAAAAGAAACATAGAAGTCGACATGTCAATGTGTTCACGCCAGCCACGGATATTAAGTTGATACGTACAAAGGACGGCCTTCTTATCGCGAAGAGTAATTTCCTACAGATAAGTTTTGGGTGGACAAAACGAATATTAAGAGAAGATATCATGGGTCCGGCACATCGATCATCATCGTTGGTTGGAAAAATAAACTTGCTGCCTAACTAAACTCTTAGACTAATGTAAATATTTCTAAAACTACCTAAATAATTTTAGGGCGGCGCATATCATACAAACATGGAAATTAATTATTAATTATAAAATGAAACGATGGCAGCGAAATGCACGGCGATGGCGACGCGGCGACGCGACGCGGCAACGGCGAGCGACGGCGACGTATCGCTTTGCAGAAATGCTTGGTGCCGGCCGAGTCAAAATTATTTAGGTCTTTATATTAGTGTAATAGTTTAGTTGGGCAGACAAAATTATTTTTCATAATCATTATTTTTGCTTTTCCTTTCTTCTTTCGTCGGTTTAACTTACTGTAAAAATATTTTTATTTTTTGTGACTAAAATATAATTTTCTCATTAAGATTGAAGAGATGAATAACTTCAAACACGAGGTAGCTGGTGTAAACCGTTGAGGAGTTCCCTCGACTGGCTTCCGTCTCCGTTATCAGATCAACAACAGGCTTCCGTCATCTTGTAGTGTCATTAGAACTACACGTGTGCCAAGTTTCAACAAAACCGGTTCACAGATGAAACTCATTAATTCCCTAAATTTCTACCTTTTGGGTTGATGTCTTTTCAAATTTAACGGAATCAACTTCAAAGTATACCATAACGAATGAAAAGAGAATTATCGAAATCGGATTACCGTGTAAAAAGTTATGAGTCATACATATACAAATATACTATAGTATGGTAAGGGAGGTAGGTTAATCTGCCGATTTTCATGGTAGGGTGGGCTTATGGAAGGGTAGAAAATGGAAAAAAAAATGTCGAGTGCATCAAAAATTAAGAGGGGATGGCAATTAAAAAAAAAGGCGCCACGTGCTAGCGTCACGTCCGAATCGTCAGTCTTTTAAATGGAGGTTTCTTTCGGGATTACTTAACATAAACTCTTAATTTCTGACGCACTCGAATAATTTATTTTTACTCACTTTCTATCTTTCTATACTATCTATCTGTATGGGGGTGGAGCCCACCTACCTCCGTTAACAGACACATGTGGGGTGTTTACACTTTTAATACCTATATGACGTGCTCGAGTATTTCCGTTTTACAATATTTTTTACATTTTGAAAACCTGTAGACGCTCCCGCCACCGGTGAAAGGGATACATCGTTTAAATTTTTTTTTTATTTAATCTTCAAAATCCAATAGGTCCCCACGACGCTCCAGTAAATCCCCATTTAGCCTCATGGGCTCCCATACTATATGACTTGAGAACCTCCTTCGTCCCTTCGTCGTTTAAAAACACAACATGTTTGTTGATCGAACCCTCATTGTTACATTTACTAAAGCAACTACCTATTCAAAAATATGAGGTATGAGTCACTACGTTGTTGGTCAAACTTATCTACTTATAGATTGTCTACACAAACTAATGTCTATGGTGTAAGCACCATTTGGGTAAGCCCAAATTAATCAATAGTTTACCCTCCGAACTCTGCAGTGCGATTAACACAAAAAATTTAAAATCTGTACCAAGGAAACATACCTTAATTAGAGAAATTCTAACACCGCGTCACATTATGTACCGAGATGTTATGTCTGATATACTACTGTTAAACTCTGGATGGTTTCTGTGGTATATTTATCAATCAGTCAATTTGTAATTTTTTAAAATACTAATAAATAGATAAAAACCGACCAAGTGCGAGTAGGACTTGCGCATACAGGGTTCCGAACCATCGTAAAAGATTTAATGCTATGCAATACAAACTTTGTGAGCATTTCAAGCGTCTACTTGTTGCCATTATTAAGATCGAACAAAAAAAAACGTTTCTAGTAGGGGAGCCCCCTTTAATTTTTAATATATTTTTATTATTTGTTGTTATAGTTTATTATTATTTGTTGTTATAGTGGCAACAGAAATACACATTCCGTAAAAATTTCATCTGTCTACCTCTTACGGATCATGAGATACAGCCCGCTGACAGACAGACGGACGGACGGACGGCCGGCCGGACAGCGGAGAATTAGTAATAGGGTCCCTAAAAGCATCATCATATCAAAAAGAATAGACATAAATATTAAAATTGACGTAACATGGTTTACATTTCCTCCAAAACAAAGATCAATTGCGTAATAACAATGAGAGCTACTACACGAGCCTGCGATGCAGTGGCGGATTTACAAATTTGCCGTCAGTAAGCTATTTAAATTTTGCCGCTGCTATCGACCTTTATAATTCGATATCCCAGTTCACAATCATATTAAACATAATTTGTATTCTCAGTGCAATTGTAACTTTATGATTTTTGCACTATCGTCCTGACCTTTTTTCCGTGATTACAATGATTGTGAACTAGTTAGGATTGCCACAAGGAAAAAGTTTTGGGTATATTTCTGATCTAATAAAAGCTCAATAATGTATTACTAGGTGGTACTTTTAAGGTGGAGTAAGGTATGCCTTAATACTACTTATATATGTACATTCGGTTAACGTCCAATCCATCAGCCTATTGCAATCCTCTGCTCTCCGAACATGTGCAATAGCATAATGTCCTCTGTCTTCCTTATCCAATTTATCCTAGCTACCTACCTCGGGTCGTCAGCCCATCTGGCTGGGGGGCATCCCACCTTTCGTTTACCGGTTCGCGGTCTCCACTCTAAGACTTTTTGCTCCAACGTCCATTGGTCCTTTGGTAGATGTGGTCATCACATTGCCACTTGAGCATGCCCCTTCTGTGAGTTATATGGGTAACTTTGGTTGTTTGTCGGATGACCTCATTACGAATTTTATCCTTCAAAGAAACTTCAAGCATAACTCACTCCATAGCCTGGTACGTGATTTTAAGCTTATCGACTAGCACCACCGCTAATGTCTACGTCTCGGCATCCTATGTCATGACAGGTAAGACGCACTGGTCAAAGACCTTCGTTTTGAGGCATTGCGGCAAGGGTGATGAGAAAACTTGACGTAGTGTTTCAAATGCGGACAAAGTTAACTGGATTCTTCTGCTGATTTCTTTCTCGAAGTCGTTTCTACCGAACTAGATAACTTGCCCAAGGTATAAATATTTGTGAACAATTTCGAACGTCGACCCTTCGACTTCGGTCCTGGTGCGACATGTTTATTGAACATAACCTTGATTTTGTCCAAGTTCATAACAAGACCGACGCGTCGAGATGCTCTATTCAGGCTGTGTAGCATCTCGCCCAGTTGCCCTAGTAATTCTACTACCAGGACGATGTCTTCAGCATACCAAAGGTGTGAGATGTACTCGCCGTTTTTATGGATTCCCTGTTTTTTCAAATCCTGTGTTGTCTTTAAGACATCCTGAAGCGCGTTGGTGAATAGCTTGGGGGATGTCATCCGCTTTTCTAAAGCCACGCTGCAAGTTTATCAGATTCGTCCTCTTGTCTTGGAGCTGGAGGTCATTGCAGCACCTCGATATATTCCCAGTTGACAATACATCGTTGCAAGGCATCCAGACCCGCCTAGGTCTCGATGGAGTCGGAGGTTTTCAAGTCCACAAAAGCTATACAAAGCTGTTGATTATACTCCTTAGTCTTTTGCACAATCTGCCGAACAGTATGTGTATAGATGTGGTTCACGGAGCTGTAGCTTTTACCAAACCCAGTTTGTTCCAGTGGCAATGGCGGGAATTCGTCTTTCTGTTGAGCTGTTTGTGACGGCTCTTGAAAACAACTTGTAGATACGGCTTAGGAGAGATGAGGGTCTGTAGTTCTTCAACAAGGTGATGTCTCCTATTTTGCCCTAGGTGTTAAAGATTGTTGGATGACAGAATAAAAGAGACTCGCTAACTTTCAGTTGGAATCTCGACTGCCTTTAGGGGCTCGGAAGTCATTTCGTCATCCCCAGGAGACCTGTTGTTCTTTAGTTGTTTGAGAGCCGCCTCTATCTCACTTTGGACAATTTCATCACAATCTTCTCGCTGGAAAGGCGCGTTTATGGGGCTCTGTGGTCATCATCACTGAGTCCCGTTGGTTTTATCATCTGTGATGCATAGAGCTGTCCATGAAAGTTCTCTGTAACTGTTCCTTCATCCTCAGTTTTGAGTTTCGTTAGATGAGGCCTCCCCAAGTGCTGAGGAAACACTTTTAACCTCCTGTTCCGGTTGCAGGTATATTTAGTGTTTTGGTTTAAGGCTGTCCTATCTCACGAATATGGCTGAGTGGTTTAAAGCACGCGCAAGTTTTCGGTAAACGAAATTAAATAAAAACTTTATTAATTTTTTTAATAATTAAAAAATTATAAATACCTGTGTATTCAAATATCTGGTAACAATCCGCCTGATGATGATGATCACGATGTAATTCAATTATTCAAGTTATGGAAGTTTTACAATACCTTTTTGCGCGATTTTCTAAACGCAAAATCATCAATTACATCGTCGGATGAAATCTTGTTCATTAGTTCTGACTCTATACGCTTTTAGCTTTTCTTGGCTTAAGGTAGATCTTAGATAATTATTCAATCGTTTTAACCAAGAAAAGCTTCTCTCTCCAGAACTGTCTAGGCCAGACACACTTAGTGAATGGTCATGTCCAACCAATCGCCACTACGCAAATTGTAGAAAAAAATATCTAAGTGGTGAAAAGTATTACAATCATGTTGAATTGTTTGTGTGGACCTAATACCGTTTCGGTATATAAAAATGAACCTTTTTAATTTCTGTAAGACATTAAAAAAATGTATACTCCAAATTTGCCGCCCTTAAAATCTACCGCCCTAGGCTCCAGTCTACTCAACCTGCTGGTGAATCCACCACTGCTGCGATGACTTAGTGAGAGATTAGGTCTATAGAAGAGGGAAGCGGTTATTCCCATTACAATCTACGCGTCATGCAATTGGGGGCTTGAATTAGTAAACAATTGCTTATGTCTACATCAACAAGTTGTTTTTCTCTTGCGATTAAAACACTTTGGTTAAACTTTTTTTTTTAATTCAACTTGAAGTTATACATAGGAGGTTCAAATGTTAACTGAACACTACATTTTTAGACGTTGTAAGTCTAGAGAGGAAGAGAGATTTTCATTAGAAACATTTCAGACAAGATCAGCTTACAAAATACCGGGTATTCAATTGTAATCCGAGTGTCTCGTTAGAATTAATGAAACAGCGGCAACTTAATCACTTTCCGTCTTGGAATAGAAGAGACGAAGAGCACAACTCTTTACAAGATGTAGTCATATTCTATACTTCGTCGATTATAGGTAAAGTGCTTCATGAGGGAATTAATAGATAATTTTAAGTTCATACATAACGTCCAAATTTAAATATTCAGTAATAGACATTAGTATGATCTAAAACTGGTACACGACATCAAAATGAACAATATTAAAAAAAAACATGACAAATTAAAAATTAAAGGAACTAGCAGGAGTAGTATTTTAGTAGGCTTTAAGGAACAATTGTTTATGTTTATAAAATGTTCTCAAACCATGACTTTGATTTCATTCAGGATTTTTAGTTACGTTTACGTTTCTTATTTACTAACAAAACACTCTTCTGTTGAATATATGAACCTAAAAAAACGATTTGTGTATCCATTAAAATGCTATAGCAATTTGTCCTCGAGCCGAATATTTAGATGGCTGTGATATCATCCCGTTTAACGTCATATTTTTTAATACATACCATTTGAGGACGAATGAAAATTAAGGCAAAAAAAATAGTATATCTATATATAAAACCCTGGCTCTTTATTTGTCAATCCTGAAGCTGAACTGTGGATTTCGAAGACCAATCTGCTTTTAAAGTTCTTTTATTATATCCGCAGTAATAAGTACTATTTCAATCTTTACATAGAATCTAACACGTTTCTTTAAAGTAGTATTTTACAATTTTACTGCGACGTTTAAAGTGTCAAGTTCATTAAACATTGCAATATAACGTTGTATATGTAACGAACTACGAATGCTAGACACGAACGTTTCATTTGCGCGCCTTAAGCTATTAAAAGTCACTATAATTAGTGACCGTCCTTTCTTCCTCAACTTTGTCTACAATAAAATTGCAATACTGTACTACTATTGATTAGCTAACAAATTTATTTATTGTGGTCTATTTATTTGGTAAGTAATTAGGATACCCATGTTATTTAACTATAGTAAGAAATAATACTATTATTTATAAATACGTACGTACACAAAATAACAAAACTATCTGAAACTTTAGTTCCTTTATTTGTAAATATTGCAGATAAATGTGTTAATCAAAATAATAATGTGAAATTAGACTCATAGATACTTACCGGTCCCATAGCGTTGAGACCTATTTTGTGAATAGTGGAAACGGGACTCATAATATATATTAGGTGCACGTGACCGCCAATCACTCGAATTATTTCATTTTAATACGCACTCTTATTAACCACACTGGTGTCTTCAAAATAAATTAAGCAATTAAGACTCGTCGACAAATAATACAGATGGTATCAAAGTAATTGTTAGAAGGTTGGGTCACGAGACGGACTTTGCACGAACTTCAATTAAAGGAGTTTTGTTAACACGACTAATTATTAGGAGAGGGCGATGTGTCTTCAATTAAAATACACACATATATGTAGTAACTAATAAAACAAAAATAATAAAATATATTTAACACTCAAATTTAAATAACATTTTGGCAATGGGTAGATTATAAACGAGCGTCGCTTCCACAGTCGAAATGGGAATGAGCATCAAGTTCAAAATTAATAGGTAGTCTGTTCGTGTCCAAGGCAGTACCATCGAAACAATAGGCCATGAGGAGCGCGCCACACCATGAGCCACTTCCCGATGTCACGTTTATGACGCGTTCACCGTAGCTTCCGTCGTAAATACTGATTGTCCGACCACCATCACCGAACGTAATACGTCTAATTGCCCCTTTAAAAGTTAATGCATTAACTTGATCATGTTTCGATGTCTCATCACAATTACAACGATGTTTGCGATCTAAACGTTTTAAGTAAATTAATTACATTTTCCCGTTAGTTTGTAGTTTTTTTTTATTAAATTGTGTACTTTTTAAATAAGGAGTCCATGATTTTTGTTAAGCTGAGTAAATTTGCAAAATTATAACGCTAGTTATGAAACTTTACGAACTAAATTGCGCCATGAATTTGGAAACGTTATATTTAGGTAGGTAATGAATAAAAAAAAACAAGTTTCATGGTTTCTTTTGACTGGCCTGTTGGTCTAGTGGTTAGTGATCCTGACTACTAAGCCAGAGGTCGTGGGTTCGATTCCCACCCAGGACAAATATTTGTGTGATGAGCACGATAATTTGTTCTGTGTCTGGGTGTAATTTATCTATAATATGTATGTATTTACAAATATATAAGTATGTTTATCAGCAGTCTGGTTACCATAGTACAGGCTCTGCCTAGTTTGGGATCAGACGGCCGTGTGTGAGATGTGTGGAGTCATTTCTATTTACAAGGATTACAATAACACACTACAAGACTACAATAAGATAACGTTCGGGAAATTGTTTTCATGAACACATTTTGCATAAATTGAAAAATGAAAATAATTAATTTCTTCTTTGCAATGCACGTGGTTAAAGGTTATTTTATAACTTATTTTTAGGGTCTAAAATTCTTTGTAAATAGAGTTTCTAGCAGCTAAGTTACCGTCTGACAATCTCCTTCTCGAAAAACCATAATTCTTTTGTTGAGTTGTAGTACCTGCGACAAAGCGCTGACATAATAACAAGACACAAGTCCTTGTAAATTACACAAATAGTCGTTTCATGCACTGATCGAACCGAAAGCACTTGACGCAGTTTCTGTGTAAGGCGACCACTTAAACCACTGCGCCATCCAAGCAGTCAAGTTTACTCATGACACTTATGTCTGCGAATCAGGATATTTAATCCTTCGAATATATTTGGCTGTTTATAAAAGGTAGAAATAGTATTCCAAGTAATATATGTGATATAATGATATTTTTACGAGCTTTAAAGCGTCTGGCAGAACTCAGGGCTCACGAAAAGTATGTGATAAAAGCTGATGTTTGGTTTGAATGCTCTGTAAAATATATCTAAGCAGCTATCAAATTTTCTGGTTGGTCAGTCAAATCTTTATGTATTGCTTGCTACCTGTTCGAAGTTATCCAAAACATGACGATGCTCGTTTACTGCGTCACAACCATGCGCACAAAAATCATTCGCTCATATAGGTTATGCATTCACAAATTTTTACGGTTTGACTAAAAAATGTAAAAAAAATTATATTAGTTTTTGTAATTTTTAAATACCTCGAGACGGTAATGTAATATTTATTGACTAATTTTATCTACAAATGCGATGAGTATAATAAAAAGGCATTGTATGAATTTTCAGCTCTATAATAATTCACACCCAGAGGCCCACAAACTACGCAATGCAATATAACTGGTATCTGATATGTTAGCGAAAATTCAACAGAAAAAAACAAGCAACAACAAAATATAAATTTATAACAATATTGTGCTCAAATATAAGGTTTGTTTTCAGACCTACATAGAACGTTAAAATGCTTTGATAAAATTGCTGAACAATAAACGAGCAACAGAAATGTTGACTCTGCGTTTACTTATAGTTTTCTGAACTGTTTTATTTTTTGTTTATGGTATAGGGGGCAAACCAGCAGACGGGTCACCTGATGGTAAACGACTACCGCTGCCCATGAGCACCTGCAATTCAAGAGTCACAAGTGCGTTGCCGGCCTTTAAGGTGGGAGTAGGGGAAGGGTGGAATAGAGGGAGGGGGGGGGGGTTTAGGGCTTCCGGTAACCTCACTCACTCGGCGAAAAGCAATGAAGCATTGCTTCACTGCCGGTTTTCTCTGAGGCCGTGGTATCAATCTCTAAACTACAAGTCTCAAGTCAAAAAATGTTTAATGTGCTTTGCTATTTTTCTATTAGCTACTGAAGAATTTTGTTGAACAGGAGTCAGGGTTGACATACATACGTTCATCTTAGGTCAAAGTTTTGTTTTAATAGGTTTTCAGACAAGCTTAATTTAGCGTTATTAGTTTGCAATCTTGTGAGCGATGCACTACAAATTATCACGCCAGATGCTCCAAGAAATGGTGTCTGTTAGTCAGCCATAGTTGATAAAAGTAAGTCTAAAGACATTCGTAGTTTAATATCAAAAAGTTTACAAAATATCTAGTTGAAATTTTATTGTTTAAAGACCTGATTATAATAAAAATCTTTTTAACAAAAAAATAAACTGAAGAAAAAAACTAAAAAGCAAAAAATTAATAAACCTTTAAGTCTTAAGTATTGAGCTTATTTACATAAACTATCAAATTTTATATAAACTTATTTTGAGTCGGCGCCAAACAATAACGTAGAAATGAACATAGCTACGTAGGTAATTAATCATTTTAATATTCGAATTGAGAACCTCCTTTTTTTTCGTCGGTTAAAAAAGGCTATTATATGAATGGACCTAACACAGTAAGTACGCTACAGGATATAGGCGTTGCTCGATTGAAATTTACTATTTTGATGTAGCTTTCTCTAAAATAAGGATTAGTAGTTCAAAGATTATTCAGAAAATTCGTTGAGTCGATATTACAAAAAATGAGGACATTCGAAAAATTTCATTGATGATCTTTACAATCAGTGATAATTTGTAGGTTAATGAATATTGGAAGTTATGGGCGATGGGCAGCGTTAACCGTCGCCCTGGCAGAAGCAAGCCTGAGACACAGTATATGTATATACAGTATTGTATATTGTATTCCCTTTCCTTGGAATAATTACCTACAGCCGGACGGTACGTAAACGCGCGATAGGGCTGCCCATAATTTCATCTACCTACTTGAGTTTCTTTCTAGTTTTGTGATTGTAAATATTATAATTTATTATTTTTTTTTTAATTTGAAAATTCGTTGTGAATGAAATGAGTAGTAGGTAGGTGCCTACCATTTTTTACTTTCATAATCATTTCATAATGATATTTCATCTAATTCAATAATATATGTAAGAAGCTAAATACATAAGTAAGTAGATATCTTAGGCTAGAAAACTACCTACTAGTTTTTTTAGTGTGGGTAAGTCACTCATGTGTCACTTTTGTCACCCTATCTACTTATTTATTTATTAATCCAGGTATTTTACTCGGTGGAAAAAGCGAAATACCTACCTATTAAAAAAGAACCAAATTACGTACTAATAGGCACATAAAAATTATTTTATAGTCTTACCTTTCGGAGTTTCCAGGTAATTTAAAAAATGTTATTTCTGGGTGCGTTTTTAAAAAATCAAGCAACCAAAAACAGTACAATATAGTCTATAATTTCTATTTGCCATATTTAGTACTTAAGTAATTGTATTTATTTCAATGAAATACACAAATCGCACGCTTACTGCTTAAAAACGATCACTACATTCGTTCGTCACTGCGGAGCAGTCGCGACTGTTTGTGTACCGAGTGTATACCGAACGCAAGGCGTGTAGGTATGTCTCGTGATTCGACCGTTTGTATGAAGATACCATGTGTAAGATGTATTATACATTATACTGTGCCTGAGACGACAGTGCGAAATGTTCCGCGCGCACCTCTTTGAATCAGAGACTAAAAGCGTTCCCGAAATATATAACTTTAATGCAAGCGAAAAATAAATAGATAAATAAATAGAAATCGAAAACATCATCGATTCTGTTTGAATTGGAGCCTATAAAGGGAGCAACTTTGCCAAACAGAAAACCGAGATTAATTAGAGTTATGACTGTGGTGTTCTATTTCTACTTGTGATGACAAGCCTATTGGTCTATCTAGTGGTTAGTAACCCTGGCTGCTAAGCAGAGGACGAGGACAAACGATGCCCACTATATATGCTGAGCACGGTCTATGTCTGGGTGTAACTCGAATGTATTAAGTAATATACATAAGTATGTTTGTCAACAGCCTGGTTACCATAGTACGAGCTCTGGCCTAATTTCAGATCAGACGGCCGTGTGTGAGGTGTCTCAAGTAAAAACCTGTGTATTTTCACCAGAAAACCGTAGAGGTCGCCAAAGTACAAGTGACAAAATCAGAGTAGCTAGTAGGTACTTATATCCACAGGTAAACCCCTAGGTTGCCGTCTGCCTATTTACAAAATTTAAATTTCTTGTAAAATAAAGAACCGTTCTCTCTTATTAGTAGTCTGTTAAGATTGCCTTTTTTTTTTAAATTGGAGGTCATGTAGGTTATGCTGAGGCCTGAAAGACCACCCAAAGCAACGTGATTGATATTTTTTTAAATCTTATGAAACTTAAATAAAAGGTTGTCAAATTAAAGTGAATCTGCCCAACCTGTCCCAATCACCCTTCCCCCTTACGAAATCAGTTATATGCTGGTTTAGGACTACTGCTTACTGGCTTAATAGAATGAAATAAGTCAATATAAAATTACTAGCCTTACCTCATCCAAGGGCTCAATCGCCTCTTCTACTCGATCTCTGAAGTCAGTGTGCATGTGGATAGGGCTTAATACTTGTGGTGTAAAAGGTTTATCTGAATAATGAAGCCTCAATCCACGGTTTGTATTACGATTGCTTAAGCCCGAGGGTCCAGGTATTGGCCCTGCTGAGCCTGATAATGTGAATGGTCCATCTCGATATCTGAAAAAAAGATTTCTTGAGAAACGAGTATACTTATTAAGGTTTTTAGTTGGTTTAAAGCTTTATATTAAAGGGTTGTATCCGAAGGCTGTACGTTACGGATTGCTCTGATATCCTAATATCAGAGCAATACGTTCGTAAAATCCACAACTTTATATGTATATTTGTATAAACTTCAGTTGTAGATACCAAGCGCCGCAGGCAATTGTAATAATACACAACTATATATAGGTATATATACATATCACGCGTTATGACTACATTATTATGGTATAAAGATGTGTGTATTTCTGTGCGTGCATGCGTGCACGTGTGTACTGTGTGCTCACTTAACGATTCGACGAACAAGGAGTTTGTATTTTGATTTCGAGACAAAATTTTTAACTTTGTGTTTGATGTTTATGGAAGAGCGCGTATTACGTGAAGTCGTATCATATGTCACAAAAGAAAAGATTTTATTTTTGTTTCATACTAAAATGATACTGAATGATAACACGACTACGCTTCTATGTGCTTCCAGTGTAAAGGTCAACTGATATGGTAAAATATTAAGATAAGTAATTGATGGGTACTGAGTACTTACAAAGTAGTACAATAATTAGACTTTATTTGATGTAGAACCATAATCCTAGTACGGATTTGATAGTTATGTGCATGTTGCCAGCAACCAATCAGATAGAAAGGATGCAATGTCTTCCTATAGCTTATACCTTTTTTTTCTTTGCTTATTTCAGATAATTAGATTTTGATTTAGTAATAATAACAAACCAATCTCTCTAAAATAATAATAATTAAGTATAATTTGAACATATTGGTGACTCATTTCATGTGAAACTTGAAGTCGTTATTAAACATTAGCCGTTCCCCGTTTCACCCGCGTTTATGGTCACTGCTCCGCTACTAAGGATCGCGGCGTGATGTTACATAGCCTAAAGCCTTCCTCTGTGAATATTCTATCCAATACAAAAATATTTTTTCAAATCCGACGGTTAATTTCAAAGATTGTTGACGGGGACGGGGACGAGGACGGGGACGGCGACGGGGACGGGGACGGGGACGGGAGACGAGAACTGAACTCGTGACCGTCACGCTAATAATACACATACATTTCGTTTCCTTTAAGTCTTCACTTCAGTCCCATGACTGCCTATTTTTTTTTAAGGTTTATTATGTTACTATAGATGTCTACCGTCATTCTTGTTGTGACTAATAAGGAATAACCACACATTTAAATAGCACATGAACTGGAACAGCACACGAACAAATAAGAAAGCGGGCCTTTTTTAGGGTTCCGTACCCAATGGGTAAAAACGGGACCCTATTACTAAGACTCCACTGTCCGTCTGTCTGTCTGTCACCAGGCTGTATCTCATGAACCGTAACAGCTAGACAGTTGAAATTTTCCGCTTTAATTGCCGCTATAAGAACAAATACTAATAACAGAATAAAAAAAGGTTATAATATAGTGTCTAATGTTGTATAGATAACGGTATGGAAACCTTCGTGCGCGAGTGTGACTCGCACTTGGCCGGTTTTTTAAAGTTATCCGTATAGACAAATACGAAATTGGAGTATGGTCATACTGATTTGTTTTTGTCAATGGCATCTAAATTGGAAATTGTAAATTACGTATTCTGGTATCTTATCAAGCTATAAGTGTATTTAAATGACAGACTTATTCAATTTGGTTCGTGCTGACAACCAAAGAGATTGACTTTACCTAAACTTTTGCGTGTCAATATTTGAAATTAGAATTAAGAACTCCCAAACTTATCCGACAATTCATTCAATTGATTAAACAGCTACTATAATAAATACTAGAGATCGCCAGCTGGTCGATATTCGACTAATAATTCATTATGTTTTGAATGTTTGGTTTTATTTCATTGACCAGTACAACTTGAGCTGTCATTGTACAGAATTTTTGAACATGACAAGTCAAAATAATACTGGACTTATTTAGATGTTTGTAGTCGTTTCAACATAATTTATATCGAACAAATTATATGATCCAATTTAAAAAACAATCCAATTTTTGTAAAACTCGATAGCAACTTACTACTTACTGAACTAAAATAAATAAAGAAATTCGAAAATGATTCTTAACTTTTTTGCCTCGCCTATTAATACATTACTAGAGATCGCGTAGTAGTCGAATTTCGACCATGGTTTATTTCATTGGCCAATATTACTTGACCTGTCATTCTATAGACTTTGTACCATGACAGGTCAAAATATATACTGGACACTCATAGCTGTATCTACCCGTTTTTGCATATTTTTTAACTTTGTAGCAAATATTGCTCAAAAATTTTAGCATTCGTCACTTCTTCTCTGTATTAACTATAAGTGTGCGAAAGTTCATACTCCTCCGTCCGCCCAATTTTCGTAAAAGGGGATACAAAGTTGTCGCTTCACGTATTAATATATAGCTTTACGTAGACTATAAATCTAACCCTGTGAGTTGATAGAAATAGCCCCTAATATGACTTATCTACCTATATATTATCTATTTCTATAAATTTACAGGGTTTTAACTACTTTAATTTGTTAATATTACTTATGCATTTTCTATTTGTAAATCCAAACGTCGCGTCGTACATATTCGTAGTGTTTTTGGTCTTGCGTTGACGTTGACTTCCATAACGTATGTTTTCGAGAAGCTCCAGCTTGTGTGACTCACTTGAAGGTAAGTCTAGATTTAAATACTTTGATTTTTGTCTCGAAGTGTAGATATGGACAAAATCATTGGTAGAGTTGGAACTCTGCGATACTAATGATTCTTGTTTTTTTCTAAGACTTACTGGTACTTAGTAGTATAGAAATCAATACAGTTGCTGTTAGAAAAATACTTAAAAACTTACGAGTGAATGTGGTCATCTGTAGCGTCAGCGAATGAATTACGCTTGTTTATGGACTGGCGCGAGTCTCCGCGTGCTGCTGCTATGATGTACGCCCACATGATAGTGGTGCAAAAGTGCACCCCCCAACATTAGGATGGGCTGCAACAGAATACAATAAATGAATATAACACAGATATATTATTGAAACCTGTGATACAGCGCTTTTTAGACCAAAGCTAAACATGGTTTGTAGTATGGGTTCCAGAACACGATATCTGGGTACATTATTTTAAGCCACGTTACCACCATAAAAGTATTTACAATGGCAGTAGCCTATTTGTATTAGAAACTTAACTAAACCTTAATAAACTGTAGCCCCCGCTCTGTAATAGGCCTATTGTGTCTGTTGCGATGTAAAAAATCTGACAAATCGTGTAAAGTAATTAGGTTCTTTATTAAACTATTTGCAGCTCTCAATACTTAACTTAATTGAACTTATGTTTTTTTTACGCTATAGGGGGCAAACGAGCAGACGGGTCATCTGATGGTAAATGACTACCGCCGCCCATGGGCACCTGTAACTCAAGAGTCACAAGTGCGTTGCCGCCCTTTAAGGTGGGAGTAGGAGAAGAGGGGGAGGGGGGAAGAGTGGGAAAGGGAGAGGGGGGAAGAGGAAGGACGGGAATAGTGGAGAGGGAAGGGTTAGGGCCTCCGGTAACCTCATTGACGCGGCGAAATGCAATGCTTCACTGCCAGTTTTCTGTGAGGCCCTGGTATCGAGCGGAATCGCGCCGGCCCATACGTGCCGAAGCATGGCTCTCCAGGTATGTTTATTTAATTTGAGCCTATTGCCATCTCCTAAGGGGTTTTCACCAGCTATAGCAACCCATAGGTGGCACACTTAGTAAATTTTAATAAATCTAAAAAAGAAATCTAGAGACCCATTGATTATTTTTTTTCAAATAACTCTTAATTTTCAATACACTTTTTCCAATGCGCCTCAGACACTTTCTCCACATCCTGCTCGAACGCTGCTAGCGCATCTTCCAGCAATGTAAACTGTATCCTTTGAGTTTAATTTTTATTTTAGGGAATAAAAAGAAGTCATACGCTGAAAGAAGGATGACATATAAATTTGACCGGTTTGCTGTCCAGAAAGTCCCTCGTGTTGAGCGCCGAGTGCGCACCAGCACCAGCCCGCGGAGTCCCGTATTCAGTTGGTTACTGCTGAAAGCAAATGAACACTTCTGGCAAACATTTGGTAGTACACCAATCAGCATTAATGCTACTCTGATCCCGTATGAATGTGAATACCTATCATATCTCCTTCTGTTCTATTCACACATCTTGTCAGAGTGCAAAATAGTGATCAAAATCTTCTCTGCACTTTTCCATCGCTTTATTTTAGTAGGTTGTGGTTCATTTTGAAAAAGCCAAACTGTTAACTGTTCTGGATCGTATTGATAAATCCGAAATTAGTCACCATTGTCATTCGTCATTATGTCGTAAACACGCCGAAACAAGCCTGCACCAAACTTAGATATGGTACCATTCCACGTGATGAGCCTGCTTCTGAGCGTCGATAAGGTTGTGTGGTACCCAGCACAATACTATGCTCCTCATGCGAAGTTGTTTAAATTAAATCTTGTAAACGCTTCATGAGCCAATCTTCAATAAATCTCTTTATACGTAATTCTCCAATTCTCGCCAATTCTCTTCAATACAATTTTTAATTTCTTGGCCCGTATTCTTCGTAACGTGAACCATTTTCGCATGATGATAAGTTACGATTTCAAATGAGACCTAAAACCGGTTGAAATTTGATTTCAATGAAAGATAAATTACACCTAGACACAATAAAAAGATCGTACTCATCACACAATTATTTGTCATGAGTAGGAATCAAAACCACGACCTCTGGTTCAGCAGTCAGTCTAATTACATTTAGTTCATAATAACGTGAAGAGAACTTTAATCACAAATGATCTTATTTTTAAAATAAAGTAATATAATCTGTCAGTGTTCCATAAATTCTCTTTGTCACAAAACATTCTGAATGGCCTGGTAGTTGGTCCTTCAAAAAAGGGTAAACCTATTACCATCTAAAGACACCTTACGGCACCGTGATGCTACTAAGCACTTTGTTATCAATAGCAGCTAGACCAGATAGAAATTCAAACAAAGATCTCAGCATCACAAACGTAAATCTAGGCTTATCCCACGGGGCCAATGTAGTCAGTCAATAAAGTAAGGATGAATAAGTATGTATTAGAAAAATTATATTTGACTAACTTGTCTTAAGATACCTATTACTTTAAGAAAATATTAATTGCAAATAGTCATAAATATTTCCAAATATGTGACGCTGATACACTGTCAATAGATCTAAATCGTAATGAAAATAAAAGTAGTCATTCAAATATTTTTTTCAAGATATTTTAACCGAGGGGTGTGCCTTGTTACGGACAATTTCACCTTAATAAATAATCCTACTGTTTTATCCCCTTTAAAGTATTTGGCATTATTTCACATTATACTTCGAAAAGTGTATCTAAACTAGTATTAGGAGTACGCCTATTAGTATTCCTAATTCGTTCACGTGTAATGGTGAGGCCTGCCCAAAGCTGCGGGTATTGATTATCGCATAAAGCGCTATTTTATTGTGTTGCATTTTATGGGAGTGTAACTTGAATGTTGCCTATAACCATTAGAATGTCCTTTTGTGAATCTATTTGGGATGATTTAATTTCTCACTTTGTTAGAATACGATTTGTTTGTTAAAGGTTTCTTGTCCCACAACCGTCATAATAACGCAACGGAAAAGATTATTTGACTTAAGCGACACATTAGATGATATTGAGTTACAAACATATCATGTGAATTGGAGCAATCTTATTGGCGATTCATTACATTCTAATTTAGACATCATTTCTGATCTCAATCCCCTACCGACAAATATCCAATTTTTTCCATTTTTATATCCATTCGATACCGACAAATATCCATTTTTTCGATTTATTTTATGTATCAATCTTTGCCGTCTCATTTATATGATCTACTTATTTTTACAATTTTAACTTCACAAAATATTATCTCGGCGTGCATATAGTACGCATTCTAATTAGGTTAATTGATTTACAACAATCACATCACATGGGAGACAACTCTTTTGTTGGTTCAATTCGCTAAATATAAACCACTAATAAAAAAAGCATTGCCTTAACATTATAGTTCTTACAGCTTTTCAAATCGTGCCCGTTTCATATTTATATAACCCCAGTAGTCCAAATCATTGTAATAACTCACTAACTCTACACAGTTTCTTTAAGTTATTTTCAATGAATAAAAGTTGGGTCAGACATCGGACGGGGCCCACCCCGTCCGATAAGGGTGCACCCTGGAAATGTGAGCGATGACGCTGCTTTTTCCTTCTCTCTTTTTTGAGAAGGGCGTCATCGCCTAAGGCTAATATTTCTAGTACGAATAGGAGGCCATTTCTTCTTGTTCGGCCACTCGGTCGAGGCTTGGTTCAACAGAGCGGGCGTGTCTGCCGATTCCTTTATTGGCTCCTCGCTCTTCGGACCTATGAGGAAAAAATCTTGTTAAAAAATCACGAGGGTGGGACCCTTCCATGGGTCCGAAGAGGACAAGTTCGGCCTGCACACACTACCACTATCTTATTATTATTATTTTTTATTTTTTAAAAAGACAACTCCCGCATTAGGATCTACTCCTGTGTCACGGGGGACTTTACAAACATACAAAGAACGGATACAAAAAACACCCAGACTCTGGTGGGAATCGAACCCACGACCTATGGCATAGCAGTCAGGGCCACTAACCACTAGGCCAACATGCATTGGGCAAGCATTGGGAGATTTTGTTTCCCTGCTGCCGTCGGCATATCGTAATAAGCATAGGCTTAGACCGTTACGAAGAAAACCTGTCTAAAAAATCACCCCGAATACCGTAAAAACAAAGAGTAAGAAGACGGACGACATCCCGTCTAACGACAAGGATGTCGATCTATCTGAATCCTGGGAGCAGAAGAATATCCGAGCGTCTGCGTTCCAGGTCAGCCTTGACAGTCGGAAATTCCGGTAGGACGGCGGACACATCTTGAGTTCATCATCGTCATCATCTACACAGTTCGCGACACTTACAGTCGTAAATGCTACGAAGATGGCGATGGCCCAGGAGATGCTGCTACTCAAAGTGGCTAGTAGCCATAGAGGGAGGTAAGGCACGCCGGTCTCGTCCCCGTCAGGCTTCGCCGTTCCTAGGGCAGATGCTTATGCCCTAATTAGTCTGGAGGGTTAAACAGTAGCCGTAAGGGTGATTGCGGATCTCTTGCTTAAATTAGTAAGCTGGTGGTGAGGGGTATTGTCCCCCAAACACCATCGACTATACAGGAGAGGGTGAACGCGGCGGTAGCCATCCGTCACATAGTGGCCACCAAGTAAACGAAACTTAATGGTTCTTTTGTAAAGGCCCTTAAGGACTCCTCCTCCACTGTGTCTGGGGTCGTCGAGACCCTCATTGGGGATGTGCTCGCCTGCAAACGGCAAACGATCTATTGATGGTGGCAGGTGGCCAAGCTCCCGAGATGGAGTTTTGAGTCGTCGGCCCATGTCGTGCGGTGTTCCGCAGGGTCTGTCCTTGGACAGACCCTGCGGAACTCCTGTGGAAAATGGGATACGACTGGGCCCTTCGAGGCGACTTTCCCCCCGGGCTCGGCATAATTTGTTACGCCGATGACACGTTGGTCACAGTCCGGGGGGTGAACTTTCAGGAGGCGGCCCGCCTGGCCACCAGGGGTACTCCCCACCAGAGATACTTCTCTGGTGGTCGGGCGCATCGAGGCGCTGGGCTTGCGGGTGGCCCTGGATAAGATAGAAGCCCTTTTATTCCATGGTCTTTTACTCCCTGGCGCCTCTATCATGGTCAACTTGGTCCTCGTACCGGTTCAGGCCCACATGAGGTATCTGGGCCTGATCTTTGACGGTAGGTGGCTCTTCGACGAGGACTTCCGACAGCTTGCTCCGAAGCTGGTCGGCGCTGCGTCCGCCCTTGGGCGACTCTTACCCAATTTGGGCGGACCCAGCGTCGCTACAAGACGGCTGTACACGGGGGTTTTCCGGTTAAGTGCACTATACGGTGCACTGGTGTGGGCGGGAGCTCTGACCGCCCAGAATAGGGCGCGCCTCTGGCGCCCTCAGAGGGTTATGGTGATTAGAGCCATACGCGAATACCACACCGTGTCGACGGAGGCGGCGTGCGCGTTGGCCGGGACTCCCCCGTGGGATTTGGAGGCGGAAGTGCTCGCCGAAGTATATCGGCGAACGGCTGAGTTCCGGGCGGGAAGCGGTAGTCGGCCCCCGCCCGAAGAGGTACGCGAATGGCGTGAGGCCACTCGCCGAGCCACTGCGGTCGTCCCGGCTGGAGGCTCCACGTGCGGGCTTTGCCGCCGCGGAGGCGCTCCAGCCGGTCATCGTCGAGTGGGCAGGGCGGCAGCACAGGAGTCTTTCCTTCCGACTGACGCAGGTTCTTTCCGGGCACGGCTGTTTCGGAAAGTACCTGCACTCGGTCGCTAGGAGGGAATTGAGTCCCGCCTGTCACCACTGCGACTGCAGTGAGGACTCGGCTCAGCACACGCTGGCGGTTTGCTCCGCCTGGGCGTCGCAGCGTCGGGCCCTCACTGCAGTCATCGAAGGGGATCTCTCGCTACCGGCCATCAGACGCTCCATGGCCGGTAGCGACAGGAATTTTACCGCGGTCGCAACCTTCTGTGAGGAAGTTATCTCGCAGAAGGAGGCGGCGGAAAGGGTCCGGGAGGACAACCTCCACTCGGACTTAATTCACCGCCGGTGAACTGCGCGGCGGAGGCGCGCTTACCAGCGCCTCATACCGCCCTGAGTGCGGCCGCGGGCGGTCGGGACGGGTTTTCCCCTCCACCCGCTATAGTGGCCCCGCTATAGTAATTGTTCAACTGAGAGGTTTTTTTACCCGAAGGTGGTGCCCGCGCTTTTGCGGGCAGGCGCTAGGAGGGTTCCGGATGTCTTAATAAAAGCTGTTCCCGGATCCCTCCTATTTAAAGCGCAATACGGCACACCGTGTGGTTTTAATCGGTTCGATTCCGACACTCCGCCCCACCGAAAACCCCTGTGGGGTGACAGCCCGAGGGGGTTTCCACACGCACAAAAAAAAACAGTTCGCCGGCGCCTGCATCCACACCGAAGGCTGGATGACCGGCTAAGGCCGCGACAAAGGCGGCCGTACTGAAGGCCGGGCAACCTGCTAAGGCTTCCCACTTAGACAAATAAATTGATGAGCGCAGTTCCTTCTTGGTGCTGAATCTGAGCCTGGCCTCTCTACGTCGACTCCCTCCAACCACCGGTTGCAAATTGTTGGGGAGGGAAAGAGATATATATATATATATATTTTTTTTTCATTTTTTTAGATTGGGGTTAAAGTCCCGAAACCGGAACAAAAAGGCTGCCAAGAAAGCAGCCTCTACACCAAATGGCCACCAAAAAGAAGCCATAGAAACTGCATGCGCTAAAAACGGCGGCTATAGTGGTTATCGTTAGGCTATCCTATGCAGCCGTCTTTAAGAAGGCCTGGGATAGCTTCGCCAATGAATTCGGGACCTCAGGTGTGAGGAAGCGAGTCGCCCAGACGGGGCTCGTCTCTCGAGTTTCCCAGGGCTGAAGGTGTGAAGGCGGCCGACACTTTTTCTGAGATACTTCGGATTATATTTAAAAAACGACACAATGCGGACAACATCAGGGTCGGCACTATCCGCCCAAGGAGCTTTGGCGCGGTGTGGGTCAGCTGTTCCGTAAAATTTTTAGCGACGCGCCGGCAATGTTTTAGACAGTTTCGTGAACGCCAGAGTCTGAGACCAATGAGATGTTTCAAATGCTTAGCGTCCAATGCGTCAATGATCCACCTCTCATCACTGCCCATAGTGTGCGGCAGGTAATCTCGTTAATCTTGTAATCTAATCCCGGCTCATGTCGCTAAGAGACCAAGGTACTAGATACTTCTCTTCTGACTACGACGTTTTACTCAACAATTTAGAGACCTCATATGGCGCCCTCAGAGTGTTATATATACCATACGCAATGACGGCATTGTATCGATGGAGGTGGTGTGCACATTGAGAGAGACTCCCTCATGGGATTTGGAGGCGGAAGTGCTCCCTGCAGGAGCCTCTAGGCGGACGGCTGAGTTTTGGGCGGGAAGCGGCAGTCGGCTACCGCCCAAAGAGGTACTCGAGTGGTGTGAAGCCACTCGCCGAGCCACGTCGGCTTGTTGGTCGTACCGGCTGAAGGCTCTTCGTGCTGGGTTTGCTGATGTTGAAGCGCTCATCGTCGAGTTTCCTTCCGACTGACGCAGGTTCTTTCTTATCAAATTCCCAATTACCTACTGGACAGTGTTTATGAGGAATTTATTCAGTAATTTGGAATAATCATTTCAATTAGGTATTTTTGCAAAAATGTATAAAATAAACAGAAGAAAAGGCAACAACAGACTAAGTAGAAAAATTTTTATATACCACTAGCAGCGCCCCGCGGTTTCACCCGCATAAGTCCCGATCCTGTGTGAGTATCAGGATAAAAAGCCTATGCGTTAATCCAAGTCTCCAGCTATCTACATATCAAGTTTCATCGCAATCGGTTCAGTAGTTTTGGCGTGTAACAGTAACAAACATCCATACATACATGCATCCATACATCCTCACAAACTTTCACGTTTATAATATTAGTAGGATATAGAAAACGTTTGTTGTAGTAAGTATATTAGTTGTAAGTTAGGCAGTACGGTCACTTTTGCTAAAACGATATCTTATTAAAAAAAAAGTGTTAAAAAAAATATTAAAGCAAATATAAAAAAGTGCCAAAAAGAAAAGAGTGTCAGTGTAGGATTCGATCCAGTCTTCGTGAAAACGCCGCCGGAGCAAACAATCTACGTCTGACTTCGTGTAATTGAGGGCCGCAGAATAAATTTTACCAATATGAATATACGAGTGCCTGGACTAAACTTTACCTAAGGTTGGGTCAGACAGCGGATGGGTCGGGACAGCGACGCGGCATGAGCAGGTTGTAATGTACTATAGTTAATATAGAAAATGTCACACAGCGCCTTCGCGCCCGCTAGCTAGTACGTTACAACTGTTCACACTGCGTCGCCGTCCCGCCCCATCCGATGTCCTAATTTTATTGTATTTTTGTGACATAATTCAAAAAAAGCTTTCCCTAGGGTAGGTGAACACTTCTAAACAACATGTCGCGGGGTTAGCCGCTCGAATAGATAGCTTTAGGTAGGTTAGATAACAATAAAAAAAATGTAAGCTGTTACTTTTTCTATTACTAGTAGGTTAGAATAGGATTCGAATAATATTCAGAGGGTTATGGCGGTTAGAGCCATACGCGGATACCGCACCGTGTCGACGGAGGCGGCGTGCGCGTTGGCCGGGTCACCCCCGTGGGATTTGGAGGCGGAAGTGCTCGCCGAAGTATATCGGCGAACGGCTGAGTTCCGGGCGGGAAGCGGCAGTCGGCCCCCGCCCGAAGAGGTACGCGAATGGCGTGAGGCCGCTCGCCGAGCCACCATGGCTCGTTGGTCGTCCCGGCTGGAGGCTCCACGTGCTGGCTTTGCCACCGTGGAGGCGCTCCAGCCGGTCATCGTCGAGTGGGCAGGGCGGCAGCACAGGAGTCTTTCCTTCCGAATGACGCAGGTTCTTTCCGGGCACGGCTGCTTCGGGAAGTACCTGCACTCGGTTGCTAGGAGGGAACTGAGTCCCGCCTGTCACCACTGCGACTGTAGTGAGGACTCGGCTCAGCACACGCTGGCGGTTTGCTCCGCCTGGGCGACGCAGCGTCGGGCCCTCACTGCAGTCATCGGAGGGGATCTCTAGCTACCGGCCGACATACGCTCCATGGCCGGTAGCGACAGGAATTTTACCGCGGTCGCGACCTTCTGTGATGACGTCATCTCACGGAAGGAGGCGGCGGCAAGGGTCCGGGAGGACGATCTCCACTCGGACCTAATTCGCCGTCGGCGAACCGGGCGGCGGAGGCGCGCATACCAGCGCCTCATGCCGCCCTAAGTGTGGCCGCGGGTGGACGGGACGAGTTTTCCCCTCCACCCGCTATAGTGGCCCCCCGCGAGGAGGCGGCGTCCGCGTGTGCCTGGACGTCGCCTAATTGAGAGGATTTAAGTTTACCCGGAGGTGGTGCCCGCGCTTTTGCAGGCAGGCGCTAGGGGGGTCCGGATGTCTTAATAAAAGCTGTTCCCGGATCCCTCCTACTTAAGGCGCAGTACGGCACACCGTGTGGTTTTAGTCGGTTCTATTCCGACACACCGCCCCACCGAAAACCCCGGTGGGGTGACGGCCCGAGGGGGTTTCCACACGCACAAAAAAGAAAAAAAAAAAAGGATTCGAATAATATGTTGAGGTTACTTCTGCAGATCTTATCGATACCACTTCCCTTTCTGGATGAAGCTCTTGGTTGTGGTATGCAAGATCCGGGTCATCCAAAATAAATTCCGGTATTGCAGCAGAACTGAATAATTTCTGTAGGTCAAGTACGCTTATACTCTGCAGTACCCCAAGTTTGGGGAACAGCTACTTATAGAGTTCGTAATTAGTTTCAACTACATATATAAAATTAAAAGATTAGAAACTTTATTTTCATGCAGCGGTCGAATATCGTCGTACCGACTCGAGAGTAATAATGAGCCGGGAATTGAACTAGCCGGGTCCTCTCATTCGTCATTCGGATCGTTCAATGCGTTTAGTTGTATCGCAGCTAATATTGTTACAAACAAATTATGAATTTTCATGTCAATTTCTATGATTTTGTTTTTCTTTTTTTATTCAGCCATTTTTATAAAAATCTGGACATTCCATCAATTTCCTTGGTATTAAATACCTATAGTTTAATTTATGTCAGCCCTCTCTCATACGAAATATTTGCTTTATCGATCTTTTCACTTTCAAAATAAAATTTCTGTATTTATTGTCACGCAATTTTAATTTTTAAGAGTGCAAAGTTTTTTTTTAAATAATTAGTAGTGAAATTCATATTCTTCTAAGTTTGTTTTCTATGAAACATTAAAGGTATTCTTAAACTTAACGAAAAAGATAAGATTTCTCTTATTACGTGACAAGCAAAACTTTTTAATTGATGTTCGTCTGAATTGATTCATTTGACATTGAATCTTATGATGGTGATCGTTTATAAATCGTAATTTGACCCATGTTGCTCATCATCAATAAAAGTACAATAATTAAGATGATTAGATATTCAATTGTTTTTGGTTGGTTATTCTCTTTTATTCTCTTGTTGGTTCCATCTTGTTATAAACGATGAAAAATGTATGCTTAACGTAATTTGTATATTTAACACAAGGGGTGAGTAGTATCATTACATATAATTTCGGTTTAATATATGACTCATATAGCTCATTTAGCTCAGGGATTCAATTTAATCGATTAGTCGCTCAATTGGTTCAAATCCTCATGTAGCTCGTTAAGCTCAATTAAAAATATCACTCACTTAAAACCTCTCTTGCTCAGCTTTCATTTATTATTTTATTTGGTTAAATTAATTTCTCGGTACTCCTCTTATTAAATATTTTTTTGTTGTTTTTAAGGTGCTTAGTACATTAGAAATGATACATATTAAATTAACTTTATACTTCGAAGGTTTAGGACTGTCAAACAAGACGGATTTATTTAACTTAGACATAAAATAAATTTCTATATGCACTTTGTCGAAGTAAAAAAGTCGGTAGCTATCTTATTCATTTCTCTTTAGTTTCAAGAAGCGCTGAAGAACGCGGCAACGCCGACACTTTGACCGGTTGAGCCAGTGAGCTAAACCTGAGTTAGGTAGGCATTGATATATTCGGAGTTAAAATTAATTACATATACGTCATCGTATTTATTAGTCTTAGGGTAAATTTACGTCTAAGATATAAAATTTTGTGCCGTTTTGATTCCGACGAATGTAATTGCTAGATAGTTAGTTGTAAGTGATGTTACGTAGCCTAAAGAAGTAAGGGAACCCTTAAACTCTTTAAAACATTTCTTAAAACTTCAAAAACTATCATAAAAAAGTGTGTGTGTGTACTTATGTACGCACGTAAGAATATTATACGTAATTTATCTAAATATCATAATAAATAATACATACCGTCAACTAACCTCAAATTCCACAAACGTACTCAAAGTAATAGGTAAAAACCATTTTTATCACTTATAATCACAGTAAATTATCTTTAAATGAATCAATTGTTAATAAATCTCCGTCACCACGATATATTATTTGAAAAAATATATATTTATGTATTACTAGATGACCGGTGAACTTCGTATCACCTACAATTTATTTAATTCCGAGCATTTTCATATTTATTCACCTTTTAAACCTTCTCTGGACTTCCACAAATAATTCAAGACCAAAATTAGCCAAATCGTTCCAGCCGTTCTCGAGTTTTAGCGAGACTAACGAACAGCAATTCATTTTTATATATATAGATTAGATTATGTATATTTTATTCGGACTGACACAAACCACGTGTTGTAGGTTCAAAAACACTTGAATAAATATCGTGAAATGGTAACTATTTTTGAAAAACTAAAATGTTGACTAGCTAACATAGCCAGCTAGCATCGTAATTTACTCTCGTCATTTTTCCCTAACGCGCCAAAAGAAGTATAACTTGAAAATGCTGCGTGTTTCACTTTGATTGTTAGTACGACTATAATTTTACATATTAACTACATCACCACTATTGCTATAAAATATCAAATACACTAAATATCTAACCGTAGCCATCATGTTCTTCGTATTTAATTTTCTTTTTCATTATAGTTTACCCCTATTTTTAATAAAATAATTACGAGTTTTTGTTGTGGCGACCACTGAAAAATCAGACATAAATGTACTAAATTCAATACGTACCTACCTACTTTCTGGGAGCAAACATTTGGTGTCGTCACCACCGCGAAAGCTGCTAAATTAGTAGGTATAGTACATCAACTTAGTTTGTTTATTTTTCGTGTGAAGTTATTGGTTTTTGTTATTGAGAATTCAATTTAATTTGAGTGAAATTTTGAGTAACATATTTTAACAAAATTATCTTTTGAGGATAGGTAAGTACGATATTTCGAGAACACCTTATTAGTTAGGAAAGTAAAAAGGTCCTAAAGTAAGCCAATCCGAGTAACTAAGAAATACAATACAAACAGGAAATAAACAATAAAGAACCTACACGTGCGTAACTATTGGACCCTCAGATCGTAGAAATCTATGATCTAGCTGAGATTGGACCCAACACAATCCATGTTCCAACTTTCCAAAATTCATACATCTATTTACTACTTAACATTACCCACCAACCAAAACCCTTTTTTGGTTCTATCATATTTTAGTGAGATTCCCGGACACAGGCATGAATATAGATTAAAAATATTAGGTACATACAGACTACACAAAGAAAGAAGTTATTTTTGTTAGGTTTTTGCTGTCTGTAACTGCCTGGTTCTGATCTGTCTTCTAAGAAAATGGCTAAATAATCATATCGATACCTATTACTGAGAGAAGTAAAATATTATTTGTGGTAGTAGTTGTTAAGGTAGAATGGTTTTGGTGAGAATATTAAAAACCTTTTAAGTGAACAGAGCGATGGCATTTAAATGTGCCTCGAATTACCGGTGTACGTGACCAAAGAGATTTATAAAAATAGCTTTGAAATACATTCTAGTGCAATTGTTTAATTCTAAAGTAAATTTCATATTTACTACCAGAAATATGTACTTTATGAAAAATATAATTATCAACTAATACTTAAAAGCACTTTAAATGTTTAGACCATTAAATCTTTACCCTACTCTCTTGCTCTTTCTAGTGGTCGTCTCTTTTCTTTTATTAAGAATCTAACAATAGCTTTAAACGAGCAATTCTAGTAAAAGTAAGTATAGATAAAAGTATGTATAAGGTAAATGTCCCCTATTTCGGTCTCTTACGTACGACTTCCGATTTCAAACTGACTTCTGACGAAAGAAGAAAGACACAAAAGTGAAAAATAAACTCGTTAGCCTAACTTTGAGTTGGCGCCAAACATACAAACAGGCAGATTAATTATTATTTAAAATGATGGCAGATATTTGTCGAAGTGTTTTTGAATTTAATTTTTTGTTTGTAGTTTTGGCAACTCAAAATTATTTAGGTATTTACAGGACTGTAGAAGTTTAGTTGGGCTAACGGGTTTATTTTTCACTTTTCAGTATCTTTCTTCTTTCGTTGGTTTAATTTTTTGTTAAAACGTTTTTATTTTTTAGTTTGTTGTGTCTAAAACAATCCACTACAGGTCTTCGTCATGTTGTAGTATCATTAGAATGACACATGTGTGCTAAGTTTCAACAAAATCGGTTAACAGGTGAAAATTCAATGGGGGAACAATCATTCGTCCTCTATTTTTCCACCCTTAGGGTAGAATTTTTTTTTATTTAATTGGGACTTATTTCGAATAAAAATAGAATTATCGAAATCGGACTACCCGGTAAAAAGTTATGCGTGGTCATACATAAAAAAAATGCAAAGGTCGTCTTGGGACCCTGCTCCTTTTCGTTGGTTAAAAAGGAAAATGATACTGTTAGTACTTCAAGTTTACTTGAATAATATTTGAAATTCCGTTCACATCCAAACTGAATTCTATTAATATTATAAACGTGAAAGTTTGTGAGGATGTATGGATGTATCGATGTTTGTTGCTCTTTCACGCAAAAACTACTGAACCGATGAAACTCGGTATGTAGAGACTAGACCTGGATTAACACATAAGCTACTTTTTATCCGATATTCCCACGGCATCCCAAACCGCGGGGCGCAGCTAGTTAAATATAATTTTACTACTTCTACTAATACTGCTCTTTTATTTAAATTAGGGTTTGCTTATTAAGTTTATATACGTGTCTTTTCCGAATTAAGCGATTTGACAAAATAATTCACCAAGCGAAGCTCGATCGATCACCCACTCCAATTTAGGTAATAATAATTGAGGAAGAAATCGTTTTGAAATCTTTTTGCTAGTTATATAAAATATTCATGATGCTCCAAAAGGTAACCTTGATTGAACTTGATTTGACCAAAATGCATTAGTCGTAAAACGATTCCAGCTATTCGAACTTTCTCATAATACTTTTCTAGATGGTACTGGCATAGAATATTCGTATTCTGGCACTCCCATTAGTAGGCATAGCGCGTCAAGGGACTGAAATATTATTTCGCCATGGTCTCATATCAAATAGTGCAACGTCATATTGTGACCTATCATTTCAAAAGTGCTAAGGGCTGTACTGACACGTATGATTACGATTGTGGTAAATGGATAGATTCGAACCCCTCAAGAACTTTCTTTGTACCTAATCAGCATTGGTTTTAGTTCGATGTAGAACCCAGCGCGTGTAATAATGTCTTTGTAACCTTGTCATTTTGAAGAAGGTAGGTGACAGGCAATTTCCATATCAATGGGCTATTTTAGGAAAGGTGTCCACTATTCAGGCAGTAAGAGGTTAAGGTCGGCCCGAGGGGGTTTCCACACGTCCAAAAAAAAAAGTATAGTAGCAGTAAAGTATTTTGTTTTATTTTACGGTTCCGTACCTCAGAAACAAAAACGGAACCATTATACATTGAATCTCTTTGTTATCCGTCTGCTTGTCTGTCTGTCTGTCAAGACCCTTCTTCTCATAAAACGCATAGAGGAATCAATATGAAATCATATCAAATACAACAAATATTATATCTGCGGTCGCTTAAATTGAAAAAAAAAATCAAGCTTCTAAGTCAACGTAATCAAAAGATACGGCCATTTTAATTTTAACCAATTTTAACACTTTACAGATAAATCACCTCCTATAGGGTACCCATTAACCTAGATCTTTAAATCTGCTCAAAATGCGTGGTTTCACAGCACAAGTAAAGGAAAAGAAGTCGTTAATTTCTTGTTAAATTACATAAAAAAGAAATTGCAATTACAAACTAACATTTTGCAATAGGAAAATTTACTGTGACGTATCTTAATGAAACCCCCACGTAGGGGGTATTTTTAGAACAGCAAATCGAGTCGTCTTCGAGAATCGATTCCCGATGAATTAGCTGCATATAAGTTTGTATGAAACCCTCGGTGCACGAGTTAGAACCGTACTTATCCGATTTCTTGCTTTTGGATAAGGTAGACCTGGAGCTTTCTCCATGGAAGGACATAGGGTTGATAACGTGTGAGTCAACAGGATTTATCGTCCCCGAATTCTTTAATATTGTCAGATTCGGTAGGGGCTCAGGATAAAATATGAAACAACATTACAAGAGAATCTAGTAAAACATAGTTTAGATGTTATTAATCAATTGTTTCGTTTTGAAAGGGACGTTCGTTGTGAAGGTTGGAGATGTAGTAAAATTATTACAATATGTACCTACCTAAAAACGGTCTCAAGTTGCCACATACCCTGAAGCCATTCGGGCTAATCAGTTAGATTGTTACCATCGCTGGCAAACTTTTACAAGGCTTTATAGTATCTAAGGATTAAATCCAAATTTTTTGATAAACAATTTGGTTTTACATTCGTATATCTATTTGGGTTAAGCAACAGTTGAAGCCACCATTTACAAAAAAATCTTTTATTTCACAATTCAACGGCACTTCCTCGTATGAAATTCAATATTGTAACTTATAAACAAGGCGTAGGTTTGTGATTTTTTTATAGTTATGAAATGTTTTTTTTTAATTGATCGAATTAATCGAAGGCCTTATACACCGTAGCACGTATGTGTAAAGAACTTCATGGACATTAAAAGCGACATGAGGTCTTTGAACCATCGCATTAAAACTATTTTTCTTGACACTTATTTGGTTTTTATGTGGTATGTACTGATACTTACGCTATCAGTATATACAGTACTTCTTTCTGTCAACCATCTTCAAGTTGGTTAGAGATAAATCAGTGTTGCTAAATTTCTTACGTGTCACGGCAACTTTAGCAATTTTTCAATGCTTTGGTTTAACTCTGAACAATGAGTTGATCACACTCGTTGTAGAGTCAGGCTTGGGGGGAAATTAGAGGTGATATCTTTAGCAGCCGGTAAATATTTCTTGCGTTCAGGTAATTTGTTTGTAACATAGTTCACTTTAGATTCATAAAGTTTAATAAGCTTATGATCCCTCTCACTTAGGTCTTACTTTGATTAAATTTGTGGTGGGTTCTAAGAGGAAAATAAAATCCCATCGTATCACACTGTTACTCGATGCAACTTTTTTGTCCCAACTAGTAACACTGCTAAATATTAGGGGTTTCGGTGCGAATAAATAGTTGCATCGTGTCAGTGAGTCTCGTTAGGAAAAGTAAATTGTTAACAGCTTAACTTTCTCTGGTACTCACCAAGTGTTATGCTCCGTGTTTTCGTGGGTTGTTTATCCTAGTGTTCTGAAGTCACGGCATTCGTTGCAAACACAAATAACAAGCATTTCTATGACCACTTAAAGGTACTAGAGGTAACCTGGTGGCCGAATTTCGACCATAATTCATTAAATTTTAAATGTTTTGCTTTATATATTTGACCACTATAAATTGAGCTGTTTTTGTACAAACTTTATGTACCATGAAAGGTCAACATATATATACTGCACCCCTTTAGCATTTAGCCGTTCATATTGATTAAACATTTTAGCTTTCTGCACTTCTTCGAAATATAAACTTTTATTATCCCAAATTTCACATTCATAAGTGCGCGACAAATTTGCTAAAAAAGAGTTGCAAAAAAATCTCTTTACGTATTTATATATAGAAGACAGATTCCTACCTTGTTCATTCTGATGGAAGCACTACATTAATGGAAGCACTACATTATTGCCACTGTATTTTTGGCGTGTGTCCTTGGGACAAAGTTTTAATCAGATTTATTAAAATATGCCGAAACTTTGCCCCTTTGAAGTTTTTGAGACAACCTTTTTAATTGGGTTTCCGGTAAGACATCACATGCAGGTATATTAAATTGGTATATACATTTTATAAATGTGAAAGTAACATAATGTCTCCCTGATTGTTATTTTTTCATAAATTAACTATTTGATAAATATTAAAAAACCTACTGTTACTACTATAGCATAATTATTACATAAATTCAGTTTTTGTTACAAATAATGTTGGCAGAAAGCCGAGTACTATTTTGCAACAACGAACTTGTAGTTCGCGATAACTGTTCAATACAAGGTGAATTGGAAAATCAATTTAATTCAGTTGAAACCTCCAGCTGAGGTAATTTCCATTAATTGTCGCCTCAATTCTTCCATCAGAGTGAGGGAGAAGCAGTACTTCGACGACTATTAACTAATTAACCAAACGCATTAGACGAACTTTTCTTGGCTACTGCTGGTTAGTTCTGCAAACTGTGTCATGTTGAGGCTTCAAAAGATTGATATTTTATTGATATACTCATCCGGACCATCTTTGAAACATAATTTAGAGTTTATGGTTACCGGTAAATAAATGTTAAAAAAAATATATACCTACCAAATGAAACTATACTGTTTAGACTAACGTGTTTCATACCCATAAGCAAAATAGCTGTAAATGTATTTTCATTAACGGCACTCTATGGGAAAATTCTACGGTGTTGCATGTTATGTTCGAAGTATTATATTCCCATATGAATTTGCATGTAGCTGTATTATTGTTATTGACGCCCGTTTTATAATTTGGCTGTGGCGAAACATAAATACTTACCTGTTATGTTTACCCAAATAGTTTATTATCATTGATATAAATGATAACATATTGTTTGCCAAAACATGTAGAGTTATCATACGTTTGTTATATTTAGCTAGGCTAGAATAAGTTAAATGTATAGCTAATTCCAATTTTGGCCATTCTTATCTGACCCTAGAATCTTTATTGCCATCTTTTTACTATCGCATGCTTTTATTGAAACGTTAAGAAGAAACTAATATGAGTTGTTATCCTTACCTCCTCAGTGTAATAGTAATCCGCAAATTTCAGCGTAGCACGAAATATTATGTCACCGATGAAGTAATTTATCAAACGATGAGTTAGTAAGTAATTAGTGTACACATGTTCGAATGGCGTGCGCGTGGAAATCGCGACGGGCGGTCGGCGGGCGGCGCGACAGTGCCGGATGAAGGGCGGGAACCATCTGGCCAGCTACAGCGTGTTGTCTCAGGCAACACGCAGCGGCCTCAACGGCGCCACAACGTTCCACGTTTCGACAGTTTTGTTTTGCAGCGAGCTTTCTCTTATTTGATTTTAAATTATGGTAATGATGTGGAAGGTTTTAGATGGTTTTTACTTGAAATAAACACTTTAATGAATTACACTTACACTACACTGTCGATCGACTAAAACGAATTAGCCACTTAAACCTACATATTTTTATATATTTTATACCAAAAACCACCATCAATCCGTCTGATGAAAATCAGAATGATCACCACAACTTTTAGATGTTTACGGGTGTCACGCGCACTTTGCCGACCTTGTAAAAGCTTTTGACTAGGGTAAACCGCAGAGAAGGAGGCCATTAACAACCTATTATAATATCATAACGTTGTTTTAAGAGACTGAGAACCCAAATTTAAGTTAGAAATTTGGGACTCCGGACATATTTAATTTTCACACAACTGATGTAGGTACAATCTCGAAAGCAATAAGTATAAAATAAAAAATTCAATATTTATTATTGATATCTACTAGATGTGAATCTATTTTGCATATACCTAGGCATAAGACGTACATAATAAATTAAACTAAGAAGTACATTAAACTATGGAAAAAAACAATTAACCAAGCCTCTGTGTTTAGACTGAGGAAACGAAACCAGCAAAGACATCAATTGTGGCTTGAATGGAGTTAGCCAGAGTAAGCATGTGAGCGCATGGAACGCCGTCGCCTCATTCTGCAAGGAGGTGATGTCCGCAAAGGAGGCGGCGGAACGGGAGAGAGAGCGGAATACGACTCTCTCTGCCCACAGCAGACGCACCGGGCGCCGGAGGGCGTTTAATGATCTCCGGCCACCTTAGGAAGCGGCCTGCGGACGGCGAACTTTTTGGGGAAGTCGTCGTCCGAACAGACCGGAGAGGCAGCGCGCAGTGTTCCGCGTGCGCGCGTTCAGAGGAGTGCGGCCGACGGGTAATGGTCGCACCGGGTGACGGGACCAGTCTAGGGTGAGACGGGTCAATGCCTATCGGGGGTTGAGGAAGAATGCAATGGCGACTCTCGCTCCCCTGATCATAGGCAAGTAGCGGAACATCGGGGTGGTTTTTAGTCGGTAAGAGTCCGACAGACCCCTTCGCCGCCCCAAGGGCGGAGGACATCCATGAGGATCTTCCACCTTGAGAGTGCGGCCGACGGGTGATGATCGTACCGGGTGACGGGATTCCTCTAGGGTGAGACGGGTCAATACCTGTTGGGAGTTGCGAAAGAATGCAAAAACGATTCTCGCTCCAAGTAGTGGAACACCGGGGTAGTTTTTATAGTAGGTAAGAGTCCAACACACCCCCTCGCCACAGTATAATATATATACAGTATGGTATCTTCATACAAACGGTCAGATCGCGAGACATACCTACACGCCTTGCGTTCGGTACACACTCGGTACACAAAAATTCGCGACTGCTCCGCAGTGACGAACGTGGTGATCGTTTTTTAAGCAGTACGCGTGAGATTTGTGTATTTAATTGAAATAAATACAAATACTTAAGTACTTAATATGGCAAATAGAAGTTATAGACTATATTGTGCTGTGTTGGTTGCTTGAATTCTTCGAAAACACACCCAGAAATAATATTTTTTAAATTACCTGGAAAGTCCGAAAGGTAAGACCATAAAATATTTTTTACGTACCTACTAGTACGTAATTTGTTTCTTTTTTAATAAGTATGTATTTCGCTTTTTCCACCGACCAAAATACCTGGATTAATAAATAAATAAGTAGATACGGTGACAAAAGTGACACATGAGTGACTTACCCACACTCGCGTTAAAAAAAAATAGTTGGTAGTTTCTTAGGCTAAGCTATCTATTTACTTATGTATTTAGCTACTTACATATAGTATTGAATTAGACGAAATATCATTATGAAATTAAAAAATGGTAGGTACCTACCTACTACCCTTTTCATTCACAACGAATTTTTATATTTTTTAATAAAAAATAAATTATAATATTTACAATCACAAAACTAGAAAGAAGCTCAAGCAGGTAGATGAAATTATGGACAGCCCTATTGCGTGTTGTATTATAAGAATTTAAAGTAAGGCAGATTGCTGTATATTGTAGTTCTATTTTATCAAAAAGAATATCAATCACTTCAATTGATAAATAAATGCGTTTTTTTCATACTACCTGAATCCTATTTCATTTGATACTACATAATGCCTATTTAGATTTTCGAATCTACGTCCTAAAGTGCAGTTTAGCTTGCAGCATATTATTATTTAATGCTGCATATTATACACACAGTTTTATACATACACAACCATGCCTATATGTATTATATACCTATGCATATTAAACATATCTATTAACATTTTTATAAATCTTCTTTTTATTAAATGTTAGAAATATTTTAGTCGTAGTCTTCTTCTTTTATCTATCTATATATATAAAACAAGAAACTGACTGACTGATCGATCAACGCACAGCCGAAACCGCTGGGTCTAGAAATATGGAATTTTGTACAAAGGTTCCTTCACCGATAGAAAGTAACATTATGAGTGAAAGCCATCTGTGTATGGGGTAACACAGGCATCCTTTAAAAAAAAAATGATTTCTACGAATATGGCACTAATGTTACCCAAGGCATCAAACATTTGCTTTTAAAAGACATTATTTTAAATGATACATAAAATAATGTGCAATGTATACGTTTATAGTACTCATCATTACCCACAAAAGAGTCTACGAGGCTATATGTCTGACAATATTAAGTCACAATAACCACAGTGAATTAGTTATTTCTGTTGTTCACGCGGGCGTTATCACAAGTTGTCATTTCATACAAGTTTCTACAGAACGTAGGTACTCGTTTGACTTTTTATGAAGAAAAACCGGTCAACTGCGAGTTGGGTTGGGAGTCGCATGGAGAGGGTTGCGTACGATTAATATGTTTCTACCAATAATATTTACCAAGGACGAAATAAACATTGTAGTTGCAATGTATGTTCTTCCATACATTCTAACTGCAAATGTAAGTCTGTACGCATATTATGGAGAAATTTACCAGATCATTTTAAATTTAGCGAATTCTTATAGGTGTTACCGTAAACTGTAGGCAAGTAAAGATTGAATATCTGTATTTTTGAAATGTGTACCAAATTTCAACTTAATCGGTCCAGTAGATTAGGAGAAAATATTCTGTGACAGACGGACAGACAGTCGCACGAGTGATCTTTTAAGGTTTTGTTCATTCTGATATACGGAACCCTAAAAACAGATTCAACTACCGTATTATGTACTATTTGAAGTTCTCCATACTCTCTGACGTGTACAAGTATAAAAATCGTGGCAATACTTAACTTATTCGAGAAAAAACTGTCAAGTTATTATTATTACATACATTTGTATCCAAAACAATACTGTTCCCTAAGGGATAGTGAATTTATTGACAAATTCTATATTAATTAACGTCAGTGAAGCCGCGGGCAAAAGCTAGTATCACATATATCTAAAAATGGATACTACTGCTGATGATGATGATACTCACTGTCATGTACTAGCGTTGTGGCTATTATTTAATATAATAGCCGCAACGCTTGGAGCTTCTTTTTCTTAAACTTGAAACGGTTTGTGGACATCCTGATTTCGAGAGGAAGCGCATTCCAGAGAAGAACAGATTGATAGATAGATAGAAAGAAGAATTGACGAAGTCAGAGCTTTGAGAGGGACATAAGAGATGTAAATAATTTGAAGAACGAAGATTCCTGCCATGAGTAGAGCACAAGTGTCGGAAGTAGGGAGCTAAGAGCAAAACAAAATTTTTATTGGGAATGTAAAGCAGACACATGGTCATACTTGCGAAGGATGAAAATGATTCGAATGCAGTTATTAAGAAGGCGGTATAAGATCGTCGTAGATCGTCCGGTTAACTCAAACTTCGCCTGCGACGTTACATGCGTGTGGGAAATGACAACAAATAATCGGGCGGATCTATCTTGGGACAGATAATTGAAAGTCAGATCAAACAAATGGCATTTAACGTGCACGAAAATTGTACCCGAATACTTTTCAATTAACAAGATATTCATTTAAACAAAACCATAGCAGAAGATACTGTAAAAATTAAAAAAAAAAACACTAAAAATATATTTTTACAAAGATTATCACTACTTATTATAAAACAAAGTCCCCCGCCGCGTCTGTCTGTCTGTTCGCGATAAATTGAAAAACTACTGAACTGATTTTCATGCGGTTTTCACCAATAGACAGTGATTCATGAGGAAGGTTTAGGTGTATAATTTGTTAACGTTTTGTGTAAATTGGTTGAAATATGATGATGATTGTTGAAGATGTCTCTACAGTCTCTACTACCCGTGCGAAGCCGGGGCGGGTTGCTAGTCACTAAATAGTGTAAAACAAAGTCGCTTCCTGCTGTCCGTCTGTCCCTATGTATGCATAGATTTTTTAAAACTACGCAATGGAATTTAATGCGGTTTTTTTAAATAGGTAGAGTGATTCAAGAGGAAGGTATAAATGTATAATAGGTACATGCATAATATAGTAGAGAAACACTGATAACTTTAGAGGTTTCTAATGTGATATTGTAAATAAACACATTTTTTTGCGTTTACATTGCAAACGCTGGCTGAACCCTACGAGGTATATCAAAATAATGTACCACAGTATTGAACACCTTAAAAAGTTCTACAAAAAAGTCCGCGATGGTATATGTCTATCTCTTAGGGATAACCCACAATAACCATTTTTTATCTTACACTTTTTACGAGAAATAATGGCTTATTTACGAAGTGATTTTAAGCAATACAGCATTAATCCTTATCCAATTAAGTACCTTAAATACATTGTGTATTTAATATAGATCAAAATGGCCCTTTACAGCATGTAATTTCAATCAATATTTTCAAAGATATTACAGATTTAAAATGCAGGGACATAGCGGTTACGGCGGTTGCAGGCTTAGATTTGAGCGTTGAGTGTTTTTCACATGGCATATTATATGTCACTCTTTCAAGAGTAACCTCTGAAGAAAACATGTTTGTATTGTCTGACGACAAAAAAACTGTGAACGTTGTATATAAAGACAGTCTGTAGTATATTTAGTATCATATTGCACCCGTGCGAAGCCGGGGCGGGTCGCTAGTATATTATATAGTAAACCTTGCGCCAGAGAGAGAGGAATGTTCCAGAGTCAAGGAAAAAGTTAATTATAGGAGCAATTACTTGAAGACTAGGACGAAGGATAGTGACAATCATGCTACGACTGATGAATAGGCAGGATAGTCTTTTTCATATCCTCAGTGGGCACTGGAGAAAATTTAAAGGAGTCTATATCAATGTTCTGACATTTGGTTTGACGATCCAACTGAGTTGCGGATGTAAAATGTTGGTTGATATCATTCAAGCTAATTGTCTTCTGAAACTCAGGACGGAAGTAATCTCTAAGGTTGCATATCTCGCGATTACGGAAGGTCTTGGCATTTAAAAAACCACGACCCCCACATTTCTGCGCGATATACAATCTTATTACCGATGAACGTGGATGGTGCATTCGGTACGCTATGAACAATGTACGATCTCTTCTATCCAGGACATCTAGTTCAGTCTGAGTCCATCTAAGAATGCCAAAGGTACTCCTCTTTGTCCAGTTAGGACAGGTATGACCCAATCATTCTAGGCCCGCACCTTATTACCACCTGCCAAAAGACTTTTCAATACTTTTTTCAGGGGGCTAAAGACATGTACCTGTAATGATTGCTTCATGGTCAATTTATTTACACCTAACGCCTGTGACATACCTAGATTTCGTTGGCGGAAAGACATCTAAGGTGTTTGGAGTGTGAAAGTTCCATCCCATCAGATTTCACAATCCTGCCTCTTTTACATGCGCGACTACACATTTATCCACACCAAATTCCATCCTGATCCATTTACTAAAGGTTTCAGTTACCTCTAGTGATCTTATCAATCGCAGGCAAACAGTTTCCAATCATCCATGAAAAGGAGGTGGGATATAACCTCCTCTCCGTGAACGATAGCCTAGTCCTGAACCCTCCAACAAAGTGCTGAGTGGATTCAAAGCTAAGTAGAAACACAAGGGACTCAAACTGTCACCCTGAAATATACCCCGCATTAGCTTTATATATTCGCCGTCACTCTGAGGCAAGGAACGGTTGGTTCTCCATTGCCGCATACATGCTTTCAAGAAAGTGCATTGAGTTGTATCAATATTGTACAATTCTATCACTCTCAAGAGCCAATTATGCGGTACAGAGTCATAGACTTTCTCATAATCTATCCAACATGTCGCCAAATTCTTTCGGTTACGGCGAACTTGTTGGTAAATGATCGTGTCAAGTATAAGGAGGCCAATGAGAGTAAGCCATAATAATAGTGTGGTTAGTTAAATGAGATGTTATCTCGTCAGAATAGACTATGGTAATTTATAAAGTGTTGGTAGACACCTTATAGGTCTGTAGTTTTTGGGATCCGTGGCACTGCCAGACTATAGAGGAGGTGAGTCACTCCTGTGGTAATAAAAGTCGGAAGCGAGCCCGATTCTAACCAGGAATAAAATTGAGATGCCAAACGTACATGTGAGCTCCAGGGCCACTTTAACCAAAAGTAATGCAGTCCGTCCGCTTCCGCTGATTTCCAGTTCGCCAGCGAACGAACTGCAGAAGCTATTTCAATGTTGGATATTATCCATGGTATCAATCGACTCACACGATCGTTCGATATCTCGCATCCAATCACCCTCTGTGTGAATGACAGGCATGGCCCAGATGTCACACCAAAATGTATTTGTAATTTCAGCATCTGGGAAATGTGTGTCACTCACTAAATCAGGCTGCATCTTCTATAAACCCACCTCTCATCCGTTTGGAACGAACGAATTTGAGTATATCGGTCCACTTTTTTTTTGTACCTTCGTAATCGGTTGGCCCATACATAAACCTTCTATTTCAGAAAGTCAATGCGCTCTGTGACTCGTGCTACATAATTACAGGAACTGATACCAGTTCCCGTACCTCTTACCGAGAAGCAGGAACCCTTCAAAGACATCTTCCAGAGGAAAATCCTAACCTCTGCGGTTGGAAATCTCACTAATATGAGGCGACAATCTTCCTTGGAACGGGCACCAATGCGGTGACAGAGCTTGGTGTTTAGTGGTGTGACATTCTTACGGCACATCTTGTTGATAATATCAAGCAAATTTCTATCGCAGTCCTACTTGACAGCTTACAGGTACTCCCAGGAAGATCAGTGCCTTTTATCTGTTTTAGGTATCCATTTCATCAAAAAGTAGTATGGGTGCAAGGGGGCGCAATATACACAGACCATATTAAAGCGTTCGATCGTATTGACCATAAAATATTTTATAAAAACTGTTGCGTGCGGGAATTAATAATAACTTGTTCAGATGGTTCACTTCTTATATTCTGATGAAGTCACGGGTGGTTGCACTGAATGGTTCCGTATCTAAAGAGCTTTCTAGGCTAGCCTCTGTTTATCTGACTTTTCCCAAGGATAATTGTTAGGTTCTTTATTGTTTAATTTACTCATCAGTGCTCTTGACTCGACTCCAATCCTGCTTTTTACATTCACAATTGTTTAAAAATGATTAAGCAAATTAAAACTCAAAATGACAGTCTCCAACAACAGGATTTCTCAACAGGAATACTGTACCTATATGTAGAATACTTATAGTTTATATAGTTATTTTTACATGTAGTTTACTTACATAAAAGCTCCCAAGTATTATAATTCGTAAACCAAAAATACAACAATTTAACTATGCGCTTACGTTATGTTACGTTTATACGAGTTTACGAATTGACTTAGAAAGTTATACAGGATGCAAAATGTACTAAGAATACCAAAAGCATATAGACAACCTCGCCATCTAGGTTTTGTAATGAGTTTATGTTCACAATTTTTTTATTTAAAAGTTTTTAACATATTTTACTGCTCGTATGTTCGTAGCATCAATAAGTTCGAATCTATACAACTTGAATTTGCAAAATTTAAGAAATAATATTGTTTATTTTATACAGCTTGAAGCTTACTTAAGACTAACGAAACACCTTCCTTCTGCTAGACAGGTCACAAATCAATGCTTATGATACCCATCACGCCAAATTACACGAGACATAGTGTGGAGCCAACCGAATTGCACCAATCCAAGTAATGCCAGACTTGAGAAAACGGTATTATCCTTCCTTATAGGAGTAAAAGGAGTAGCTAGCTATGAGGCGAGTTGTAGAAGGCACCACTTACAGCCAATTCACATGAGACGGATAGTTGCGGATGTCACTCCAATTAACAATAGCACAATCGTACACAGTTATTGATACACTTCAAAATCCTTACTCGATCAGTAAGAATACCGGTTCCTCTACACGTTCCTATAACGCCGAATATAGAAGTAATTAGTTTTTTCAACTTATCAACAAAATGACATATTATCTTGAATTAGAGAATTACTGGTTTGAATCGATTCCCTGAATATTTTTGTGTTAGACCTCTCTAAACCAAAACCTGTTCATTTTATTTCTCGTTAAAGTATGTTATATTATGTGTAATTATTTATATAATAATAATAACTTGAGACACCTCACACAGGGCCGTCTGATCCCAAACTAAGCAGAGCCTGTACCTATTAGTGTAATCAGACTGCTGATAAACATACTTTACTTATATATTACTAAATACATACCTACATATTGTAGATAAATTACACAAAGACACAAGAAATTATCGTGCTCATCACGCAATTATTTGTCTTGGGTGGAAAACGAACCCACGACCTCTGACTCAGCCAGCAGTCTGCTAAATTTATTAAAACCCAGGTTACAAATCCGTCAAGTGCTTTATGCTCCTATGTAAAAAAAATTACTACTTATAAACTTCACTACTTTGTTAGAGCGCTCGTACTGCCCAGCAACAGCCAGCTCGGCCAGCAACACAAACCCGCGACCCTGATCTGTTCGAGCTATTGCTTAAACTTCTCAATTCATCCCCGACCTTCCATTGCCTGTATAGATATGGCTACATACATTTTCACATATCAAGGGCAATAAAATTGATCTAATCACTCACGGCGATTTCTTCCAGCAAATCTGATTTTGTAATAAAACTAAATCAATACCAATGACAGTGTTTTCACCTAATTCCCAATGTATAACTGTAGCCGTTTTTTGTTGGGATGACTGCATTTGCACTTTGAGGTCGTCACTATTACTTCACACTGGTGAGCGCAATCGTATTGAATTAAATTACCAGGAGTGAGTCTAATTTTTTAGAGAACTCAACCAGCATTTTTCACCTCGCATCCCCAGATGGAACGTCTGAAGTCTGCAGTGAATTAGTTCTGCATGTAGACACATATATTTTATATCTGATTCGATTCCAGCCTCTGAAATATGCTCCGCTTATAAGGATTTGGCTTAGGCATGAAAAGGGTTGTTTTTTTTTTACTGTAAGCAAGAGAGGCACATCAAGATTTGATTACTGCCCATCTACTTATTTGTCTTTATGTAATATACATATTCTCGGAAAAGTTTTTCATTACTACTACATATTGTGGGAACAGTTTTTTATTTTTCTATACTTACCTAAGTACTTTTTATCATAAAAATCCATATCCATAGACTTTCCTGAAAAAGGCACCATAGCTCCTAAATGTTTGCCAATTAACATAGGTTTGACTATAACTTAGTGTTGCAGTACAAAACGCAATTGAGGCGACCCCACGCCAGGTTTCTTAATGTTTATGGTCAGGTTATAATATTCTCTAAAGGGTTGTTCAAAAAAAAAATCTCTATTTTTTAATTATTTATTTAGGTACGAATTTGTTTATTGATACTTGTTGCAAGGCACTTCATTTACTTAAAATTAAAAAGGTATAATACAAATATATTATTAAAAACAAAGAGTTTGGAATATCACATTCGTTTTTCATTACACGCATTATTTTCAAGTTTGGAATGTAGTAATCTTATACTTAGTCCATTATTAACCAAATATATTTTTTTAAATATGATGGATGATTAGACTTGATGTCAAACAATATACTATATAGTTAATTGATACTCGTAATATTATTGTATATAATTATGTTCCTTAAACTATACCTTACACAACAGTTAGCGATGGCTCGAACACGGATGTTTGCGATCTCACTTGTAAAAACACTAAAATATCATAGAATTGACAGAATTTTTTTAGGACAAGGAAGGTGAAGAACGCCACGTCTCTGCCTGGTAGTTAGTCTTTTCCAAATAAACTCGAGGGCAAATATTCAACCCGCTTATAATCCAGTACAGAAGTAAAAGTTTTGACAGCAAGCTTGTATAGAGTTAGTAGCTATCCGGCCGCGCGGGCCACGCGTTACTGTGGCCAAGTAATTTGCAATAAAATGCAAAAATATTGTGACTATAAATTGAGATAAAAACTATCTTCCAAGTATGACCAAACTGCACACCTTGTGCAAAATTTCATTAAAATCGGTTTATTAGTTTAAGAAATATGAGCACAAAATCGGTTCCCGTGAGATAAATTAAGTCGCGGGCCACAGCTAGTTTAATAAATATTTGTAAACAATAGGCTACTGAATGATTTTAACTTTTTTTATGGTATAAGGGCAAACGAGCAGACGGGTCACCTGATGGTAAATGGCTACCACCGCCCTTGAGTACCTAAAGAATCACAAGTGCGTTGGCGGCCTTTAAGGTGGGAGTAGAGGAAGGGGGCGGGGAACAGGGGGGAGGGGAAAACGGAAGGGTTAGGGCCTCGTAAGTATGGCTCTCCCACGAACAAAACTTTTCTAATTCATATGAGTTTTTTGGTGCTAATAATTTTTACTTCAAACGCAACTCAATAGGAAGCTGAATAGGGGTTGACCTACTTTTCAGACACACTTTAAATACATGAAGTGATTACCATTCAATTAAATTGGCTTAACCTAAAAAGCTATCTATATCCAAACATCCAATCCAATCCAAAATCCATTTATAATTAATTACATTATTTATAAGATAACATAACCTACTATAACTACCTATGTTAAATATTTTTTTGTAACAATTCAAAAAGCATACTTGCTACTGAATAAAATGCGTAATCTTAAAAGATATAATAATATAAACCTTAGTATGTTGCTCAAAATAATAAAGTTTTGCGGTTTTTTGTTCATAATGGATTTTGGCGACAATTAAAAAACACTTTTTGAAAAATATCTGAAATATTGTAAATATTATGATAGGCACCATGGCCTAATCTATAGTATTAAGTAATTAATTATTTAATAATATTCATAGCTTTCATAAAGCTCTAAATACACTATATCTCAACATTGATAGTTCTTATTATCAAGGCAATATAAAGTTAAACATTTCATTTTATTTTCATATTACTTTCCTAAGGACGTTGGTGCATTTCAACAAAATTCCACCACATGCAAATAAATATTTGGTGCAATAATTATACTGTTTGACGTATGTGAACGGAAAAGCGCATTTAATATAAATAATTTTAGGGTGAACAATTCATTACACTGACTCGTTTATTTGGACTCGACGTAATATAACAAAATAAATCAAAATTAATATAGCACTAGTAGAGTTAGTTTTGTCGTATGCTCATTTCACGCTTTTTCATTATAATATATCAGGAATGTGAAAGTAGTCATCACAATACGAGAATGTTTGTTACAATATCTTAACGGAACGAGGGTCGTGTGCTTTATTGAGACTTGAAATATAATAGAATATAAATAACCCGTACTATTTAAATATTTTAGTCCAGCCAATATATTATTATTGAAAGTACACAATGGAGGGTTCCATTGTGTACTTTCAATAATAATATATCTGCGACATATAACACAATGCTATTTAAACCCAAACTTAGCACAGTTTATACTATGGCCTAGAACACGGATATACATTCTTAGATACGCTTTTTTTTGTAAATAAATGCGTTCTATTATACATAGAAACACACCACCCAAATAGAAAAATGTATGCATACAAAAATTTGCAGCCGAGCAGGAATCGAAGAAGCGTTCTCTGACGCTGCAATCGAATGCACTACAACCGCGTATCTTGTTATCAATGTTATCTTGTAATCGCACTTAAATTAGTCATAATATAATGTGATGTTCAAAAAGAACCATTTTAACCCATCGTACTTAAGCTAGGAAGGAAACTAGGAAGGTTTTAAATGCTACATTAAGTACAGTTCGAGGCTCGCTGTTGTCGCCAGGCTGAGTGAAATCCTGCCGCTGAATCGGAATCGGAATCACCTTCTTCACTTACACCGATTTGGGCTCGTGGCTGTAACAAAATATGATACGTAGTAATTAGTGGTTGCAAATACTGTAATATTTTTAAGTTAGGCTTATATATAAACTAAACTAGTGGATCAAAATGTGAACAATATTCGGGTCCACAATTCCAGATGTCAAGAGTTCTAAAATAGCGGTCTTGTAGGTACACAGTAAGGACTTAGTAACCACGTTCCTAAGCAATAGCGAGGCCCCGGCACAACCGTTCCGCACGCTTGTGTCCCTGTCTCAACTATTGTTTTTTTTTATGGTATAGGGGGCAAACAAGTAGATGGGTCATATAATGGTAAATGACTACCGCCGCCCATGGACGCCTGCAACTCAAGAGTCACAAGTGCGTTGCCTGCCTTTAAGGTGAGACTAGGGGAAGAGGGGAAGAGAAAAACAATGCAAACATTGCTTCACTGCCGCTTTTCCGTGAGGCCGTGGTAACACTCCGGACGAGCCGGCCCATACGTGCCGAAGCATGGCTCTACCACGAACAAATTAATATTGTCTCTAGCAATAGAGCAAGAGCTCATAACAAATTTTGAGAAGATATTTTAAAGCGTTAGATATTTTGAACAGTAAATCTTGAACACCATTCAAGTAAGAAATGGAATACCTGTCAGACTAAATCGGCACCCATTAGTACAGCGCATGATGTAATTAACGAAAAATATTATAGCCATAAGCGGTATTTCAATTCAAATGAGACAGAGAAATATAAAGTTGAAATATTATTTAACATAAAAATAAAAGTGCCAGACATTTTACTTTGTCTGAAATTGATGCCAGACGTCTCGGAATATGTATTAAAAATGTACCCAAAAAGACATTTTAGTTCGAATAAGATTTAAGGAAATATAAAGTAGATAATATATCAGTTAACAACCAGAAAAAGTAAAATGTCTGGCACTTTTAGTTTTACTAAAAGTGCCAGACATTACTTTCTCTTTGTCTACTTTTTCTTTGTCTGAAGAATATTTTACTTTGTCTGAAGTTATGCAAAGTTAATAGAGTGTCCAAAAAAGGTACTTTAGTTCGAATGAAATTAAAATTAATATAAAATAGACATATTATTAAATTAGTATTTATCCTGTGAAGGTTTAAAAAACCTCCAGAGGCAGAACTAGTGGAGTTAAATGTGAAATTACTGTCATAAGCGAAATTACTATTACATAAGTTAAAGATTATCTTATCCGGGATTTAATACGATGACTTGCATGTCGTGGTTTACCTGTTTTAGGTAATAAATATATACTTGTAGAAAGGTTTCCATTCCATTTTTATAAAGTACATTTAACATTGCTAACTTTTAAAGCAGTCAGCCTGTGACCATGGCCAGTGCAACATGGTCGAAATGTGAGGCAATCAAAACGTATGTAATAACTATTAGGCACGTGATCGCGTTATTGACCGTTAACATAATTATACATTGCTGAAAATAGGGAAACATGTATACACCCTTCTAGTGCTGACTCTGGGGGATTTTTTTAAATTGAAACCGTCACAAGGAAATCTTTATATATATATATTTCTTCTGTGCGTGTGTATGTTCCTGAACTCCTCCTAAACGGCTGGACAGATTTTAATGAGATTTTTTGTGTCTTCAGGTGGATTCGAGAATGGTTTAGATTTACAATTGGACCCTAGATGACGCTGCGATAGGGTTACAGGGATAATATTTTTTACGTTTCGGCAGGACAAAGTCTTTCGGGTCCGCTATCTTTATATATACATATTTCTTCTGGGCGTGTGTATGTCACTGAAATCGTCCTAAACTGCTGGACCGATTTTAATGAAATATTTTTGATATTTTTTACGCTCCGGCAGGACAACGTCTGTCGGGTCCGCTAGTAGTTTATTTAAAATATAGTGACACATATTTTAGTTTTCTGAAATTATGATATATTTAACACTAACACACCGCCCGGCTTTACTCGTGTACAATTTAGACTTGTAACTTTATCGTGAAACATAGTTGAAGTCCACGGCTTACAGATTTAACAAAAAGAAATTACAATTTAAAATATTTTAGTTGTCACTCAAAATTTTTATCAATTTAATAATTTCAATAGCTTCATCAGTGTGAGCTACAGAACTAGTTTATACCTACATTCCAGTTAAAATCTCAATTTGCATGAAACAAGGATGTCGTCAAATCGAGGTGAAATCGCCCATGATGATATACTCGGTCTAGAATCGATTCGAGGTTGGAGAAGTATTCGGCCGAGAGGGGACAATAAACAACCCCCACAATTGGTTTGGCACCCTCGATGCCAACCTCAACAAAACATTGCTAAAGCAGTAAGAGAAGGAGAAAGAAGGAAGAAGACTTTGTTTGAAAGTGAACTGCAAAGATAAAAAGCAACATCTCTACCTTTTAATACGTGGTAGAAAGTAAAATGAGGTTTGAATCAGGTCTCAGAAATCAGAATAGTATGCAGTTCGGTGTCAGGGAAAGTCTCTAGTAAGTCAGTATAGTTACGTGGTTATACTTTGAACGTTAATGGGACAAACGTTCAAACGGCACATAATTATATCGTGGTTGGACGTGTGTGGCATAAAGTTGCTTATACGGATGGCATGTCAGGGTCGCATGCTTGTAACTCGAATTGAAACTTCCCGGCAACAGGCCGGGAAGTTCGAAGCCTCTAACATTCGTGCATATGAATGTACCCAGCTCTTAGCCCATGTAGGGGGCAAAATTTGTTCTTGTTATCCCAGGGGAGAGGTGGAATTTGATTTTGTCCATTAGGGGCAAATCAAAAATTTGACTCAAAATTACCTTAGTAGCTTAGTACTACGTAAGCTTGCTAAAGCCAGGGGGGAGCAGCTGCCCCTTCCCTCGATACTGCTGCTACTTCCCTAAATGTCCGTGCATATGCGGCGATACGTGCATATATATATTTTTTTATAAAAGTATTTCTACCTCCATCGTCATAAACACCTTTCATGAACCATACATACTACTACTTTCATACTATTCAGTAATATATTAACTTTCATTACCACAATCTTCTTATGTACAAACACTATATTCTGTCTTCAGTTTCCTTTTTGTAGACTTTTCTGTATAATCTAGTCTCGGTTCTACTCGTGTACTCTACTGGAATTACTCATAACTTTCCGTTTTATTAATCTACGAATAGTTTTCATAGTGGCATGGCATTTTTTTCCCTTAGATTGAATACTTACATTAGATGACAAGGAGTCACTAAGAAGATTTAATCATAATCATAAGAGTCAAACTAGAACGATTATAATTATGAATACTGAAATACACAGATAAATCAAATGCGTATTAACGATTAATACAATTTGACAAACCTGATCAGGGGTAGATGGCGTGCTGCGACTGTGAGCAGCTGCGAGGCCACGACGACCGGAGGCGAGGCGACGGCGCACTTTGCTGCTCATAGGTGGCGGCATTAGTTTGTCGTCTTTCTGGAATTAAAAATATACTATACTAGCATTTGGTCGTGGGTCCAACCCCCTGTAATTTCTACTAAAGCGACTTTGATGAATCTTGCAGCAGAATTTAAATTTCCTTAACACAGTAATACTTTAATATAAATTTAATTAAACCCATAAATCTTAGACAATGTACGCCTGAATATTGTCTCCCAAAATACAGTCTACAGCTAGTTTGGGAATCAGTATCTGGAACCTTGGAACTTACCGCCAATATTTTAATGGGTCATTAAGTGCTTTCTGTACTACGAAATGTATGACTTTTGGTGTGAAATAAAGATTTATTATTATTTTCTTTATTAACATAAATTAAACATATCGTCGGCTTTAGTCGTTAACCTGTTAAGTCCATTTTTGCATAGTTTACGGGACGAACAAAAAACTGAATAAAAAATGTAGGCATTTAGCAATCAATATTCTAAAAAATCCCGTTGGTTACTATTACTTTCCTTGTTATTTTAAAAGTATAATTAGTAAAATATCTTACACACATTTGAAAAAAAAAAACAAAAGAAAAAAAACAGTTTAGTTGAGGACTTAGCAGCATTGAGACTTAAAGGACAATGGAAGATTAATTTAGTGAAGATATACCTAAATTACATTTTAAATACATTTGTATATAAAAAAAAATATATTTAAAAATGTTAAGAATAGTCTCCCACCGGTATCGGGTACAAGGATCAAGCTACCGGTGGTGAGGGTTCCAGAGACAGAAACCTTCTCACAAAACGTGCCGTATCGAGACGGACTGCCTTCTGCATCATGCCCTTACTCCAGCTGCCTAACGTGAGCCTTTGAAGGTGGTGGTCGTGGCTCTTCGCAATCAACCCATGGGTTGATATGACTATCAGCACAATGATTACTTAATCCACGTCCCACATGTCGACCACCTCGGGGACTAAATCCAAGTACTTCATGTTTTATTATTTAGCCCTTAAGAGATCATGGTCATGGGTAATGGTCAACAGTCATTACTCGGCGCTCTAATCGGTCTATCACCACTATATCAGGCTTATTGGCAACAATAGTCCTGTCAGTGATAATAGACCAATCCCAGTACAATGTTGCACGACCATTTTCAAGAACTGGGTCGGGCGTCACAAGGTTATATTTAAGACCAAGTTGCTTATGGACTATCCTGACCACTTGGTTATGTATATACAAGTACCCGCCGTTGGCAAGGCGAGAACAACTGGAAGTTACATGCCTGAGGCTTTCTCTGGGACCTAGACATGCCCGACAAATGTCAATTGTGCCGTCCTTCAGGATATGTCTCCGATAGTTGTTCGTCATAACTTAATTTGTAATTGCACAGATAAAACCTTCAGTTTCTGCAAAGAGGTCACCGAACCGTAGTCAGGACACAGATGATAATAAATGTGATTCGGGTCCATTTAAGACCCGATAAAAACGTCCATGCAGCTCTTTGCTCTTCCATATCTCCCTGCGATCTGTAATATTGAGTACTGTAGAGCAAGCGGAGGGAGTCCATTACCACCACATCCCAATGCATCTCCACGTTAACAGAGAGAAAGAAAGAAAGAAAATATGTTTATTAAATACACTACCACATTATATACATTACACATAATTTTATTAGTGTGTCGTGATGCGCGCCACAATACATATTCACGGCGATCGCGGGGAAGCGCAGAGGACTGCGCGACGATCGCCTTACAACAGTTATATTTTTTATTATTTATCTATGCAGTTAACACAACGTCGACTGACTCGGACCGGACCGACACAAGACACAACACCGCTAGCGTCCGCGTCGCACACACCTTACCCGCCAAGCCAGCGCTACATCAAATACGTAAACTAAAGTTATTTAGTTATCGAAACTGCGTGCTAAATATATTGCTCTCAATTACGAATTTGAATTTGGAATCTGTACAAACGAAGCACTACCGACGGACGCAGCTAGGTAATAGAGAACCCACGCGTCGCCGAACAGCTACACGTTGCTACCTACAGGTTTATTGGCCATAACCACTAGGTAAGTAATATTTATGTGCAATTAAATTATATTGAAATATATATCCCAGTCTGACATTAATATTATTTTTGTTTTCAGGCCACATAATTAAACAACTAGGGCAAGGCGCATCATCAACGTCGGTGTGGAGTGTGTGTTTAAAGGGTTACAGTTTAGCTAATGTTACAGTACAGATATACTGTCTGTAACGCTGGTTTTCAACTGCAGCCAGAAAGTAATATCTAAGATTGCATACCTCGCGATTATGGAGTTTCCTGGGCTCCTGGCATTTATAAAACAACGACTAACATTTCCGTGTTACAAGTAAATCGACGATGTGTGTTGTTGATTTTTGGTCGTTTTTTTTTTCCGAAAGAATAACTTAACATTGCAATTCCAAAAATACTCTCCCGTACATCTAAGTACGTCACAGTCAATTTTCCAACTTCAAAATGTAATTAACGATTTTTAGGGTTACGTTTCTCAAAAGGAAAAAAGGAACTCTTATACGATCACTTTGTTGTCCGTCTGTCTGTGTGTCTGTTAAGACTCTTTTCCTCAGAAACCCGTGGAGGCATTGAGTCGAAATTATGTCGATGTATGAGAGTATTTTTAGAACCGCAAAGTTAAGTTTGTCTTTCGGTAAAGACGAGCAAAAATCTTCAAGTATTGATTACCGAGATGGAGGTACTATCTACATACAAGTTTGTTTGCTTACGGAACCCTCGGTGGAAGAGTCAGACTCGCACTTGTCCGGTTTTTAGGGTTCTGTACACGAAGAGTACCCAACGGGATCCTATTACTAAGCCTCCGCTGTCCGTCCGTTTGTCTGTCAGCGCTCTGTATCTCATGATCCGTAATAGGTAGATACTTGCAATTTTTACAGAATGGTTATTTCTGTTGCCGCTACAACAACAAATAATAAAAATCGCGCACTTGGCAGGTTTTTTTTAGGGTTCCGTTCCTCCAAAGGAAAAAAGGAACTCCAGAATCACTTTGCTGTCCGTCTGTCTGTCAAGACCCTTTTTCTTAGGAGCCCGTGGACGCACCAAGTTGAAATTAATAGCAAATACATACTTCTGCGGTTCCTTGAACCTGTAAAAAAATTAAGCTTCTAAGTCAACGCAATCAAGAGATATGGCCACTTAAGCCTCATATTTGACAAAATTTGAGCATTTCGCAGTAAAATCAAAACCTATCATGAAATTTAGTAAGAAGCAAGGTCTGAGAGTACAAGTTAAGGAAAAAATCCGAAAATCGTTAATTTGTTGTTATGTTACATAAAAAATTGTTTTTGAGATTACAAACGTATATTTTGCGGTTGGATTGTTGACTTTGTACCTACATTGCAACCGTAAAATTAAGTTTGTCTTTCGAAAAAGACGGGCAAAAGTTTTCAAGAATTGATTCCCGAGATGGACGTACTATCTAAATACAAGGTTGTTTGCTTACGAAACCGTCTCGGTGCGCGAGGCAGACTAGCACTTGTCCGGTTTTTTTCCTTTACTTGTGCTGTGAGACCTTGCTTATTGCCAAATCTCATATTTCTAGTACAATGGGAAATCTTTACATCTTCAAAGGACTGTGTAGACATAAATTAAAACCTGGTATTTGATGTTAATTTCAACTTGATGAGCTGAGCTGATTGGAACACTAAAGCAGATACACAGCGGCAACAAGCAAATTGCACCACAGTAAAGGTGCTTGGCATCCACGCTAGACGTTATTTTACTCCGAAATTGAGTTGGCGAGCTCAAACGGTCGTAGGTTTTTACTTTAGTGTACCTACAGTATGGGTTCATTATGTTTTAAACAATTAAAATTTTATTTTGCGGTATACAGACAGGCAACTTTGAGGAAAGAAAAAAAAACCTGGGTGCAACGACTATTTTCTAATTATTGTTTTTCGGTATTTTTTTAATTTATGTAGTTAAACTGATGAGTGATTGTGTTTTAATGATAAATTGTTTTTATTTCAGTTAAGCAGAAGAACATAAAAACCGTAACTGTTAACTTGTGAACTAAACTCGAACTTTGATTGAATGCTAAGAAAAAAAAATCTTTTTGAATTTGTTTCAATCCGACAGGGATATGAACTCCCTTGTATCCCAAGGCAGTAGTAATCTCTCTTTCGACATTTTTGTTTAATAATCGCGATGAATAAGCCGAAAATTCCAAATTACAGACAAATGCTGTGCAGTGCCCATGCTATGAATCAAGCTTCACAATTCAAGATATGTAGACATCGTATCGAAAAATAAAACAGGTATGGAAAGTGATTAACACTTACTAGGCAATATCCAGCAGCATTTAACATCATCAAGCATTACTCTTTTGAAGATTAGGTTCTAATAATAGAGATAATGCTAATAGAGATGTAGGGTTGAGTTCAATGATATGCGGACTTCTTGATATAAAAATTATTATATTTCCCATACATATATAGTATACCACTTATAAATATATACTTATATTATTAGCAGTGATCGAAGTAGGTAGAGCTATTTCGGTTCAATGACAGCAAATGTGGATGTTGACACAAATTTTGCACTACAAATTAGCTCCTTTAACACCTAACATCTGTAGAAGATTTCGAACGCTCATTTTCAATTGATAAAGGGTTATTAGGTGTGAAAAGCAACAGACTAAAATTGGACAACTTTAGTTGGAAAATTTATTGTCATTTATTTTAATTACTCGGGCCATAATCAATCTTCAATTGAAGCCGAAGACAAAAACATGGAGGTTACCGATTGGTGAAATCAAAAGAACGTGTACCAACCTAGTTTATTCATTTGTTCTTAAAAACTAATTAAAATACACGTTGAAATACGATATAAATTATGTATGCGGCTTAACCTGAAAGACAGGTCTGAAAAAAAATGTATTTATTTATTTGTTAATACCGATTTTATTATAAATTTTACAAATAGTTTTTCCTTTCTAACGTATCTTAAATATCGAAGGAGCAAACAATTGGTAAGGTAACGTGATCTTGTAATAAGTTTGTAACGGCTATTGATACTTGTCCATCCAAAGTTGAAAAATATATTATTAAAAAAAAAAAAAAAAATTTCGTTATGTAATCAAACGTCTCCGTCTTATACTTACCCGCCAGAGGGGTGGAGGGACATGTGTTCGTTCATAATTCCTTAAAACGTGAATAGCTTTTTACAAAGTATTCTCTAACTTATTAATTATTTCAATTTCAATCCCATGATTATGGACGTGTCCATATTAAGACATATAATAGCTCTACCTACTCCGATCATTGATTTTTTAGACGACCTAACTCATTGCTTGCGCAGAGACGACTGCTGCATCGAGCGAATCGTTTGCAAATTAATGCGTCAGCATTGTCCCTACAGAGACTACGAGAAGGCTATTAGACACATTGTAAAACCTGTAACGTTTTCTTCTGTGATTAGTATTTTATAAGTTAAATTAGAAAAAATTGTAAGCGTTAATTAATTATATGAAAAAGCGACGATAGCGTAATGATTAAGGCGTCGGACTTGCGAGTTCAGTACCTGACACAAACTTTTAGCTTAGGTGAAGTGGCTAACAAGAATACTGATAATTTGTGATCAAAATTACTAGTGGAATTTATTGCAAACAAAACTTTTAGCTTAGGTGAAGTGGCTAACAAGAATACTGATAATGTATGATCAAAATTACTAGTGGAATTTATTGCAAACAAACTTTTAGCTTAGGTGAAGTGGCTAACAAGAATACTGATAATTTGTGATCAAAATTACTAGTGGAATTTATTGCAAACAAAACTTTTAGCTTAGGTGAAGTGGCTAACAAGAATACTGATAATGTATGATCAAAATTACTAGTGGAATTTATTGCAAACAAAACTTTTAGCTTAGGTGAAGTGGCTAACAAGAATACTGATAATTTATGATCAAAATTACTACTGGAATTTTGTTGCAAACAAAACTTTTAGCTTAGGTGAAGTAGCTAACAAGAATACTGATAATTTATGATCAAAATTACTAGTGGAATTTATTGCAAACAAAACTTTTAGCTTAGGTGAAGTAGCTAACAAGAATACTGATAATTTATGATCAAAATTACTAGTGGAATTTATTGCAAACAAAACTTTTAGTTTAGGTGAAGTAGCTAACAAGAATACTGATAATTTATGATCAAAATTACTAGTGGAATTTATTGCAAACAAAACTTTTAGTTTAGGTGAAGTGGCTAACAAGAATGCTGACAATATGTGATCAAAATTACTAGTGGAATTTATTGCAAGCAAAACGAAATTAAGTTGGAATTTTTACACTAGTGAAATAAACGCGAAACTGTTTCTAAGTCGATAGTAGTGCAAAATTAAAATATTTACAAATGTTGATTGAGTAACGGTTTAGGAAATGAATAACTGAATCTTACTTTTAAGTGCTCAACTAAAAGGAACCGTGCAAAATTTCATGCTTCAAGAACCTCCCATTTAGGCCATCCGTTTGCCATCAGTCTGTCAATGTTAGAATTATAATTATTATTTATAATAAGCAGATTAGCATTCCAATTGTGAAAGCTGGGTTGTGCGTATTTGAATACTGCATATGAAATTCTAATAAAGGTAAACCATCCCTTTTTAAAGCGCAAAAACTATATATAAATGAGGATATAACAAGCAGCATTCATCATGAATAATCTTACTTGGATATTATCAGCTGATCCCCAACTTTTAAGTTGGTCTCCGTCAGGAACGTCAGACCGTCTCTCTTCTCGAGCGGATTTTGGCACGTACGCTGACGAACGCGTTGCGCCTACCCCTAAGAAGTTACTGAACGCTTCTGTAGTTTTCTTAACTCTCACATTCAGTGAACCAATGCGAAGAAACCCTTCTTTTTCTGTAAATAATTTGGTTCAATATATTCTTGTAACTTTAGTTTATATATTTATTTTTAGAACTATATTAATACATTTCATAATTTTGTTAGAAATATTTACAATTTACAACACAAATTATGTTAAGCAATGGGCAACAGATAATTATGCCTCCTCACTTCTACTTTGCACCTAGTACTTTTTACTTTATAGTGTTGTAAGTAAGAACGAATTTGTAATTACACCATTATTCTAAATGAGCCATTATCAAAGTAACACATTTGATCACGCCGCGGGCAATTCTGCCTATCAGTTTTGATTTTAAGAAAACAAAATTGATTTTTATAAATAACTAGCTACCCGGCCACGCGTTGTTCTGCAATCTAAATTCTTAAGTTAATTATTATTTGCAATAAAAATATTGTGATTATAAATTGAGATAAAACTATCCTATCTCTCAAGTTAGATCAAACTGTACACCGTGTGTAAAATTTCATTAAAATTAGTTTATTAGTTTCGCGGACAAACAACGTGTCACGATTTTTTTTTTATCAAGACTTAAGTAGGTACTTAAAGACTTCAAAAAAACTCTTTGGTCAGAGTGAAATGGAAATAACACTGATAAATAAAGCATTTCTAATAGCGTTCCTTGTGGCCAGCCTTGTCATTCACAAAGGATACTCAAGTTACCCTTTGCTAAGCGGACGCACTGCGTCGAATACTGATCTGTGATTGGTCCATTTCCGTGGCTACGGTCTCGCCGGTATTTGACTGACAGAATGTGCATATGTATTATTATGTCGTAATTACAACATATACGATATATACAACATGTACGAGAGTCCATGACCAAAATTTTTGCCTTATCGTTTTACGGTCGATAGTTTTGATTATTTTGATTCCAAAAATACCTACTAATTTCGGTGTAACTTGAGTACCATTTTTGAATGACAAGGCTGGCTCAATGAACACTATGAGAAATTCCTTATTTAGCAGCGTTGCTTTAACACTGACCAAAGTATAATTTCTGTGTTTGGACATTAACAATATTTGAATGCCTGTCCAAAAATTCCTTTGTTAGAATTATTGATTTTTTCTCAAAACAATTATCATGAAGATTTTCTAGTTATTCGACTTAGAAGTTTTTTAAATTTACGATGTTATGGCGCAGGATTTCTAGTACCTACTTAATAAAACTTCATTTTTATTATTCAATATTTATTAAAATATGAAACCATAATGATTGAAAACGATTATGAATTCAATGACTTGACTCTGAGTGCTTAATTTTCCAGCATTTTCTGAAAATTTTCAAGATAATTTGTACTTAAAAAAATACACGTGATTTTGGGTAGGCGGGGTGGGGTTAGTCTAAAACCTCACCACGTATGATCAGGGGGAGGGGAGGGTCTACAAGTTGCTAAAAAAACATCACGTGATTAATGGACGACCCCAAATTTAAAACGTTTCATTTTAATTACTTATCGTCTTGAACTTTGTTTTTTTACACGTGTAAGAAAGCCTGGCCGAACGCTTGCAATTTTTTCAATTACTTATTAGAATTTTTTATACGATGCAATGCTGCAAGGGAGTATTTATCAATACAAATAAATAAAATTAAAGTGTCTGTTTGTAATGTCAAAATAATAGTTTTTTTTAAGCTCCTAAAGTTATTTGCCTCTAAGGCCTAATAGCCTTTAACAATCTCACTTAACGATACATGCTTTACTTAAACACTAATTATTATTTGACACCAGTTTCGCGAAGATTGTCTTGCTTTCCAGCATAGGCCTCCCCTAAAGCTTGGCACAGGGCTCGATCACGTGTCTTTCTTAGGCCTGCCATCACTTAAATTACCGACGCCGGGTAAAAACTTCTAAACCCCCGGACACATGTGTGAAATCGCAATTTTTTCCGGACACCCTAAAAATAAATTATAAAAACGCAGTGTCCATTTTTTAATTAATTTAAACAGCTTGTTAACGATTCATCTAACAATTATAATTTTCCTCTGACACAGTTTTTAAATTTTTCATCTGCCTCTCTGTCTGTTTGTTCCAGCTAATCTCAGGACCGAGTGAACCGATTTCCACGGGACTTTCACTGGCAGATAGCTGGTGTTATAAGGAGTAACTCGGGGTACTTTTATTTTGGAAAAAGAATTAGGGTTCCGCGCAAAATATATAAATATGCGTGGGAACTGCTAGTTACCTATAAGAAACTATTCTTACAGTCTTCTAAACTGACTATCTATCATAACTGTTATCTAGGCTGCTTAATAGTGTATAGGAGGAAATATAAATTTTAGGAGTCAAATGTCTTGCGAATACCATCAAGATGTACTAGGCACGACCCCATATTGGATTCATTCCCGCGTTCTGTTATTAGGCTTTTATATACCTACACAGTAGAACTAAACTGTGAAGTTTACTAGTTTAGTTTCCCGTTATTACTATCAGACCGTAGGGCCCATTTTCTCTGTGTTTCCTGAAGGTATCGAGAGCATCACGGTCGCCTGACCAACGACTGGTGAGTTCAAGGGATGTTTAGTGAAACTTTAGCTGGGCCAAAAACTTTTTTGGGATTAAATATACAGCGTATAAGTTTGAGCTACGCGAAAAACTTACATAAACGTCTTTCTGTAGATACTTATCACAATACAAAAGTCAGTTCATCATAAAAATGCGAGATTAAGGATTTATAGTCATTTGGTGCTACGCAATGTAGACGTTACAAACGTAGGTATTCTTTTTGTGCGGTAGTTTGAATGATCTTAAACGTTCGGCACCGCTAAGACCAGCTGATTGCATAAAATGTTGTTTGATTGGTTTGATTACATTGGAGTTTTTGGCCGTATGCAGTATTTATTAATATTTTTCGGTAATGTTCTGTTTACTCATTCTAATTTAACTTTTATCCAAAGCAACGTAAAATTAAAGTTGATGATTTTTCTACAGAAATTCCAATGATTTTTTTCAGTATTCGGCACGGTGTTGCTTATACCCTGTTCAATTTTTTACACCTGTATAATTTTTTTAACAACTTACTCTCTTACAATATTGGTATCATCAAGCATCCATAAATATCTGTCAATTTTGTTTAGAGCAACCCCTTTTATGGCTATGGATTTATAAATACTAGAGATGTCTGGTTGTAATGGTTGTAAGTCGACCATGTATATATTAGGGGTTTGTCTTCCAACTCATCCGATGGGAAGTGACGATGTAGATGAAGATGGTACACGCCTATTCAAGAGAAACCTATTCACTTTACTCTTGAACAAGATTTTACTTACTTCATCATTATCATCAGCCTATCGCCATCCACTGCTGGACGAAGGCCTACTTATTACCAGCATAAGTTGAACACTAACAGGTCAACATATAACTGGGCGTATGAAGCTTAATTATTCCAAATTTCACATTCCTCCATTCGCGAAATTTTCTTACATAGAGTCCTCTTCATGTATTCAAATACGGGGTATATCTGACGATGGAACACTTAAATCACTGAAAGGGCATGACAGTTACAAAAATAATAAAAAAAGATCCGTTTTAAAGTTACGACCGTTTTAATTTCCAGGTACTAAGTACCACCTCAGTTTCTCATAAAAGCAAAGATTTTAAATTGAACGTATTCTTTTTGTTTTCTTTTTGGATTTTTTTAAGTGGAGGAGTGAATAATTCCAAAAAAAAATAGATTTAAAATCTTTTACTTTACATATTAGACTACCTTTTTAAAAAATTCCTTTTGTAAATGACTGCTAGAGCCATGCATTTTAGTGATTTAAGTATGTGTTCCATTAACATTCTGTATAGTTTTGATACCTTTTTGTATTATAAGGAAAACAATTGTATCCCGAGTTCTGTCCCAAAAGGTAGATAAGTTGTGCCTGTAGGTTAGTTAGTATAGGTTTCACACGAGACTTACACATAAGTATTTACATAAAACACAAATAAGAATCACAAACACCCAGGACTAACTACGATGAGAGAGTTAACAGTGAAAGCTTAATCTTAAGATGTGCAAGTGTTCGACTGTTTCATTTGTGTTGTAATTAATTTGGAATTATGATTAAACACAGTAATTACAATTCCAAATATAATTTCATTTGGATTTATTTAGTATAATACACTAATGTGTATGTGAGATTTCAATGAGTGAGTGAGAAATAGTCACATAATTGTTCAAGAAAACACTGGAGGTACACGAACACAGTTTGAGATTCTTACTTGACTGAGTATTAATATTGTGCGAAGGAACTCTTAGCACCGGAGGAGAGGCAACTATCCTCCGTGTGTCATATGTGTCAGCCTCTGGAAAATATTTGGAAAATACCCTAAGATTTTTTTGTGGCTCATTTAAATACCAACTTGGTGGCCTTCTGTGACAGTAATTCCTTTTTTTAAATAGAAAATCAAATTTGATAGCGTTACCTATGAATCCTAATATCAACTAATATTGGATTAGTTAGCGTCTTACATAAAGAAAAAGATGCCTCTTAAAAAAATGAATGAAACTGTTGCAGTTTAGTTATGTCACTCGTAACTATCCGACAGTAATGTTTTTTACTTAATCTTTAGTTGTTATTATGGCGCGTAACATACATTTAGGTACCGAGAGGGACTTTTAAAAACTTTTTTTTCTACTTAGACTTGCGTAGGCCGCGACAATGCGTCCGAAGTGATAAAATCTAAAATGTATGGTGCCGGTGCCGCTTCCTGCACTTGCCTGTTCAATCTTGAACTCAAATATGATTTTACAATAGATAGAACGCTTAAAGAAACAATATTCTATATTCTTTATTGTACATCACTATGACAAAGTTCAAATGAAAAACAAGAGTTTTTTTTTTTCAAATAAAAATAACTAGGTTATCTATTTACCTATTGCTTAAATGATGCATCAAATAATATTAAACCAGTGATAATAAAAGAATATTCGATACCGATCACGTAATAAAAATATTTTTATATCGTATTATGATTATTCAATATTACTACTATCAGCCGCTCCCTGCAGTTTCACTCGCATTTATGGTCACTGCTCCGCTCCTAAAGGTCGTAGGGTGATGTTACTTAGCCTATAATCTTCTTTAATTAATACTCTACTACTCTTAACATAAATATAATTTTTCGAATCCAACTAGTAGTTCCAGAGATTTTTAAGAAACAAACAAGCAAACAAAAAGCTCTTATTCTTCTCATTCCAGCTCGATTCTTAAAATTCGATTATAACATCTGATCTACGTCTCTACCATGTTAGTTCTATTAATGAAGGTTTTAGCATGAAACGAGATTCGGTTTTAAGAAAGAGACAGGAATTATGAAAAATAAACTACTTACTTCTGTAAGATCCTGGTGAAAGGGACGTGTCCATGTGCATTAAGTACTGTCTTGGTTTTCTACCTGACCAATCCCGCACGTTTGGATCACCATCTGAAATAGCATGATTATTTTTGAAGTGAAAACTTCTTTAGCGGCGTTGTGCACTTTTAGGGATGGGTAAAAAATCTTAAACTCGCGTCAGGACACGTGACCTGATCGAAAATTCGTAAGACGGAGCCGAGTTTCCTATATTTAAAACAATATAACATTCGAAATTCAAACATTTATGAGCGGCCAGGAGCGCATAACTTCCAGTGTACCCTATGTATACATTTAGATATGTTATAATAATAATAATAATAATAACTTTTTATTTCAGACTTATGTCCATATTTTTGATAGTATTTTTGTGTTAGTAACAATAGTGCTTAAGTTACTAGGTTAGTATTTTTAGTTACATATTTGTAGTTTATTTATTTGTACCGACCTATGACTGTCCCCACCCAGTGATTCTGGAATGGGCAGTCCGGTCTGGCAGCGATCATTTTCAGAATGCTGTTGTCACTGCCATGCAGGCGCTGTAGTAGGGAGGCCGCTTTCTTTCGCATAATTGCGTAGAAATCATCTATGCGAGCCTTCGCGAACATACCCGACGCGCTACAGCGCCATGGCAGTCTCAACAGCATCCTGAAAGCATTATTATATTGAACACGCAGGACATTGTAGGCTCGTCGCGTGTATGACACCCACAGGCCGCTCGTGTAGAAAGACTGACAGAACGCCTTAAAAAGGGTTACTTTTACATCCTCGCTACAGCGCGCGAACCTGCGGGCAAGCATATTGCTCCTCACAGACAATGCCCTGCGCTCCCTCTCTATATCTCCGTCGTCCCTTAGGTCACTTGTAACAATGTGGCCGAGGTACCTAAAACTGTCTACGATATCTATAATTATACCCTAAGTTATAACCTACTTTTTATTTTTAACCTAATTATATTTATACAAATGTGTGTGTGTGTGTGTGTATGTATATGCAAATACATTGTGAAGTTATGTTTTCACTTCTGACGTGCAGTCCTACGACTGACTGTTTTTTTTATTCTCTCCTCTAGATTTATGACAATGCCTCTATGTAGCTTGATGGCTTCTATTAAGACTCAGTTTGCATTAGTGCATGTACCTATGCATGAATCATGCAAAAAATGCAAATGATTTGGGTATGTATAGATGGCGATCTGTAAATAATATGTCCTAAATTCTTGGTTATTCAATCAATCAATTAATAAGAGAAAGCTTTTTTTTTCAACTTTGTAAGGTAGTTTAGGCTCTAAAACTAACACCCAATAGGTCTCAATTCTAAATTTTGTAATCCCAACACTAAAATAAAAATAAAACTTCTAAATGTGAATTAAGCAAACTTAATGATAAATAAAAAAGCCTATAGACTCAAAAGTCTATAGGCTTTTTTATACGCAAACTACGCTGATGGTTAAGTCCAGTCCAACGCACACTCATCAGTATGTCCTGGACACATTTGGTTATACGCGTACTTATTTCTCTGAATCTTAGTAAGTAGATGATATATCCTTATTACGTTTAATAGTTTTATCCCATACTTTTGGTTTATCTTAATCTTGGCTTTTTATTAACAAGTCGAATTCTTTTCAATTAGAAATTTTAGTAGGATTTACCGCCGTGGTATAGAAATGCATTAGTATATACATTTCGATGATTACATATGTTATGTTCTAAGCCGAAATATTATTCTAGTTTAGCCATTCTGACGGTGTCATTAGGTACTGTATGGTAAAATTATCCACCTTCTAAACGTCTTTTTTTCAATTCAATACTATCCCGCTGTTCCAATTTACTCTGGTTTCTGCAGCAATAGAGAACATGCATATTTTTTTTTAAATCCTATCTTAAAGATTTAAGGATCACATTAAGATACTGTTACGAGCTAAGGTTTGGGATTAGAAAGTTACACCAATTTATTACCAAAATAAATACAATTTTATTTGAATTATCATTTAGACTTCGCACTTATATTTACACTTCTCTGTTCACTTGTTCACTCTCGGATCGCTCAACTATAACTCAATTAATACCGCAACGGCAACTGCCCTTTTATACCCGAACGTTATTTCATAGAGTTCCTAACAATTCCCGAAAACTCGAAACCACTGGAATTTTCTAATATAATGTGGGACATTCTATAGATAGGCTACTAGTACTGCTCGATGTCAAAAGATGGCGTGCATTTAATTTCGGAAATCGTAACCCTCTATGACTCTACTCGACAATAGATGGCGCCCGCGGGTTAGATTTCCGTAACACTGCCCCTCCGTTAGACATGCTCGTCCCGAGCATGATTATCCCTATAACAACGCGGAAACCGATCCACATGGACGACCTTGGGAGTACCCCGCGGTCCTTTTTGAATGTGGTAGGTTAAGTCTTTGAGTCTGGTCACTACTTGGCACGGTCCGTCCCATTTAGCTTTCAGCTTCAGAGATTTCCCTTTTCTGCGAACCGGGTTATGCAGCCAGACCAGTGATCTTTCCTCAAAGCTTCTGTCATTCATCTTTCGGTCGTACCGGGTTTTCATTCTCTCCGACGATTGCTGCGTAAGTCGTTGGCATAATTTGAAATACTGCGTGGACTGTCAGGGGGTGTGCCCGTGATCAAATCCGCAGTTCTCGACCGAAGTTTGTAAAGGCTGGTGTCACTGACGTGCTCTTGTGGATTGCATTTCGGCACGACAGGAAGAACGGCTGGATGTGCTTATCCCAGTCCCTTTGTCTGCATTCCACAACTTTTGCCAAGTACTTATATAATGTCTGATTGAACCGTTCCATCATTCCATCAGACTGAGAATGGTAAGTGGTTCGGGTTTTATAAGCACCCATAACTCGGCACGTGTCCTGGGATACCTGGGACTCATAATTCCTTCCCGGATCACGTTGAATCTCTAAAGGTACCCCAAATCGACAGAAGACTTCATGGATCAGCTTATCAGACATCGTGGACGCGTCTTGATTTGGAATTCAACTTACTTTCGGCCACTAAGTGAAAGAGCCCATGATAACACACACAGTCGTTGGATAGGACGATTCCTAGGGACGTCACTTAGCGCTGATTGGTGTTTCAAATTGCGTATAAATTTATATAACTTGCTAGCTGCACCCGGCATATGTTGCAATGACATCTTTTTTTTCTTTTTTATATAGATTTTTTGGGCCAGGGGGTCCCTGGCGTGGGCCATCTGCAGAACACCCTACCAAAGTTTCATCAAATTCTGATCAGTGGTTTCGGAACGCATAGACGACAAACATACAAACATTGATTGTTCCACAAGTCCCGATGGTAATATCGGGATAAAAAGTAGCGTATGTGTTAATCCAGGTTTCCAGCTATCTACATACCTAGTTTCATCGCAATCGGTTCAGTAGTTTTTGCGTGAAAGAGCAACAAACACCCAAACATCCTCACACACGTTTATATTATTAGTAGGATACTAGCTGCACCCGGCATGCATTGCAATGCCATTTTTCCTTTTTTTATATAGATTTTTTTTGGATAGGAACCCTCGTTTCTTAGAATATATCTTTTAGCAATGCACTTTTTTAACGACAATTAATTTGGGAATATTAATATAATTTCACAATATAATTTTAGAGCAAGTTCCCGCCATTCGTCCGATATTATACGGATACCCGAAGACGGAACGACGAAGCTTTAAAATATTGAATAAAATAACATTAAATGCCTCTAGCATTTATTTTACTCAGTGATATCTTATTTTATTTTGTTCATAAAATATTAACAAAGATGAAACTTACCATATACTTCAACTAAAAGTCTATATACATTTTCATGGCGAAATTGCATAGCGATATGCAATGGTGTGTATCCCTGAAATAATAAATAGTTTTATTTTAATAATGTACATACATTTAAGTTGATAATACATAAAATAAAGATGCATATTACACAGTTAAATAAAATTGAAAATTCTTCTTCTAAAAAAGATAAAATTACGATATCTGTTAAAAAGAAATATCAATGCAAAATTACATTCTTACGGTGATACATTTTATGAAATATTTCATGTTGTGAGGGTGCTCGGGGCGAGTGAATCGCGCTTACGCCGAGTTGTAAAGGCTCACATCTGCTCCCAGCTTCTCCTACATTGCCCCAGTTTGTGTTTCCAATACGTATATTTAATATTATTCTCGATAGATATTAAACTCAGTTCGATGTTACAGAATATATATCTACCATGCGCCAGCTGTAGCATAAACTAAGTGAAAGTAGATAGAATGGGAGTCTTAAATTTTACAAATATATGAAACATAACTCTTAACTAAGTAATATTATTTAATCAAGCTATATAAAAGATTTATTACTAACATGTAAACGCTTAAACATCAAGCTCCTTTAAATAGTTAAAGGTACCAACATGGGCAATATTTCGAGTACCTACTCGTACGTTGTCATAAAATGTCTACAGCTTTATTAGGAAAGGAGGAACATTAAAGTGTTGAGTGGTGCCCAGATAAATTTACCACTGCTTCCCTCAAATCCACAAGTAGTCCAAGCAATAAAATTCCCGGCAGACTTACCCCATTCTGCTTCCGTCGCCGCCGATGCCGAACACCACATGAAAAAGATTGTAACGACACTTTAACGATACACTAAAACAGGCAAAATAACTCGCAGAAGGTAAATTTGATTGGACATTAAAGTTTCTAGGTAACAGTAAAGTGTGCGATTACTCTCACCGCGGATATAAACACATAATTAGTTTACTCCGTTTAAAGTCAATGCCAATCGCACAATTCTTGCTACTGCTACGCTATTGCTTTTAAATATTAAGGGGGTACGATTGGATTTAATTCGACTGGCCTGTTGGTCTAGTGGTTAGTGACTCTAACCGCTATGCTTATAGGTTGTGGGTTCGATTCCCACCTGAGTCTGGGTGTTCTTTGTGTCCGTTGTTTCTATGTTTGTAAAGTCCCCCGCGACACAGGAGTAATTTCTAATGCGGGAGTTGTCTTTTAAAAAGAAGAATAAAAAAAATAATTAGAAAATAGAAAATAATATTGTAACTGAACGGCGTTGTAATTTGTACGTTTTAGGGAGTCAGTCGTATGTTATGCATGATTGCTTGTTACATTGGCCTGTTGGCAAATATAACGATTTTAAAAACACGTTTGTAGTCGCGGTCGAACACATTTAATTTTGTATTACCTACTGAAAAAGAAACTAAATGATTAGATGGTTAGGTATCAACTTTTTCATAGTGTAGGATGCACACAATTTTTCTATGTGAACATGGAAAGCTCTTATTTTAGAACATGTGAATAATACACATAACACGTATAATATTGAAGAAAGTAATGTTAAATGATTTTTTTCGTTAACAGTTGCATCACGGTAGGTATGCATTTGCGAATACTACTCGATAAAACAAAATATTCACTTTATAGTCCATCTAATCTAAGAAGTACCGTTTGACGTTTCATACTTTTCAAGCCGAAACATATATAGTATAGGCGTAACTCACACAATTTCAATAAACTTTTCCGTAAAACCATGGAATTATGAAGCTATTTTTATTTTATCACAAGATGTACAATTCTTAATGACTAAATTCAAATTTAAATCTTTTAAACAAAGTAAAATAACTAAAATATAGAATAGATAGCTTTTTTTTTAGTCTTCGTTTCAAAGTCACGTAGTTAGGTCCTTTACCGTAGTGTTGCGACTCCTAAAATTCATTTGTATACGAAAAATCGTTAAAATGTACGAATAATCGAACTTTTTAATAACGAGTCTTTTACAATCCAGGCATCTTTTAGTACTAAATAATACTTAAATTTCCGCTGACATGCACTTCTACGAAAATCAATAATGTACAATGTCGGTTAGGTTAGAATGGAACTGAAAAGCCCGAAAAATTATCTCTTATAAAACTGACATTTATCTAAACTTTTGTATATACTAAGATTTACTAGTAAAACCTATGATAAACCTATATACGGGCTTTTACTTCAACATACATAAATCTGTAAAAATGTAATCGATTAGTAAATACAAAGAAAAGAAATCGATATCTATTAAGAATCGGATATTGCAGTAATCGATTTTTTCGACCCCATGCCTATTCATCAATTTATCAGAACTGTCAAACGGTACTTCTTAGATTAGATGGACTATAAGTACTAATATCTATCTATGACGGTAATGAAAAACGTAATGTGAAACACTGAATAAACATAAATTCGTAAGCACGTACCACCGATTACATAAAGTAGATAAGTTTTTTACGAAACTCATGCGATTAATTAAATCCTGTTAATGTAATAAATTTAGGTACTATTTAACAAATTCAAGCTTACCCTTAAAAACATCTGAAACGTTTACGATTATACAGTTAAACATTATTTAACTGGTCATGAAAAATGCCACGACAATAATTTTAGTTTTTATACGAGACACGCTATACGCTTCTCGCGAGATTATTCATTGCTTTAATCATATTTCAAATCAGTTCGCGTTCATATTCGACTATCAATTGACGTGTCGCGGCTCACATATATTATTATCATTAATATCATTTTTATCTATCAATATAGTCAGTTAAATTTATTCCTGAATTTACTGATTTATCCTATAACCTAAAACCCTGTTGTACGGACCGTAAAGTGTTTTTTTACCTTCAACGTATTTAGGAGATACTAGCGGGTTGCCCCCTCTTCGCACGGGTAGCAGGGCATATCAAATTGATTTTTTCCGACATCTTCAACAATCATCGTCATATTTCAGACACTTTACACAAAAACTTAACAAAATATACACCTAAACCTTCCTCATGAATCACTCTGGCTATTCGTGAAAACCGAATGAAAATCCGTTCAGTAGTTTTTTAGTTTATCGACGACAGACAGACAGACAGATAGTCGCGGCGGGGGAATTTGTTTTATAGTATGTAGTGATAAGTTTTGTTAGCCTATAGACTACGAGCTGCCATTTCGACACACATTCTCACGCACGTAACGTAATAAAAACACTGCTTTCTTTTTATCTAATAAGGTTACACCTGCTTAAAGCACCATTTTGTCTAGAGTTAGAAGAGGCTGGTAATTTGTCATACAGGTCTATGTACCTTATACAGATACCACTCTCTCACACATACTCACATGTAACATAAACAACTAGATTAAGAATTCTTAGTTGTAACCGTAACTGAGTGAGAGAGAAAATTAAGTTACTATTATTTGGTCCGAATATGGCGTTTAATTGTTTATAGTCAAATTACTTTTAATAAGATAAAATTTTAATGGGTTGATAGTATTTGATATTTTGAGAATTGGTAAATTTTAGCGAAAATAATTTAACATTATTCTTTCTTTCAATAAGTTCGGACAGAAAAATGTTTTAGAAACTAAAACTCTAACTACGTAAAAATTACTATCTGAAAAGTAAGAAACAAACAAATGTTCTTGTCTAACATAGGAATCTACAAATCATCATCATCTCATCTAATAAGTAGACAACTTACATAGACATTTTAATGTAATATGTAAACATAGTGCTGTTCAAAGGATTACCGTGGTCGTATATTTGAAAAGTGCTAATTAAGCCTTTCGTTTAATACCCATTACAGCACCTTTCGAAATTATTTTTTTAATTCATGACTGTGTTCTCTATAGAGGGTCTTATTGAATTTCATGTGACGTCACTATAACCAAAGATACCTTTTCTTAAATTACTAATTTGTTTTAAATTAAATTTCGACAAGTAGTTAAGAAGTTATGTGGGAACAGATGAACATACATACATACGGGCTAAAATTATAATCTTCCTTTTGGCTTCGCCGTAGTTGGATAAAAAACCTAAATCAAAATAGGTTCCTCCGTTTGGGAGTTACGGTCTACTATAGACAGACACAGACGGTATGTTTGCGTCGGACGTTAAAAAAAAAACTAAAAAGTACCGTACCCACTAATATAATAGTCCATTGCTAGTAAGAGATTTTTTAAATGACGTTCACGACTCTCTCGTGTATAATTCGACTGAGTGTTTCTAATTCACTGCTTTCAGTTTTTGTATATGCAGAGATCAGTGATACTAGGTTCGCTTCGATAGTTTGTTAACACAAACTAAATAGTAACTAAATACTCTGTAGTAAATATATGTGTTTATAAAACTACAAAGGACTAACTAGCTCTAGTGAAAGGATATAATATTTGATTATGTGGCTTCTACTCACCGATCGTTCGTTGACTACTTGTCGGGCGATCCCACCTAACAGTTTCACTAAATTTTCATCACCGCGTTTACAAGCCCAGTGCATCGCCGTCTGAAATAAATGTCTATAAAGCATATTGCAACCAAACATTTCTTAAATTTATTCAACATAAACATGAAATTACAGAAAGTAGTAAAATATACATTTTTGAAATCGATGCTCAATTATGAAGTTAAATATTCAGAACCTAAGATCAAAACACGATTCCATCACGAAAAGAGTTTAGTAGGTCGAGACACAAATTACTTGATTGCCAGCCTTTTATTTTTATATATGTAAAACACTTTGATGGACAATATAATGCCGAAATTATACCTCTTTATAATCGGAACGTATTAGGATGATTTGCATCCAGATTAAAGATTATATTTTGGTGAAGGTAGGTGTTATTAGCATAGTTATAGGCATTATCTTGCTATCATCGTTGGTCATTTTAATATTTAAAATGTTATGGTAAGCGTAGCATAATTTTGAGGAACCGTGTTTTAGATGAAGGCTGCGTTTAACTGCAGTTAATAGTTAACAATTTGAGCTTGTTCTACTAACTGTTTAGTTACATTACACGAAATCAAAAATTCTATTTATTATGATTCACTGCGACTCGCTAAAGGGGATTACATTAATAGCTTCCATTAAATTAATAGATTACACATTTGTAAATCTACTAGAAGTATGATGTGTGTATGGTTGCCATTTTTTCAAGTACTATAAACTTAAAACTCAATGCCTACAATGCAGAACCAATAAAATTATATGTAATGCAATATAAATAAGAGACCTCAAACTTGTGTTTAAAATCCAGTCTTTTAGTTTGAGATGCGATTGGCCCTTACTATACCAAAGCCCATAAAATCACCGTCAACTAAGGTGTGCCAAGATTTTCAGTCAGCAGTTAAGTCTTGCGAATATATATTACTTTATCCGAGCCGAGGGTACGAGTTACGTACCAATCGGCGTATGTACAAGATGTAGGCGTGATCGTCGCTGATTCAGTGGGGTAGTTAGTGGCGGGCGGTCCTAGGTTCGACGTCGCCCGGAGAAATATTGGCCCCGAGGGAAGCGCTGTTAATTTGCAGCGCACATTGGGCACAGGCACGATTTTCCACGTATCTGTCTACCTACGCGTTTAACGTAGACTACGTAAATATTGTTGGAGGTATTTTAGTGGAGGCCAATTACTATTTTAACTGAGGGTAGGGAGAGTAGCAAGAGCCAAACATAACAGGCAATTAATGAGGCATGATGATGATAAGATGTATAAAAGGTAAATTGATTTCATAAATGTCTCTTGATTTTACAGACTACTAGCTTTAACACCACTAAGATAATGATCAATAAAGCATTGAACTTCCGAACTAATAATAATTAAATCCTATGTTATTTTTAACGGTTTTTAAATGTTGTTAGTATAAAATAAGATACGTGGGCATCAAGCAAATATATCAATATTTTATTAAAGCTTTGAATGGCAAGTAATTAATATACTTACATACTGCATGGTGTGAACACCACACCATCGACAGCGACGACGTGTATCGGTCACGAACATGAGGGAACAAAGTCAAAATGTAATTAATATTTCGTAATGATAATAGATGTTTTAAGAAAAAAAAAAGTTATGGCAGCAAATATTTTAGGAGGGTCCTTCGAATATCCTTAAAATAAAACTCTCATTAAGGCAACGTTTCCGGGTCAGCGCACTACAGAATTTACAAATTTATTGTCGGCTAACCTAATAAATTTAAATCAGGATTACGTGGTCCGTGCACAAAGCGAAGCTTTATAATTTGTCCGATATAAATCTCTCGTCTGTGTCAACGAGTGACTTATCATTTAAAAAGAACCCACTTAAAAAGGCCTAGGCATTTTACAGCCGACTGCTTTAAGCCGCTGTCGTATCTTCGGGTCACAAAAGAGATGAAGTAGGTACCAAAACCTTCTTCCGTTTTTTTGTAAAACTGTTAAACTTGTCTTGTTAAAGTTTAATATTCGAAAATGATTTGAACAAAAGCAACTATTGCTTTTTGTTTACGTTGACTATAACGTAAACATCGCTACTTCAAAAAAATACGGTTAGATATATTTGTAAATTAGGTAATGACTAGGTATGTCCTTTTGGCCTAGAGGTAAAAATCTGTCGCTATGCTTTGACATGTGGACCCTCATCGGTGTATCGAGGACCAAATATTCGGGAACCAGTTTTAAGAACTATAAATTTATTCGACTTCCGTCCATTTCAAAGTGTAAATTGTTATAGCCATTAGGTTTTAGATGTTTAAAAAGCTATTTTATGTTTTGTAGCGGCCGGAAAATGTAAGTATTCTCGTAAGTGTTAACTTGCATCACCAGTAAGTCCACGTAAATTACAACCTGTCGTAATAACTAACATCCACGGAACGAAAAAGTGTCCTTCGAAGTAATATGTACAATGTAGTCATCCCACAAGAGTCTCTGTCTTGTCTCGTCCAATATTAGTGTGGGCGTAGGACTGGATATTTAACTCTTTATAAATATTTATGATCTGTTACGACTATCGCTAAAATGTTAACAAAAGAAAGAAATATATTTTTTTTTCTAAACTGAAATACCTAATATCTGTAAGGATAAAAAAAAATCTGACTTTCTGTTACCTCGTAAAAACACGTAGGTACTTGACTATTTTTAAATTACCAAATGTTGTTCCAAATACCCAAGTCGAAGAGAACTGAACTAAACAACACAACGCATGTAGAATTGTTTAGAGTGTATACAGTAACTACATCCGCGGATACCAAGGACACGGCTCATGTCCCCGTGTGCCGACCAACATCCGCTACCACGTCATATTGATTGCGTTTGCATGTACATCAATTAGGATCCGCGGAACGATGCGTCTTCCACGCCACTAATTATAGTCTTGTCACTGTGTAATTATGCGTATGGGTTGACAGTGACGTTGATATACGTGTCGAACTGAGACGGTAACTATTAATCTCTACCTAACTATACTTATGGCTAATGGGACATATTAAGTTAAACAAGTTCTAGCTTCCTTATTTAAAAATTGCTAAATTTAATCAGATAACAAAGATATTGAAAGACCCGTAAATAATAATGAGTAAGAAATTTAAACTAAAGAAACATAAATTGATACTTACACCCTGTGGTTGCAGGCCCAGTTCGGCGGTACCGAGAACATAAAAAATAGTAAATTTGCACGATTTTACTTTTCTAAGAAATTATGCTACAATGTCTAATTAGGTGTCATTATATTGTGACTATGTAACTTACCGTAAATGGATCCTGAAACAAAAGAAAAAGGAAATGTAGACAACAATAATGATCATGTTTATAAACAAACATACGGTGCAGACCGACTTAATTTTTTTTTAACAAAATTATTTTCTTACTTGGTTATGACATGAGTAATATAGGTAGTGGGGATGTATACCAATCTAAGTTATTTTTTATGATCACGGAACGCAACATGAAATGAAATTATAGGTTTAAGAACATGGTCGTTAATATATCTAATTTTAAAATGTATCAAAGATTAATCGCATGTCTTGATTTGAATGAAGCAATATTATCTAAGGTGTTTAGCGCCCGCGCAAGTAAAAAATCTGGGCTCACGTAAATTGTAAAAATTACTAAAATTACTTTACCGCAAATAAGTAGGTACCTACATTTTAGAGAGAAGATGTTTAAAAAATATTGTTTGTTGAGAACCATAAAAGCTTTAGCTCATTTTAAAACGTATATATACACCTTAGGCACAATTACAGCTGCAGAAAGACTGTTTTTTTTTTCATTTATAAATCTAAATCTAAACATCACAGAGAATACAGTTTCCTTTTCAGCAAATCCTACTTATCTGTACATATTTTTAAAATCGTGGACACGCTATATTTATGAAATATGCTATACTACTATTTACTAGCTTTTGCCCGCGACTTCGTCCGCGTGGTGGCAGACATTGTAGAGTGTAGGCACAAAAAATCATTCAAGACTACTTCTTACTGCGCACTAAAGAAATAAAGTTTAATAGAAAAAAAATGAATTCAAAATAAAAATCACTAAAAAGCAAAAACAAATACCTATTAATCTATTTTCACCTTGAATTTTACTAACCGACTTCAAACAAAGGAAGGGGATAGATTTTTTTGGGATAGATGGCAAACGAGCACACGGGTCACCTGATGGTAAGTGACTACCGCCGCCGATGGGCACCAGCAACTGATGAGTCACAAGTGCGTTGCCGACCTTTAAAGTGGTAGTAGGGGAAGGGAGGGAAGTGGAGGAGAAGGGGGAGAGGGAAGCGTTAGGGCCTCCGGTAACCTCACTCACTCGGCGAACCACAACGAAAGCCGGTATGAGGCAGGTTTTCTGTGAGGCCGTGGTATCATTCCGGTCGAGCCAGCCCATAAGTGCCTAAACATGGCTCTCCCACTTATATGTTCATCCATATTTTCGTCATCTTTTTATTGCCTAATCAAAATTTATTTATTTCATAACTTTCAGAAAGTTAGGGCACGCTGCAATGAAATTAAGTGCCATAGATATATTCTACATGGCTGCCCAACATTATTTTTTGAGTAGACCTTGTGTACAGGCAAAACACTTCTAGGGTCTTACATGTCAGCGGAAGATTGTTAGACAGACGTTGTCGTACAAGTTAAGACTTTGCATGTACCTGGCACGCCTGGCAAGTATATATCCCTGTGGAAGGTGTTCGTTTTGGATTCCCTGTCAATGGCAATGGCAATTCGTTTAGGTTTATTCTCGGCTGTTGTTATCGTTGGGATCTACAAACCGAGGGAGAGCGTTGGGTTTTCCCTCCTCACTTATACGATGTTTAGGCCTACCATAGAGGATTGGCTGGAGAGGCTATTGGTGTGGGAAGGCTCTCTCTAAACGTCATGGTTCTGTCCATTGTACAAAGTGAGAGTGTTTGGGATTCTACCGCCTCGTTTTGTGAAGAAGTGATATCCACTTAAGGGGCGGCGAAAAGGGAACAAAAGAGGTTAGTACTCTCCCGTGCCGTTCTGGCGCCAGAGAACGCAGTATGATCTGCGATACTGCAAGTTACGTGCGGGACGTGTTCAGTGTGCACCTTTCTGCTGGAAGGGAGGCAAGGTTTCCCACACATTGGTGTGCCGAGGTTCTCAGAGACTTCATTCCTAGGGTATACCTGAGTCTCTTGTATTACCTGTGACGAACCGCCGTGTGGATTTATGCCGCGTTCCTATAAACAAGAAACGATTCGTTTTGCTTACGGACGGTAAAATTTCATTGTAATTTCAACGAAAATTTTACCGTCCGTAAGCAAAACGAATCGTTTCTTGTTTATTGGAACGCGGCATTAGTCGGTTCTATTCCGGCATACCACTTCACCGCCAGCCCCGGTGAGGTGATGAACCGTGTTATTTTCCACACGATAAACTTTGAACTTATTATGTAACGTCCGTTAAGGTGTTTCTTTCTCCGGATTTCATGAAGAACATGGGACGCATATTCACCAAATTCGCATGGTAGCGAAATCAGTTCATATTTGACGGAAATCTGAGGTAACAAATAAAAAAAAAACATTCCTACATAAATGTAACTAATTTTTAAAGTTGCTTAAAAATCGATGCGTTATACAATCGTGGCGAACAGTCAGAAAAACATGCTTTGCTAAAGGTGCAACGTAAAGTGTTTATGACAATATTTCTTTAGAAACAACATTTTTACCCATTTTAGGGGACGTACGCACACGCAACGTAACACTGCCCATGTGAAATATAGTCAGCATTTTTAAAGTTAAGGGGGTGAATTTTCAAACAGCGGGATATAGTATACTGTTACTTTTAACCATAAGCTCATCTACCAATTTTTACATTTGTAACTTCAAAAATGACAAAGTTTCCTAAAAACTTTCATTCCCTATTTGAAACCTTTCAAGGTATGAATTTATTTTATAAGGAATCCGTCTGCGTCCTCCACATTATTTTTACTTATTTAAGTAAATAATACTTATTTATTTTTACGGAAAACTGAAGATAATAAAATAATAATGCCATCTATTATGACATTGTACCTCACTTGTATCTATTTATAATTTACTAGCTGCGCCCCGCGGTTTCACCTGAGTAAGTCCCGATGCCGTGGGAATATCGGGATAAAAAGTTGCCTATGTGTTAATCCAGTGTGTCAGCTTCCTGCATACCAAATTTAATCAAAATTGGTCCATCCGATAGCTCGTGAAGAAGTAACAAACATACACACACACACACACTCACAAACTTTCGCCTTTATAATATTAGTGTGATAACCTTTGCAGCTTTCTGTAAAATAAATAGCTAATCTATTTTTTTTCCGTCATAATATAACATATCGTAAATTATTTATTATACTGTAAAACAATGGATATGTATATCATGTCTAAGGATCTTTCAATTTTTACTTAACAAATTCTGAAATGTACAGTAGATGTCAGATAGTCGACAAAGAAAATGGTCTACCAGTTTTGACAAAAGTTTCTGTGTAATAACAATATCACTACATATTATAAAACAAAGTCCCCCGCCGCGTCTGTCTGTCTGTTCGTGATAAACGGAAAAACTACTGAACGGATTTTCATGCGGTTTTCACCAATGGATAGAGTGATTCAAGAGGAAGGTTTATATGTAGTATACATGCAAATTATTGTAGAGAAAGTCGAGAAATTCAAAGATTTGTAATGTCATGTCGTAACAAACATATTTTTGTGCGCTTACATTTCAAACGCTGGCTAAACCTTACGAGATAGATCTAATTAATGTACTACGGAATTGTATATCTTAAAAAGATCAATAAAAAGGTCCGCGATGGTATATGTTTATCTCCTAAGGATAACCCACAGTAACCATTTTTATCTTTTACATATTACAAAAAAAATATGGGTTATTTATCAAACTATTTTAAACAATACAGTATTATTCCTTATCCAATTAAATACATTAGATACGTTGTGCATTTCATGTAGATCAAAATTGCCCTTTACAGCATATAATAAAAATTAATATCTTAGAAGATATCAGAGATTTAAAAAGCGGGGGCAGAGCGGCTGGCGGGCCGAACCGATTTTGATTATTCTTTTTTGTTAGATAGGGTACCTCAAGGGTGGTCCCATGTCAAGGAAGTCAGGATCTGATGATGGGATCCTGGTAAAATTGAGAGAAACCCTGGAAAATTGTAGTTTCTGTTTACTTTTCATTACTTTATGAGGTTTTTGCGTTTAGAATCATCATCATATCATGTAGCTGAGCTAATGATGAAAAAAAAATCATATTATAAAAATCTTCACTACATATCACTACATATTATAAAACAAAGTCCCCCGCCGCCTGTCTGTCTGTTCGCGATTAACTGAAAAACTACTGAACGGATTTTCAAGCGGCTTTCACTAATAGACAGAGTGAGTCATGAGAAAGGTTTAGGTGTATAAATTGTACCCGTGCGAAGCCGGGGCGGGTTGCTAGTAACATAATATTGGTTACCTAGTGACATCTGAAGTCATCAGATGTTATTATGACCTTCGTGTTATGTGCATTAGAAAACTTTTTCATCAACAATCTTCATAATCTTTCATTCAATGGCAACCGTTTCAATGTTTTATGAGATTAAAAACTCTTTACACTAAAAAAGAAAATATTGACAACTGTCAAACATTTCTGTCATCTTATTATTTACGCTAAAATAATATAAAATCCTTTGACAGTTTGTCCTCCGTATACCTACTTGACATTGGCAAAATTGTGGTAACTCCACAAAGCCACAAACCAAAAGTTGAAGTTGAAGATTATTTTCATTTTTCAAGATGGACGAATAGACGTCTTGTATAATTATAAAACACTTGACATTGGCGGAATTCCTGCGCTGATTCTTGCGCGGGATAGAGCCCATAATAAAATAATATAATATATAAGATTATTTTCTGTGATTTACAATGAGTGATTTACCGATTTCTCAGCAATACCTCGCAATTTGTCAATTACTAAAAGAGCTAATATAATTGTGTTACATAACGATAGCTTCAATAATAGTGAAATGAATGATTAGTCTAGACGATTAAATGTGTCACGACAAGCCGGTCGCCTTTGGAATACACGCGAAGGAGATGAGGGAAATTTAAATGATCGTCGTCGAAGTGGTCATCGGTGTGAAATATCAGAATTGAAAGAGCAATTATGAGCCGTGAATATTTAAATTACGATTTTACACCGACTTAACTCTAGCTTACTACTAGCTACTACGCAGACAATTAGAAATCACTTGCATCACATGGGTTTACATTACAGGCATTACGCAATGAAAATACACATGACTGATACTTATAGAAACACGATTGAATTTTGCCAGACATTATGACAACTAAAATTTATATTATTGTTAAATGGAAGTATAGTTTATCATAACACCAGCTATTATGAAAGGCTTGTATTTTAATGAACCTGACTTGTATATATATTTTATATTTTCGTTTTATTTTTGCATGATTGAATTTATTGTCAACTTGACACTCAACATTGTCTCACAATAAACTAAAATATATTAACTGTTGTCTCACTGTTGCAGTAGATCAGGCCAAGCAAATATGTGTTCCCATATAAACTTTTCCTCTCTTTTCTACATCTTGGGGGTGATTTTTTTAACAATCCTTTCTTATCGGATGCGTAGGTTATAAGGAATGCGTCTTCTAAACTTCACGTCTCTACGACCTACGGTTTAGGCTGTGCGTTGATCCGTCAGTCAGTCAGGACAAAGGATTCTATGTATATATAGTAGGATAGGTATAGATAGATAGATAATACTAAAGTAACTATAACAGACAATTTATACACTCTGTCTGTTTCTGTCTCTCATGGACGCTGCCTTGCAGTTTTCGCCTAGTGTTTGCCGAATCGCGTGTCAGTGCATTAGTGTCACGTTTGCGGGTCTTATCCAAGCGCAGATTCATATTACTTACTAAAGATAAGATAATAGTTACATTACTAAAGTTCTTCGGAGTTTTAAAATATTTTTTCAGCATTATGATTGTCGATAAATAACTCCTCAGCCGATAAATAGATCTGAATAAGCTGGAAATGAACTAGCTGATGGACCATCCATTAAAAACATTCGCTTGGACTAACACAACGAGTTTTAGCCTTAATTGTTTTAACTTGTGAGTTAACAATCATTATTTTCTTTGTAATAAGATTAACCATTAAAAGTTTCGGAGTTGTGGCCATAATGTTCTTCGCGCCGCCTCAGATGCTCGGTGATCACCGAATTATCTACTAAACTGTAAAAAACGTAGATAAAAGTGAGGGCTGTGCATATTCCCATGATCGGGAAAGACGTTTTAATACACCCATAATCGTCGATCGCCGGTGGATCATATATGAAATATGTAATACCGCTAATAGGTCTCGGCGGGCAGCTTCCTCAGCGGTCGCTCGGCCAATTTCGCCGTTGGTAATAACCTTAATATCCCATCAGTGCTATACCCCGTGCGTGTACAAAGATGAGGCCGAGTAATAACTGTGCGACCTACGCGTACCCGCCTCCAAGATGTGTAATTCACTTTTATTCAATAAATCTCTTTGGTTACTTTAGATCACGCCACGCTGATTCTGGTAGAATTCATAGTAGCGCAATGTGATTTTACTGGGAAACACTTACTAGTATCTATTAGTTATTAAGTTTGTATTCAAGAGTAAACATTTTTTATTCTACTTAGAATTCCAAATTCAAATATATATTTAAATTAATTATAAAACATATTAAAAAAAAACTGGTTATTTATTTGTTTTACCGCAGTTTAATTTTCTTTGATATAGTTGTATGTGTGACCATTGAAGAATCTAAATTACGGTCATGTTCGAATACAATACCCGTCGTGACACTAACGAAGCACTGACAGAAGAAAATCAAAGACGTTCTATGAATCAGGTACTGCAATTGAACGCCCGTACGCGCACGATAGGTTTCCGATTTGGTTGCTTCCGTTCTGACAATTTTCATCTCACCAATGGGCTCTTTGGCTGACCGGAGACGAAAGTCGATAACGCTCTATTGAAACTCATAGTGGAAACATGATGCAAACTCATCGAATACCTCGAAGTTAGCAGCAACGTTTCACGTAAGTGGTAAAATTGTTTCGTTTAAGTTAAAATTAAAAGACAAATAAGACAAAAAGAGCTCGGAAACGTCTTCGTCCTAAAGTCGCACATAAATTGAGTCAAAAGAACATACTCGTAAGTATATTGTGGACTTGCGTCATGTACCGGCTATTCGACATTATAACAGTCAACATTAGTCTTGAGACCTAGGTGGACCACGGGCAAGAAGGGCACTTTTTTATGTTATAGGGGGCAAACGAGCCGACGGGTCACCTGATGGTAAATGACTACCGCCACCCATGGGCACCTGCAACTCAAGCGTCACAAGTGCGTTGCCGGCCTTTGAGGTGGGAGTAGGGGAAGGGGGGAGGAGGGTAGAGGGGAGAGAGGGAAGGGTTAGGGCCTCCGGTAACCTCACTCATTTGGCGAAAAGCAATGAAGCATTGCTTCACTGCCGGTTTTCTGCGAGGCCGTCATATCACTCCGGTCGAGCAGGCCCATACGTGCCGAGGCAAGGCTCTCCCACTGTTACTGTATAAGTGTACTGTAAAGAATCGCAGCCTAGGTAAACAAGTACCTGGCTTACCTAGTAACACTACCAAACGTCTCCCTTCCCAAGAAGCTCTGAGGGTTCCACTCAGCAGAACATACTATGACAGCGGAACAAAACTTTTCTTTCAGTTTAATCATCTGTTCTATCTCCTAAAACGCCTTATCATGAAGTCATAGCGTTGGGCGAGTTTTATCTTAAATCACTACAGATCTTGAACATTTATGTACTTCGTTATAAAGATTAATATAATTATAATGAATGAACCCACCTATGCTATCCATTCTGATCCGTTATATAATTTTGATAATAGTGTGAAGATAAAATGAATAGTAGAAATAAAACTTAGGTATAAGCTCAGGAAAATTTATTTAGTTCAAGTTTAGGTTAGATACTAAAACGTAAAGTTTATTTTAATCCCAAAAATAGTTTCCTAAGGATTAATTTTAAGTGTTTCTTAAAAAATTGTGGTATGTATCTACGTACAAACGGGTACATGAAATTATAGAATTTTCATCTTACCTTAATTAATTAAGAGATTGGACTTTAATAGGAGAAAGAATATTCATATTAGAATTGAGATGAATAATCCAGGAAATAAATTTAAGTACTAAGTACTTAGACATTTGTTATCCGAGGCCGTTATTACATTCCCAACTTATGAAATAACTACACGAAGAGCTACAATAATTTCAAAGGAGTTTTTCGTAAAACAAAAACCGCATTTTAAAGTTAAGCCAATATCATAGTGACTAATTACTAAACTTGAAAGCAATAAATAAAATCAGTCGTCGAATGTCATTTTCCAGGTATGTAAACTGACATCGTAAACGCTCGTATGGCTATAAGCATGGTGAATGAGGATTTCTAAAATAAGAGGTAATTTATTATCATAAATATTGCAGACACAGTGACGCAAACATTCGTCGACAGTTATTAAGCGTTAGAACTGCATCGGGGTGAAGCGGGCGCGAGCCGCCCGACGATATTGTCATCTCTCTACTGTGCGGTATCACTTACACTCGCCAGTCACAACTAATGCATAAATCAAAGTTAAGACAAATTCCACTTCATTATTCTTCTTCAATTTACGAGACTATACATAGACGAACTTTATTCTTATAATAATAGGAAATTCCGATATAGAAATAACAAGACTAAAAGCTCCTCAAGGTAAAATCTTGTTGTTTATATTACAATTTTACATGCAAACCAAACATATTATGAGTTCAGTCCGTAATTATAACAATGATTAGGCCCTTTCCAGGCCATCGTTACAGCGATAATAGTAACTGTTTTAGTCGTAAATACTTTATAATGATAGTCTGTACTAAACAATCGGAGTGTATTATTTTTAACATGTGGATATCGGGCAAACATTGTGAATATAATTGTGTAGCTGTTAACGGGTGCACCCCGAGGATGTGTCGTTAATAGAGCGTTGTGTCTCTTCATTTTGTTTGAACGTTCACTGACTCCGTTATTTCGGAGCGGCTAATAAATTGCGTGATGACAGGTGTCAGCTGCTCCACCGCCTCTGCACTCTTGCGTCGATGTCTCATTCCTCACGTTCTACTCCTAAATTCTCTTATTTTATCAACGCTCCGCTCAATTTTCATTTCGTTCTCTCGCTATTCTATTTGTTTGTGTTAGCATTATCACTTCAGTATAAGTACTCTGTGTGTACTCTTCAGCAAAAAAAGTTCAATTGAAATGTTTTTATCGTTGACGATTTAATTGATATATTATATTTATACATTTCTAAATATATATTCTCACTATCCTACTAATATTATAAACGTGAAAGTTTGTGAGGATTTATGGATGTATGTATGGATGTTTGTTACTCTTTCACGCGAAAACTACTGAACCGATTGCGATGAAACTTGGTATGTAGATATCTGGAGACCTGGATTAACACATAGGCTACTTTTGAGCCCGATATTCCTAAGGCACCGGGACTTACACGGGTGAATCCGCGGGGCACAGCTAGTAATATATATACCTACTCTATGTATTTAAACTTGTATTAGAACGCACGAATAAATGATACGAATTTTTTAATTAACGTTGTATTCAAATTATTTCCTCTATATTATAGTAGTAGGTACATTTATCCTTGAACCACACTACACTAAATATCTTTATGTGTGTGTAATTTAAAAAAGGTTAACAATTACAGAACGCATACTACGGTACTTAGATACTGTAATAAATTGTGTTAAGTAACAAAACGTAGTAAAACATTATCTATTTTAATATAATAAAGCTAAAATTGTTCTTTTTTTGTTTAAATGCGCTAATCACTGGAACTACTAGTTGAATTCGAAAAAATATTTTTGTTTTGGATAGAGTATTCATTGAGGAAGGCTATGGAACATCACGCTACGACCCTTCGGAGCAGAGCAATGACTATAAATTAATTTAAAAAATTTTAGTACATACCTAGGTTAAATTTACAAAGCAAAGAGAAAAATAAAACATCACAAGACATACTCTATTTAAGACAACTTTTCGGGCAGATAACGCACATAATCACTGACTTGGAAGCAAACTTCATATGCCTATTACTTTTCGGGCAGATAACGCACATAATTACTGACTGGCAAGCAAACTTCATATGTCTATTACTTTTCGGGCAGATAACGCACATAATCACTGACTTGGAAGCAAACTTCATATGCCTATTACTTTTCGGGCAGATAACGCACATAATTACTGACTGGCAAGCAAACTTCATATGTCTATTACTTTTCGGGCAGATAACGCACATAATCACTGACTTGGAAGCAAACTTCATATGCCTATTACTTTTCGGGCAGATAACGCACATAATTACTGACTGGCAAGCAAACTTCATATGTCTATTACTTTTCGGGCAGATAACGCACATAATCACTGACTGGCAAGCAAACTTCATATGTCTATTACATATTGTCGTAGGATAATCAAAACCGTTGCACCAGGTTATATGTATATAAGTATGCTTAATATCTGTTCTGTGTAAGTCTTCAACTCCGTGCCTCGGAGAGCACGTTAAACCATCGCCCCCGGTGCCATACTAACATCTGTGGCATTTCAGTACGGGTAGTTGGAGCCCTAAAAAGTCCGACAACCTGGTCTAAATACAGAACTGCGATATAGCCTAGTACTTGGGTTGTGGAGGTCTGATGGCAGTCGCTTCACGTAAAATATCAAAGTTCGGTCGTATCGTAGTTAGACTGAAAGCCGACCCCAACTTAATTAGGAAAAGGCGCCGAGGAGGATGTTTATTTGAAATATTTGACAAATTGATGTGAAATATTTAGATGTAAGATTACGTTATTTATTAATATCCCGAGTTATACTTCTCGACGACGCGGCCACGTCAAGAGTTCGAACGATCATCCAATCGTATGTTTTTATTAAACACTAGCTGACCCGCGCAACTTCGTCTGCGTTTGTATATTTTCCCCGTTTTCGCAACATTTTTCATTGATGCTCCGCTCCTATTGGACATAGCGTGATGTTATATAGCCTTCCTCGATAAATGGACTATCCAACACATTTTTTTTTAATTCAAACCAGTAGTTCCTGAGATTAGCGCGTTCAACCAACCAAACAAACAAACTCATCAGCTTTATAATATTAGTATACGCGGGGGGGGGGGGGCACAGTAATATTACTAGCTAAAACTCCCTTTTAATGAACATGCCTTCGGGCTTAACCCCAAAATAAAATATAAATTAACTTCAAAAACTGAAAAATAACGCCCTAAAAGCATGTAACAAGAAAATCGTCTCATCTGAAATTGTTATGTACCTACAAACTTTTCAATATTTATAAAATATAACTAATATATTTTAATGTATTTTGTATATTTTAATGGATAGCCGTCGTATGCCACCTACCTCAACAAAACAATAGGTATACTCTAACAGTAGTAGGCGATCATAAGCTTTAGGGAAAAGTGGCATATGACTACATGGACCTCGGCTATCCTCTGACCATCACTATGAATAAGTATGTATTACTAGCTGACCCGCGCAACTTCGTCTGCATTTGTAAATTTTTCCCCGTTCTTGTAACATTTTTCATTGTGCTCCGCTCCTATTGGTTATAGCGCGATGTTGTATAGCCTTATAGCCTAAATGGGCTATTTAACACTAAAAGAATTTTACAAATTGAACCGGTAGTTTCTGAGATTAGCGTATTCAACCAAACAAACAAACTCTTCAGCTTTATATAGATAGATAACTACAATAAAATGTATTACGTGTAAGTTGTTTATTTAATATACGATAAATATTGAATAGTTTGTACATAATTGTACTCGTATTTAATAATCGTCTAGGTATCCACAGGACAGGCCTGCCTAGTGTGGGGCCATTGGACATTATGAATATTTTCTTATTTCATACTTTTTAGAGCGAGATTTATTAGTAGTCTGGTTTTGTTTTAGCTACTTATATATTAATCAATCAATTATATTTCAATAATTCAATTGAAAAGCTTAGCTAAATACGAAGCACTTGGATTAAGAATCGATTAATGTGAAAATTACAATGGCTTTTAATTTTGCTACTAGTATCTAATTTGTAGGTACATAAAAAATATAGATTACTTTCACACGTACAATATCTACATAAAACAAAAACAGATAACGAAACGTTTTCCTCCAAAAACAAACATGAGGAAATAATGATATGATATAAATCAGAAGATATATGTATTTCTTTTTACTATCGTTAATTACGGAAGGGCGTATATAAATAAAGAACGCGCATCCATTGAGGCAGGCGGCGTGGAGAGGCGATCGCCACGGCGCGCCTTGTCGCTACAAGCAAATGCACTTATCTTACCGGAATGTGAAAAACTGTTTTCAACTCGCTGCCGTCGGTTAGTTGCGCCAACTCAATACAATGACTGGAACCGGGTGTCAATGCCTCTACAGGTTACGTTTGAACAGGATTTTGAGGGACAATAAACAAAAAAGTCAGAAATAAGAAAGGCCAATACAGAAATTGTAAGAAAAAGGATACCTTTATTTATTTAATAATATTTTCCTCTACTCGCTACGTATGAGGTGGACTGGCAAATGTCTAAGAAACTAATTTTATATCGATTGATTAAAATTAATGATTTCTAATTGCAGTGTAATAATCAGAGAGAATCGATATATCATTTAAGGTCTCGATGCGACATCGTAAACCCATCAGTGGTTGCTTGATAAAAATAAACAGAAGTCTTTGAAGCATTATCGATCCAAATAAATTGTCTGACCAAGAATGAATATTAATAAATTGAAAATGTTACTCGTAAAAACATCATCGATTATTGTAAACAGCTGGCGGGCATTTATGCAAAACGAATGGGTCCTTGGACCAATTCAACAGCGGTAGCGAAGACAGAAGAATTTTAATTGAAACTTACAAATATGACCCGCGGCTTCTGCCCGGTTCGTGATACCTTAACGCCATTGCTATTAAACCCTTCAACACGATCACAACTGTCTGGTAAATCAACACATACTGCACCAATGTCCAGGCACTAACAATGGCAACGTGCTAAATACCGTCGAAGCTTAGCAATTTACATGATTGCTAATATTTCACTCTTCAATGGCTTTATTAAAATTTTGAAGGAAACTTAATTTGCGATGACAGCTATATCATTAATCTTATTATAAGGCATAATGTTTTAACTTTTTTGACGAATAGTATAGAGAAACACAAAAGTAAATTATTTTGGGCAAAGATTTATGAAGAGTGTAAATACCTACTGTAAGAATTTAAAACATAGCTCCTTAATTAGAAGGTCATAATCAGAATTGTTAAGGTTTTCCTTACCCCATTCGTAGTTAATTCTCCTTACTGAATTGATTGTGGCATTTAACCCGTTTCGTGGTAGCATGCGTAAATCTTTCTAACGGCTGATTCACAAATAAAACTACGACTCAAGCATTCATGATAGCGGTTATCGTCCCGTTCTCATTTCGTTCGATATTCTTTGTATTTGTTTAAACAAATAGAGGCCTCGTTGGGTCGGTAGGCAGATCCTAATTAAAAACTATATCCAGGCGCTGTCGTATATTACATGGAGGCCTTGGGCTGTTAGTCAATGCGTTTGAACACCTCCCAGTCGTTTAGCGTGCTTATTGCGAAGCTTAACCGCAAATGAAAGACATTTGTTCTACAGGTAGCGCAAGAGAAAAATGTATGTTTCTAAAACTTTGTATATTCATCATTTTTCGTCCTTTTTAAGTATTTATCATTCATTAGTAGTGTGTGGATAATTATATGATTTAGGATATAAATACATCATTACGAGTATGTACTCTCGTATGTACTCTCGTATGTACACACACCTTTGAATTGCCTGACGTTTCCACGGCGTTGCTCTGGGCGTGGTCACAGGTTGACTCATATGGAGACATATTATTAATAGTTAAAAAAGTTGCCGATAATTTGGGTTGACACAATATTAAGTCATAAAAAATATGCAAGAACTTTAGATAGTACATAATGATATAATAAAGTGATAGTTGTGCTCGAAAATTTTCACGGCTAATAGATTAATTACTAGCAATTTATTATTAATAATATAATTAGTATAAATCCACAAGTGCTCGCGAACTAGTTTATTTTAAGTAGCAGTACATAGTAAACATTTTAGTGATATTAACAGCATATAAACATGGAGCTTTTTGCCAGACAACCTAAAAATAGGTAGATACCTATTCAACGTAGCGTACCACTTTTTTTCGGTTCGGTTAATCCATTACTACTACTACATTACATTCGAACTGGGATAGTGGTCAAATTAGATTCAAACAATAAATTTTAGATTGTTATGAAAAAATTCTTAAATCTCGTGTTTAGGATTTAAAAATAAGCCCAGCCCAATATATGTTTAACGGTAGGTAAAGTAAGTTAATCGTAAAATAATTGAAAGAAAAATAAAAATGATTAGATTCGAGTCAGATACAACCCCAACCGAAAATCCCGGTGGTGGTGACCGGCGGGTTTCCACATATACAAAAAAGGTTAGAATAGACTCTTATCGTGTTTGAGGGACCTATAAATGTATCTGGCTGCTTACAAAAGGTCTTAAAATATTAGGTACCCCAAGGAAACACATGTACCGCGCACATGTGTTTCCTTGGGGTACCTAATACGCTGTGATAAAGAAATGTTGAGCTGCGCAAGGTAAATTGCACTTATTGATTTATAGTAAGAGTCTAAATTTATTTAAATGACTTCCTAAAGTGCACCATCTGTTAATACATAGATATAATCTTTACACGCTTTATATACGCTAACAAAATTTAGAAACTATAAAAGAGAATGGTAGGTAATAATCAAAGTAAGGTTTCTTTCAATGTTCCGAAAACCTATCTAGGAACTGGTTCTGACAGTTAGTAGGTAGGTCACTAATATAATTTTATGTAACTTGTCCCTGACACCAGTAAATATGTCAGAAGGAGCGAGAAATTTACTTGACAGTGCACCATCTTGTCTATTGACAGAAAAATGCAAGTACATATTTACATTTCGCTTTTACTTTTATGTACTTATATCTTTTGGTTGAATAAAATCACTTCGATTCGTAATTAAGTAAGAAGAACATGATTAAAAATACTTCGACTTCATAATCAGAAGCCATTTAAATAACAAATCACAAATAAAACTAAACACGCCGAGATAATTACATACAATATCGAATTGAATGTTTGATCAATTCATAATTAAAACAATTGTTAACACAAAAACAATAAGCGAGAGAGTGAGCGTGCGCTGGAAGCAGCCGGGATCCGATTCTTGTTTATAAGGCGGCCGGCCCACCTCGTCCGCACTAAAAGTTTGATCTTATCTTCAATATTTTAATAGGTTCCCGTGGCGGCACCTTCGCCAGTAATTGTATAAAGTATCTCCGGAGAATAAATTCAATATTCCGGACCAGAGCCGACCGGCCGCGGATCCCTGCGCTCTACCTCGTGATAAAGCTTAAATCAACACACGAAGTAATTACAATCGAGCCACACTTCATCACAGATGCGAATAATGATTAACTATCGTCCGCCTTTGGTTCCGCTGTACGGGTACAGCCCGCGCTCATACCGTCTCCTTCTGGCGACCAATTAGAAATGATAGGTGCTATAGGTGGTAATATGATATTTTAGTGATTGTTACAGAATGAGCGTGTTTTCAAGGGGTTCATTCGAGATTTGTCATTGTTTAAGATTATCGTTCCAATATACAGTAGGTATATAAAAAAGACATCGACATTGTTATGAGTGACTTGCATACCTAAGTACCCTTTTAAATTGCCCCTAAATATTACAAAAAAAAGGGTCATCTAGTTATTAGAAAATATTAAAATTCACCAGAATTATCGAAGAGCGTTGATGCGCTGACCACGGTTAAAAGCCAATCTTAGCCCGCTAAATAAGAATACGTGCGACACGTGCAAGAGGTCGCCAACCAGCTACCGTGAACTGTCTTGCCGCTGCCGCGAAGCCACTCAAGACATTATTTTATTGTTTAGTATACGAACAAAAATCCAAGCCTAATCTTTTTGAATTGGGTTAAAAATAAAACAACATTACATAAACACAATAATGAAGGACAGCAAGATGCGACAAAGAATTCCTTTAAATAGAAATAAGACGAAATATCGTCAACGTCCCTTTTAATTTTGATTAATTAAAAGTTTTGCGTGGAAAAGAGAAATCTTAACGCAAGGGTTGTACTTAGGGAACTTCTTTTGTATTTTATCCTATAATGAAGAACTTTTTCAGTAAAACAACGCTCAATCTGCAACAAAATATAAAAGTTTTACAATAACGTATAAGCCTTGGGCGGTAAGATCATCAAAGAATCCTTCTTCTGGAATTACTCAACACTCTATTAAATAAAATTTGAAAGAAATAATTAAAAAATCTGTAAACCATAGATTTAGATTTTTTCACTATTGTGAACTGATTACACAGAAATAGTACATTTTGGAGTGTAGGGACTACACACATATATCTATAGAAGAATCCAGAAATTGAAAGTATAGTTTTGTTTCTACCCTCGCCGACTGAAGTTTAGATTATCTGGTTGGTACACGACATATTAAGCGAGTTACTTATGGTTAGATACATCTTACAAAGCGCTGTAGTATTTTAGCTTAATGCAGAAACAGTGTCTATACGTATATTCGCGTTTATAACATAATGAGCCCGTTACAAGGCGCTCGAATTCGGTACTGCCGTGGGCGGGCGGCGGCGGGCTCTCACCAATTAGCTTTAAAATAATGAACATGTTTTATATTTCCACCCGAGTGCGGCGTGTACTTATCCCCGTTTGCCCCGGGAGGTCATGCGGCTGTGGCCCTCTCGCGTTGTTTTACACGGGAATATCTTCAAGTAGGTAATATAATAAAAGGGACACGTCGACTGGGTTTTGTATATAACTGAGTCGGGTGTGGTACCGTTTTGTGTGTAAAATGATCCCTACAATATAATAGTTAAAAAGGTTGCTGCGTTTCGTTAGTCTGTTGTGATGTTCCGGTTCATTTGTTTCTATTGTTGTTTATTATACCACTATGAATGCGATAACATGCAGCAGACGCAGATTTAATTACGTGTTCGTTAATGAAATATGTGAGTTTGATTTTCAAGAAACATTTTATTTCGGTAACGTTCTTCTTCTTCGCAATCGTCTCGTATAATCTTGTCACTCGATTATCATACGGCGTCTACAAGGTCAGGTCTTACCCGGAGAGAGTTTTATCGTCTCCAGTCGTCTACCAGCACTCAGTAGCTTCTGAAAACCATTTCTGGTGATGCCGTCTTCGCCGATCGCGCGAGACGAACCAGGGGTCATTCGTCACCACTGTCGCCGTCGCCGAAAATCGCCGTAAAATAACAGTTCAGGGAGCTACCGTTTCTGCCCATTGCCGGTCAGTTTAGCCGGATTTAAAAACAAGACGCGTCCCTGCTGCATATTTTTTTCAAGGTTTCTTCTTCGCAACCCCAAACCAAAGAGTCATTGTTCCCGTTCGTGGCCAGTTTCACAATTTAATTTCAGTAAACGAGTAGAACGAGAACGAACGATATACAGCTTACGTATTACCAGACTCGTACACGAGATATACCCTAATTATGTTTCACTTACTGACACGGGAAAGAAAAAGTCAGGAAACCTTTCACTAGCAATATTTAAAAATTTGCCGCGTTGACAAACAAGATGTGGAACCAAGCCACACATACCAAATAAACATTTAACCACTTCCTGTCTATTTAGTCTACAAATAACGCAACAGCTCAAAGATTTAACTAAGAATGAATAAATAATCAATTTAGTTGGGCTCGCGCGGCTTCTGATCGATTGCCACAATGCCGGCTGGATGATATAGTCGACGAGCCGCGGCGATAAATATCCCGAGACAAATGTTTAGAGTGTCTCCGGAGAGTTGCGGTGACACTAAATTTAAAAGCTTCAATTGTACAGAAATAACCAAAACACGGTTAAGATCTTTCGAAAACAAATCGTGTATCGGTTGGTTGACGACAATCGTGATTGACTGCACAAGTGAACGTCTCTAATATAAACAAATTAATAGGGAGCGGGTCGAGCCCGCTACAGTGGCGGGTGTAATTTAGAAGACACTCACTCACCCACAGGGGTTTAGACGAGAAACCGCGCTCAAGTATTTATTAACGCATTTATTAAAAAAGTATATTAGACGCGCCAGTTGTAAATCACACATCATTTTTATGTTGTTTCTGTATACTAAAAATTTCCTGTCTCGCTATGATATTTTCATTATGGATGACAAAATTAAGGAAACATAAATCAAAAAGTACATACTTAATATTTTTTGTAAATGTTTGTTATAGATACGATAATAATCCAGAAACATATTTTAATCTTCAATAAACTGAAAGCTAAATTATTACACAAATAAAACTTTTAACTATTGCAACGATGCTTTTGAAAAGTTTGAAATCTGACTTAAGTCCATTACCTCCTCCCATTAACATGTAACATGTGTTAATCACATCCTCTTAGTACCGTCTTATCAAACCGGGAGCAATTTTAAGAATGACTGTCTATAAATAATGGAGTCTTTACATTAATTATGAGCTTAATTATGTAGAATCCCTTTGATTTACAAGCCGCTCATTGCCGCCGCAAACGAATTGTAGTGGCTTAGCGGAGCACCTCGAGCTGTGCCTACTGTCTCATGGTTATAATTATTTTTGTCGTATGAGCTTCCCCGAGTGTGTATAAGATCGAGATGAAAGCGAATCGTGGCAAGTTGATGCTCACATCACTCAAGGATTAAGTGATATAGTGCACTTTAGTTTATAAACCTATATAATACAATAATGTGTAGAATATCATCGCCAATTGTTAACTACAGTTATTCGCGCCAACGTTTGAGGAAGCCGTTCAATTATTACTGTAGGTACATTAGGACTGCGAAGATAAGTCTTTTAGCGTTGTATTACATATATACATAGGTCTATAATTTACAAGTCTATGGAATTAGTGTTTAGTTAAATATAAAATATAATATAAAAAAGTTTTAAAATGATATTCCAACATGAGGGTAAGGTTGGGAGCAGTTGTTCTCCGATTGCCGACAGCACGTGGCTGCGGGCACACGACGTGTACGCCGCCGGCGCTAGTTGTACACACGAGTCCCATCTAGGGTTAGCAGGAGCATGTGCTTAATTCCAAGTATAGTTCTGCGTATGAGCGAAAAATTGTCTGTTACTATGATATTTAATTTAACTTCTAAAGAATATCTTAATTATATATAAATGCTTATTGTAGGGGTGAATCTACACTGATTGTATACTTAACTATAAAACTAAGGTATACTTTGTTATTGCATACTTACTTTTCCATAAACTCTAAAACAACAAAAACTTCGTATTTAACGTAACCCACTAATCTACAATAGATGGGTCGTATTGCAAGCACAGACGCGGGTATAGAAGAAATACTTCTTTGTATTACAAGTCTTGTCGCGAAGTATTTCAGGATAGTGTTCAACCACAACGGTCTACATCTGTTACCAACTTATCAACAATTTGAACATTACTACAACTGTGAGAAATAAAAAGAGTAAGTTTTTAAGCAAGTCTGAGAGTCACTTCTTTTAATTTCCTTATATACACATTATATGAAAAACAAAGATTTGCAATTTTGGATTGTGATTAGAAATATGATTATGTAAAGCGGAATAATGAATCGATATTAAAAATAGGTGATACGTACATTTTAACATAGAATCGAAAGAACCGGACCGAGACGGATTCGATTGCATAAATTTTCAACACCCATTGTATACTTACTAGTTTATATACGGACTTGAGTGATCCACATATGTGATAAATTAAGAGACACCTTAATTTAGTCATTATAAACCAATTTTGTTTGATAGTAATCTACACCTTTTTACAAGTTTTACCTATCTATTTACTTGGCTTGACCTTTATCTATCCACCTATATTTTTGTCTATCTTTGTATGTAATGTAATCTTTCAACGTGGTTTTCACCAACTTCAAGACGCCCGCTTTACTTGAAAATTTTCACGTATCAAGGACCGACGATAACACACTAAAAATAAGACAGTAGATAAGTTATAGTTCAAGAAACTAAAAAACAAGCTTTAATAACAAACTGAACTAAAAAATAGGAAATATTTTTTTAATATGAAGAGTTTGTTCTGTAAACCGATATAAAGTCTGCTGGTTCATTTTAATTTAAAAAAATCTGATGACGCGTTAACTTTTTAAATGACCCACATTTCACAGGTCGCCCTAGTTTGCCAGTAACACCCCAAGCCGCCAACACAAGTTGCTTAAATAAGACCGGTTGGTTGATCAGCCATACATCACACAAAAAAAGACCTACATGCCCAATTATGTTTAACACATATAATAATTTTAAGGATATATAAAATGTCATGTACATTTTGCGTTAACTTTTTATTGATAAATTGGAATAGGCGTTTGTCTTGTATCTCACCTGATGGAAAGGGACGATGAGGACGAATATAGGACACGCCTATCCAAGAGAAACCTGTTCATTCTAATGTTGAACTTTCCAATAATATATTTAAAAATGTATTATTATTTTTGTATATTTTGAACAATGCAATCTGCTGAACATAAGTAAATGTTACAAGTTTAGGTATATCACAATTTTTTTAGGAAAAAAGATCGTATCGTTTTCAAACACCGGTACGATCCAATAATTGTCCGTGATTGTATACAAGCGTCGATCGTAACCGGGTAGCCCACGAGCAGGCTCTATTTCTGCCCAGTGTTTAGAAACAATAGCTCTGTGCTGCAATTAGTTTATCCGATAGATGGTGGTCGAACGAGTCGTAAATCTACGCTCTTGCCGCCAGTGGGCTCTCTACGTGGTTGTGGCGCCGTATGTAGATCCAGCTCGGTTAATTAATGTGCCATGCTAAAGTGCGAGGCCTCTCCCTCGCTTGCCTAACTGGCTTTCGTAAATTGTGCACCCACGTGTACGATAGCTTACATTTAAAAGCATTGGGATTCGCCACTAAAATATTTCTAACAAAATTGCTTAATGACTTTTAAGCATAATTATATTATTTAACTTGACTAACTATAGGTATCTATATATTTTATACGTTTTTTTTATTACATCAATAAATAAAGTAGTGAACTTAATATAGGAAACGTGAGGAAGTTTACAAGTGCGAAATGTTTTCCACGTGGACGTAGCTCCATTTATAACAGGAACCATATAATACTGAAGTTCGTACATACTTACATAAACCACTGCAGTGTTTACACAATATCACTCGACTGCGATGACCACACAATTATGGAACTTGATTCATTTGTGGTATAATGAACATTCTTCATAAGCCATAAAACAGTAATGTTCTTTATTATCTGTCATATCTAGAACTTCTACTGACGAGGCAGATTGAATGGGGAATAATGAGATTATTATCTATTGTCTTTGCTTCTAACTAAATTACCACATAGTTTATATGCGGCCTCATCTTTACTGTTAGGAAAGTAATCAAATTATTTTTATGTATTTTATGTGTGACAAGTCGAGCAAAAAAATACAAAGGTAGTCTTTTCTCGAACTCGTTCAGGACGTTTTCGATCCCCTGTAACTTCGTTGTGAATAAAGCTAGAAGCTTAAATTTTCAGTCACCAAAAGGGCATAATATACCTAGGAATATTCCCAAATTTGTTTCAACTTGTACTTGTGGTTGATAAAAAATTGGAAAGTCAAAGTTTCTTAATTTTGACATTAACTCCACCACACACGAAGAAAAACTAAAACATATTGTAATTTCAGTTCTAAATGTAACAACTGCTTATGTAACCTTGTAATCCTATAGGTATAATAGATATGAAATTATGAACTTTCGCAAAATTTTCTCAAAAATGCATACAAGGAATGTTTTTCACGTAGTAATATTTAGATGTATATATATATATATATAGATGTATGCACAAATTTGTTGCCATTCGATGGCCAAGTTGTTCTATTTATTTAAGAAATTATCAGTCTTTGTTGTTTTGCTCCGTTTCCCAGTTCTTGGACAATTGGTGTCCAAGAACACTCATTATTTTACTAATTTTTACTTGTTTATTCATCATTAAGTGTAATATTTATGCATTTAGAAATATGTGAGTACCTATATTTATCACAAGTCTGGTTACCACTACAGGCTCTGCCCAGTTGGGAATCAGACGGCCGTGAGTAAGTTGTCTTAAGTTAATTATGTGGCTTGCCCACCGAAACTTTTTCTTACTTTCGTTACTTTTGTTTTTGCTCTTAATTGCTCATTTCTTGCTCGGTCCATTTCGCATATTTCTGCCATACTACGTATCATGGATTTTTGGCAGTATTGCAGTTTATTTCTATGTTGTTTTGTAAGCGACAAAATAGGGTAGAGTGCCATCGTTCAGCGATAAATTAGCGACAAATTTTCGTGACTATATGTTTGCTTTACGCCGCTTCTACGTGGAGATACGTTCAATGTAGTGCTAGTTTGATATCAGGCTAGCACCATGTCGATTTATTGTTAACTGGCTAGAGCGACAAAATTTTAGATTTGGCAACAAACTAGCGACAAATTATAGTGCTAATTAGGAATGGGAAACTTAACTTTGTAGTGCTAGCTTGATATATGTACCTGCATTTTAGGTTTCGATGCAAGATACCTATCAACAAACGAAAAGTAGATAAAAGTGTTTTAATATATTGCCTATTACTAAACTAAGGCGGGATATGCGATATGAAGCATGTGATAAGTTAGTAACATGCGGGGTAAGAGCAACTTTCACAATAGTTAACGAAGTGATCTTCACAATCCCGCGATTGAGTGACGTATGGCGGGAGACAGTAGGGGATGTATGCCCCTGCTCTCCCACCCTCATTATCCCTTTCATGCTGAATTTCAATTAGCATGCTTTCATGTTTTGCAATAACAAACCGAGCCCCGTTTACTGAATACAATGTGCTGGATAGACACTCGTCGACATATTATGTATAGATATTGCCCTGCAGTTTGGTGCTGCACGTTATTGATTCAATTCCACAACAATTCAAAAATAGTTTTAAACAATAATGTGTCTATATTCTTTTAGTGATGATTCCCAGAATTGAAGTGGACATAGTTCGTCTTTTGTGGAAGTCTTTCGAGGTCTATGTAGGTAGGTATATATTTAGGAAAATAAATAAATATGGCAGAAATGACAATGGGCAACCGATAAATTGCAAGCTGCAATAAATTAAATTTCTAAATTGTAATAAAATACTATGTCAAAATTAAAATTACTATGATATGGTACGAGTATAGGGGGTGTCTGAATAGGATATAATAGGTACCACGGTTACGAGTGAAAAAAGGCTCGCCGAATGAGTTTTTTTGGAAAATAATTTAAAGGAAGGAGCCTTCCAATGGGCTAGTTGACTAAATTTGAAAAATTTGTTAATATACTACCTTCGTATGTATTTTAAACACAGTACTTATTATTTTTCAATATTAATTATATACATTACATTATGTATTTTGTGTTTTAAGGAAACAATTTAAAATTATCGCGAAAACAATTAAGTCTGTCATGGCGTCTTGTATGAAGTAGTGCCGTGGTAAATAAACAAAACACCACAAAATCTGTGTGATATTCGTTACTTTTTTAATGAATTCCTCGGTATAGAGCTGTATAAATAGTGTAAAAGAACAAGTATAAAGCAGCAAACAAATGATTTATTTATGATCCGAGCAGTATCTAAAGAAATACGAAAAAAGTGGCTAAAAGTTACAAAGAAAACTGATGCTTATAGTTTATCCACCGCTTCAAGAATGTATTTCTGTAACGAAATTGAATGTATTTATGTAAACAACAATAAAAACTTTTCAATAATTACTAAAACGGGACAATATATCAAATTTACCTACTTTTTTTCTGCTCTATTGTATAAAAATGACGTGACTTATTTCTTATTTCATCTGTTAACCGAATTTCACTCAGCTCATAAACTCTGTTTCTCAGAATCATCCAAGCGGGTGACACCGTGGACGGCAGCTAGTATTATTTGGACATGTGTGACTTATTTAAAATCTTTGATAGGTTTTTTTACGTATTTCTTGCGTATACGAAGCCACCTAACCTATGAACGCCTGCAAAACTAGTAACAAATTACTAACGAATAATTGACTAATAATGAAATCGAATATCTGAAACAACGTCTGTGCTGCGGCGGCACTACATTCGACTACCACGTCTGATTCCCGCTCAGTGCAAATATTTGTATTCATAAATTTGTCTATTGGTCTGTGGTGGTGTTCCTACGTATTATATCTATGTATGTTTTAACAAAAAAAAGTATCCACGTACGTTTAGCCGTGTTCTAGAAACTATTACGTACCCCAGTACAAGCTACGCTTAGTTTGGATCTCGTGAGCGATGCTTAAATTATACTAGAAAATTATTTTTATAGAATTCGTTTTAAAGGCCTTCAAACCACGTGATCGCATTCGATTTCACCCGATATCAAATCTATACATTAGGTACAATAATTTGGCAACTATTCAATTATTTATATCTGCCTTGAATGGCAATGGAATGAATATTTTAGGCCATTAATATATCTATAATATATCGCATACCTAGATCTAAAGAGAACTAACTCAAAAATAAAAAAAATATTTTTTGAGTTGTGCAAACCATCGAATTCCTTATTTCAATACCTACCGATCAGTAAAACAGATTTAAAAAGTCGCTAGACGCTTTTACCAACACGGGCTCAACTCAAAATAATTTATATATTGTTTCATTGTTAAGTCTTGGGGAAATAACTGCAAAAATCCCATTTTCAGACCCAAAACATGGTTAAAACACAAGATTCCTACAATATCTTTCTTTTAGCTACATATAAAAAGCATAAATCTATTACAGAACAGTCTATTTACTGTTTGTCGTCTTTCGCTTTTTCTGAATTAAGTGGTTTTTTGATTTAATTCCTGTTGAGATCTATGTGTACGATATTTTAATCGACATAACTCCAATAATATAACGGCAAAGACTAATATTGAATAATAAAAATATAGGATTGTTTGCTGCCAACACCTATTGGCGCCAGAACCAAATTACTAAAGCAGCACGAACGCTGAGCTGTCTCCTTTTAAATTTGATTGCGCCCAACATCACACGCCCATGAACTCTATAATGAAACAACCGTATAAAAACAAAACTATGGGCATATATGATTAGGCTGATACACGAGTAAGGTAGAACCACTAAACAAACAACCATTACAATAACGCTGCGTCACGGTGTTGGAAATCACTTATTGTACGAGTGACTTGCACTCTCGCAAAAGTGCCTTATGCTACGCGCTCTAAATCGCGTTACAAAGAGACTCCACGTCTTACATATTTACGAAGATAACACTTAGTAATTATTGTTTTTAAACTTTCGCGACATAGATACATATTCGGTTTGTAATTCGGGACTTAATTGCGATAATATTTAAAAGGTACAATACCATATTACACACATTCCAATAGTACAAGTGGACTGACTCGTGCCACGATCGGTGCAATTCGATCGAAACGTCGGGTAACCAAGAGGTATTGTACCTTTTAAATATTATCGCGATTCGAAGTCCCGAATTACAAACTTAGTAATTATATTTTAACTGAACACACATATCTTCAAACAATTATTTATCATCAGTTGACAATTTCAGTGCTATCCAAATACTATGTGTACATATTACGTAACTTCATTCTGACTAGTTCGGATTAGTAGGTGCTTGTCAAGTCCCCCATAATACAGGATTTCAATATCTGCGTTTGAATTAGGAAGAAAATAATTATTACGATTCCTGTCTAGATAGTGAATATCTAGATTGATGCTTCGTCTTTTAACGGACCTACTTTACAAAATAGTCGTGTACAAATACCAAGAGTCAAAATTATTTTAAGAATACCAAGTCCTAAAACCTAAAACATATTATTTAGCTACTTTATAAGATTATAAGACTTACATTAAGAATTCGCTATATATATTTATGGCCAAAAATAATTGATAATAAATATAGGACTTATAGATCAAAATAGAAATATGGTTTTATATTCCTACAAGTATATCTATAAAAGCAACGGCACCTAACTTTAAACGTTTGAATCGCATGTTTGTTTCCAACCCGGCTGTAATGTGTTTTATATAATAGCAGTTCCCGCGAGGCTTCGCTCGCGTGTACATATTTCTATATTTTGCGCAGAACCCTACTTCTTTTTCGAAAATAAAAGTAAGTTGCTCGCGTGCACGCATATATATTTTCTGTGCGGAACCCTAATACTTTTTCCAAAATTAAAGTAGGCTAAGTCACTCCTTACAACACCAGCTACCTGCCAGTGAAAGTCCCGTGGAAATCGGTCCTGCCGTTCCGGAGATTAGCCGGAACAGACAGACACAGACAGACAGAATAAAATTTTAAAAACCGATTTTTAGGCATAAGTATCGTGCAAAAAACTGTATGAGCTTCAAAAAATATTATTTTGACATTGCAAACAGATACTTCAATTTTATTTATTTGTATTGATTCAATTTTTATAGCAGTTATGATCTTCAGATGTATGTAACATTGCTACTATATTCAATCAATTAAGAAATTATTTTCTAACTTGAGACAACTGGCCTCTTGGTCTAGTGGTTAGTGACCCTGACTGCTAAGCCAGAGGACGTGGGTTCGATTCCCACCCAGGACAAATAATTGTGTGATGAGAACGATCCTTTGTTCTGTGTCTGGGTGTTATTTATCTATATGTATGTATTTAGAAATATATAAGTGTGTTTATCGGCAGTCTGGTTACCATAGTACAGGCTCTGCCTATTTCGGATTAGACGGCCGTGTGTTTATTATTATTAATATACCTACATACAATACTTAAAAACGAGTAGGTAAGTATGAGATTGTGGTGAAATAAGGCAAACTACGTAGTAACTCCTAATCCTGCATCGCGTAATAAAAGTTTTCGCGCTGATTAGTAAACTAAATTACTAAAATTACTAAACTTTACAACATTAACCAGTTTGACCAAAGCCCTTTTCATATACCCTATGCTATGATAACATAGTTCAAAGATCATATTATCAGATTAGTACGTAGTTAATATTTGTTGTATGTATATTTGTTATTAATGACTTAGCCATCTAAAAACATTAGCTGTTAATATTTAATTGTACCTATGCATAACAATCTCTTTTTGTATTATCTATACAAATAGATATGCAATCTATTTATATTTACAAATAAATAAAATTTAGATAAGTGTCTGTTTGTAATTATAATAACAGTTTTTAACTAAATGCATCTGAATGTTTACACGGTATGAATACCAAAAAATATATTTTTTTAATGTTTGTCTGTTTGTCGGTCTATCTGTATGTTTGTTCCGGGTAATCTCCGGAACGGGTGGACCGATTTCCACGGGACTTTCACTGGCAGGTAGCTGGTGTTGTAAGGAGTGACTTAGCCTACTTTAATTTTGGAAAAAGTCTTAGGGTTCCGCACAGAAAATATATATGTGTGCACGGGAGCGAAGCCGCGCGAGGCACTGCTAGTTAGGTACGAGTATATATCGCACACCTAGATTTAGAGGGAGCTAATTCAAATAAGCACTTTTTTCAAAAAAGGCGAAAAACTAACTGTGCTCTGCGGGAGTTTTGGAGTTTTATATGCAACTAGAAGAAAGAAATTGTAGGAATCTTGTGTTTTAATCATGTTTTGGGGTTGAAATTTGAATTTTTGTAGTTATTTCGCTATTGCCTAATAATGTAGCTATTGTAGATATATTTGTTTAGTTTTTGAGTTGAACCCGTGTTGGTAAATTTAGCGTCTAGCGTCTAGTGGTGATATTTTTAAATTCGGTTTATTGGTCGGTAGGTATTGAGATAAGGAATTCGATGGTGTGCATAACACAAAAATTTAAATTTTTAAGTTAGCTCCCTTTAGATATAGGAGTGCGATATGTAACTGTCCAATTGTTGAAAAACACACTTTTCTTACTACTTTTAACTTTGAACGGACGCTTTAAAGGTACACATATACCACACACACCCCAGCCCGCACGAACGCACGCACGGCACGCACGCACGCACGCATAATCAACGTTTAGCGACTAGCGAGGTTCGCCATGTCTAGCCTCATACGTACCTACCCTCACTGTTCTGTTTAGGGCTAATAGAACTTGTCAACTTTAAAATTATTTCTGTTGAAGGTTCCGTACCCGAAGGGTAACCCACGGAACCCTATTACTAAGCCTCCGCTGTCCGTCTGTCTGTCTGTCAGCTGGCTGCATCTCATGATCCGTAAGAGGCAGACAGTTGAAATTTTCACAGAAAGTGTATTTCGGTTGCCGGTATAACAAATAATAAAAATAAAATAAATTAAAAATTAAAGGGGGCTCCTTTAGTAGAAACGTGTTTTTTGGTTTCTTTTGCTCGATCTTTCTTGTACGATGGTGTGAAACCCTTCATACGTGAGTCCGACTCACACTTGGCCAGTTTTTTCTATTTCCTCTGATACGCACGTGTTAAATTTTAGGTTTTCTTAATTTACAGTCATACCTATTTATTTAGACATTAATTTATTAAAGAAAACGAATAATATAAAAAGAGTTATTTATAAAACATTAACAATATCCGCCGAGGTTTTCCCTAAGGACTACTGAAGAAGGCAGTATGGAGTTCTTCAAGAAAGAAGTGCATAGGTTTTTAAAGGGTCGGCAACTCAACGGCAAGGGTCACTCGCATGCGGCGAGTCCTCTGGAATTGCTAGCGTCCACAGGCTACGGTAACCGCTTACCATCAGGCGGGCCCTAAACTTATTTCCCATCGACGTAGTATAAACCAAATATCTTTAACAAATACTAGAGATGGTGTGGTGATCGAATTTGGACCATGTTTTTTTCATAGGCCACTATAATTTGACCTATCACTGTTTAGACTTACTTACCATGACAGGTCAACGCATATACTGGACGCGTGTAATTTCATTAAGCCGTTTTCACGTAATTTTTTAAGTTGTAAAATTTTAGCTTTCTGTACTTCTCTATATAAACTGTAAATATTCCAAAATTCACGTTACTACGTTCGCGATTTTTTTTTTAAAAGGCGCAAGTAATTCTCATCTCGTATATTAATAGATACGTGATGACAATTCTTTGTACCCCTTTTATAATATAATCATTATATTAATAATGATTATATTATAAAGGCAAAATATAGACAAATTAATATTGCCAAAGTCGCTATCTGCAAAAGTGTGACGTAAACGAGTATTGTGGACAAGAGTATTGGTTTCAATGCTGCAGACTTGGTTAGGAATACCGTAGGTATATTCGTTTCAAACAAGCCGTGCACTCGAAAAGCTGCCAGTTTAAGAGAGAATGATATTGTTATATTTCTTAAATCTAATATTAAGCATGGTATATTCCCAGCCTTATATATTTTGTGTTACTGTAATAAAGATCTCGCGGTTTATTTTACCTTTACTTTATTAATTTCAAACAATATTAATTCTCAACCAGTGCAAAAAAATTCAATCCAATGGTTCTCTTTCATGTAATACAATTTTAAGTTGTTTAAGGTCAAAGGTATAATCAAAAGAACTTAATTTTTGAATGTTATTATTCGCTTTTCTTTTCTTTTTTAAGTTAAGGAAATTAACCATCTTGCGACTTTTAAGACTTTCTTAACAAATAGGTAAACAAACAACAAAATAGGACCGAGTCCTTTGTTTTATAAACAAAACTCCAAAGTAAGATAATCATATAAAAACATTGAAATTTGAATAAAATAAACTGAGTTTATGAAAATACTAAAATCTTAGTACAAATTTTCTACTAGGTAAGCTTTTAATGTCATCAGTAAGAAACCAAAGAAATTTATAAGCTCATACTACATAATTTCGAATAGTGCTAGTTTTTACGAAGATAATTGCCAGGCCATATTGAAAGAGGATGCACTCTTCTATAGTTCCTCGTAAGTTCCAGCTACGACACGACTGTAGTCTCTTTAATCTTTCAGTAAATTCCGACATAATTACAACCAATGCAACTTATTACCTTCTTGTCTTGTAAAACATATAGAAATAGTTTTTGTTAATTTTTTACGTGTAATAAATAAAAGAATAAATATCTATTATCTACAATTCAGATAAGAAACCTAACTGTCTATTCGTTGCGTTTAACTTGCATAGCTGAACAATGGCTCGACGCGCTCGTTCGAAGGACGAGTCAAATGAGGCGCGGCGTCAAATCTCGGGTTGCACCGACTTGGCGCCGGCCGACATATTCGAGAAGTTAGCACACCCATTGAAAACGACAAAAAAATACAATACACTAAAGTTCTTGCCGTTGTGCTTCACTTCACAGAGTAACAAGCGACCGTAACAAACGAGTCTGTCGGGGAATCGATTTCATCGACGTGCTTATGCTTTAACAAAATGTTTTACGCTTGTGATGAAGATTTTTTTTTATTTTAAATAATATTGACCGTATAAATAGAAAATAATATAATAACATATAACGGTTAATAGTATATTAAATTCCAAACGTATGGCAAATCAAAAACGAATTGTAATTGTTCCATTAATTAGGATTATGTATAATTGCAATTCCTATTTGAATGCCTATAAATCATTAACAAAGCCACTGTCTTAATTAGACTGAGAGATGTCAACGGACCCGATGCTTTGCAACGAAATAAATCAAGACTTAAATGGCTTTCCGCAACGACACTCCCACCACCGACTTGGCGTTAATAGCGCGTGCAACCGAAATCTTAGGCGAATGTTTGGAAATATTTTTTACACTGAAATAGTATACCCGAGTCTGGAGCAGGCGCCATGAATAAAAACATATTTATAATTGCAGCCTAGTTAACAACACTAATTAAAGCATGGCGAACTACAAAAACGACCTATTAAATGATGGTTGGAACATCAATGATATATAACAAACAATAAAATTCGTAAGTAGTCATTCAAATCAAAGACGACGTTATAAATTCTTACATATATTACCCGATATAAATGTAATTAACAATACCATTATTGGATCGTATCAATATAACTGTTGTATGGTAACTAAATCGAAATGATTTGGATTTAATTACTTGGATCACTAGCTCCGCCCTCGTCGAATCGAACACTCGTAAATCAACAATAATAACACCGAGCTTTCTTCTTTTTTATTGACTAAACAAATCTTTATCAACGCAATTACACGATCGTTAAGTAACAATTAACTATTACCAAACGGCTTTTTGGGAGAACACCGGGTACGCCATCAGTAGATAAATAAAATGATGATTATTAAAGTAGTTCTCCTTAGAATGCCAAAACATTGATGTCTAAGTCCTTTCTTATCACGCAATATTTACACTGTAGTGTGTTACGGTAATAAACGGCGTGATGTAATGATTAGGTTGACTCGTCGACGATGTTATTACACGTTGATATACCTACTTATTTCAGGTGTCATGTCGAATCGTCCCCCTCTGACAACTACAACTGATTGAATAGTTCTAGGCACCGAAGGCTAAGCAAAAGTAAATACGCCTCAAGGTTCTAAAAAAGGCTAAAAAAGCGAAGAAAAAGAAGAAAGTTTTTTGAAATAATACATATTACAGTGCCTTTTTACCGTTTGATTATTAACTCTCAAGTTAATAATCAAAGTGCAATCCTAACAAATAAGGGTTAAAGACATTCTTAACGTTTATAGTTACGAACAATGACTCACGCTCGGGGGAACAAAATGGTTCTATTTTCGATAATCTTATCTTGTTTGGTAATACGAGAATAGCATTTCCTTAATCATCATTTTTGTAGGGCGAGGTTTTAAACATGCACTTATCTTATCACTACCAGATCTTTTTTCTTCAAATTTGTAGTTTTAAATACTAAACACAAATCATGGATCATCAAACGTAACCTAATTATTTAAAACGTAAAAAGTCCCTGGGCCTGTCGTAATATTTCTTACAAAGAATCCACAGATAAAATGAATTCAACATTAACACAGTGTAAACGAGAATGTCATGAAGTGTTAAAAAAGATTATAAAATCAACTAATATATCTCAACTAATCTTCGGGAGGCATTAAAGAATAAATATTAAAAATGAGCTCTTTTAGATAGGAAGCGACGATGACATATTTAAATTTCTCATTTCAAAGAGAAACAAGCGAGATCTACAATAAAAAATCATAAGAACTCACACAGAGAAATTTCCACAAATCTATAATTCCATCAGCAAGTCAGGCAAATACGAAAATAAGCATCAAAGTGTTTTTTAGAGAAAAGACGACAAATGTCAACCAGCAAGGCACAGTGGCAAACACGTGTTACATATTGTCTGACAATATTTACTGTTGCTATATTAGCTCGGGAAGCGGATAGAAGTAAATTAAAATAACCGTCGGTCTATATTTTAAAGTAAGTGTTACAACAATCGGGACTAGAATAATTATTGAAAATCAAAATATGTCTAAAATGGAAACAACAAAAACAAATTACATTCCGTAATCATCATAAACGGCTAAAATCTTAAGACAAATCACACAGCCAATTCTCATTAGCCCTTTAAACTACTATTCACATACCTACAAGACGATGTCAATAAAATTTAAATCCAATTGCGTCGACTCTTGATTTACAACGAATCAATAAAAGAGAAGGCTATCATTACGTTTTTTATTGCGTATTCAATAAAAGTAATGTACTCGGTAATCAAAGCGACGACAGAAATGATGCAAAAAAAGCTTGAAACCTCTTACTAAAAATACCTGAATATTAAAAAATCGTCACTGTGCTTGTTTGTAATGGGTAGCTATTAAAATAACGTTACTTGAGCCAAGATACATGATTTGTTTCATCGGTCAACAAAGATAATTGCGAGTTATATAGTGTTTAGTTTGATCGTTCTAATCAGCTCAGCGGATACGGATGTTTTTTTTTATCTTCTAAATTAGCGATTCCTCAAGTTTATATGATAGCTGTATATCAAGTACGTTAGTTGAAACAGCGTAAACACAATTGTTGAATAGAAAAAAAAGTCCGGGTCTGAGAGATGGCTCGTAAAATAAAACAAGGGACTACGTCCGGAGATATGTCAAGATAGCATGCGGCAGGGGGGCGCGGGTCGGCGCCGTCCGCGCTCCCCGAGACCCAATTAGAAGCACACCTTTTGGACATGTGCTCTCACTTGACGCTAACTAACGCCTAAAAACTCAAGGATTCGGACAACAACATCCGTTATCGTTTATAACGTTTTTTAATACATTCCTGAAATCTCATTGGTCTTACAACCAGATTTCGCAAATCGTTGTCACTTTTATTTGTAATATTTCAATGCATTTGTCCGCAAATATATAAATAGTTTGACGTTTACCGTTATGAATAGAAAAAAAAAAACAAAAGTGATGTCACTTGCTCGTTGACGACTTAATTTCTGACAGTGATCCGCCTGCATGCAGAATTACTATAGCTGTGATCTGCTATGAGGACTTTCAGTAAAGTTTGTTTAAGATTGGTTATAGAAATTGGACAGCTGAAAAGACATCATGTATATAAAAGATATTGCATACCTTTGATATGACTTTCGTTTCGTCGACAGAAACGTCAGGTAACATAATTATATTATCATGGAACGCGAAAGTTTAAAAGTTATAATAGCAAGTGCTATAAATGATTTTTATTTTTTAAATTAGAACAAAAAACTTCTCATAGAATGGCATTGGATTCAACAAAATTTTTAGATTTTTAATTAAACTAGAGATCGCGTGGTGGTCGAATTTCAACCATGGTTTATTTCATTGGCCAATATTACTTGACCTGTCATTGTATAGACTTTTGTACCATGACAGGTCAAAATATATACTAGACACTCATAGCTGTATGTACCCGTTTTTGCATTTTTTTAACTTTGTAGCCAATATTAAAAAAAAAAATTGCATTTGTCACTTCTTCTCTGTATAAATAGTGTATAGTTATACTATTTATAGCTGAGGCCATTTTATTTAACAGTTTGTATAGCTGAATGTCCATCTCATACATTCATATTAAAAACAATATTTATGGGGAATAAACATTGTTGAGCATATGGCTCACAATTGTACACAGAAAACGATCAATTGAATTCTTGCAGTAATCCTGTGAGGCGCCAATTTCATTTTCAATGGTGCAATACGATCTTTCGTAATACTCTTAAATTTTTATTTTAAATCGATTCATTAATTTAGGCCTTGGGTTGAGACCAAAATTAATTAGGCAAACTTGATTCTGTAAAGTGAGCAGTTTAAGAAGAACGGTTTGTAAATCATAAAAAAGAAAACTTACCTTTGTCTTCACGAGTTTAGAATTATCTTTGCACATTTTTGCCAGAGCGTGGTAGTCTCCTCTTGCTGCACATAAAATCCATTGCTTTTGTTTGGAATCCAGCGGATCAGCTTCACTCTTTTGATCTAACTACAACCAAATTGGTAATATTTTTTTTATGTTACAATAAGTATTAATAACTTTATTAGTATTATTACCTATCCCATCTTTGAGTACTTACAGAGACTCGATCTTCCTCGTCCACGCCCTGCGAACAAACATATGAAAACAATGAGTCATGATTACAGTTTAAGATTTCATTTACTAAATAGGTAATGTTTTAAATATAAGCATGTTCATTCATGGCGGACAATTTATTAAACATTGTGCATCAACGTACTTAACGTCTGAAAACAAAAGATTAGGATTATAAATTAAGACGATATTTACATACATAATAAATATCTTAACGACACATATAAATTAATCGGAACCTAATATTTCAAAATTAATAAATGAGTACTTATATTGTGAAAATAATATTTTGAATTAATGGTCAATAAATTCGAATTCTCCCGTCTTCAGGCTTGCGCTGCTATTCATAAGAGATAATAATGGTCGGAAGTGACAATAATTGTTTGCTATAATTAAAAACTTTCTGCTATGTGTAATACAGTTCATTTTCGTTTAATGTGAGCTTAATGTTATAATGTTAGTGGTTGGTGCTCTGGGCGTGCGCTGCGCAGCATGGCCACTTTACCACCTGTCGTTACATATTTATGTCTACACTATTGGCCTCACTGTTAGGGACTTCGATATTGACAAGATAACATCCTTAATGTGATGTGTTTGATTTAATAATAAGATTAAGTTTTGTATATTGTTGGTTCCACGTTCTGCGGTAATAACTATTAGCGCTTAGACAATCATTCTCGGTGATTATGAATTACAAATTTAATGCTTAATAGCAATACTCAGTTGCAGTTTCGCGTTGACTAAAATGTAGACCCTCATATCAAGCTCATCAATATTTGCGTTTCCTTCAGTGTTGTAATTTAGGAAATATAAATTAATGGTCACCCTATTAGTTGAAGTAACATACCATACAATAAAGCAAATGTAGCTATACCACAGATCTGGTTTAAAATTAACTCAGTCTGAACAGCATCATAAAAGTACATCAATACTATTCTAGTTGCCGAAATGAAAATGAAGTCGAAATTAACACAGACATAAATTACATTGCGCGATGCAAGAGAGCGTAAACTACTGTGATATGGTCACGAGGAAACGAAAACATCAGTCTCCGTTGACAATTTAGAACTTCTCCAGCGAAGAGGCAGTGGCAGACTCAAGACAAGGTAGAACGATAAAGAACATGGAAATCTCAAAGTTTCGATGGATGTCGAAGATTAGGAATAAAAAATACTAAAAGTTTACTCACACCATGTGGGACATATAGCCAGGAGGAGCAAGAGATAACGGCAAATATGTTTTATTGAGTTTAATCTCTTACTCCTCCTGGTTATATGTCCCACATGGTGTGGGTTAACTTTCCGTATTTGTACAGTAATTTAAGGTGTAGTCGTTATGTCTTCGAAAATGGGCAAGAATAATTATATAATTTAATAATGCACAAGCATAGTCTTGTTGTCATAATATGGAAAAAAAACGAAATTGGTATTAATGAAGTAAATTGAAAGGGCAGGCTCGCCAGTTAGTCGCGCCGAAGGGCTCCAAGCGTGCGTGCCTCTTACCTCGCCGTAGGACGTCGTACGCATCACGTTGTTCGCGCTGGGTCGCATTATGGTGGCGACGACGGCACCACATTACGATCGATACACGTCAAAACTTTCAAGCCTTTAAATAATTTATATGACAAACGCAAGAGAAAATACTCAATTTATCCAAATAATACATAATATTTTGATGAAATCCCTTATCTCTATATAATGTGTATTCGAAAAGGTAAACTGTAGTCAAGCAAGGTATCTCATGCATAAACAAACATGAAGTGAGTTTAAGCATAATTTGCTGATTAGGTATATCTAAAAATAATTAACCTGTGAAGAATAAATAGATGTAAGGTCGCCCATTATAAATTCCGGTATTCTCAAATAAATTCCGGTATTGCAGCAGAATTGAATAGTTCTGGCAGGTCAAGTGCACTTATACACTGCAGTACCGTGGTACCATCAGTGGACTGACTCCAAGTTACACGCACCCCTACTACAGAATCGTCAGCTCTTAAAGAACACAATAGGGGAAAAACATGATATAATAGCAGTTAACATAATTTTTATCATTTAGTAAAAGCATTTTGTTTGTTACACTATGGCTTTTACAAAGAAACATTATGCGTCACGTGATATACAATATTTTTTAATTAAATTAGGCTAATTTCCCGTCTTAATTTAAAAATTCGGCCGATACTTCACTTCTACAAGTCGGATTTGATAAATTATTTTTGTATATGACAGTCAGATTCATGAGGAATAGTATAGGCTAATTGTATTAGGCTATCTAGCATTAGGCTACACCTCTCAGCTAGTCTTAAATATTGATTTTTGTTAAGTAAGTCGAAAGAAAAAGCGCTCCGCAGCGTACGCTGCATCGCTGGCATAATGGTTAGTGATACGTTAATACAACGTTATATAAAAATATTGGTCCTTAGTTAATCTTAAAAAAGTATACGATACCGTATGCCTATTTCTTATACCTAAGCCATAATAAGATATTTTTTGACTAAAATTTATTGAAAATTAAAAAAGTAATAAATTTATGAGCATTATTGTTAGGCATTAATATTAATCTTTACGAACGAAAGTTACTTTATCATCAAGACAATTTTATGTAGATAAACTTTGCCCTTTATAGCATGTAATTTGATCGCATAGTTTATGAGATAATGGAAAATTAAAATAATTTAATACTCAGCTCGTGTCTTTAACTCGATATCGTAATCGAATTAAATAATTATTTTATTACGAAACCTGCGACCATCGAGTTTATGTTACGGAACTGGACTTCAAGTTGAATTTCTTAGAAACAATATCATAGTTCATATAGTTTTGACTGGGCCAGCAGTTGGGTATACGATACTGATACCTCGAATTCCTATAACAGAAACAGATTTACCATTTAGATTTAAAAGAATACAGTTCTCCACAAAGCTATCGTTTGCAGTCACTATAAATAAAGCACAGGAACAGACCTTTAAGCATGTGGGTATAAATTTAAGGGAATGCTATGGCAATTATACTATATATTAGCTTATCTAGGACAGGGTGCGGTGCAAACCAATATATTCTAATGCCTCAAGAAAATGATACTAACAATATAGTCTATACTACTCTATACTTAAGTTTTATAAATCATCAATCAATAATTTATTTTAAATTATACGCGAGTGTAACGACGCGGGGCACAGCTAGTATAGTTGTATATCGAAGTTGTTTCCGCTGGCAGTAACACAAGTTGCTGGACCATGCAACATCCTCGAAGTTAAAGTTGCCGCTGATTGAATTGAATATCACCGTTCTATGGTTTTTAGAGACGGACAAATTGCCCTCAGAGCACTACTCATTTCCTCGAAACATTTTTAGTTGAACTAACGCTTAAATTTATACAATATAAATAACCGAATGTTATAACGAGAGAAGCCCGCCATTTTCATTAAATTAATTTAAAAATTGAACAAACAATTTTTTTTATATATTGTTTATGGATATGACTTCAAAATCACAACATTATGATTTCTAGTTTGCATATGACAAAACGTATGTAGCGCCCTACATATGAACTTTAGAAATTTACTTCTCGGTATTGATTTGTTCAATAGTTTCGATTCGCAATGGGTACTGTACAATAAACGTTATATATTATTACCCCTTTTTATCCTTACTTCTGTGCCATATTTTAGGCCATTAAGCTTTCACATTTCCCAAAAAAAAACCTGTGATAGTACAAGTTACGAGGATTCAATGTAAGGGTATTATTGTTAGATACTTCATCATTTATTAATCACAATAGTGGGACAGCCTCTACGTTACCGAACCAGATAGCAGCGAGACTGAGGATGACGTCATTGCCGAAATAGGTGGTACATTCAACCCAAAAACTTCCAAGGTATATAAAGTATTCTCTGATTATTTGTTTAGGGGTCGCAGGGAGGTATGGAAGCTCGGTCCCTGTACCCGAGGTTGGAGACACTTTTATAATAGGTATGCATTTAAAAATATATGTGATATATTAGGATCAATAAAGATAATATAAATGATATACACAAAATACAATATAATACAAAGCACGTTAATACGACACGTGGAATTGACCTCTATGGTTGAATTAATAACAATTAATTTATTTATATATAAATAAATATATATCTATATTGTATATATGCAATTTAGTTATTAGGTTTCTTTACACTTCTCTTTACGGATTAATTTATAAAATGGACCAATATTCAAAAAAAATATCGACGCAAAAAAAATCTTGTATAAAATAAAAATCATTATAGTTAAAAAATATTATTATGACTCAATTGCAAGCCTCATGCCTAAGATATACTCTTCTCTTCAGTCCTCTGCCTTACATACCGTAATTACTTAGGTAGCTGACCGCAGTATCTCTGTATTTTAATGATTATATTTTTAGCTTCCTTCGATTTTTTTGAACAGCTACACGATTGTTTGATGCTACAAAGCGTGTATTATGTGCTATCTTACTGTTATCTTTGAATAGCTGACAGCTAATTCATCCGCTCTCATTTTCCATAGCTTCGACAAGGCTCGTTAAGTGGCATCCGCGATGTTGATGGCTGCAAGTGATTCTCAGGCCCGAATAGCACAGAGAGAACAATGAAATCGGTCATATTTTCCTGCCAGCTCGCAACGGACCGTACCGCGTTATCGTTCCCATCGTGCATAACGCTGGAATTTATTCAAACTAGTGACGTTTGTAGTGAGTATAGGTATATGGACGCCATCTATACTCAAACCGAAGCTTATTTTGGAGCGTTAGTAAAGAGATTATATCGGATATGATAACCAAATAAGCCAAGTAAGCACTTATTAACTGTTGATAAGAGAAGCGGTCTAATTAAAAAATGTATTTGATGAAATTCTACGTACGTCAAAAAAATATTAAAATCAAAGGAACGCCTTTTACCATTGTAAACAAAATTGTACAAAGACATCAAGCGTTTTTAGATCTTTGATGTAAGAACGAATTAGTAGAATCAACTCCTCAGAATATGGAGATAAAGGTAATAAAGCAGTTTATGAGCTGGCTAGCTAGTAAAAACGAATTGGATTTCGACTTTATCATGTTTGATGAAGCGTATTAAACGGGTTACACAATTAGTTTGCCATTTTATTGCAGATTTAAATGTTTATACGAGATTTGTTAGAAAATGAAACAACCTTTCTATTTGTTAATGTACAACATTAGTCAAGTAAGCGACTGTAAGCGGTAGGTCCTACTAGTTGTTAAATGAGCGGCGTGCACCATCATGGGTTACCGACTTAATTAGCAAGCAAGTCATATTATAAGCAGGCTAAAGTATCAAAACATAACCGCAAGCGTGGACAGTACGAAGCACGATTGACCTTTTTAGAGCTTTAATGACGTGCGCCACACATTCACACGACAATAATTGACAATCGATCGCAAGTCACGAGGTACCATTCAATACACAATACGCCTTGAATAGTGATGATAATTTATTTATTTATTTCATACAGATAAGCAAAAACACGACATGCGATATATTGGAATATTCGAACACACGCCAAAACAAAGTAGAAAAAGCCCTACTGGCCGCCCTGTAACTATACCTTGCGAAAATCGTATTTATTTAAAACCTGTCGATCCAAACAAAATAAAATATATAATTAGACACCTCAAAAATAAACATAGCTTTGGTCATGACGAAATTCCACCTACACTTGTGAAATCTTGTTCAGACGAGTTGGCAGTAGGTACCTCCGACTGTTTTAATTAACCAATCCCTAGAAGAAGCAACAGTACCAGATTTGTTAAAGATATGTATTGCAAAATCAATATTTAAAAAAGAAGATAAACTAACACTGGTAACTACCGACCGATAGCTCTATTATCCAATTCTTCAAAAATATTCGAGACCGTCATATCCAAACGTCTTTATAACTTCTGCGAAAAATATAAAATATTTAACAGCAATCAAAACGGCTTCAAGAAAAATAAATCAACAACATTAGCTGTGTACAAATACATACAAGGAGCGTTAAATATCACTACAAACTCTACAAAGTCCCCCGCCGCATCTGTCTGTCTGTCTATTCGCGATAAACTAAAAAACTACGGAACGGATTTTCATATCCCAAACTAGGCAGAGCCTGTACTATGGTAACCAGACTGCTGATAAACATGCTTATATATTTCTAAATACATACATATTACTTATAGATAAATTACACCTAGACACAGAACAAATGATCATGCGCATCACACAACTATATGTCCTGGGGTGGGAATCGAACTCACGACCTCTGGCTCAACAGTCAGGGTCACTAACCACTAGACCAACAGGCCAGTCAAAATTATTATTATAAAAAAATCTCAGTAGATCCACATTTTGAAATCAGGATCCAATGAGAAAAAAAATTGTCACTAGATCCATTATGGATCTGGCCAATGGATCTTCTGAGATTGAACCGAATTGAGAACCTCCTTTTTTTTCGTCGGTTAAAAATAAATTCATCTCTTAAAGGGTTTAAATAGTTGATTAAAGTTTGTAGGAAACTTCGTCATTTTTGAAGTTAGAAAAGAAAAAATTGGTAGATGAGCTTATGGTTATAAAAGTAACAGTATACTACATCCCGCTTTTTGAAAATTCACCCGTTAACTTTAAAAATGAACTGTATATTTCACATGAGCAGTGTTACGTTGCGTGTGCGTACGTCCCCTAAAGTGGTTAAAAATGTTGTTTATAAAGAAATATTATGTATACATATAAACACCTTACGTTGCATCTTTAGCAAAACATTTTTTATGACTGTTCGCGACGATTGCATCACGCATCGATTTTTAACCAATTTTAAAAATAACGTCCGAATGTTTTTTTTTATTTGTTACCCCTCAGATCTCCGTCAAATATGAATGATTTCGTTACCATGCAAATTTGGTGAAGATGAGTCCCATGTTCTTCATGGAATCCGCAGAAAGATGGAAATTACATAATCAGTGCAATGTTTACCGTGTGAAATGGTTTCCATACGGTAAACATTGCACTGATTATGTCTCTGTGTGACTAGGCCCTGGTGAGGTGATGACCCGTGTTGGTACACGGGTCATCATCTCACCAGGGCTAGCGGTAAAGTGGGTCAGGCAATTCAGAGGTATGTAATACCTTTTCGTGATCGTGTTAATTCCCGTAAATACATAAATAATATTATATCATGGAACGCGAAAGTTTAAAAGTTAGAACTCTCACTTTAGACAATAGTTAGAACCATGGCGCGAGAGCGAGAGCCTTCCTACACGAATAGCCTCTTCAGGCAATCCCCCATGATGGGCCTAACCGTGTTATGATAATAATTGATGAGGGAAAACTCAACACTCTCCCTTGGTTTGTAGAACCCAACGATGACAACAGCCGAAGATAAACCTAAACGAATTTTCATAGACAGGAAATCCAAACTGAACACGGAGGGTGTTGCTGCCTCGCCTGCCAAGTATATGTCACTGTGGAGGGTGTTCGGTTTAGATGCCCTGTCTATGGCAATTCGTTGAGATTTATCCTAGGACAACATGTCATCGTTGGGGTATACAAACCAAGGGTGAGTGGTGGGATTTTCTCCTCAATTACTATGTAAGAATTGGTTTTGGCCAGTTAACGCCTAATTCACTTAATTTCACTATAGCGTAGCCCTAACCTACTACAAGTTGTGAAATAAATAACTTTTAATTAGGAATAAAATAAAATTTAAGGTGAAAATAGACTCATAGGCTTTTTTACCTATATATTAATATTTAGTTCGATGTATGTAATCTATAAGTTATAAACTTTTAATAATATACTTATAATAAACCTGAATGAATGAATGTGAATGAATTCTGTACATTGAATATATTTAAAAAAAAACGACTGAGGAGTATTAAGATATCGATACTGATGCCGAATATGCGATTCAAACAATTTTTGTCTGTCTGTTTGTCTTTCTATCTGTCTGTTTGTATGTTCACGATAAACTCAGAAGTTACTGAAGGGATATGCTTGAAACTAAGTATGATATTACTTTGAGTGCCTGAGCAGGTTATAGATTATATATACTTTTTATCCCGGGTTAAATTTTGGTTCCCACAGGAATATCAAATAAAGCTGTAATAAAACTTTAACGTAAGTAGAATGTATATGCTTATTTCAAACTACTTTTCAGCTAGCGTTTGGCCTATCTGGTATAGTGTACGCTTTCAACTCGGCCGCATGCCAGATCGAGTCCTTCTTTAACTCTTTTCTTTAATTGTACTGTTTTTTTTAATATTTGCTTTAATATTTTTTTTATTTGAATGGTTGCATCGTCTTGATTATACTGACACTGAAAACGTATTGAAGGTTGTAAGATAAGAAAACACACACACACACTCAAACACTGACGCACTCATGTCACGCATACGCACCCAGACTTACTCATTCATACACACACACATCCACACGCACAAACACCTACACACATGCATGCATTTTGCTCTCTTATAATATTGTGTTAGCACTGTTGCTATATATTGCTTACCTTTGATGGGGGGCCGACGCTCTGATACCTATGGTACAGGTTTCGACCTAGTTTAGGATCAGGGTGTCTTACCTTCTTCAGATCTATGCAATGTCAGTCTAGACTAGGAAGAACATTTGAAATGAAAATTTAAGATGAGATATTAAAGTAAATAAATAAAAATAAATAAATAGGGAACAACCATAGTTTGATATTTTAACACTTTTTTAAATTAGGTATCACTCTTTTCTTTTATTGATCTTTTTTAAATATTTTTTTTTAATAATAGTGTACCTAATGGAAATCCCTAAGTTTAAACATGGCTATTTTGAAATACGCAAGCATGCTTATCAGCCTAGGTCCGCTACCATTTTCGGGATAAAATTCTTATATCTAACCTTTAAGTTTTTGAACAAGCTATTTTCCTCTTTTGGGGTATACTATAAATAATCTACTAATATTATAAATGTGAAAGTTTGGATGGACGGATGTATGTTTGTTACTCTTTCACGCAAAAACCACTGAACCGATTACGATGAAACTTGGTATGTAGATAGCTGGAGATCTGGATTAACACATAGGCTACTTTTTATCCCGAAATTCCCACGGGATCGGCACTTACACGGGTAAAACCGCGGGGCGCAGCTAGTTAATAATATATTGATGTTAGTCTAACGTAGTGTTTGTATCCTCTTTGGATGTAAGCTTGAATATTTCCATGTAAGTAATGAAATTTGTTAGTTTTGTTATTGTCAATCTTTGCTGTGCCCCAAATAGGGTCCACGATGACGCCTAATTGTAAGTTGAAGAATTGCAAATAAAGAATTCTGATACTGAATAAAAAACTGTTTGTAGGGCAACTTTTAAACTAAATGAAGTATCCAAAAATGTTTGTATGATTTTCTTATACCTAGCTGGAGATATTTACGATAAGTGATTTTTAAGGATCCTAAATGGTAAATTGAATTTTGTAAAACCTTTAACTAATATATTTAAACAGTAAGAGGGTTCGGACTGCCCGGCAATAACCAGTCCGAGTTAAAGGTATGCGATCCTTACCTCCTCGAAGTACTTATTGGGTACACTCCCCTGCCATACAAGCAATTTCCTTTTGCTTCCATTGCCTTTCCATCTTGCTTATGTTTAAATTTCAATATACGTATTCCCAATTTTCCAAATGTCCAGTTGGCGACAATAGGCTTGCTTGCCCTCTATTACTTTAGTGGGACCAAATAATACATGTTGGCAAAATGTGGGTGTTTAATCACCTCTGCCTACCTCTTTGAGGATAAGCGTGAGTGTATGTATGAATGATAAACAGCTTTACTTGTATTTGTATAGAATTACAGTGCTCACACTGAGAGCTTCAATAAAAACTTGATTGAAAATAAAATTATAGTAACAATATATTATATTACGACTGACTAACGGAAGTGTATACATACATCGTCGTTCTATTTCAGTGTTGATTTATGCGTTGAGATCTCGTTTGGACGTGTGGCAACGTGGCATATTAGTGTGAAACGGATTGTTCATTTATAATTTATTAGTTTCCGTGGCGGCGTTAAGTGAACTCTGATGGAACAGAAACCCTGTCAATCTCGTTTATTTCTCGTTGACGTGCTAATTGCCACGTGGACATCTTTAATATTCACGTAGATTTATAGCAGAAACGATCTAACGTTTTTAGTCAAGTGTGCATATTCAGCAATCGACAATAAAATTAGTATCACATATTTTTTGGGCTATATAATTAAGGTACCTGTATATTATATTGTAAAGATAGGTATGCATGATTTTACACCTAGGTTAATGCGTCCTCTCGTCCTTTTAATAGGTTACAATGTAAAGTACGCTGTATAAAGCAATTGTAAAGTCCATTAGGTGTGCGGAGGCGCGAGCTAATATTTGTCATTAGGAGCTTTTGTTGTTCGTGTTGTGTAAGCTTCCCTCGTGTAGGGGTTGTCCCGTTCGGTTGAGCCGAAATTATTATTATATAAATTTTTGCACTCGCGGCGAACATCCCTCGTCGGTTGTTTCCAAAATGTCCCCTTTGGGTGTAGTGCTGTTACCTATTCGTTTGTTTATACCTATACATTATTGTGTTTGGAAATGTATACAATTTTACAAACGAGCACTGTAAGATTCGATTTCAAAAGTTTTATATTCTGTTAGCAATTTTCTGATCCCTTTTGGTATCCCGGTGCGATAACAAAAATTATTATTGATAATAATCATAATCGACATCGTTTTGACCGCCAAAGGGCCATGACGAAGGTTTTACAATTCAATTAGCTGCACCAGGTGTCGACAGGCAGGGAACTTTAACGCAACACAACAATTTAATATTTAAAAGGCTTTTATTAGACTCGATAACAAAATTCATAGTAGTATTTAGTTGGCTGTTTTGTCCCATGTTTGTGGAGGTTGTATACTTAATACGACAGACCTTTGAAATAACAATATTGGCTATCAAATTTTATTTAATAATTAACTTCTTGGATGCTCTGTCTAATTAAAGTTATATGAAGGATAGTCGCCCTAAATTTATGAGGTAAGTATCTCTTTATACCTAAAATACCCTTAGAATGATGTCTATTGTACATTAACAGTATTTTGATTAATCAACAGTGGCGGCATCCGGCCACCGGAGATGATAAAAAACAGCCCCTTTTTTTCACACAGGTTTTAATCTGAATTATTAGGCATATTTTATAATTAAAAATTCAAAATATTAATTACAAAGAATACAGATTACGTATTAATCTTGTTATATTAGGTCTTTAAATATCTTCACTCTACATAATGTTATTCCAAATTGACCTAACCAGAAAACTAAAGTGTTGTTACAGAAATAGGTACTTAGTTATTAAACAAAGTATTTAATGATATATTTTCTGACACATTACAAATATATTTTAAATAATTGTGATGATTAATTATTGAAAGAGTTCTTTATTAAATAACATTTTATAAATCGAGAATTGACCTGGTAGTTTATTTGTCAAATGAGTGGTCAAATAAGTAGTCTATATAAAAAGGAAAATAAAATGTTCTTTTATCAAATGACAAGACTTAATAGGGAATACTTAATTGTATTGATAAAGGTCATTGTCAAATTTTGGGCAGGTAAAGTTGTCCCTCAACAATTTTTATTTTTATTAACACCCACAACCTCTGACATATTATACATTCAATACAAAAAACCCTTACGGCCTCCATCGCAACTGTGTTTCGCAACCAGTTGTCTACGAGGATTTTTTAGTCTTTCATGGCAAACAGTTGTGATAGAAGAACATTTATTCTTGGTACACAATTAGTTGCCAATAAAGAAAATCTCAAAAAGCCTAGTTCTTATTGAAGAGTTAATTTTCTTTGTTCACAACCATAATAGAAAAAAATTAATATGGTGATACATTGACAAGTTAAAACCTCGGAATGTGACCACAAATAGATCCTACTAATATTATAAATGTAAAAGTTTGTGAAGATGTTTGGATGGTTGTTACTCAATCAAACGTAAACTTTCCATGCCATCCCTCAACATTGTTGTTCGTTCTCGTTGTCCTTTTTCGCGTCGTTTTGTGTAAATTTACTCCTATAAATGTAAAAGATCTAAGGATCTTCACAGATGTCTCAATAACCAGGTCTGGTACAGGGTACGGTGTATTCACGGAGGACATAAACATAGCCGGTGCTCATAACACTGTCTTCCAAGCAGAGTGCATGGGCATCATCACAGTGGCTACGAACTACTCCATCTAAATCTTTTCGGAAACCAAATCAGTATAATAAGCCCGTCAAAGTAACATTTTCACTTGAAAGCTTATATACCACTGTCATCAATTCCTGATGGAGGCATGTAACAACAACCCATAACTCTACAATTAATCAAAAGTCACAGAAGCTCACGAGGCAATGATGTCGCTTATGAATTAGCCACAAGAGGATTGGAGTTGGTAGTAAAAGGTCCTGAATCAATTGCTCCACAACCTTCTGAATAGCTCACATCAATCATACGGCGTTACACTAAGGTAGTATATGACAAATACCGGACGGAAGTAAGTGGAGTGCTAAGAAGCAAAGAAGGCTCTCCCTCGAATAGACCGAAGACTCTCCCGCAAGCTGCTAAAACTTCAAGACCAAAATTACGGAAAATAACCCATGTGATTACGGGTTATTTTAACAAACATCTGTTTAATATAATCAAGCGAACAATCTGTACACAATCAGAAGAAACGGGCACACATATCCATCTTCTCTGGGGTGCCGTTGTCGACGACGTCACGTTAAATAGACGTACAACAGACGTCGAGTTACGGAAAATAGCCAGTGAATACCATACCAGGACTACGCGCACACTCGATGTGACGTAATTTGCTCATAAACAACAACGAAAGACATAAATTTTTAGTTTTGAAATGTTGAATTTAAAACGAAAAAAAAAGGTTTAACTGCAGCCACACATAAGTGGCTCAAAAAAGGGTATCACCACATATTGATTTCATTAACTGATGTTAAATGATGTTTGAGAAGAGATTCCACGTAAATAAAAATAGTTAATTGATAAATCTTCTAAAGTGTTTATGTAAACATATTATCCATACGGGATATAAAAAGATTTTTTTAATATTATAGATAAGTATACTAATCATAAGTTAATATAAATTTTAACTTGATATAAGACAATATTTTCAGTATAAACTGTATAGATAGAAGAAATTCTCATGTTTTTTGTTTTCAATTTTGAGCCGTGTATCACATAATTCGTCGAAATATTTATTAATGATGTCAGAGGACCAACAGGTGCTACGAGTCTCGCACTCGACCGCAAGTCTTTATTTTATAGTAATTCACTCATATAAAACATTAATTAACTATCAGAGTAAATAGTTGTGGTCCTTCCATAACAAATGATTCATAACCATTTTACTATACTTAAGTATAATATGCTAAATATGCAGGTTTATTTAGAGGTTGATGAAACTGGCAAGCTTGATTTTTGACTAACACTGTTAACTTCAATTTAATGAGATTAAAGAATTTAATAGAAATGTCATGTAGATATAACTTTCCTCTTAGTTACCCCTTCCTTCAAACATAAAAATGAGGTTTTGTATTAGTGATAATAAGAAAGTCCTGGACAACCTTCCACCTATTGACCGGTTTGATAGCTTGACTATTACTATTTTAAAAGAAGTATGAATGTGAGTTTCTCTATTGTCACAGTACGTGTGAGGTTCTATTTAAAGTACTAAAACTCAAGAGAAGTACCTTGAAATACTAGACCAATAAACCTTGTTTAAAAAGTTTAGTTTAATTTATAAAGTTTATTTTTTAGTTTAAAATTACAAGTATCAATTCTGAAAATTGACATAGCTGGTAAAATATAAATATGTATATCAGCAGTCTGGTTACCATAGTACAGGGTGTACCTAGTTTGGGATTAGACAGCCGTGTGTGAGGTGTCTTAAGTTATCTATATATTAATATGTGAGGACAATTTTTTGTACGCATTAATTATATGCGCACACACAGAGCAATGTGAAATTTGGAATACTTAAAGTTTATTAGAAGTGCAGAAAGCTAACATTTTTAAACAATATGGGCTACAAAGTTAAAAATTATGTCAAAATGGCTACATCAAGCTATAGGCATCCAGTTTATATTTTGAGCTGTTACTATGACAGGTCAAAATCACAGACACAGCCGTCTGATCCTAAAATAGGTAGAACCTGTACTCTGGTAACCAGACTGCTGATATAATACTTATATTTTACCAGCTATGCCATTTTCCAGCATTGATACTTGTAGTTTTAAATTAAAAAATAAACTTTATATCCTACTAATATTATAAACCTGAAAGTTTGTGAGGATGTATGGATGTTTGTTACTCTTTCATGAAAAAACTACTGAACGGGTTGCAATGAAAGTTGGTATGTAGATAGCTGGAGACCTGGATTAACACATAGGTTACTTTTTATCCTGATATTCGGACGGGCCGGTGAAACCGGACTAGTGCAGGTGAAACCGGGTGTTTAAAATAAACTTTTAAACAAAGTTTATTGGTTGACTTCTATTGGTATATTCTATCGGTTCTACTATTTCAAGGTACTTCTCTTGAGTTTTAGTACTTTAAATAGAACCTCACACATACTGTGACAATCGGGAAACCCACATTCATACTTCTTTTAAAATAGTAATAGTCAAGCTATCAAACCCATAGTCAATAAGTAGCAGGTTGTCCAGGGCTTCATTATTAGCACCAATACAAAACCTTAAACAAATGTTTTACGTTTGTAAAAAGGGGTAACTAAGAGGAAAGTTATATCTACATGACATTTCTATTAAATTCCTCAACCTCGTTAGGTTGAAGTTAACAGTGTTAGCATTTTACAAGTAAGTTCCAATATTTATGATGTTCCATCAGAGTCAGATTACAATTTGTTTGTTGCTGTAATGCGTTAATTTCAGTGAATTTTAAATTATTTATTAGATATATAGATCAAACATAAGGCAGCACTTGGCCAATATGGATAACGAAGAAAAATTGATCTATGGTCAAAAGAGTAACAACTGCCAACATAATGACTTTCAATGTGTAAATTGGTACTCAATTGCGGTTATAATCAGAAGGTACAATATCTTTTTTAATACCTTTTAAAAACAATAATGACTTTCTTTCTTTCTCAAGAATGAATGTCAGTTAGTAATTTGCACAGTATGGAAATGCAAAACACAGTAGTACATATTAATACGTGAAGCGAAAACTTTGGATCCTTTTTTACGAAAACTGGGTGGACGGAGGAGTATGAAATTTCGCACACTTATAGTTTATACAGAGAAGAAGTGACAAATGCTAAAATTTTTGAACAATATTTGCCACAAAGTTAAAAAAAAAATGCAAAAACGGGTACATACAGCTATGAGGGTACAGTATATATTTTGATCTGCCATGGTACAAAAGTCTATAACAATGACAGGCCAAGTAATATTGGCCAACGAAATAAACCATGGTCGATATTTGACCACCACGGGATCTCTAGTCTCATTAAATTTACAAATATTATTCACACTTACTATAATTCTGATAATAACTTACCTGTGAGCTAAGATTGCCGCTAACTTTGCTGCTTTTAATGACATCACTCTCAGAGGCCATTTTATTAAACATTTGCTTCCTTTCTTTCACAGAAATTGTCTGTTCACTATCTACTAGCATACTTTCACTAGCTGATGATGTTAATGTTGGTGACATTGTAGTATTTAGCCCAGAATCATCTTCATTTGCTTGAGATAATGGTAGTTCAGGTAAACATGGAATACTTGATCTTTTCTCAATACTTTTTTCAGACGATCTCCTTCGTGGGTGAACTTTGGGAGGTATTTCTTCACTGGGCACAGATGACAAACTGTCTTTTGACTCACTTTGTGGCATTGGAGCAATACTATTAATTGGAAGGGTGTTATCTTGTATAAGATTTGTCAATATATTAAAATCTTGATTTAGCTGTAATGGCAAAGGAGGACGCTGTGGAGGTACTTCTTCACTATTTAGTTCTGGTTCTCTGGTAGACTCAACAGCACTCACACTAGGCGAATCTGGTACTTTGCTACTAACATCTTCATTGTCTTTACCGTTATTCGTCATATATTTCTTTTTAAGTATCAGCCATTTCTCATTGTTTTGATTTTTTATATTTGCTAAGGCGTTTACATGTTTCTTGAAAGTGCTTCTGGCTTCATCTGCGTAAAATTTTGAGCATGAGTAAGAACTAATACGATAAAAAAAAAATAAAGAACCGATAACCGCCGTGTGTACTCACCTCTCATGTCTGGGTTCATTAGAAAAACTTTGAAATGTTTTACTAACTCATGATTCGTAACTTTACCATTATGTGCTAACATAAACTTTAATATTTCGTCAAAACTTAATTCGGAAGGAGGCGACATTGTGACTGATATGTAAAAACTTAAAAATACTGTCCAGCAAAAATAAGAACTCAACAAGACACACAAAACGTCAAACTAGAAGTCACTTCAATTTCTGTTGATTTGACATTTAATGATTTCGTTCCGTATCACGCTAAGTCACATTTACGTAAAACTAAGTAAGGACGTAAGTTCTATAATATATATTATATTTACAAAAATATGGTTCATTATACTCTTTTCTTTTAATAAATTTGGTAGACTGAAATTATTTATATCAATAAAACTTAATCAATAACGCAGAATATTAATAATCAGCGCACCATAATTATCGCACAAACACCAAAAATGAGTCATCCGACATGGAACGGAATGGGCTCGCATAGAGCGGGTGGCGACGCGACTAGCGAACGCGACGACGAGATAACGTGTTTTTTCAAAGATAGTAATGATTGCTCTTAGCGTTTTTTATTCGCACGAGTTCGATTTACTATCTATAGGGAAGGCTAATCAGGGTAAAGCGATTTTGTCTATCAGCACCAATTTTGTTTGACTAAACGTAAATTGTATTTCAGTTTTAATGTTAAAGAAACATTAATAATACTCACTTATCGGATTCTAAACTCATTGGATTTAAATTAAAGTTAAGTAGGTAGTGTAGCTTTAATTTTATTATATAGGTAGTATACTCCTGCTTTTAGGGTTCCGTACCCAAAGGGTAAAAACGGAACCCTATTACTAAGACTTAGCTGTCCGTCCGTCCGTCTGTCTGTTTAACTGTCTGTCTGTCACCAGGCTGTATCTCATGACAGTTGAAATTTTTACAGAATGTGTAAGTATATCTGTTGCCGCTATAACAACAAATAATAAAAAATAAATTAAAAATTAAACGGGGCTCCTCTACTAGGAACGTTTTTTTTGGCTTATAGTATTTAATTTTGTACGATGGTGCGGAACCCTTAATGCGCGAGTCCGACTCGCACTTGGCCGGTTAATTTCAATCAGTCACTGTACCCGCGCTCCCAGCGATTCTCGAAAGGCGACATAATTTTTTGCATTTGACTTTTTGGCGCCCTTTGCCACCTGGCGTCTAGAGCGAACGCTCCAGTCGTAAAGGCCGGCTCTGGACTAGATGTGCTATAATATATCTAGTCCAGAGCCGGCCTTTACGACTCTACCTACCTCTACGACATACCTCATCATAACAACCAACAACTGACTAATCTTCTAAACGACATCTTTCTTTTATCATCTCACCTTTTTCTTTTGATAGCCGTAAATAGAAAATGCAAAAAATGCAAATGAATAAGTACCTACCTACTATGAATTATGACCAAGTGGCGTTAACAAAATTATCAATTTTTCTTCATTACGCGATACCTACATAGATGTAAATATTTATTATATTATTTATTTATTACCACCATTAGCATGCAATGAGATATCAATATATTTCATTTAAAATAACAGGGCATGACAATACCCTTGCTGGTGGTCTGATATAGAGAAATCATTTTCCTGTCCTTGCCAACCCTAATCTAATGTTATGTGAATGAATGAATGAATGAAATTATTTATTTGCTCGAATATGGTATTACTTGGTATTACAGGTGTCAGTTTATAAATATAGTTCACAGCATATTCTATCCAATGGGACGTGCAAATTGTATAAAATGTATTGTATTAACTAACAAAATTAATGGAAGTGAACAAAGTGGAACAAAGAGTTACAATTAACATATGAATCTATCCTCAAAAAATCATCTTTTTAATAAATACAACATATAGCATTAAGGAATATTCCTTAAATGCTATATGTTGTATTTATTAAAAAGTCAAACATTTTTTTAAACTCTGGTGTAGGCTGTTCCCTAATAGATTGTGCGAAGTTATCAATACATGTTTTACCTAAAAATCGAATAATTTCTTTAAATGCTATATTGAGATTAAATGCTCATAAAATTTGTTCGAATACCGAGGATGTCAGACATCCATATTCAAATTTTCGCAAATTATTAGCTGTTTATTGATGTTATTACAAAGATTAGATAGTAGTGAGCTTAGTCTTTCATAAAAATTTAAATTGATGTCTGATCGTGCTTCAGGATATAAAGCCCGCTGAAAGACAGACACGGACGGTCAGTAAAGTATAAGGCAAGAGTGGTAGGAGTAATAGGATTCCGTTGGCACCGTTCAGGTAAGCAACCCTAAATGGAAGATTTAAAACAAATAATAAAAATAAAATTAGAATAAAAAAAAAAATTAAAGAATAATAAAAACAACATAATAAAAATACAGTAATACGGATATGGTAAGCGGATCTTTGTCACCTACTACCTACTACTACGGCCAGTCGCTGACTAGACGGGTCGCTTCACTCCTTGGTAAGGATCTAATACTTTGTAGAAGGTTCTTACGGACCGAAAAATTAAGAAAATTGAGCAGAAAATCACACACAATCAATTTGAATTTCCATGCGAACGAAGTGGTGGGTAACACCTAGTAAGAAATAAAGATATTGAATTTAAATTAGAATTAAAGAAATCGACATCAAGCTTTTTACGTCTGATCACCAATAGTCGGGTAATCAATCTAATATAACATAGGCCTATTGATTCAACCAAACCTTAAAAAATTTCATTGTGAACTAGGATGTATACATATTCGTACGTGTTATGGAGTTGTATATTTTTTTTGTATTCTTTTTAAGCCTTTTTTTTCCATTGAAGAAAACAACCTTTTTACAAATTGGACAAGGTATAAGGTTACTCTGCAATGTGGTAGGTTGACCTGTTTTCACTTCCACATCACAACTCAGTGCCAAAGTCATCACGTGAAATCAGTACGAACAGATACACGTAAGTACAGATCGCATGTTGCTCGTATTTTATAAAAAACTAGCCGTCCCCGTAGATTCACCTGCGTTTATTGTCACTGCTCCGCTCCTATTGGTCATAGCGTGATGTTATATAGCCTATAGCCTTCTTGAATAAATGAGCTATCCAACACTAAAATAATTTTTAAATTCGAACCAGTAGTTCCTGAGATTAGCGTTCAATCAAACAAACAAACAAACTCTTCAGCTTAATAATATTGGTACAGATTTAACGTTTTAGCTTTTCATTCATTCAAATTCATTTCCAATATAAGTTGAACTGTCATTGTATAGACGTACCGTGTGGTCTACATGTATATATATACTGGACCCCTGTAGCTTTTTGGAACTGTTTTCACATTATTTTTAAATTAAGAACACATTATTTAAAAAAAACAGATTTTGCCACTTTTACATATAAATTTTAAATAATCCAAATTGTACGTTTTTTATAAAGAATTCTCTTCATGTATTAATATTTGGAAGATCAGGAGGGAGGGAGAGCCTACACTTTCATAATTCTTCAGTTCTTCTTCTTTCACTTCAATGCATTATCCGCGTTGGTTTTTAGCGGAAGATTGAGATTGTTCGTGGACTAGAGATAGCATCGAAAGTTGGAGCAGTCAGTTTTAGCATTGTGTAAGTTGTCAGTATTCGTCTCACTAAATATGATCGCAGTGCTTATCATCAAGATAACAGGAGTGTGGTCTGAAGAACCTTCAAGGCTTGTTTTTGAGTTAACAAATAAATGGCCTATGTTTTTTGTAATGTAGAAGTTAAGAAGATCCGTAGGCCGTCCGTAGGCTAGTGTGTCGGTTCTCCAGTATATAGAGGCATCAGCTAATTGGAGTAGATACTTTTCTTACTTCGCGACCTCTTGTTACTGTAGTCCTTGCTCCTCAGTAGAATTAAAGCCGCATATGAATCGATTATCCAGTAATTGGAAAAACTCCGTGAACATGGCCTATTTAATGCAGTGTCGTGGTGGGCAGTATACCGGCGAGATCTTCTTGCACTGTAGCAGCTTGCAAATAATTAATTGAAAACGGTTGCAATAGACAATGTTTCACATTGTTTTAATAGCGATTGCAGAACCAGCATGTGCTCCACCATCTAGTTGTGAGGTAAAGATACACCGTGTCGACTTATTGAGATTGGAGGTGTTTCAGATATAAGACACGCATCAAGGTTGTTATTATTAAGGAGTATTTCTATTTCATGTACTCATGAAGCGCGAGGCCGTGAATGCTCCATCTTGCTATATGAAGAGAGGTAATTTGGAAAGTTTAAGAAACGATTGTTGTGATAAGACCCAGCATGACGCTTAATTGTTGAATTAGAAGATCGATCTTCTCGCTTTGTTTTACGAAAAGAAATATTTTCAAGAGAGGATTTTATATAGTGGTAATTATGAGAATCAGTGCTTAAGGCTGTTGTTGAAGCATTAGCGTTGCCTAAGGCTACAGCTACTACTACTACAGCTCGTGCATAGGTCTTTTGAAGAGATCCACCATCATTAGAAACTGAGGGAGGTGGAATAACAGGCCCTGCGGAAGTGGTTGATTTTAAAGATTGTGGACTGGTGATAGGTTTTATAGAAGCTGGTTCTCTAGGTATAGGGTAGGAGTGCCTTGAAGCAATGAGTTCCTTATAGGCTTGGCAGCCTTTGTAGTTTGCTAGGCATTTTGCAGATGAGTTAGTATCCTTTTTGGTACAATCTGAGGTATTGTTTCTCTCCACATTTCACAAACCTATTTCGGTCTCATGCAATTGTTCTTTGAGTTAACTTTGAACAATCGTTTTCGTTTTGCGGGGATCTTTTATTTTCACTTTTTAGTTGTTAATATGCATAATCTTTTTTGCTCCGGGATTGTTATCGCCTGGTTTAAGATTCACAAAGAATCATCAAAGGTGGGTATCTTCTCGGGTTCATTTCATGCATTAATTATTTCTTAAGTCATAAGTAATTTATTTGCATAAACATGGGTACATAATGTTACATTGGTGGATTGACAAAAGAGGTATCGCCATATTTCATTATTCAGCATGCAAATCGGGTACATTATTGAAGTATAATGTTAATTAAACAAATTATTATACAAAATCAAAAAACGTCAATAAATAACAATTATGTCATTAAAAAAATGAAATGGTATCTAAAATGTCAACAAAATTAAATAGATATTCAAATGTCAGTTATTAGATCAATAATTAAATACAATTCCATTAAATTACAGCTCGTTTACATAACACATTATATTACCTCTCATATATTTAGTTTTAAAATGTATCAGTCAAGTATTCCTGTACACTATAATAGCATTTCTCCACAAGCATATTTTTTAGCTTTCTTTTAAATAGGTCAATAGGTGTGGTATCTATTAACTCTTTTGGAAAATGATTTTAAATGCGGGGTGCCATACAGAGTACAATGTCATTATAGAACGTTGTTTTACTTTGTGGACAGTATATTTTTGAGCAGTTACGTCTGCTGTAATAGTTTATAAAGTGATTGCCATTATTTCTAACAAATATAACAATTTCAAATATATAAGTACAAGGCAATGTTAGAATACCAAGGTTCTTAAAATGGGTCTGCAACTATCAACTTGTTTAATATTACAAATTGCCCTTACACATCTCTTTTGTGCTATGAACGCCATTTCTTTGTAGGTAGAGTTGCCTCAGAATATAATGCCATACCTTATCATAGACGTTACGTTTCCATGATATGCATTTAATAGTGTTGGTATATTGACCGTTCTAGCAAGCATGTAGAGAGCATATGACTGCTGATATAATCTTTGGCATAAGTTTTCTACATGCGTCTTCCAGTTAAATGCATAATCAATATTTAGACCCAAGAATTTTGTTCTTTCTATTTCTGTTATATTGTTCCCAAGGCAGTCAATGTTGTTATTCGATACTTGGGCTTTCCTATTACGAAAAATCATCAATTTAGTCTTATTTACATTCATTTTTATGTTATTAGTTGTTAACCATTCAATTATATCACTTAGAGTATTATTAATATTAGATTCCATTAAAAACTTATTTTTACTCGTAAAAATTATGGTACAGTCATCAGCAAACAAGAATGTTGGATGACTTATCATTCCTGGGAAGTCATTTATTTAAATATTGAATAGCAAAGGACCCATGACACTCCCCTGAGGAATACCCATCTTTACCTCACGGAATTTTGACCCCTCACTTTGTTACCAGAAGCTTCAATAGAATCAATAGCTTCATGTTGAGTATTGTGATGCAGGCGGTAGCTTTTTGCGTTCTTTGGAGTAAATGTATACATTTACTCCAAAGAACGCAAGAACTATCGGCCTCATCGGTTATAACCGATGAGGCCTTCTGATCTGAGGAGGACTTCTGATGACTTTGTTTCGTACTCTGTCTGATTTTCTTAAATTCAGCATGCTTCTCTCCATAGTTGTCTGGCAAGTTTCTAATTTTTTTCTTTGCGCTTTTACGGGCTAAACATAAACGGAGAAAGACTATTATATATACATAACCTCGAATGGAATCTAGTGCATATTAGACATCCTTTTGTTATAAATAACACTGATAGCTCAACTATTTTGGATACCAAATCATCGAAAGTGATTACTCACCTTAATAAAAGAGAAGACAACACACGCGGAGGTGTTGTCCTTATCACAGACGCGGTACCACTGGTATTGCACGTGTTTATCGGCACCAATGTCATTTTAGAGTCACGGCCCCTCTAAAAGGTTATTGGTACCAATGGTGTTTGATAAACAATTTAGCTATATATATATATAGTTTGAGCTACACGTAAACTTACAATCACCTCATTGTGTTTATACTTAACAAAATACAAAAGACAGTTCATCATAAAAATGCGAGATTAAGGATTTATAGTCATTAGTTTCAATTAGCGCTACGAAATGTACACGCAACATGCGTAGGTATTCTTTTTGTGCAGTACGGTGAATGACCTTAAACGTTCGGCGCCGTCAAAACCAGCTGATTGCATAAAATGCAATAAATGTTGTTTGATTGATTACATTGCAGTTTTTGGCCGTAAGAGGTTTTTATTACATTTTCTTCGGTAAAATATTCTGTTTACTCATTGTGATATCACTTTTAAGCAAATAAACTTAAAAAAAAAATTAGAATTTTCCGGCAGAAAATTCCAATGATTTTCGACTTAGAATGATGGTCTCAATACACTATTTCAGGATTCGGTACGGTGTCTCTTACACCCTGTATATGATGATAGCTTAGAAAACCTAAAAAAACACGCTTTAATAGCGAACCAAGTTAAAAAGAAACAAGAGTTTTTTTTTTTGGTATAGGGGGCAAACGAGCAGACGGGTCACCTGATGGTAAATGACTACTGCCGCCCATGGGCACCTGTAACTCGAGAGTCACAAGTGCGTTGCCTCCCTTTAAGGTGGGAGTAGAGTAGGAGAAGAAGGAGAAGGGGGAAGAGTGAGAAGAGGGGGAGGGGGAAGAGTGGGAAAAGGGGAGGGGGGAAGAGGGAGGGGAGTGGGAAGGGGGGAAGAGTGGGAAGAGTGGAAAGAGAGGAGAGGGGGGAGGGTTTAGGGCCTCCGATAACCTCCCTCACGCGGTGAAATGCAATGCAAGCATTGCTTCACTGCCGGTTTTCTGTGAGGCCGTGGTATCGAGCGGAGTCTAGACGGCCCATACGTGCCGAAGCATGGCTCTCCCACGTTTACTTCCACTATCCACCTCCTGGCTCCATCATCAGACCCTCGTTTCTAAGCCCAATCTGTTGGACTCGTCAAAACGAATCACATGAGCCCAAACTCGATTGGTCGAGGGGTTTACTAGTAGCCACTATCCATCTTCTGATTCCATCATCAGATCAGCTCCAAAATGCCAAATTATAATATTGTCATCCAAATTATATATACATACAAAGTTTCATTTCGATACAATTAGAAGTAAGTACTTAGTCTAAAATTGACTTTCAAGATTTGTTAACATAGTTACTTAGTTTCACCTGAAGCTCATAGAAATATATACGTGGGTCACACTTAAAGTTTTTAGAATAGGCCAGTAAGAAAAGCAGCCGATGAAAAATTTATTTAAATTTCGAATTAGGAACTCTTTGGGAATCTGTAGATATTTAATGATATCAGATGTCATTCGTTTTTACAAATTGGCGGCAATTTAAAAAGTGCCTGTCGTGCATCGAAATGGCTTTGACTAGAGAAAATGTTCGCTCTATGACTTATTACGACGCTAACAATGTTATGATAGACTTCGATTGGCATTACTAAGCCTCATCTCGAGCCACTGTTTACAACTGGTTTAATGAGTATAAATGTGGTCAAAGCAAACTCACTGATGATTCTCGAGAAGGACGTCCTTTTACGGCGACTACTGAAGATAACGTGAGTGCTGTGCGGCTAATGATAGAAGCTGATAGGAGGGTGACATATCAACACCTTCGGGCAGCTTTAGGCATTGGTATGAGTCAAGTACAAAAAGTCTTACATGTACATTTAGGCGTCAGAAAGCGTTGTCCTAGATGGAGACCTCAGAATTTGACAAAAGATCACCATCGACATCGTCATCGTTAAAGCTGGATATATTATTACGAACCCGAAACCAAAAGACAATCTGCCCAATGGATGTGTCCATTCGAATATTTGCCCACCAAAGTATAGAAGGCCAGAAGTCAAGCGAAAAAGATGATTGCCTCATTCTTTGGACGGACGGGTCATTCCGCAACAATCATTCTAGAAGATAAAAGGACTGTTACTGCAGATTGGTATGTCAGGCATTGTCTACCAGTTGTCTTGGCAAAATGTTAGACAGCAGCGCCCAAGAAGCAGGAGCCTCCTACACCACGATAACGCTCCAGCTCACTCTGCCAGACGGACTATCGAAGGTGTGAAACTAGTGAGCCTCCTTACAGTTCCGACCTGGCACCCTGTGACTTTTATTTATATAACTTAGTGGAATTCATTTTATGAACCCGTGAAGATGCCGTGGCTGCGTTTGAAAAAAGCGATGAAGAGATCCCTAAAGAAGAGTGCGCTCACTGCTTCAGTCAATGGTTCCATCGCATGCTAAGGTGCTTAGAAAGGAACGGAGACTACTTCAAAAAGCAATAAAAATAATAACTGGCTTCTATATTATTCCGTTTTTTATTTTCTAAAAACTTTCAGTGTGACCCCAGTATATAAATAAAAAAAATGTTTTAAAATCTTCTCGTATCCTATTGCGCGTATTTATTGGCCATACAGTTTAGTTGTATAATGCAAATGTAGTCCCTGGCGGGATATCAGAAGCTTGACATTTTATACTGTTCAACTTTTTGAAGTTATACTTTTTTTGGCGCGTTAGGGCAAAATGATGAGAGTATTTTTTTACGATGCGCGCGCACACCGTCACAGAAAACCTGAAGTTAGCTAGTCAATATTTTAGTTTTTGAAAAAGTTACCAACTTCACGATAGTGATAAAAATGGTTTTTACATAATACTTTGAGTACGTTTGTAGAATTTGACGTTAGTTGACGGTATGTATTATTTATTATGATATTTAAATAAACTTTATGTAACTAGATAAAAGTATAACTTCTTACGTGCGTACATAAGTACACACAAGCACTTTTTTTAGTATACCGTAGGGCCTCAAGAATATTTCAGTATTTAAATTTCTTAAAGAGATGGGTTATTTCAAAGATATTGAGGCAAGGTAACGGTAAAATTTTAATCAACTTCAATGTAATACGACCTTATGGGTCGTATTAACGAACTTGACTCAAGTCTCTAACTCACTCTCTATTCAACTGATTACTATCCTCAAACTCCAATCAAACGAAGTGATACTTGAATAGATATTAACAATGCAATACTCAATTTAATTAAGAAACAGTTAGTTAGACTCTTAATCACAGTTCTAAAATAAGTCTTGTACGTCATTTCACAGTGACAATGACAATACAGGTGATAATTAATGGCCGTTTTACTACTAGAGTGGGGTTCTAAAAATTTTATTAAAAAATAATGTAATAACGTATGATGGGGCTGGCGTTTTTAATGATTTTTTTAGGGTTCCGTACCTCAAAAAGAAGATCGGAACTCTTATAGGATTACTGCGTTGTTCGTCTGCCTGTCTGTCAAGACCCTTTTTCTCAGAAATGTGGAAAGGTATATTTAGAAATTAACATCAAATACTTATGTTTACAGTCCCTTAAAGCTGCAAATCTGGCTTGTAAAGTAACGCAATCAAAAGATACAGCCATTTAAGTCTTAAATTTTGATCAGTTTTACCGATTGGCAAGCAAATCAAAATCTATGGTGTACTTCCCATTGACCTACAATCATGAAATTTGATGATAAGCAAGGTCTCACAGTGCAAGTAAATAAAAATTCCGAAAGTCGTTAGCTTGTTTTATAAAATTATTTTTTGCCATTACAGAATTATGTTTTCCGGTTGGAAAATTGGCTGTCACATATATCGATGTATGGGTAAGTATTTTAATAGCTTCAAAGTTTAAGTTTGTTACTCGGAAAAACGGGAAAATTCCATCTACATACAGGTTTGTACGGAACCCTCGGTGCACGAATCAGATGCACTAGTCGGGTTTTTTTTTCAATTTCAATCCACGACGGCGGACTTAAAAAGAGCCTTAAAGCCTTAGGCATATTCTAAAAGTCACCCTTTAGACGTTCGTGATTGTAGACCAAATGATTGTGAACGACTTTTCAATTCTTACTTTCTGCTATTAATTTATGTTTTAAGCCTGGTAAAGGCCCTGTAAATACTCCTGCACAAAGATGACGTATCAATACAAATAACTAAAATAAGTCTCTGTTTGTAATGTCAAAATAATGTTTTTTTAAGTTCATAGAGTTATTTGCACGATACCTATGCCTAAAAATCAATTTTTAAATTTTTTGTCTGTCTTCCGGCTAATCTCCGGAACGGATTTACCGACTTCCATGGGACTTTCACTGGTACATAGTTGGTGTTATAAGGAGTAACTTAGGCTACTTTATTTTGAAAAAAGAATTAATTAATTAAAATATATAAATATTTACTCACGAGCGGATAGCTAGTTAAAAATCAGTCTTTAACGATTTCATTTTCGGAAGGCATAATTTTGGATTTCAGTGTCTGACACCCAAGGCATTTCATTCCAGGATAAAATGTCCGTTGTTATGGCAAAAAATTGGTGAGGCTTCCCCAACATCTTATTTTATGTGAGTTCAAAGGTAACTATAGAATTAAAACTAAAAGGCTGTTCGTTCGTAAAGGCATCACTTGAGAATGCGGATTTAGCTAATTATTATTTTAGAATGTACATAATAGTAAAAGTAAGGCATTTTTTCTTGTTTTTACCCAATTATCTTACTGGTAAACGAAGTTGGATAAAACTTTGCACACGGATAAGTTGTATATTGAACTAGCAAATTGGCAAACGGGAACTAAAACTCACATTGGGGTAAAGCTGTGATCACAAACTTGCCATTAATAGTTATGACTATGGGCTACCCCTAAAGGAAATTATACTTTGTAGAAGAAAAACAGAAAAAAAACATGTTGAATATGCACTTGTAGAAAATTCTCTTAATATTTTAAAGAGGCAAGATTTATCAATATTTAGTTTTGTGTAGTACTCTGAAATTACTACACCGACGGTCATAATCGTATGCATACGTTACATAAGTAACCTAGGCATTATTTTATTTCAGTAATAGGCATAGGTAAAAGTGGGCAAATCTATTTTAATATTATAAAGCTGAAGAGTTTGTTTGTTTGGTTGAACGCGCTTATCTCAAGAACTACTAGTTCGAATTGAAAAATTATTTTAGTGTTGGATAGCCCATTTATTGATTAAGGCTATAGGTTATATAACATCACGCTATGACTAATAGGAGCGGTGCAGTGACCATAAACGCAGGTGAAACTACGGCTAGTAAACATCGAGATATTAAATAATAACTCAGTGCTACTAAAATATAAACGATGTAAGAAGAATACCTACGCATGAGACAAATTGGTGTTTATCGCCGGAATCATACCACTATGTGATATGAGAAGCTTTGACATGTTATTTATACAAAATATACACATAACATGCACAATTATTATTATTATCATAACACATGTTTAAAACCGGAAACATACTGTTAAAACCCGATGTCACTCGACGATATGCGACGCGTGTTGAGTCGAATCATATCCTATGAGTATCATTTTGTATCACCTAGCATCACACTATGACTGAACATCCGATGCGACGCTACATCGGGTGTTCATAGAAGTGATTCTAGTCATAGAAAATAATAGCATTTGAATCGACTAAACACGCGTCGCGTATTGTCTGGTGGCATTGGATTTTAATAGTATGTTTCCCCCTTTCATTTTGCAGAAATTTCATGTCACGTATCATGTTCTATTGCTTTATTCATATTACGTTTTTTTATTGTTACTGTCGTCTATTACAGTTATTGGTTTTCTGCTTACTAATATAATTTCGAAATTAATCTAAAACTCGGAAGTGAAGATGGCAACGCGTCCAACCTTTTTCCTCGGAGCAAATATTGCAGGACCAAGATTGTGACGACGCAGAAGTTTCTGTAAAGGGAAGGCGAAATTACTCTTTCCCAAGATTCCAAAAGCAGACTGTGGTTGCTGGCTACTTCGTCGTGACATGACCGCTTGGTCATGCTCTTGGCAGGGGATAGATAGATGTACCTATCAAATCGATAATGTATAAAGTGCGGGCTTATCGCTTAAAGCAATCTCTTCCAAGCAACCTTAGGATGTACTGGAATTATTTTAGTTTCATTTCATATCATTCATATTAGCGTAGGGTAAACAAAATGTTTTAAGTCACTCAAGTTTATCAATTTCTGCTTCAGTGAGATTTAGAGAGCTGACGTCAGCATAGTCGATAATCTCACGCACCTGAATAAAGATCCGTAGGCTTCTTAGAGATCCCGTTGCAGCAAATGCTTTACGGTTAATATCCTGAAACTGAGGACCCCGAAACTTATATTGGGGTTTTCATGTTCCCTTAGTCAATAAAAATCTCAAGGCCTTAACTTTGCTGCCGATTGGAATAATAGTGTAATGAAATTAGATCAGAGTTAAATGTGACCAATTAATTTTAGCCGACATTATGGGACTCCCCATGACGCAAACCTGAGCGTAATCGCAAGTCTGTTGTCATAGCAGTAAGTTTACACACTTACTTATACTTTTTAATTAATTATTGTTCACAATAATATGGTTAATTTATATTGTTACCGAAATCACTTATTATTTTAAAGCATTTTATTTATATAAGTCACGCCCCTTGCTTCGTGGGTGAGAATTCCTTTTCGCACCACTACGTATTTGCTTCTTGTTTGTTGTACTTCTGTTTGTTTATTATTGTCATTTTAAGTGTATTCTATTTTGACATAACTATATTTTGGTGTAGTGGATTGTAGTGGAAATTGGTTGGGGTTCGTCAACCGTTAACAAGTCGTGTCTATACAGATAGACGGATACGTTAAAGTATGACATATGTAGTTGGATTTTTGCAGCATCCTTAAACTCAAGTAAATGAATAGTTCCTTCTTAAAAAAACCAAACGTTATGATAGTACATAACTTCAACATAAATTAAAACTTATTAAAATGTTGTAAGCTAATGTATTTTAATACGTCTATTTTAGGGTATGAACAATAAAACTGCATATTTATTATTTGCTGTCGTTAAAAAACACCACAAAGTCTGAACTTCTACGTCTATCACCGAACAAGCATTTAGAATTTATAGATAGGGATAGGCGTTTGCGGGGTATGTTTAGTTTAAATTAGTTATCGAGCAAACTTTATCCTGATTAGATTTTCCTGCGGTCCATCACAACCGAGACGGGTCCGTGTCCTACCTATGGACAACATTGAAGAACTTTCAGTTTAGCACAGTAGTTGTAGTATACCCACTAGTTGTGGACTTCCCGCTACTAACAAGAATTAGACATTTAACTTTTAATTGGCCGCTTGTACGGTCTTCAGAAACTTTGTTCGCCGTAAGTGTTTAACTATGTTATAGGTACTCTCCGCTTTTAATAATGAGCATAGTCGCTTTCTGTGTTAAAACTGTTGGGTTTTCAAACTCGACAATCGATGGAGAGTCTGTAGATACATAATGGTGTATTTACTAGTCCAAATATATTAAAAATAAATAATATGCTGAGTATAAGAGAGAAAAATTTATACTAAGTATGACTTTGATTATTAGTCTTGCATTTGCCTTTATCTATTATGTTGTGAACATAGGTAGCAGTATTTATTTACGTAGGTATATTTAGCGTAATTAGGTCTCCAATTTGCAGTGGCTTAGTGGGTATCTAGGAAGTTTTTCTCTTCTTGTATGCTCGTATGTGTTTTCTGTATTTTATTCAAACCATCTTAATTTAGACATAGTGTTCCTATTTCAGTACTTTAAAGGGTATTTAGGTGTAATCCCAATTTAATTTATGTCACTTAATTCAAGTAAATATATGTGTGTATAATATATGCATTATACATACGATACACCTTTTGTAGAAGTAGCATTAAGTGTAAGCAGTAGGCATTATCTGTGCATTGACTAATTTAAGTTACTTCTTACGATTTCAAAAAGTTTATTTCAGTAAGCTGCCTATCATATCGTAGGAAGATCTATAGTTAAGGATAGGAGTCAATGTTATAGCATCCTACGGAATGGTATTTTTATGGGGTTTTATGATGATGATGGTGGGAGCTGGTAAGCAGAGTTCTGCAACTAGGTACGGCCATGTTGCGGCCGCAGACGGACGGCGGGAAATCGCGGCCGCCCATGGGAGGCGTGCAACGCCAGACCATGCGAGCAGGACGGCGAAATTCGGGCGGAGGAGGCGCGAGTGAGAGGAGTACGAGGCGGCGCGACGCAGAGGGCGTACGAACTCGCGGACCGCCACGCACTCCTGTTCCGGTCGCGTCGACGGGCGGCCGGGAACCCGTGTCTCGCCATACTGACTCCGCACAAGCTGCTCAGGCCGACTTTTCTCCTAGTACGTTTATTGAATGCGCGCCGGTAGCAGCGGGCACGTGATACGCCCGCGGCCGCAGTTGTTTTTTCTCTTTCACTCGACTTTGTGACAGACGAGTGTCGCGTGCGATCTCGCCCATTTCCCGCCACTTCCAATAACCTACGGAAAAGTAAAAAGTCAGTCAAGCCGTGAAGTTTTTGGCGCGAAATGTGCTATTTGATGTCGCTCTTTCTGGATGTTTAAAACATGTGTTACACACTAAAATGACTCACTGTTAGTTTGTGAAGATTTTCGAGCTGTGATTGACGACTCGCGTTTTTATCTCACTATTTAGAGGAGGTTCTATAATAATGGATGACTGGGAGCGACATGTAACTCCGCTTCTACAAGACATGGGGTGTACGAATGAAGACGCCCAAGATGACTTCTTTAATCAGCAAGACGTAAGTGATAAATGTAAAATGTACAGTTGTCGTAACAGTATGAAATAAGATAACAATTCGCTAGTTTATTGAAAAGGCATATAACTCAATCATACTCCGTATATCATCGCGAAATAGAGTCCTATTAGGTATTCCAGTTAAAGCACACGGCTTATTACATTACATGTAGTTTATTGAATGAACGGCTTTAAAACTTGCCATTATACCTAAAACTAAAAGATCATTCTAAAGCGGCAAGTAGTAACAAAATTATCAAATTCAAACAAGATTGGATATACGATAACCATCAGCGTCTTTACGACTAACAAAGAGTAGGTACTATCCTACATAATTACCCAAATAAATTCTCGCTTACAAGACGTGTACATTTGAAGTTCTGGTTGTCTATGATTATCTGTCTGCGTAATCGCTTAATTAGCCTAGTTTAACGATGTTTCGCTTCCGCTATAACCGCTTTAACATTACACACATAAAAGCTATATGACGTAGTAGTAAGTAAGTAAATAGCTAAGTAATGCAAGGGTTAAGTAGTCAATCTCGGGATCGGGCGATTGCTTACTGGATTTAAAAGGAGGCTAGGAATCGAATCCTACCCCGTAGGCATGTGTCGAAGATGAGCCTCCTCTTAGACTAATTCAGCTCATTTGGATGATTCAAGTTAATATTCCACAAATTCATTTTTAATTCAGAAAATGCATGAAAAGAGCTGTAAGTTATAATAAAAAAAAACAAATAATTCCTGAATTTTACACACCTTACAAAGTACCTTCATTGGAAATGTTAATACAGCATTAAAAATGTAGCATTGCTTTAATTTAGTTAAGTTACTTTTAAATTTATACCTCAATTTCTAAACTAAAAATCAGTGAAAACAAAATAAAAGTTCGAGCGATGAAGAAAATAAGTTTCCGTTAGCATAGCGCGATAAAACTTTTCCTTGTCTCCAATTTCCTCTTAAAGTGCCCGATCAATGCGTGATCATTGTTATGTGTGCATTATTACATTATTTTTATACACATGGTATATTTTTCTTAGTTTATTATATTTATACAAGTCGTTTGTTACAATGCGTGCCATATTAAAAAAAACAAAATATATTTTTGATACGTTTAATAAATCTGTTCGGATCCTTACAATTTCATCCTATCAAAAAACAGCGATGAGGTGATAAATAACGTCTATTACGTTAAAACGTGGCACAGATATTATTGAATAAGTTCAACCCAGTGGATAGAAAAAAAATAAATTGATATTCGTGATAATCCTGACTAACTCTATGAAATAATTATTATAAATTATTCGAACTAAATATATACATTTCCTGTATTATACATACGCTTCATGACCACCAAATCACAAAATAAAAGTAAAGTATAAAATACTTCTCGTTCAACACCCAATAAAGTTAACAATTCATTTACTGATTCTATAACAAGGAAAAAACTGTTGGTTTGAGGTTTATAAACTTTAAAAATATTTAGCAGAACTCGATCATTCTTTCATGAATAGAAAACTACTTTATTCAGAAGTAACGAAAGCTACATGTTATTTCAGTAATGGTGTAGATAAACTCGGGCGAAACCACGAGCACACCCAGTTAGGAATAATCGATTTGGCAGATTATTCGACATGAAACTTTTAAGTTTTTATGCGTGTGGAGACTATCGGCTCTCTATACAATAGTTTACTTAGATTAGCTGATAGCATCTGTCTTATTGTTTGTTGTTCTTCGTTACTTAAAAAGTAAGGAGTTGTACGCAAATCGGCTATGACTAAGCAACTTTTAACACTTTTTGTCTCATAAGAACGCGTTAAAAGATTTTCAAAACATTTCAATGGTACGTAACTTTTAACTCTGTCTTTGTCTTTCTCTCTACTACTCATTTAAGTATTTTATTTCGACCTAATTTCTAATCGTCCTGTCCTGACTCAATTCTGACTAAGATACAGTGCTTCTAATATTTCATAAAATATTGCCACCTGGAATATCTAAACTTTCATATAAAAACAACTTTGACAACTTAAAATGATATTGTGTAGAACAGAACTTTAACCAAGCTACGAGTATTTATTGTTGCACTCTCATCCTAATATATGGGCAGTGTATTTTACCCAAGTGTTTGGGCTACGCTACATCTAACATCGCGGGTTAGACCAGTTTCAATATAAAATGAGATCCGAGCCCGCTGCCATGTGGCAAGGTGCCCGGAGCCTGGTACTGGTGTTATGCTTAATTGCCCGAGTAAGAGCGCCATTCACCGCAACATTCGCGTCTCTACAACGATGTCTTTGGTGAAACATGGAACTGTTATTGGTGTTTCAATCGGTTTCTGGTGACGTAATAAAATTAATATCGATGCTCAGGAATATTCTTGTTCATTATTGGTGTAATACAGCAATTTTACACTCACGTCTAATGAATATTCAAAATAAAATATCTGAGGGTTACTTTTATTTATATTATCTAAGAGATTAAACTAAGCTAAATGCTGGTGTTAAGTGTGTTGTTGGTTTAATTTAAGTGAGATATGAACTCAGAACCTCAAGATTTCAAACTGATATTTTAACGTCTCCGATATTACCACTTTTGAACCCTAAACAATTTTTTATTGATATATTCGAATAGACGTTTGCCAAAAGTTAAATATTATCTAAACCTGTTATAGTATATTTCTAAAAATTTTATGACCTTCTTAGATTAGGGAAAGGGGTTATTTAGAATACAATCTTCTACGGTTAGGTCTTTCCTTACATGATTTCTAATTTCCTACGTATCACATCGACTCAAAGTCTAATTCTAAATACTATTGTTAGTCATTAAACATCGTAAGTACTTTTATTCCGTCTACTCAAATATACATTAAAACCAAATACATCATTTACTTGGCCCATTTGTATGCTGCTGCTGTCAATTTTGTAACTCGTCTCTCGATTATACATATAAATAGCAGCAATTTCGATTTCTAATAGATTTATCCCCTAAGTTCAATAATTACTTTTGTAAATAGGTGATAAAATATTCTACAGGTAATAGTTACATGCAGGCGCACGCAATCAATAGTCAAAATTGTTTCTATTCACAAAAGAGTTTTCTCCGTATCGTATCAATTGGATACGATTTTTTCCACGATTCGAATTCGATTTAAAAGTTAGGTCCAAATTGTGTTTTAGTATTATGAGAATCGTTAAGTTTATTGGTTGACTATGTCATACTCTCTATTCGTTTATTTTCTTTTTGGCAGTTGCTTGAGAACATAACTGTGCCAGAGTTTGTAAAATTAAACTTTAAAATGCGCTATTACAAAAATATAATAATATATGTCATCTATTTTCATTTGATAAGTATATGTAATATTTTTGATGATGATATTGTTTTACTCAATAAAAAAAGGTCTGTTCCATTGTATGCAGATTCATTTAGCACATACATATATTTCATTAACTTGACTGACTATCATAGTTTCTATCACTGTACTTTAAATAACATTTATTAAGACATTGTTACTAGATTGTGTAGTACTACCAGTAATGCTTGTAGACTCCTTGACCTCTTATGTTATGAATTATTTTTTAAACTTCCAAACGTTAGCTATGTGTTAAAGAGTAATTCGTAATTACATGCTTCTTTGACTGAATTAAATATTTACACGTAGTACTGTATCCAGTTCCACTCTACGTAAAAGTACATTTTTAAAGTAGGTACTAATTCGGTGCAAAATATCGTATCGTAGAATGAAACTGTACTAATAATATCTTTATTTGGAATGGATATTAACAAGCTTTTTCTTAATACTCAGGTAGCTGTCGAGCAATAAAAGTTAGCGTTTCTATGATACATAATTGCAGTCTCATAGGAATTATCGTTTAAAAAGAGTATTAACTAAGAAAAGTTCTATATCTGTTTTCACTAGATTTCTCATGACCCTACTAGAACAAGACCGTACTTGTGATTGGTGAAAAGTATGATTTCATTTCAGATGACGTACTTACAAAATTAAATGCTGTTTATGATAGTGTAGTCAATGACGACAAATGAATTCATTATTCTCAAACATAGAGAAAACAAAGGTAAGATAAATAGGTGTTTATAGTCGAAAGCAGAACAACAAAGTTTACTACAAATGAGTAGCTTGTACTCGTATAATTATAATTAACACCTAATTACAACTATCCTACTTAAAGTTATACAAAACTACTGTAATAGAAACAAAATGATTTCATAGTTAGAGTTCTTGAAAAAGTAAATTAAGGCCATAGATATTTATCGTATTGGTTTAGTTTACTTCCTTCAGAAGATATAGAGTTAGGATAAAAAAATGAAAAACCTATCACGGAATTCGAAAATGGAAATCTCTGGGAACATGTCACGTTTTAATTTGCGAGACTGTCATTTGTTTTTTTTTCAGTGTGGCGTAATCTATATAATATTAATACGTGATGAGAATTCTTCATAGGCGCACAGACTGACGCACACAGACAGGAATGTGAAATTTTGACATGATTAAGCAAGCAGCAGTTTACATGTAGAAGAAGTGCATATAGCAAATTTTTTTTTAAATAATATATGTTATAAAATTAAAAAGTATGTAAAAACGGCTATGGTCAAAATATATGCTGGACCATTATTTAAAGCTTTATGCTTTAAATAATGGTCCAGTATATATTTTGACCTGTCATGGTATAAAAATCTATACGATAACAGTTCAAGTTATACTGGTCAACGAAATAAAACAAGACATTCAAAACGGTCAAAATTCGACCGCCAGACGATCTCTAGTTTAGAAAATTGTGTGTCGCTATCACAATAAATTTAACTTGTGAAAATTTTTGCTTCATGATTTTTTACGATTTTCGCTGTGGCTTAAGTCAACAAGAGAGTTGCCAGAGACAATCAATTGGCATTTGGCGATGAAGCCCCATGTCGCAGCTCTGTGTAATCGTGGTTTGGAGAATTTAGACATGGTTGTGATCATCTCCATGGCGATGTACGGCCGGCAACTGCGGTTACAGAATCCAATATTGATACTGTACAACAACTGATACTGAAATTGCCAAAAAAAATTACTTATCAGTTTTGTACTGTATTAGGCATTGGAATGAGTCAATTGTAAAACATTTCGCATGTGCATCAGAAGCTTTGCACTCGATGGATACTGCATGATTTAACGGAAGACCAGAAACTACTGCGTGTCGAGTGGTGCCGTGAAATTATTGACGTTTAATGGAGGACAGTCATCGGCTGTCTATAATCCGGGGTGTACTGTGTTGAACCGAATAGGAAAAGCCAGTCGGCAGAATGGGTCTTTCCTTTTTAAGACTTAACGACCAGTTGAGAAAAGTCTAAGCATAGGTTTTCAAAATGGTTACTTAACAGTGACCGCAAATTGGTATGTTAATACTTATTTTGATAGAGTTCTAGAAAAAGTTCGTGAAGAGCGACCTCGAAGCAATGTCGTCCTTCACTATGATAACGTGTCCTCACATTCCGCTATGGTAACGGTATTTGAGGGCTTCAAATATAGAACAGATAACGCATCCGCCATACAGCCCAGACCTCGTGCCTTGCAACTTCTTTATGTTTCCTAAAATTAAAGATAAAATTAGAGGCACGTTTTAGAAACCTTCAATTGGCAGTGAATGCGTTCAATAAAGCTATTGAAGAGATATCTAAAGATGATTGGTCCAACTGCTTTTTACAATGGTTCCAGCGACTGCAAAAATTTTGAAATTGTGGGGGCATATACTTTGAAAAACTATAAATGGATACAACAATCAGAACAGTCTAATATCTGGTCTTATTAATCAGAATGCAGAAACTTTCAGTATATCAGACGCAGCCGCAGGTTGGAGATGGCATCACAGTGTGTTCCACCATTTGCGGCTACATTTCAGATTAAAGACTAGCAAAAATTTGCAATTGTTGGAATGTACGTAAACAAAAGAACTCTATAATCTTCAGAACTCTTTGGGTGTTTTTTAAATTCAGTGAAGATTTAAGGCTTGTCATAATTAGAATTCAAATATATTATAATGTTATTTCTATTTCTTAGTTAGTTATTACGATTTTAGTGTTATGCTGGAACTCAATCTAACCACTAAATATGTAATACTTAAAAAGATACCTTACCAGCAGAATTTACAAATATAAAATTACAACTATACGACTAACTACTCTATAATTTAGTTCTACTCTTAAAATTTCGCAGATTAGCAACAGTTTCGTTATTTACGTAATTAATCGTCAAAGTAAAGAAGCTATCAGTAACAGGACATTACTACGTAGCCATTATCGCTGTTTAATTTTAGAAGTATTGTTAAACCATGTCAAGTTAAAAACGTAAAAGTTTACGAAAGTTTAAATTTCATTTAAATTGCATATGTTTAAATTTATACAAAAAAAGTAGTGAGGATCCTCTAGTTTCTAAAGTGTTCTAAAATGTAAAACAAGTTACTAATGGCAGGTATACATCGTTTTTGGCACATAAAAACTAAGTCTCTACCAGTTACATTGCCCCAAAATATTAGTTACTAGACTACTTGTTGGTTAATTGTCGAATAAAGAGTTCTTGAAAAGTGCCAACAATGGTTTGGTTGAAAACTGAAAAAGGTATCTCTTTCCAACCGTCAATACTCAAAATAATTAAAATGATTTAGTGCAGCTCATAAATTAATATATCTTACCTCCTGGAATATACGCTATATATATTTACGACTACAAATAATTTGAATAATATATATTTTGCAAACAGGTTATTAGCACCTGCCCGTCTAGTAAGTAACAGGTTGTTAATAAATATTCCATATCGAATTTGGCTGAAGTATGGATTGGTGACCAGTTCGGATTAAGGGAAGCTGTATGACGAATGCCGTTCGTATACATGTCCCATGGCTGCAGCTATCATCACCACCATCAGCAACATAACAATGCGAATGTTTATAAAAAACTAACAATACATTAAATCTATTATATTAGATTTTTGATACTCTGAAAGATTGTCTTGCCTAACCACCCCAGATGTGAGTTCCACTCGGCAAATACCGAGTGGAACTTACATCTGGGGTGGTTATAAAAAAAAGTTTATGAAATTATCATTACTTGTATATTTTTTTCACCTACTATAAAAATATGTGGTCCGTAAGTGATACATCTCCTTAAAGCCATCTATGTCATGTAGCGCTTACAGTTACTAAGAAATTGATATACTATAATAACATTATTAATTTTGAAATAAAGAAATTCTAGAAATTACTACAATTTCTCTGGTTTTTCGGATGTCAAACAAAAATACGTATTAAATATTTTTAACCAATCTCTTTCAAATGAAATAAATTACAGAAAATTCGTTTACCTAACTTTCTGTAGTTGCTGTGTGTTCCAAATCGATGAAAGCAAATGATAAGGCCGGCACCCCACCCTGCATGTAATTATCGGACGTAACTTGTCATTTCAGGCTACGAAAATGATAGGTTCGGTCGCAGCTATCGCATACTAAACTCTAATTTGAAGGAATCGAGATTGTTGACTGAAACGTAATGACACCTATATAGAATATGGTTTTACGTCTAAATATGCAGTAGTAGAATATTGTAGTTTAACGTTTTTATATCTACTGGTCTATTATGAAACGTCGATTAAAGTTTTATTTATTTGCTCTACTTATGACATCACAGATTAAATTTCTACCTAATAAAGAGGTGCCATAAAACTTATAAAATATTTGTATTCATTCCGAAAGCACATTACTCTTGTACTCCAATGTGTTGGGTAAATTGTAAATATGTAAAAACAACGATGTGATTGCACGGATACTACAGCCTTACCTATAGAATAACTTTCTGTTGTTTTGAAGCAATAAAACTATTTCATCCAACAAAAATATGAATGCATATTAAATATGAATGATAAATTAGTCAGAAAGCACAACAAAGCTGTCGTCCCACGGTGTAGTTGCTTTTTTGCGGCCTTGCCCTTTGAATCTTGTATCTCCATCCAGTCAAAAGATAACGAGTAACATTGCCACTTGATTGTAAGTATAACCATTTCCAATTAAAGTTATAGCTCTAGAGACCTGTACGACACATAGGTCGGGGCTAAATCTAAATCGTAAAAAGTTATTATCGTCGAGTTACATATGTACGGGGTACGTATGTAACTCATAATTTAATATATCTAATACCTTTAAACGAGCAATTCTTGTATATATATATATAATCTGAATGTCGGAAACGGCTCCAACGATTTTGGTGAAGTTTTGTAAACAGATACAGTTTTGCATTTTAAGTTCAACTGCATAGTTGTACTTACAAAATGATTTTACAAAAAGCTACCGAGCAAAGCTCCACCTCCTTTCTTCCACCACTCCTTTCCTGTTGATCAATTCCGGCCGTTTTTTCTTTATTTCTTGCTTGAGTCTCATTAGTTGTTGGCAGTAGAGATCCAAATCGATGATTTTGCAAGGCGGTAAAAGCTCATAATAAACGATACCCTTCCAGTCGCACCATACACACAGCATCACCTTACTGTGTGTTAATCCGGGTTTTCGCTGTCTGTGGAGCTTGACTACTTTTTGACCATGATGCTTTTCGCACGTTCTTGTCATAGGTGATCCACTTTTAATCACTAGTGATCAATATTTTCAAAAATGGTTCGGTTTCATTACGTTTCAATAGAGAATCGCAAATGACTACACAATTCATTAGGTTTCTTTCAGTGAGCTCGGGTGGCACCCAAATATCGAGCTTTTTTGTATAACCAGACTTTTTTAAATGAGTCAAAACTGTTTTGTTATCAATCCTCACTTCCTCGGCTATGTCGCAACTACTAATATCTTGCTCCACTTTTTAAAAACTCGCATCAACTTTATCCGTTAGAGGGCCACCAAAGGGAGCTGTACCTTTGACATCAAAATTTCCGAAATGACGCTTAAACCAAATTTGTGCTACTCGACACTGCATTAGGTTCATAAACGACACAATTTTTTTTTTCGTTGGTTGAGTCACATTTTTTTGATTTTGGTAATAAAACTTCAGAATGTATCGAATTTTTTCGTTAGATTTAGTCATTGTGGCGGACAGAAAAACAATTGAAAAATGGCGGGAAAGTGTTTTATACTTTTTATTTTTCATTTTCTTAATGTCCTATATTTATTGATATTAAAGTAGCCAGACACAAACAGTACAACCAAAGAGCTTTTTCTTCAATTTTATACATACAAAATACTAAAAGAATTTTTCCCTGACCGAATTATAACAACGAGATGACGAACGAAAAAAATATAAATTTTGAAATTCGTTAACTCATCCCAATGGGCCGAGTTTTTTTTTGTTAATGTAGGGGGCAAACGAGCAGACGTTGCCCATGGGCACCTGCACCTCAAGAGTCACAAGTGCGTTGCCAGTCTTTAATGTGGGAGTAGGGGAAGAGGGGTAGAGGTGTTCTCTGTGAAGCCGTGGTATCACTCCGGTCGAGCCGGCCCATACATGCCAAAGCATGGCTCTTCTACGAAGAATATAAATGAATAAAAATGAATATAAGCCCTTGTACTCAATTATTTTTTGTAATAAAAATAAAAAATAGCTGTAATAAATAATGGTAGTCAGTCGATTTTTCAAAATATTAACCTAAAGAAAAATCTGTGATGTACGATGAAAGCAAACCAATGATGTTCCGTTTTCTAGAGCAATAATAAATTTTATGACTGCAGTTTGATTATAAGCCAAATTGTATTAATAATATTTTCAGTTTATATCGTTTCAATTAATGTACGTCTTGTAAAAATGTACTAATATAACAATTGACTACGTATTTAACAAAAACGCTTGCTAACTCAAGGCTCATAAATTATATTATTATTAATGTCTTATATTATTAGGCTTACCTATAGATATATTAATACGCGAAGGGAATTCTTTGTACCCCCTTTTAGGCAAGTTTCGCACACATAGGAATGTGAAATTTGGTTTACATAAAGTTTATATGTAGAAGAAAGAGCGTAATAGGGGACGTTATCCAACCACTAATTTATTGGTTCCAAGCATGATATTGCCCAAAAACTCTGGACAATCAATGGTACCATAGGCCCCGTTCTCCACATAACAAATACCACTGATAATTCTTCAGTGTTCTAAAGGTAAAAAGTGATACCACTTATATCGTTCAAGATAATCAACCGAATATTAATTAGCTTTAAAATCCAAGTATCGCAAAAACTTTCGTTGTTAACCCTTGATGCGGGATTCCATACTTGGGATGCATATTCAAGATGGCTACGTACGTAGGCGCAGCACAAAACTTTAAATGTCTCAAAAGATCGGAAACTTGCAGGCATTCTTAATATGGGACCTGATCTACCTGCAGCACATATAACTCTGTAGTATGCCTTATCGAGACAGATTAAGTTCAAATATATAATATTTCGTTGCTGGTAAAAAGCTATAAAACAACACCTCGTAGTCTATGTAAGATCTTCAAATTTCAATTCTGAAATAAATATCGATATAAATATTATCTGTTTGAGAGTTTTTTTGTAACTTCATACATTTGACTACTAGTATACACTAGTATCAACAAAAAATATACCAACCAAACACTCGCAGAGCTCGCTGGAACAAATTGTCACCTGCGGTATTTCCGGACCAATACGACCTTTAAACCTTCAAGAAAAGAGCGTACTCCTATCTCAAAGGCCGGCAACGCACTTGTGACTCTTGAGTTGCAGGTGTCCATGGGCGGCGGTAGTCACTTACCATCAGGTGACTCGTCTGCTTGTTTGCCCTCTATAATAAAACAAAAAAAAACTTTAAATATTGAATTTTAATTTTTAAACAGATACCGTGTACGTCGTAGTAATCCTTTTATTGTTCAGTAGATTCTGAAGAGTTTCGGTATATGACTAAGAAATAAGATATACCTGAAGCAGGTCTGTATGGAAGAGCGACACTTTCAGTAGGTGTCTCACTTACTTGAGGCTCCTCTTTCTAACATATTTAGGGTCGGCTATGCGAGTCTAAGCAGAATTTTCTGAATATCAATCTAACTCAAAGATATACCAACTTTAGGCCAGTGACAGAATTCAAGTGATCTGATACACCTATCGACTCTTTTATGTACTCTCTAGTGCCATTATGCGCGCCACTTGATAGGTCAAATGCAAAATTATCGTTAATAAAGACAGGTTCTATTAAGTCATTAAAGCGACACGTTATTAAAAAAATCATATTGATTTTAAATAACATGACAGTTATGAGTGGCGCCTCTTTTATATTACGATATGATGAATGATAAGATATAAACATAATCTTACTTCTAACTAATATTATAAAGTCGAAAGTTTGAGAGGATGGATGGATGTTTCTTACTCTTTCACGCAAATATCGCTGAACAGATCAGGATGAAATTTGGCACAGAGATAGATTATAAAGTGGAATAGCACATAGGCTACTTTTAATACCGGAAAAATGTACAGTTCCCGTGGAATAGATTTCACCACAATTTATTAATTAAACTTTTACTACAGATCGCGTGGTGGTCGACAATGTCGAATTTCGACAATGGTTTATTTCATTGGCCAATATCACTTGACCTGTCATTGTATAGACTTTTGTATCATGACAGGCCAAAATATATACTGGACATTATAACTTTATGTACCAGTTTTTGCATTTTTTTTAACATTATCATAAATATTGTTTAAAAATTTTAGCTTTCTGCACTTCTTCTGTAAATATTCCAAAATACACATTACTACGTTTGCGAAGTTTTCTTAAAAAGGGGTACAAATAATTCTATTCACGTATTAATATAGATACCGTAACATAATAATGTACGTTACGAAGATTATATGGGACATTTAAATCTAGACCTTTCTCAAAAAAATCCATTAGTCAGTTTGCATACGTTCTTTCAACAGTGAAAGATCTCGACACGGACCACTTGGTAGCGGACAGCTAAGTGCAGTTACTCGTTTTTTCCTATTGTGTCATAATGGGTTAACATTTAACAGCTATGTCGTGAGAAAGGCCACTAGCGTAGTGTTCAGGTGGCCTTAGGAAGTACTTCCTTGGACACGTGTGTCCGCCATTTGCCAACGGCCCATCTACCCGCATTATTTTACTTAAGAACCGGTAATTTATAATGAAATTCTATACTATGGTGCAGCTGTGCCACACTCGGGTGGACTGCGCGCGCAGTCCGAATAAATTTCATATACGCCAAAACGCATTTTGAATTTTAATATACTTGCATAAGTTTAATTAATATTTTATTAAAGAAAAAAAAGTCAGTAAAGTGTGAATATCAATATAATTATCCCTTTGGTTATTCTAAGAACCTAGTTTTGGGCCACTTAACTTTATTTAACTTCTTATTCTTACAGACGTCGCAGAAATTTTATTAAATAAAATATTTTGTCATATGTTAAATGTGGAAGCTTATAATTGACATCTGCTACCAGAAATTTTAATCTAATACTGTTTAAGCTGTAAGCTTCTCAAATAAAAAAAAAGTTGGGAGTCGGGTGAGTGTTGACCTACAACCTTAGAAGTTCGATTCCCGGTCTGTGGAAATATTCGTATTCATGAATATGTCCACTTGGAATGGTAGTTTTGTATATATGTTATAGCATGTATGTATACATATGACAGTATAAGCTATGCTTAATTTGTTAATACACAGTTAACACACGTTATATATTTTGTCTTTTATCTTAAATTACCTATCTGCTAAAGCACTATGCCTACATCTTGTGGCAGTTCTTTTACGACGTTCAAGGGCGATGCAACCTTATAACTACTAAATTAAATATATGTGTTTTTTCAATCTGTTTCAATGTGTTTACTTACTATTATACTGCCTGAACAATTTATTCGAAATAAAACTGGGTAAGTTTTATTTCGAATAAAGCCTTTTTATAGAGCTCCACATCAAATCGAGAACCTCAAGTGCTACAAACAAGTACAAATTGTAAAAGAATTTATTCGTCGCGTGTAATAATACAAAGAACAAGTTACCAAGAACAAAATTTGCATTCGAGTACGCGATTGCTACTGCGTCGATCTGCATAAACGAAAACGCTCATTAAACGCTGACAGTGGACATTATCTCCTTATCAAAATATAACCTTTATGTGTAAGCGTTATTATAACATTTAATATAATAACCAAAATGATAATGAGGCAGCCCGCTGTTGTATAATAATTACAATATTAAAAGTATAAATAATTCAATGGGCTATCGGCGATGGAAGCACGCGACGGACTTCCGGAGAGTCTAATGAATGCGTGCCTCATTCTCGTGGCGCTTGACGAACTACGAAAATTATATAATTATCGTGTAACTGAGTGTGTACAGGTGGACATGAACTTAGAGATAATAACTCTTATAACCTGCTAGGACTACGGATACCTATTAAACATTTATCTACTTGTATATTTACTTAGCGCTTTCTTGAAGAACAACAAATAATAGTAATCGGCCTCATCGTGGAGTGGTGGGCGCCTAGCTCCTAACAGATTATAACGGACCAGTTGGCGAGTTGGGCTTACTACTCTACCCGTCACTTTCAGGCTAGCGTTCCTAAAGAGCGAAGATCAGGATTAGTACATGAGTTTTATTGAAGAGTATAAGTCTCCTCTTCGCTTTCTGTCGACCTTCTGGACTTTGTCACCACGTTGCGATACGAGCTTCTGCAATGCTAAACGTTCTCAGTCCGAATCTCCTTAGAGTTTCAGAGCATCACACCAACTATAAGGATTTCCTGTAATCTATAAGGAAAGAACTATTTTCTGTTTTTTTTTCAATACTTTAGGTCTAGTAGATTCGGAGATAAATGGGGAGGGGAGAATGATCGATTTTCGTCAATTTTTAATAACTTTTAAAATATTAACCTTTAAAATTATAAAAAAATATATTCGAAACCCTCACAACAAACCATTACATTTGATATGTCACAGTTTGCAAATACTTGTTTTCATTATTTACTGATTTAGCCTCTGAAAGTGACTCCGTATTCAAAATTCATTTATTTGCATATCACATCTGTATTTGCCAAATTTCAACTAAATGGGTCCTATGGAGCAAATTGGCTATGACAGACGGACAGACAGACGCTCGAGTGATCCTATAAAGGTCCTGTATTTTCATTCAGACGTATGGAACCCTGAGAAAGTAAAAATAATATCATTATTTTCATATTATTTTAGAGAAGTAAAGAATTGGTTGCATTGGGATAAAACGTATTTAATTTTTTATTAGAAGACATACATACATTTCTTGACAACCAAATTCGTCTATTTACAGATAAAAATAGTACCTACCATCCAAAATATTATGCTTTTAGTACATGTATAATGCATGTCCATCACAATATAAGCACATTAATATGAATGCACCCTTAATAAAGTTCGTTAGGTTAGCATTAACGCCCGCATGGCGTATTTGTACGATGTATATATTAAAAAAGGCGATAATAGGTACCTTTCATACTACCAACGTAGTAAAGAAGCTGCTCGCCCTATGATAGGGGAACCTGTAAACATTCGCAACGCTAGCGGTTTCATTCACTCGACTGGGACGTAGTGTCCTCTTACACTTAGGGATGATACGGAGGTGAGTTTCCCGGAACCGGAGTGGAAATCGGAGTTTTTGACTATGCCCTATCGGAATCGGAGCCGTTGCCGTCGTTGGAGTACAAGAGAGATGTGTTAGTTATCTGTAAGGGTAAACGTAATGAAATCATAAAAACATAACCATAATACAGTAATCAGTCTCTTTAATCAGAATGTGTTAATTCAAATATTAATTAGATATGAAACATAACGTACATAACTATGACAAGATAGATAATTTCTTAGTTTTAAATGTTTTTTGGTCATCTCATCCTCCTCATCATGTGGGGTTGAAATCGCTGGGCTCGTTTTGTTTTCAGTTTCCAACCTAACTCATTTGTCGTATTCGGTAATATTTAAAAAACTTCAAATGAGATTTAAACACAGTAGTTGTACCTAGCGTTGGCAGGTGTCCCGATTTTCAGAGGTATGGTGACACGTTCCGATTTACCCTTGATAGGGACTCCAAATGTCCCGATTATTCACTATCCTCCTTAGTCTATACTTTGATCGATAATTTTGGCAAGAAAAATAAAAAAGTGTGTGTGTGCAATTCACACACGGCAGAAGTGAAATTTCATAAAAGAGAATGAGAAATAAAAATTAAAATCAAAACAAATAATTTACTAATATTAATAAATTTAATTTTATATAATTTAAATAAAAAATATTGGCCAAATTAACACAGATGTGTTAAATAATTAACATATATTAATTATCCAATGAATTTTAATATGCAAATACACAAAAATAACATCACGTTGGCATTGACGCATTTTCTGAAGGCTTCGTAGTACGCAAGCGCAAAGACAAATATTATAGGAAACACTGTGTACTTGTATTCTATTTCATTCTCTCGCAGGCTAAATCCTATTTATGCATATATTTGTCTCTTTTTAGTGTGAGTTTTTCGTTTTATCGAATTTCAAATCATAACAATTCCAAAGACGTTTCACTTCAAAAAAAATGTTTATAGGTACCTAAATGTAATAATGTACGTATAATGAATCATGACTGAAGTCAGTTCTAGTAAGAAAACACTGTACATTTTTTATAAATAATGCTATGAACCTAATTATCTTTTAATAAGTAGATAAACAAAGGAACGGTCAATTTGTAGCTAAGAATAACATTTACCTCAGTCCTACGGACTCGTTTTGAAAGCTTTTTCATATTCCGAAAATATTATGAACATTTTTCTTTTCATTGTAGCAACTGTTTTCTTGTTTGTAAAATATATTAATCACCTAAATATCAGACCTACAAATGATGAAGTATATATACTCCACTGTTGGTGTTTTACACGCCTATGTAATGTTTGCCAGTTAAGCCTTTAGTAGATGCTTTATGATGACCTTTCCTACCGGGTGACGCAGTTTCTCACCGGAAACGGCTATTCCAGAAGAACTCCACCTTCTCTTCACTCACCTTGTCTTCCATACTCACCGTCTACCGATGTGGAAGTGAAAAAGAAACGGAAAAGAATTAGTATTCTTCCAAACCGCAGAAAATGCGCAAGAAGAACGCTCTCTAGCCGTTATGAGCACATATGCACGATGCATCATACTTTAAAATTAAAAAAGAAAACTGTCAGTCGTAGGACTGTACGTCAGAAGTGAAAACGTAACTTACACACACACACACACACACACACACACACACACACACACACACACACACATCTGTATGCATGTATCTGAGCGTGACGTTTACGCGATTTAAGTGCTTTTTCCCATACCAAAAGTGCCCAACGTGTCTAAAAGTGTCACTTTCATTTAGACTTTACTTTTAGCTTGTTGTAAATAATTTGAAGGTCTCGTAATGAAAAAAATTACCGGGCAAGTGCAAGTCGGACTCGCGCACCGAGGGTTCTGTACAAGTGAGTTACTGCCAGGAATCAGGTGTACCTTAGGAAGGAAGCCCCCGAAAACCCTGACAGACCTTTGCTGCCTTTTAAACAGAAGGCAGCCACACCATTGGATGTGAAGGGCCTCGCCCCCCTTCCGGTTCCGGTCTTGTTCCGCGGAATACGTCGCACTACCGTCTCAGGCCTGCTTCTGCTAGAGTAACGGACTGCCACACTCGTTACCCCCAGGCCAGCGCTCATGGAGGTCGGAGATCATTCTGCGCTCTTCGACGCTTCGTGCCTCTTCTTGGAGAAGGGAGAGTACTAGTCCCCTCCTGAGAAAGGGTCTTGATAGACAGCCGGGCATCGAAGTTCCTTTTTTCCTTTTGAGGAATGGAACCCTAAAGAAAACAGTATATACGTGTACAATATTTTGTAAATGAAGAAAATGACTTAGGTACTGTTGTAATATAAACCAAAAAATTCTCGTGCTAAAATTTAAATAAATTAGAAATTTCACACAGAGACATTTCAAGCTACAAACCTGCCCTTAATATAAAAAAATAAACTGTAAGATGTACCTACTCGTAACTTTAAATACAATCTTAAGGCTAAACCTTAAATTCAGGGTCATATTTAGTTTTTGTAAGCGTAACAATCGGCTATAAGTACATGTTGTTTACACTTAAAGAAAAGTGTGGATTACATTTAATCATTGCGTGTTTAACAGAACAATAGTTATAATAACAAACTAAATAAAACCTTTTCTTCGCATGCCTATCGTTTATACAAGTAAATTGTAGAACGTTCTTTGGTATGTTTATGTGAAATTTATTGCTTTTTTCCGGTTAGCTAATGCAGTTCAAGGTAAAGTACAAGTGCGATAAAACCTTTTAACATTTATTATCAGATGTTATATCGTATCACAATGTGTTTACAAATTTTATTAGGGTTGACAAAAATATTGTTTCTATACCTAATATGTTTTACGGTAAATCTTATCGTATCACTTTACATTTAAACTAGAGTTTGAGGTTAAATAATTTCAATTGAATACCTCGCTTGGTAATAGGTGAACACATAAAGGATCATTAGCTGTATTAAACTGTATTCATGGCTTCATTAATGCTTATCGTATTGGTGATTATCGAATGTTTCGTGCAAGACCTGCATTATGTTAGAGAAATTTTTAGAGATTGGAAGGGGGTAAATTTTAAGTAAATGAGTAAAAGAAGTTTGGTATATGTATTTGAGTTCTACAGTTTTTTTTACCTTAAAACTGATTTTATTATGATTTAGGGACACTGATGTTCTCTGTAATTGAAGTTTCTTTAAGACCTGTCAGTGTCCTTACGAGGTATGCCTTTTAAGTTTGCCGTTTGAAGAAAAAACACAACTAGAACCTTATAGTACTTTTTATTGTTTTTCAATGGACTCACCACGTAGTTTAATACACTTTTCCAATTGCTTGAATCAGTTATTAAAACATTTATTCCCAAAGTAGGTAGATGTGTTCAATATGACTGACTTGAAAGCGTCGACTGCTTCTTCACCGGACTGACACCTTTGACCCGAAGATTTTTCTTAATTTTAGAAAATGTTGTGGTGACTTTCACAAACAGCAAAAACATACTCCAACATCATCTAGCGAAGACAAGCTGAATTACAGAGTAACTACTAATCCTGCATCGCGCTATGAGAGTTCTCTATACAAAACAACTATACAACTTCCCAACATCAACCGTTGGGCCGCGGCTCGCCAGGTATGATCACCTCGCCTGATCGGAGGGTCCTCCCTTTGTGTTGGAGGGACATGGCACCCATTCTTCCACAATGTAAAGAAATCGTTAGAGCTTAGATCAGGGCTGTATGGAGGATGGTCAAGAATTTCTACGTTTTCCTGCTTCAAATATGGAATCGTTTGACGAGCGCTGTGTGAGCTTGCGTTGTCATGGTGTAGGATGATGCGTCACTTTGGGTTAAATTTCCGAAGTTCGGCGATGACTTATGGTAAACAAACTGTGGTAAACCATTCGCCATTAACCATTCTACGATCTTTAAGTGAAATCATTGCAACATGACCGTTTTTTTTGCAACGAACGTGGCCACCATCTTCTTTGAAGTGCTTCGAAAGCGAACAACTTTGGTCGGCTTTGGCTCGTCTTGGAAGACCCAGATTGTAGGCTGTGTCTCCGAGATGCCCAATAACGCCTCTATCTCTCGAAATGTCACATGAAGATCTTCGAGAATTAATTGTCTCACAGCAAAGGTGTTATCTTCAGTAAAGGCAGATTTTGGAAGTCCTTCACGTGAATTGTTACTAAAATTGGTAATGTCCTCGCTGGAATTCTAAATACCAGCGTTCAACAGTCCGCAGACATGGGGTTTCATCATGGAACACAGATGTAAGCTCTTCGAAACACTGAAGCTGTGTTAGGCCTCTCCGAAATTTGTAAAAAATTATTGCACGCACATTTTCCTTAGAAAGATGCATTTTCGTACGTGACCTTACAGATTCGAAACAACGGTGTGACTAAACAAAAGCATTAATCCTAATACTTTCAATTGTTTTAAGATGTCGAGTGGAAACAAATTCGAATATTCAATAGTTCCAAATTCAAAATTGGCGGTAAATGTGTAAACGACAGGATTTAAAAGGCATGCCCGGTAATTAGAACCAATAGCTACCATAGATATTTGAGATCTAGTAGTATTTGCAGAAACCGTGTTTTTGTGCTATTAGGCCTTATAAAAACTACTACAAATGATTCGAGCCATGTTTACGCTACATTAATTTATTTGTGAACACGAGAGCGACAAAATTGACCGCACGTTTGGCAGGGGAAGTTTGCGGCGGCAGTATTAAGCTTACTTTGGCCTCTCTGAGCACTTCATCCAAACCACTTGTAATTAGGTTCCAACTTGAAACTAGTTCTAATTGCGTGAACGCGTTTGCGCTATTTGTCATTCCGCCGCAGACCACAATGCGTTAATTTTTGCTTTAATAATATTCAAAATTACTTTCTATTTTTTTCATTAATATTTAGATTTTACAGATTTAACAAATATACATAAAGTTCAAAGAAACATACGAATCCCAACTACTATTATAAATGAGAATGTGTGTTTGTTTGATTGTTTGTTACACTTTCACGCCTCAACAACTGAACCGATCATATCATTAAATTTTGCATACACGTTGACAAGAATACCAAAAAAAGAAAGATGAAAGACAGGGTGCCTGTCATTCATACCTGAATTGATGGACAAACGCCCGGTTCCTATAATCAAGGAACGATTCGTTTTGCTTACGTATAAGCGATATCCTTTTCCTTCCATTGCTTTCCCTTCTCGCCTAGCTTTAAATATACTCCCAATTGTGTTCGGTCTCATAAACTTGTTTCGTCTGGCTCTTCACTCATCTATTCAACATGCTGTGCCGTACTACTGATTTTTTTTTTCAATTTCTCTTTTACCGTAGTCATGATGGATTAATTCGCTCCATTAACAATCTTCTCCAAATTTGAAGTTCTCATGACTAGAGATTTATTCTTTTTTTATCGTGTTCTCTAGGTATTTGTCTCAAAATGTGCTCTTTCTTTGTCAAAAAAGGGACACTTTTAAAGCCAAGGCACGTTCTGCAGGCAAATTCATCGTTCTAATCATTTTTCACCCGCGTAAGTCCCGTTCTACATACCAAGTTTGCAATCGGTTCAGTATTTTTGCGTGAACCAAACATCTATACACCCTCACAAACTGTCACGTTTATAATATTAGTAGGATAGTAGGATTGAACCTACATAATTCATTTCTCTATATTTCATTAGCATTTCATTACATTCATACCACATTTCGACATACAATAAAACCTTTTCATATAATTAGCCGTTAGGTAAAATTTACCAATGAGAAATAATTAATCAAGCTGTCTTTCCGCTTAGTTATTTGTTTTTGAACTTATTATCAAGATGCAACAATGAAGTAATAATTAAATACGAACGGTGGTGTGAATCGTCGGCCAACAAATTCATATTTTGGTAACGAAGTATCGGGTACGATAGTTGAGGCGAGATAACGTCCAATTAAAACAATTCCATCAAAACATTTTGTGTCAGGTCATTCCACCTGCCGCTTAGTAATAATTTATTCATAAGGAGTCACCGGCCGTCGGCGTGGCCAGCGCGTATTTTATCGTAAAGTTGCCGTTCACGAAAGCTCGAGGAAACTTTCTGTTCGCGTATGAAGTTACTACTAATGACTTTATAGAAAAATATTTCCATGTCTAAATGGTAGCCCCAAGATAGCTATATCATCATTATCATCATCTCAGCAATGAGGTATCAACTGTTGAACATATTCGTAGATCTCCCGTAAATATGTCAGTACAGAGCAACGTCGCCGCGTCGTGTCGCCTTTGCATAGTATCGTGCAATCCGATTTTTAACCGACTTCAAAAAAAGGAGGAGGTTCTATGTTCCACTGTATCTATATATTTTTTTTAAGTATGTTCACCGATTACTCAAAGACGCCTAGACCGATTTGGAAAATTCTTCTTTTGTTTGAAAGGGTATACTTTCCAGGTGGTCCCATGGTCATCAGGTTAGGATCTGATGATGGGATCCTGGAGAAATCAAGGGAACTCTTCAAATTTTTTAGGCACACTTGAAGCGATTTGAGTATTTTGTGGCGCATTGAAGTCGGTGATATTTTTTTAAAAGATAATTATTTAACTTGTAACCGAAGGTATACATATGTAGCTCTATATAGATAAAAGTTTGAGTAATTCAATTAGCTGCGTCCGAGAAGTTCATATTTTAGTCTTTCCCAAGAATAGCAATTTCTTCACATTTATCCACTTCGTCAGTTATCCTTCGAACTACTTTCTACATTGCCTGAAATACAGGAATATATGTAAATCTACCCTTTCATGGCTTTTCATTGAGGTTTTTTTGAGGCTATAGGCTATATAACATCACGCTACGACCAATAGTAGCGGAACATGAATGAAAAATGTTGCAAAGACAGAGAAAATTTACAGACGCAGACGAAGTTGCGCGGGTCAACAAGTTCAACCATAAGTTGAGCTCGTCGTTGTAGGTACATAAAGTATCTAACAGCAGCGGTAGCATAATGGCTAAGGCGTTGGACTTGCGATCAAGTGGTTGCGGGTTCGAACCCCACCCAGTGCACTACCGTCGTGAACCCACTCCTAACACAAGCATTTAGCTTAGCTGGAGGGGTTAACAAGAATATGTGTGACCTACGTTACTAGCATTCTTTATTTAAAAAAAAAAATCTTTAGTTTTATAAGGTGTGGCCTTTTGGGTACAGATACAATTTTTATAAATCAACTAGACGCTGCCCGCGGCTTCGTTCGTGTAAAAAAAACTCTGTAGCCCTGATGACGTGTGTGATATTTTATGAGGCCCGTTTGAGTAGTAAGGGCGTAAAAGTGAAATTAATTAGGATAATGTCAACAGGTCGGTCCATTGGCCACTTAAAAGTTTTAGAAGCAAAGGTGTGCAAATTATCATAAAATGTTACATTATTCATTTATATTTACATTATGTTTCATTTATTATGCAACTAGCAACCCCGGCTTCGTACGGGTAACATAGACATCTTCAACAAACATCATCATATTGCAATAAATTTACACAAAATTTTAACAAATTATACACCTGAACTTTCCTCATGAATCTGACAGACACGGCAGGGCACTTTGTTTTATAATATGTAGTGATTTGCCAAAATAAGTTATATTATGATTTTATTACATTGCTAAGTTATATAAATTTACTAGCAGCGCCCCGCGGTTTCACCTGCGTAAGTCCCGATCCCGTGGGAATATTGGGATAAAAAGTAGCCTATATGTTAATCCAGGTCTCCAGCTATCTACATACCAAGTTTCATCGCAATCGGTTTTGTAGTTTTGGCGTGAAAGAGTAACAAACATCCATACATCCTCACAAACTTTCACGTTTATGATATTAGTAGGATACATGTTAATCCATGTCACAAAATCGTGCATTGCGTAACTATATTATTTTTTAGTCAGAAAATTACAAAAAATTAGTTTTAAAGCTGTTTGCATTTAGTGAATCTCTTATAGCTACCGGTAATTTATTATATACCTTACAACAGCCATACAAAATACACTACCATGCATAAGTGCTGTTCGTGAGGGTTATTATACACAGGCGTGATTTGTTGCGATTTCTATCTTATTTTTTTGAAAAGGTGTAGATTAGTCGAGATAAACTTAGCGACTTCATATATGTATAATGAAGGAAATGTGAGAAACTTCAAACGTATAAAATATGGATTGTTTATTGTTTAGGTATTGTATCCTATTACTTTAAACGAGCAATTCTTGTATGTATGTATTTATTTATGTAGCTATGTATTTATATTTCGGATATCTCGGAAACAGCTCTAACGATACAGATACATTTTTGCATTTTAAGTTCAACTGCATAGTTGTATTTCCTGTTAAAACGCAATTTAAAAAAAAAACATATTTAAATAAAAAAATTACGCTTTTATAAAAAGCTACCGAGCGAAGCTCGGTCTACCACGTACTATTTATAATGTCTACAAACCATGAACATTAGTTGGTTGAAACAAGCCATTCAGTATTCACATATGTATTAATATTTAATAACCTTTGTGAGAATGTAAATATTAAATATAATTATTCTTTTTTTTAGGGTTCGGTACCCGAAGGGTAACCAACGGGACCCTAGTACTAAGCCTCCGCTGTCTTTCTATCTGTCAGCGGGCTGTATTTCGTGATCAATCGAAATTTTCACAGAATGTGTTTTTCTGTTGCCGCTATAAGAACAAATAATAAAAATAAATTAAAAATTAAAGGGAGCTTCCCTACTAGAAATGTGTTTTTTTTGCTCGATCTTTCTTGTACGATGGTGCGGAACCCTTCATGTACGAGTCCGACTCGCAATTGGCTGGTTTTTTTCATTTACTTACTTTGTTTTATTGTATTTATTTATACACAACGCTATTACTATTTTTCGATAAGACTTAAATGCTTTTGCTCAATGCTTACTTATTTACAAAAACTCTGAAATGTACCTACAGACACGTGAGATAATCACGTTGCTCGGAATGGATGATCGAAATTATACAATATTGAAATACCGGTGCAAAGATAACGTTGTTTTTTTGTTAGTTCAACATTTACATAGATAGCAGATACATAGAAAAGCGATATAGATATACAGATATAAATATTCCTTTTAATAAGTAATCTTTTTTAATTGGATACTTTAATCACCAGTAGTATTTTACGTATACCTATGCTCTCAAGCCGACTCTCATCTGTTGCTTTATAGGGGTTGCTCGCATTATGTATTACGCAATACTATGTGATTTTCATGGTGTACATACATCAGTAGAAAAAATATAAGTAGTTGTGTACTGTTTCAAAATGTGTTCAGATATTTGTGTTTATTTTAAAGGCACCGTAATGAGTAAAGTGTGTTTCTGGAATTACATATTTGTGAAGTTATACTTTTTTTGGCGCGTTAGGGAAAAATTATGAGAGTAATTTTTTACGATGCGCGCGCCCACCGTCACAAAAAACCGACACCCTGAAGTTAGCTAGTACATTTTAGTTTTTAAAAACAATTACCAACTTCACGATAGTGATAAAAATGGTTTTTACATATTACTTTGAGTACGTTTGTAGAATTTGAGGTTAGTTGACGGTATGTATTATTTATGATAATTTACTGTGATTATAAGTAATAAAAATGGTTTTTACGTATTACTTTAAGTACGTTTGTAGAATTTGAGGTTAGTTGATGGTATGTATTATTTATTATGATATTTAAATAAACTTTAGATAAAAGTATAACTTCTTACTTGCGTACATAAGTACTTATGTACGCATGTAAGAAGTTATACTTTACATTAACACACACATACCTTTTTTATTTATTTATCAGAAGGTAAGTTCATAATGTAAGCATTCATGGATAAACACGTGTTTGCATCTGTTTCATATAGTTTTTAATCATACACAATAACACAATGTGTTAACAAACAAATTGTTTTACTATGCACATTGGTATTTAACATATCCCAAGCTAGCGTGCAAGGGTTTAGGGATTTAACAAACAAACTACGGAAACTAGCAGTTTCAACCATAGCTGCATTGTCTCTGTGGGCTTTGTCGCCTACCTACTACACTATTTGGTTAGAAATAAAGTGTGTGGGCTTATAAAATAAACGATGCCTTTAATTTTTAGATACTTTCATCTTTATTTTTAGTAAGATTATAGTTATAGTACATTTTAATGTAGTGACAATTATTAAAATTATTCAATGGGAAGTACAAATAGGGGAGAAAATAGAAATTGTTGTTAATAACGTTTAAAATAATGATTACAGAATAACGCAGTTGCACTTTGCCTTTCCATGGTTCGCAGCAATTATGTCTTCATCCTCTATGACGGATCTCACCGCTACGATTTAGTTGGGCCCTGCGCTCGGTAGCTTATCACTCAATCATAAGCTGGGAGACTCGATTAATCCAGCACCGTTTTGCGTCATTAATATGACGAATCAAAAGCCCTTGCTTCTAAACCTCATGGTGATGTTTTATGACCTAATTGATCGCTCAACGGTGCAGACGTTGCAGAATAAATAACAAGACTGTGGTTCCTTTCTATAGTGGTGATGTTTTCTACAAGTTTAACGTTTCCTGTTTTGGTTGCCACTTTGTTAACTGTTTTAAATATTAAATAAAGTGTTAAAAATATGACGCCACTTAAAATTACAAGGCTAATCTAAAAAAGGCCTTGAAACACATTTCTTGTTACTTAAGGATAAATCGATTTCTTTACTTAAACAAATGTAAATAAAATTGTAGTAAATCAGCGATAATATTTCAGAAACAAAATTTTGAAGTAAGAATAAAAAAAGCTAGTCCATGGTTAGGTCGTCATTTTTCGTTAATTCTTCAATTCCAAAGTAATGGTAAAATACACTATATATTTCTTAAACTAGCAGCGCTATTTGTTGTAGATATACAGCTTAATAATAATAATATAGGTATCCCTTTATTGTACCTACACCAAAATACTTTGCAAGAGTAGGAAGCACAGCAATGTTGGGTGGTTTATACAATTGGCGCCATTATCGCACTGAGGCAATCTCTTACAGGCAACCATGGGATGGAGCGAACATAGGAAATCAATTTAAAGCAGTATGGTGTACGCTCAGTAAATATATTATACAAGTTAAATAAAAATAAATTACATATAGAGGAAGAATATAAATACAGAGAGCAATAGATAAATAAATACAAAAGCAAATATAGGTATAGGGATACACACATAAATCAAATAAATCATAGAAATGTAGGATACTGTACTATATTGACTCAAATAAAAAGTCAAATAGGGAATTATGATATGTTGATATCATCCAGGTAATATATTAGAAAACATAAGAAAAAGATGAATGAAATCGGTTAAGTCGTTCTCAAGTTACCGCGTGACTAAGGGAAACAGGTATTCATTTATATATACCGCCACCGCGCCGGCGCACGCGAATTAAGCAGTACGGGAGGACTTTTTCTTCCTGGTGAAACCTAATTCTTGAATAATCAATCAAACAAAGAAACAAAACTTAATTAAATTACCTAGCATAGATTTATTAGTTAAAATCCATATTCTGTGGGTACATTTTTTGCCTTAATTGCGGCAGAATTATTTTTTGGTACAGAACTTAAGTAGCAGTCTATTCCATTCCAGACAGCGTTTTAGCTCTTATTTATTATTAATTGTGTGACACCTGACTCTGCGCTCTAATAAACCCCATAAATGTTCTATGGGGTTCAGGTCTAGACACTTAGACTCTAGAACTCTAGAACTCTAGACACTAGAACTTCTATGTTGTTTTACCGAAAGCATATATAAGCATAATAGTGAGGACAGATTTGTGGCTTGGCTCGTTATCCTGCTTTAATTTAACGCCATCCATGTTCGTGTCGCTAAAAAGTGTCATAAATGCAAACAGCAATGCAGTTTCTAGTACATTTATGTACTTTGTAAAGTTCATGCGGCCCTCGCACACGAACATTCGCTAACCCTAGAATCAGTCATGCATCCTCCGTACCATTAGGTCGCCGCGGCAGTTGGTATATCAAAGTCTGGCTTAAATTTTTCGCCTAACCGGCAACGCACAAAGGTCCCACCAGGTGTACCAAAAATCTATAAATGTAAAAGGCTTTGTCCTGACTGACTGATGGATCAACGCACAGCCTACAGCGCTGGTCATAAAGACGTGACATTTGGATGCAGTATTTCTTATATGATGTAGGCATCATATAAGAAAGGATTTTGGCAAATTCCATTCCAAGAGGGTGAAATGGGTTGCAAAGTTTTTATGAGAAAACATGTTTGCTTGGCAAAGTTAACAATACGATTCAGGACGTCAACGATGCTACGTAGTCTTTGCATGTTACAATAAAACGAAAATTGACAAACTCTCATGAAAGAAGGAAGAAACCTGTGTACAAACTTTTTGGTAATCATTTCGCCCTCTTTAGTAAGTAAATTTAAGAATTCAAAATTGAAATCAAAATGAACACAACAACAACTGAAGAAAAAAGTTGTAAATCTACACACATCAAAAGTGTCTGCCAAAGCTAGTCTTTTAGACTGGCTTCTTACTTTAATTCATAATGTTTAAGTTAACAACTTATCCTGTTTACATATTCCGTAAAAATTTTTGCAAACTGTGGGCAATTAACCTAAGTTAATATCGTCAATTAAATGGCAAAAAAGGCAAAAATGAAGACTTATTGTAAAGGTTAAAAAACATTATCATCTGTGTGTCCACCATTGACACTAATCACACAATCACAGCAATTTGCCATGCTTAAAATCAGTTCATCAAAATCACTTTGAGAAATGGACGCCCACGTTCTTTCTATCAAGTCAAAAAGTTGTTGTGCGGTATGCACGGCCCCCATGCTCGGTAGTGCTCTTCTTTGGACCATAACCCATGCGTGCTCAATTGGATTAAGGTCTGGCGATTGTGCAGGCCACGGCAGAACGTTGATGCGAGCATCGGCAAGAGTGCGTGTTACGACTCCAGCCGTGTGTGGACGTGCATTATCGTGCATTAGTCAAAATGAATCACCCAACCAGCTTCGCAAAGAGATGATCACGTTTGAAACAAATCACTCCGCATAAATTTGTCTCTAGGTGTTCCGTTCGATACTGCGTCTTTAGTAACTGCCGTGATAAAAGCTATAATGAAACTGAAATGCCTACTGAAAACCCTCAATGCCAATGATTTTTCGAAACATATAACTACTAATAAAATAATTTGAATGTATAAGTCATTATTTATAGTGTGGGCAATATGATGAAAACTATTTACGTAAGTGAAGAAATTGACTGAGCTGAATGAATAATTTCCTCCAGCTATTGGGCAGAGTAATAAAAATATGTTTTTTATTAAATTCTTGTAAAGAGTACATACTTTATTATGATAAAAAATATAGTATGTGACTACCGATACTATTTATGTAAAAACACCGACCAAGTGAGTGTCGGACCACTCGCATTGTAAGGGCCGTAGTTTATCACTACCTGTTTTAAACAAGTAACAACTTCATCTAACAATTTTTTTTCTAAACATTTTGTATTATGTACGAAATTTTCCAAGTAGGTACATTTTATAAGTTGGGTGACACTTAAAGTAACAGAGTTAACTTAGCCGTGATATTATTCCTTCTAAATGCTTTACATGAAATACCATCATGACTTTTTTTTTATTTTAATACTTTGTCGTCGTGATTAATATCGAGACCCATACAAAATTAAAATTTTCTACTACAAACAGTGTGTAAGCTAAGAGTCGGACGGAGAACAGACAGACGGACATGCCGAAACTATAAGGGTTTCTTGTTAGATCTACGAAACCCTAAAAAGATTAGATTTTTAAGCTCAGTCAGACTTCTGCATAACAAGAAAAACACATTTGACAGAGCATTGCACCGTGTGGTTTAGTTGGTTCGATGCCGATATACCACTTTTCCTCGGTGAGGTGGTTACACGTAGCCTTGTTATTACTATGATAGCATTTTAAATCGCAGTACAGTTTATTTTATTGCAACAACTACATCTGTCAGACATACACCACCTTTACAACCGTATTCTAAACACCTGACGTGTTTACAAAATTCCATGATGATCCGCAGAGTAATACCGAAGTGAAAGCGCAACAGACAAACAAACTAACCTAAACAAAAAACAACTTCGGTCTGTAGGCGTATGTGTAAATGATCATGGTCTTTCCATGTTTGTTCTTGGTCCTTGCGCCCTGTCTACTGTACCTTAATTATCACATTGCCCAAGTTATGTGATAAATAACGAAGTTTTAAAGTGAAGTATTAACGACATTGTCCAATTTTACTTGTAATTATACATATTGCCCGGAAATTATAAATAGCGCGATGTTTAATCACGTGGTCTATAACATACCGGGTGTAAGAAACACCGTACCGAATATTGAATAGTGTATTCAGACCATCATTCTAAGTCGAAAATTATTGTTATTTTCTGCCGAAAATTCATGTTTTTGAAGTGAAAACTTCTTTAGCGGCGTTGTGCACTTTTTGGGATGGGTAAAAAATGTTAAACTCGCGTCAGGACACGTGACACGTTTAAAAAATATAACATTCGAAATTCAAACATTTATGAGCGGTCAGGAGCGCAGAACTTCCAGTGTACCCTATGTATAACACATTTAGATATGTTATTACCTACTTTTTATTTTTAACCTAATTATATATAAATACAGATGTGTGTGTGTATGTGTATGCAAATACATTGTGAAGTTATGTGTTCACTTCTGATGTGCAAGCCTACGACTGAATGTTTTATTTTTTATAATTTTTTTTTTGCTTGAAAGTGATATCACAAAAAAAAATCATAAATACCCCATACGGCCAAAAACTGCAATGTAATCAATTGAACAACATTTATGCAATCAGCTACTTCGACGGCGCCGAATGTTTAAGGTCATTCACCGCACCGCACAAAAAGAATACCGCGTACATTGCGTAGCACCAAATGAAACTAATGACTATTAATGCTTAATCTCGCATTTTTATGATGAACTGACTTTTGTACTGTGATAAATATTAACAGAAAGAGGTTTTTGTAAGTTTTTCGCGTAGCTCAAACTTACACGCTGTATACTCTATACAAAGATACATGATACAAAAGATCCAGGCTATGCTTATACGAACAACGACGCGCACGTCGGACATCAGCTGACCGATATACAGAACACCTTTGCGATTCCTTTGAACATTTTCTTTAAATCACTTGTTAACAGTTTATTGGATCGTTGCACGTTGTTGCGAAATTCGAATTCGTCCGCTTCCCTGTGAGTGGTGTAGATTGAAAATGTATTCTTACTAAGGCATTTAATAGTTGCCATAATATATTATGTAGTAAACTCGCGTTTATTAAATGTATAATAGTAAATATAACTTATGTAGTATATTTTACTTAGAATTATATAGTACCCAGACAACCATTTATTTATTTTAAACATGATAGACACACTACTGTTGTAGATGCTTTTGTTTGCCAGCGTGGAAAGCTCGGGTGAAATGTCACAGCCGAATCGACTCTAACTATACGGTATCTAATTTTGGATCATGCCTATTACCAAGAGAGGTCGTATACATATTTTATTAGCAGAAGTAATCAAACTGCGGTTGGCCGATCATCATACTTAAGATAATTAAAAATATACCATCAAGCTTTGGTTAATGTAACCGATTTGAATGTTAAAGTTTATTCGTGATGAAGTTTAAATATTTTACGACTATTATTATCTTAGAAATGGAATGTTGCCTTCTAAGAAGCAAAATCAATGCACAGGTATTAAAAATTAAAGAAACATGAAAAATCTGTATGAATTTACTTCAGACGGTCAGTTCAGTTCATACAAATATTGTAAAATCATCGTAAGACTGCTGCTGAACATAACTAAATCAAAAAAGAAAAAGAAAATAAAACATGGGTCATCTCGGATCACTTACAGCCATAGGTTTCGAGGCCTCAGCTAAGCAAAGTTTGTGAAATCAGCTAGAAGACATTGTTTGTGCAAATTCAACAAACGATGAAACAAAGAAAAACATGGTTCGTCTCAGAGTAGAAATATTCTTCAGTATTAAAGCAATTTTTATTTTGAATGCCCTTGATATTAAAATAGGTTTTTATAGGAACTCAGTCGTGCAGTGTGTGTATTTACTAAGAGTACATGTAGGTTTTTAACCTATTGTTGATATTTTGTAATCTCTACAGCTCTTAACAGTCTTTATCGAAAAACCAATTCGAAATTTGACATGTTCAACCATCGTTTACTAATCCTAATTAATGAATGAGTCAATTACATGAAAATGTTAAAAATAAAGTATTTGAAAACAGAGGTAGTGTTGCATAAAGGGTTAACAAGGTCAATTTATTGTTGCGAGGTGTCGATGGTGAAGGCCCCGAGAGGTGGCCGGCGACGTGGCTGTCAAGATAAACATCGCGGCCCGCTCCACGATAACGTGGTAACGAGCCTAACGTCCGCAGTGCAGTCGCGCACAACACACTTTAACCTATATTTTTATTAGACTGCCTCTAATTTATATCAACAAATGGGGTTGCTGCCTATGTAGGCAATTGAGATTTTGTGAAATAAATGAGCAAGTCCAATCTGTAGCAGTAAACATCGACATCGCAAAACAAAGCAGGAATGAAACGATGGATTTTGGATTTCGCGATAACGCTATGTTTTTTATGAACTTATCATCAAGTAAACTTTTTAAACTGTTACTTAGTGGCTCCGTAATGTATATTAAATATAATTTTATTTTCAATTAGATTAGCATGAACGCTGACTTTTCAACTAGTGATATCTATAGTTGATTGCTTTTAAGAAGCTAATATTAGAAGGTATTTACAGAGAAATACAACGATTTAACAGTTTTTCTTGGATATATAAATTAGGTACATTCGTTTCAAGTGAAAATGATGTTATAAGTAATGTATTGTACTATTTTTCAAATATTTAGAATTTTAGGTAGCTTTTAGTAGAAGTTCATACAATTTTACTTTTCAAATTTCAATCGCTTTGAGCACCGATTTAATTCAAGGTTACAGAAATCTCATTTTCAAGACAAGTTTTCAGTGATAATGTTCTAGATGACAGTCAAATATACATAGAAGGCACATGTTCAGGATAGAAAAAGTGAAGTAAATTGTAAACAGCATTCCAAAGACATAGACAAAATGAGCAAATGAATATTTAAAGCAAGAAAGAAAATTTTGTAATTATTAAATGTTCTAAAACATATGACAATTTGTTTGCTACAGATAAGTTATAAACCGTATCTGTCAAAATTTTGACGCAAGAAAATTGTAATTAGACGGTGGCGCGGGTCTAATTTAAAACAACTTGTGTCGACGTCGGTACCTCCACTTACGGTTGATTGTAAACAGCTTTTAAAAAACTCCGTTGTCCCTCCTTTATCTTTGTAGCAGGTAGATACTAATTATATGTTATTATTTAATACAATGTTATTACCTAGTGTACGCCAACGTTCCTTTATAAAAGGAGTAAGACACTGATAAACTATTAAAACAACTTAAATACGAGTGTATCATTCATTTCATTAGGAAACTTTCGAAACAAACTGATATTTAAGTTTTCATTGTGGTTTGTTTGTTGACCTGAGAATACTGTATTCATTATTCATATATTCTAATTACGAAATATCCAACTGACGCCCATGTAATCACAAAAACTTAACTACTCTTACTAATAATATGCATTTTATAAGCGTTCATTGTCTTAGTAGTGTAATGACATCGTTAGGAACTTTTATTGATCGTTTTCTTGTTAACCTTGTTTTATTAGTTGTTGAGAATGTTGGTAAAACGTTACGGTAGCTAAATGTACACAAAACACATAGGTACATATATGTATTTGTAATTTTATTCATACTTATTCTCAAGCTTTGTTGAAAGTTTATTAACGCGTTAGTTATTACAAAACACTAACCGAGACTTGCATGAAACTCTGACGTCTAATGTCCTTGGTGTCGTTTCGCTTTATGATCGTTTCAACGTAACGAGTAGTAAGAAAATCATTAAATCGATGCACTCAATTACTGTTATTAAAGTTATCAGTAATACAGAAGCCAATCGAAATAGCGCAGTTATTCCATTCCATTATAATGCGCCTGAGGCTTCGAGCGGTCAAAGACAATCCTTAAGTCGAGGCCTGGCGCACGCCGCGGGCAGTTTTTATTTGAGAATATTTTCCTAACTAATTAAAAGCGTTAAAATAAGAAGATAAAAACTGCCTTCGTTATCGGAGGCATCGACCCGCTTTGTGTAGTGGCCACCAGCGCGGTCGCGAGCAGCGCCCGGCGCTTAGTCGCACTCTGTAATTAACTAAAACCAAGCGAATCGAGCCCGCCGCCGCGCGCCGCGCCGATGCGATGTATCCGACGCACAACAAAAATGCACATCCACGCATAAATTGCACTCCACTTTGCCTTCTGTTGCCCAATTTTATTTCTACTTCATTCTTTAACGAATACTTTTGTTCATCTTACATACTTCACATACCAATCGATACCTGCAATAGCCCACGTAAAATGAAAATAAGAGAATATTCCCCGTGGAAATAAAATTGTACAGCATATTTTTAGCCTTTAAAAATATGCTCATGCTAATAGGTGCTCATTAACTCACTTTATAGAGCTTGTTTTATTAATTGTTACTTCACATTTATTTTTATTTAAAAACATCGTTATCTTGTAAACGCACATCAAAATTTAGGCAAAAGCATAACAAACGAAGTTTTTAATTGTTGGTTTTATAAATTGAATCTTTTGTTTTTGATATTCTTAGTCTAGGGCCTACGTTTTAAGATTGTTAAGGATTCATATTAATCGACACTTTATTATCCTAGACTACTACACTTTTATACGATTTGAAATCCTCTTCCTAGTCAATGCGGCGGTAGACAGATTTCTAAGTTTAACACACCAGGTACATCAATCGCTCGTTTGTGACCTTTCGGAATTATTTTTAAGGCAAGTTTGAATATTCTCTTAGAAAACTCGGAGTTGCCTAAGAGAGAGAGAAAGAGATTATTTATAATGTATCGTTCGTGGTTGAATTATAATTTTCATTGTCTTGAATGATAGTTTGCCAAGCAAAAGTTTTTTTTTCCGTTAAGTTAAAGGCAGCATATATGTCTCTCCCATGCATTCCTATTTTAATTATAACTGCATAAAGTTAGACAGTCGTAAGTACACGCGTTAACTTAGGTGCCTTTGTTCTGTGGTGTTTGTAATATCTGTTACATGAAGCAACATGTGGTCTCTATGCTCATGTACGATGTAAAAAGCCACTCATTGTCCTGTCAAGTTAGTTGACAATGATATCAATATTAAATTCAAAGTAATCAAGTCAATAATAATTTATCAAGTAACTTAGTTTGAATATACGAAACGACCTAGAATTCTATTGTAACGCTACATCTATTGTCTTTAAATTGTGTCGTGTCATTTACAGTATGTAGTAAACCTAGGTAAATTAATTTCACATAGCAAGTTGACCTAAAACATAAATATACGAAAACATAAACCAGGAAATTTAAACCTCAACTGCTTAATAGGAAAAGTAAATAGTACTAGTTTTAAATCATTAGGTTTTAAAGCGGATAGATCTTTGCTGAAGCAAGAAGCTTTGCGGATAGAAATGGTTTGGAAAAGGAAAACTACTTTGAAATGCAAATAGCAATAAGTTACAATTTATAAAAGCACTATGCATACTGATAAAATCAATAAAATCGATGATATCACGATATATATCTAGATAATTAAGTGATGGGACAAAAAATGGAGGCGTGATATGTTTTCGGGCCGTCGACTCTTATAAAACTAGATGGTAATGAATGAACACAGATAAGGCAAGATGAAGAGGATGGGTTCAGAGGACAGGGGACACGTTTGGTCCCTTTGTGAATGAACATTTTCAATGTCCGTACGCCAGCGCGTGTGAGTGAGAGGTACTTGTTTTGCGTGTAGTCAGGCGTGTGTGACAAAGGTCGTTGATGTAGAATAGGATTTTTTGTAAACTTGATACTTCGGAAAAAATCTTAAAAGGTTTTTACATCGATGTTTGAATTTAAAGATCATTCGTTAAAACTTTCGATCACCTTTAAATTTTATTGTTTTTCTACAAAACAAAAGTTAAAACCTTTGATGATGTCTTTTGAAATAGTTCGCAAAGCTTTATTGTAAAATATTTATTATTGGAATGCTCATCATACAAGCAAATATCTAAGATACTTTTCTATTGGTATTTCTGTCACATCAGCAGGTCCTGAGATTTTACTGTCTTATCTATCTAAATACAAGAATAGTTACTTTACTCCTTTACGTGAAGAAGTGTAACTTGTTAACATATATTTTACTGCTTCGATATAAAAAAAATGTGAGTATATTAATCTCTTTCAGTGGCTGATAATAATTTTCGTGCGTTTTATAAAGTTAGGTACCGAAGTTAGTTAGTTTACGGCACCTACTAAGATATAATAAAATATGTCGGTAATATGGCAGCATTCTCTTCACAACTCATGTCATACGGTCCTACAACCGGTCATACAACCTTCTGATCTCAAACATGATGGATCGTCCTCGTCGTTATAATTTGAGTACCAAAGCGGCTAAAATTTTTTGGGTAAGAAAAGTGAGTGGTTGTAGCTAACTTTGACTTATGAGGATTCGAGAGAAATAATAGACTTTATTAAATCAAAACTCTGTCCTACAACTCCTCGCAGATTGTAGAAAGATAACCAAGTCTCTAATGCACGACGCAAGATGAAAGTTGAATCGTTAAAAATACCGTCGGCGGTGCACATGCTAAATTTTGTTCGCCTTGACGTAATCACTATCTAATCTCTTCACCAAATATAATGGCATTATTCAGTTTATATGAACGTTTGTGCCGATTTACAATATTTATTTCTAGGCATTGTGTCTACCTTGCGACCTTACGACTTACCTGGTTTGTATGTTATTCCGTACAGAACTTATTCTTATGAGTTCTATACGCGGTATAAGAACCAGATGAACGCATCTACAAAAAAGTCAAAAATAGTTTTTTTACATAATATCAGGCACAAAGTGCTCCTTTATGAATGCCAAAACGATGTAATTGTAAATGCAATGTTTCACAAATTCAAAAATAACAAAATAGCTAAGGAACCACAAGGAACTAGGTAAATTCTCGGAGTACTTTTCCTCTCCTGTAAAATTAAGAAAATGTAAATACGTTCATCTAGTTCTTATACCGCGATATACAAATTTAGTATTACAGGAACAAGGTAAGATTCAACAAGCTTTAATTTAATTTTAATTTTCAAATTACACATTTCTGAAACTTTCCGGAAATTTCTTTAAACAACCTGTCTTTAGCCATAATGAGTGGTAGGTACTTTAAATCGTAATATAGAATAGTATGCAACAAACCATTACACAGTTGCATACGACTTAAATTACACATTCAACCTCCTAAAGTACTAATTAGCGGACTGCTACATTGTTAAGCAATTGGTACGTAATATCCCTTCTATTTCATGCCGATAATAATGGGCGTTTCATCTTTTTAACGCTGTGTAAATGGTCTATCATCGCCTTGTTTGATAATTAAAAGTAATTAGGTACTATCCATTACAGTTTCTTGTGTTTGTAATAAAAAAATATGGATTTGACTACGTACTGTTTCCGTTTGGCAACCGTCTTTAATTACCGATTCGTTTGTAAACTACCTAAGTATTTGTTTATCGGTCCCGAAAATGATTTACTTGCTACGATCAGGTCCAGTGTGGCTACAACCCTCCGAGGTGGCAGACTTTGATTTGATTCTTAAGATATGTGTGAAGAAAATTCTAAATGCAAAGCTAAATGACCCGCAATGGGATCAGACTACCCTTCCCATCAGGTTCGGTGGCTTGGGGATAAGGAGCGCTAATCGCTGTCGAACGCTCATGGTTTGTGTACTTTGTCCTAAAATGGTGGCCAGGCATTCATTCTTTCTATGCATTGATGCTTGAAAAGTCCTCAATGCAGATAAGGACCCTACCTGTCCTGTCATGTATTCAACGACAATGGGACGAGGTGGGAGCCAAAACAATTCAGGAGAGCTTAATTGGGCAGGCTCAAGGCTCTAACTTGGCAAGGCTCAGGGAATCTGCAGTCCGGAATCAGGGGCGTGGCTGCCTTCTCCAAACCTATGCACAATTTTAGACAGGGCCTCGTATCGTGTGACTGTGGCTCTTCGCCTGGACTGCCATGTATTTGAACCTCACCCATGCATTTTCTGTTGTATGGTAGAGGCCAGCAGCTTTTACGCATTTAGTTGCTTAACGATTATTTATATTATCCCATGGGCCTTGGTATCAGTAAATGTCATTGTGTTGTAGAGTCCCCAGGCCTACGTAAATACATTCGCTGTAAGTCATCTACCTCAAACCATGAGAGTCAGCAGTGCAGCTGCTGTGGGCGGCAAGCGCCTCAAATATCCCCTCTGACTCAGGCGTACATATTTGTGCCTGAGGCACACGAAACATCAGGGGTTTGGGGTAAGGATACATACATACATACATATACATATATATACATACTCCTCTAGTTTGGTTCCTGTAAATACGGTAATTAAAATAGTGTAATGTATTCTAAGAAACTTCAATTATTTAATAGTTTTTAACAATTACATCTAACTGTATTTTCTCTATAAATTAGCAGAATGACAGAAGCTATAAACTTCAGGTAATTTATGACCATATTCTGTTCACTTGTTTATTTTATTTTTGACAGTTGCCTGAGAACGTAACCGTGTTAGTTACTTTGTAAAATTAAATCGTTAAACTCGTAGTTAGAAAATATATAGATTATCTATTTTCATTTGTTGATACTACGTAGGGCGCTACATAAGTTTTTACGTTTTTGCTAACTAGATATCATAATAGTGTGATTTGAAGTCATATCGATAAACTTTAAGTAATATTTAAAAAAAATTTGGAGACAAGAAATTGTTTGTTCAATTTTGATTAATTTTCTAAACGATATGCAACGGTGGGTTAAAGTGTTATTATTTTGTATAACTTTAAGCGTGGCTTAACGAAACGAAAATACTTCAAGGAAATGAGTAGGGCACTGAGAGATACTCGTCTATCTCTATGAACCATAGAAGAGTTGCATATTCAATTCAATCGCAACAATTTTAACTTGGAGGATGATGTGAGGTCCGGCAAGCCAATAGAAATGACTACCGATAAGAACACTGAGACTGATTGAACTGAATCGTAATAATAATTACAAGGTACAATAAAGGTAGATATTGTACTTAGATCATAGGAATCTTCTCGACCATTTGAAAGTACGGAAACTTTGTTCACTCTGGGTATCGCACTTGATGACTGATGCTCTGAGGGAGTAGCGTGTGACTTGGTCTCGTCATATGTTAAAAAAATTTAAGACGGTTGATCTAACTACGTGAACTCGGTTGTTACATGTGATAAAACCTGGCTGTATTATTTCGACGTTCCTACTAAATCCCATAGTAGAGTGTGGGTGTTTAAAGATGAATCACGTCTGTGAAAATGTCCTTATCCTTAAAGAAAAGAATGGTTGCTGTATTTTTTACTAAGAGAGGAATATTGGTTTCGGTTGTGTTTAAAAAAGGGAAGACTGTTACTGCTGCATGGTAAACAGAAGCCTTAAAAAATTAACGACCAAACTCAAGACTCGATACTTGGCTTTTTATTAATAAAGCAGATACTCTGTTTAATTAGCGATTTTCGCCTAGAAAGGGAAAAAAAACATTGATGTACTCTGTGTAACTGAATACTTTATGATGTCAGGCCAGGAAATTAATTTGTATATACCTAATTACTCTTTGGCGGTACATTAAAGTAGAAAACAGTCATACATGGATAGATTTACCTTATATTTCACATATGTCTATTAGCGATAGTTTCGAATGTTGTGCGTCCGAATTGGTATAAGTACTATAAATTGGCAGTTGTATGCTTATTTATTATATGCCTACATACATTTTTTCAGAAGTTAAAACAACTATGGATCTATATATTGTGATATTATGACAGTAGAATTAAGATATCTGCTAAGTAATTTTAATTTAACCCTACCTAGCCTTAGAAACGCCAACCCGATTAATTGTATTATATTCTATCGATTGATGTAACATGTATTTTGCACACAACTTTAGCAAATTATGTTCAGCGAATGTAGTAGAACTGGGTCTATCCAACCATACCGTAGGTAGATATCTACCTATATTTGCTTATGTATTTATTTGTCTATTGCTGTCTTATATGTATATTCTTCCTCTATATGTAACTTATCTTTATTTCACTTGTATAATATACCTACTGAGTGTACACTATACTGCCCTTAAACCAATTTCATATGTTCACTCCATCTGATGGTTGCCGGTATGTGTATTCTATAAGCCATCCAACATTGCTGTGTTCCTACTCTTTCAAATTATTTTGTTGTATAATAAAGAGATTTATTATTATTATTATATTATGGTATTAGAGGCAACGTATTATCTTTAATATCATCTTATTTAAAACACAGAAAAAAAATTACAACGATGTCAAGAGAGAAAAACTTTAATTTGTACACTTTATTGACATTATTACTATTATTATAATTTATTAAATTACACTAATATCCTGAAATCTAATTTAAAATGATCTAATTTCAATTTTTTTTTCTAATATATATTTAGCGTGGTTGTGTTTGTAATTATGTTGTTGTAGTTATCAATATTTTATTGTTATTTACTGTAATTGATATCGATGTAAAATAATTATATTTGTATGTCTAAAATTAATGGACTAAGCATGTTGAAACAATTTTATACTGTAAGATCATTTGTACACAATACAGGTTTAGATAAATAAAGTTATCTTATCTGATAAAAAGCCTTCTATCCTATCTATATGATATATCTACAGATCTAAATAAAATCTATCTGTAAATAGTTGTATTATAGTGTTTTTGCAATAAATAACACCAAAATGTTGAAATTCAAGTTTAAACTTAGACTACATCATGAGCAAATGAAAGATATGATACACACTAGATTCGCCACTGGAGCCCTCAGTAACATGAATAATAATTTTTCGTCATAATATATGTTAAATGTGTTAATTAATTAAACGAGTTTAGTATTTTTAGCTAAAATTCAAGTTTTACTTTTTTAATTCGATTAAAACTCTTCCTCTTAAATAAAATCGCTTGTTATTTTTAATCGAATCGGTAACGTGATAGGTCATTGATTACATAATTGTGGAACTATCAAAATGAAAATAAATTAATGCACAGATATAATAAACTGTAGGTACTGAGAATATGATCATATTACGATTTCTAAAAAAGCTTAACATAAAAGTATGAAAAGACTTGTTACCTGACGACGCCACTTTGCGGTCACTCAGTAGGCTAACTCACACGCTCTCAAAGTCTCAACTCGAATTGACGTGCGTTGTCCACATAGTGCAAGCAAAACCTCAGCAACATTTGAACTTTGATGTTGATAATACTTGGTACGAGAAGCAACAAGGTATCGCATACCTATCTAATCTAATGATTACTTGATAAGCATCTAAAAAGTAAATCAGCATTGCTTAGACTTCTGGACGTCAAAAAATAAAATATATTATTTTTTTAAGACGGTTATATTATGTTTATTCTTATTATATTAGCACCGCCACTTTAAATTTATTCTTATTATATTAGCACTGTCACAATTATATTCCGCTTAAAATTAAAATTAATTAAAGTTGTAATAAGACACATATTCCTAATGCGGTTCCCGCATTAGTAATATATGTCTTTCTTCAAAAAAATAAATATATATATATATATATATATCAGGTAACACGTTCTATTGGTAGGCTATTATAAATGGTAAAATCATGTAACCCTGAGCACAGAATATATATTAGTATTGTAAACTATAAATAGACTATAAAAGTTACGTTAAGCTTAAAATGATGACCGATAGTGGAAGATATTAAAAGTGAGTAAGGCAAATTAATATAAATTAGATATGATCTAAATTCCTGAAACTAATTTCGACTGTTAAGATGCCGATGAGGTGGAGCTTGAACGATGAATACGCATATGGACGAGCCTTTTCCCCTTAAAAAGTTTAAGTTACCCATGCGAGATAAGTCATACTATCGCGTTGTTTCGGTTTTATTTAGTTTAATAAGAATAAATGCTGGTTTATTTATTTATTTAGTATTAGCTTAGAGGGAGCTGAACATACTAGTCAGCTGCCGTTTCTCACTCGAGATACTAGTACTATTATGTATTCTGTGTTCGAGATAAAACGTGATGTCCGAATCTATTCGATAGCATCCTGGCTCTCAAATCATTTGGATCCCTGAGGAACGTCCATCATATTTGATAATAAATAACTTATATAAAAGAATAAATTACTTACATTGCTCTCGGTCTCTGCCAGCCTTCTTGATTATGTACGACGATCATTTGTTGATTAATTACATATATCTAGATAGATTCATTAGATATCACAGATTTGCACTTCAACTATTCAAGAGTGAGGAACTGACAATCAAACTTTCAAAATCAAATAGTTTTTTCAGATAATCATAAAAAGATATTGATACCTAATTATCTTGTTCCAATATAATAATTATATATAATAATAATATAAAAATAAAAAATATTCAGCATCTCATAACTAAGACCGCTATTCCAATCTTTCGTGCCGGAAGAACTTACATTATCTAATTCACGGTGTTTTTTTACCAAATCGGTAGTTATACAAATTCATTAGTAATCAGTACACTATACGTTCTCACGTGTCATCCTCTTATACATCATTTTGAAACAAATCATTAATACAATGCCGATATTTATAGTTATACTAGCAACCCGCCCCGGCTTCGCCCGGGCAGCAGAGACATCTTCAACAATTATCAATATATTTCAATCAATTAACAAAAAATCTTAACAAATTATACACCTAAACCTACTACATAAATCACTCTGTCTATTAGTGAAAACCGCATGAAAATCCGTTGAGTAGTTTTTCAGTTTATCGCGAACAGACCGAGAGTCAGACAGATGCGGCGGGGGACTTTGTTTTATAATATGTAGTGATGTTGTTTTAATGGGACACTCCCGCAATATGATAAGTAATTAACTCAGTCAGTGAGGTTTATCATCCCTGTTGGCTAAGCGGCGTAAGGTATCCTGAAGCCATACATACGTAAATCATAAAAGCTGACTACTGCAAGTAAAGTAAAGCTCTCAATGTTGTCATATTTATTACTAAATCTGGGTGACTTTGTTGTTAAAATCACATTATGAAACGAATGTCCCAATATTATTCTACCTTATAGGACGAAATGCTTTGGTAAACTTTAAATATGACAGAATAGTGACAAAGAATGAGGTGTTTCTGAACGCTTAAAAGACCTTACCATCTTCCATTACGAGTTAGCTCCCGATCACAGTGCATATCCTTCTACTGTTGAGTGCAAGGAATAAAATAGGTATTATAATTAGAGGTACATTAGAAAAATAGATACTAACTATTGATATAAGAGAATTTTGAACCAGATGCATTGTAAATGTAGGTGTAAAAAAGAGTTCTTTTTCAAGAGTTCTTCTAAGTTTAATATAGGATGCCAATTTCATTCGCCCGTTGCTGACCGTAAAAATCATTTATTTTTATTGGAATTTTCCAATATAATGCATTTTTTCATTACAAATATTGTAGCAGCAAATTGTGTAATAATACAAATAAAGATATTATTAAATAAATTATTATTGTTTAACTAGACAGCTACATTATACTAATGAAAAACCATTTTGTAGTTCAACTTAAAGTGCTGGTATGCTTCGATCAGTTCGTGTCAAGTAACCTACATAGCCATGTCGGTACTAATCTCCAATTATAATTCGTCAGTGTACAGAAACCGGGACATTTCCACAAATTCCCCGGTCCAAAACTGTGGAGCGACGTTCGCCCTTCTTAATATTATAATCTTATTCTAAACACAGAATACATTAAGGAGGAGTCAAACCAAGATGTTACTCAGGATGACTCGATAAACTTGAACTTTAGTTTACTTTTATATTGTATAGAGAAAAAATTTACTTAGTTACATTAAATAATAGCTTTTTCTACACCTCAGAAACAATACTTTTTTATTCTGAATGAAAGTGACCCTAAGCTCTTTTCAGAGTGTTTGAACCTGAATTAAAAAAATAAATCATTCATAAATTAATTTACTCATGTACCTCTGGTGACGTGTGTGCAAAATATCATGATGAGCGGTTCACAAGTCTAGGCGTGAAAGCGAAACAAAGAACCAAATTCACATTAGCATTAATTTACAATATTTATTATTTAGGGTCGTTCACATATAAATGTTATTTAAAGATCTTATATAACTGGAAAGCTTCGCAAATATGTTTTATAAGTACATGTCCAGTGCAGGAACTTAACAAATAAAGCTTTCTGATTCTGATTAAAGTACTTAAATGCAAATAGTTCACTATAGATGTTGGTATCCTCAACGATAAGGAAGGAGAGACTATCCACGTGGAGAAAATGAGACGTTCTATATTTCAATAGATTTCAATTCACTTTTGAATAGAAATAAATACTCTATCAAGACGCTACCCAAGTCCGGGAGCGTTAGTTCGATATCCAAAAAATTTAATTAACTACGGTCTGTGAAGAATCTTATTCTCTTTCAAACATGCTACACATAAAACATTGTACACCTGAAAGGTGAACTGGACCTATGACAGTTCTTATATCAGATAGACAAGAGATTTTTACACTAGTCCAAAAACATCACGTAAATAAATCTGTCAAAGCCAAGTTATATTTCAAGTCGAGATCAAATCGGTTGGTTGAACTTCGACGTCTATATGAACCGCTACTAACACTCCAGGGTATAATGACAGACGGTACAAATGCACAAGTGAAGTAATACATGTTTCTGGTTTTAAGACAGGTTATCTTAATAAATAAGAAATAAACATTAAAGACTAACTAATTGTAACAATTAAACAAGTCTCTCAAATCAGTACGTAATACAATTATATCTTTGTTATATATATATATATATAAATATATTATATATATAAATTTATCAATTATTTATATATATATATATTCTTTCTTAAACCAATCTCGAAAACTAACTTGGCGCTGTAAAACACTTATAAAATAAAATAAGAAAAGAGTGTGTGTGCAATTCAGACACAGCAGAAGTGAAACTTCAGAAAAGTTGCCTAATAATAATAAGTAAATAATTATCATAAATTAATTAACTAACGAAATTTAATACGCAAATGCACAAAAATGGCACCACGTTGACATTGACGCTGAACGCTTCGTAGTACGCAGGCGCAAAGACAAAGATTGTAGGAAACACTGTGTACTTGTATTCTATCTCATTCTCTCGCAGGCTAAATCATATTTATGAATATGTTTATCTCTTTTCAAAGATTATGGGAAACACTGTATATTTGTATTTTATCTCATTCTCTCGCAGGCTAAATTCTATTTATGAATGTTTGTCTTGTTTGTCTCTTTTTAGTGTGTTTTTCGTTTCATCAAATTTCAAATCACAACAGTTCTAAAGAAGTTTCACTTCAAAAGTCACATTTTTTCACTAAACTATAGATATGCATATTGAGTATGTTGTATATATGTGTGTTTTCAAAAATCTTATTTCGCATTCGATTTAACTTGCCTGCTGTATGTATATCTGGCAACTGCGGCTGTGCTCTATATAGTCAGGTACCTATTCATTTCCCGAACACCTAACAGTTACGTAACTCTAAACATACCTGAGAAGAACCTATGTAAACATGAACTAGATTGCTTCCGAAATCTGTTACTTCGTAAATCTGTTTGCTTATCCACACCCCGCTCACTCTGCCTTCACATTAAACAAATACAAGAGTAATAAACCTCACTTCAGTAGGTGTCGTATCAAACAGGGCTCTTTGTTTAACCTCCTTGTTGATTGCTAATGAATCTCAAATCGCGTTTGTAAAGGATAGAAGCTTTAATTGTAAATATTCTCGTATTGTGCTTTATTATACATAAATTCCCTGTCAGTCTTTAATGAAATAGATACGCAACTATTAACTTTCATTACCAGCGCTAGTAAATTTTTCACTTGATGCCACTTCAATGCAATCACTTCAATGCCAACTTTTATAAACTAACAATCAAATCCCACTAATACTATAAATGTGAAAGTTTGAATGGATGGATGTTTGTTACTCTTTCACGCAGAAACCACTGAACCGATTGCGATGAAACTTGGTACGTAGATAGCTGGAGACTTGGATTAACCCATAGGCTACTTTTTATCCCACGGAATCGGGACTTACGCGAGTGAAGGTAACCGCGGGGCGCTGCTAGTAGTACATATTTGACAGTTACAGTATGAGAATCGTACGAAGAGAAATGTTTTGTATGAAATAACGATTTTTACGTCATATTGTAGTATTATCATATCCTCTATTTAAATGTTTGGGTTGATGCTTAAGAAACAATCAAAAGCGTGTGTTTTATAAATACATAATTTCCTCACACTAATATATCGTCAAACAAATTTATGCGCATACAGCATTCGTAATACCAAGTACATAATAGCAGGTATCAATGAGTTAATAATGCCATATCTACTACATACGTATAAGGCAGGTACAAGCAGACAATCAACGACACGTGCAGATTTTCCCATAGGATCTTGTGACATGTAAATGCATTTCTGGGGAGTTCGTCTTGGAAAGCTCTTAGCGCTTCACTAACATATCTATACTTAGACTTATGTGAAACTTGCATACTCGGTTCTACTTCAGTTTAAAATTCCAACTGTTCGTGTTCGATTTTGAACCATAATACTTTGCTAGCCACTGATATTTTTTTTGTTTATCTAGACTGTTTTTTTTTTGTAAGTGTATCTAGACGATAAATAATCTATACTAATATTGTAAAGAGGTAAAGTTTGTGAGTTTGGATGTTCGGGGTAATCTCCAGTACCTACTACTGATCCGATTTTCAAAATTATTTTACTTACTGTTGGATAGCCCATTTATCGGGGAAGGCCATAGGCTATATAACATCATGCTACGGCCAATAGCCGCTCTTATTCTATCCTATCCATCATTGAAAAATGTTTAAAAACGGGGAAAATTTACAAACGCAGACGAAGTTGCGCGGGTCAGCTAGTAATATTATTTATTCGAAAGTCAGTCTCAGTCTTTATGATTTCCATCTATATGCGTTATAAATAAGTAATGCTTAATTTGAGACAAGCACTCTAGATATATTTGTCAATTGAGCCGACTGTAAATATCAAATGAATAGTAGACAAATTACTTGGTTAATAATGTTAATAGGTATATTACTTCAAGTAAACTTATATTATAAAATTGTGTGGTGGTTATAGTTGGATAGACTCCAAGAAATGTTCGGCAATTGAAGCAGTTAGGTACTATTTACTCACTGTAAGGTTTTTGTTTTAAGAGAAGTTTACTTTTACATTATTTTCACTTTACACAGCACTATCAGTGACTATTACACACATTTAATTAGGCTAGCCAGGACCACATGACCAATGCTCGTAGATAAGTACTCCAGGACTGTTTTTGCTGTTTCCTAAAAGGTTATTTCACGAAATTCATTTAGAATTACTATTTATATGTGTTGTGTGCACCTGAGTAAACCAAAAAATACAATCTGAGAGTTAACAGAAATAACCATTAAAGCAGTACATTTCAACATTTATTTGCAAATTTTAAAGCAACCACAAGTGCTCTCTCGTGTGAGTGCACTTTTTTTATTAATTAACTGTGCAAGTAATAGAGTTTATACTTGCACAGTTAATTAATTAAAAAAGTAAACGATTAACCAATGAAAGCGGCTGTAAACACAGTTGACACGTGTACAACAGATACAGCGAACAAGCATTGATAAGATGTTTCCGCCATATCCGACCGCTTTAGTTTTTTCAAGTCACTCGAACTGATTAGTTCTGACCCTCGAAATAAGCAGATGCTTGGATTAGTTTATTTGTTTATCGTGACGGGAGACGCTGCTTAAGTGCCTATCTTAAGCACTGTAAAAAAGTTAGTATTTTCTGTGGATATTTGTAACGTAGCTATTAGATCATAAAAAGTGTGCTAAGAGGCTTTTTATTTACTAGGTAGTACCTAACTAAGTTGAATTTACTTGTAGTAACTTGTAAACAAGGTAGTTGCAGTTCATTACGAAGTAGGTGGTTACTTGTAATCATTATAATGATTATGATATTTATATGAATATCGTTACCGTGTTGCTGATACTCTGAAAACATGAAATACATTTATCTTCATTAAGTACTTTGGTATACCTACTTTATCATTTAAATTAACTCTAAAGGGCGAGCGATAGAGTTAATTTAAAATATAATTTATATTTATATATAGATAATAAATTAAATGATCGTGAGCCAAAATTGAAGGTGGCAAAGACCGCTCGTTGTAAATGTTTTCGGGAGGCGATGACGAAAACAATATGTTTAGATATTTTTTAATAAGACCTAAAAATTACTGTAAGAAATTCAAAACTGGACAACACTTGCTTTATTATTTTAGATTCCTTAGTTACAAAACCATACGGACATCTTGTGGGGGAATGGGTGTTGAGGCCCTCCAACCTACGGGGGACCGCAGCCTGAGGGTTGATGTTGGGACGTTGTACTCGTATATCTATATACTTTATAAATATACTAATCGGCCTAAAGACTATTATGGCGCGATACAGGATCAGATGTGCCTATGAAGTTCAGCTTGTCTACGCTAGATGACGTAGAAGTATGTTTTAGCTGAGTGTCGACGTAGCCATAATTTAATTCAAGTCTCATCTTATTTTATTCTATTATATCTATTGATAGGTAGATACTTTTTATTCAGATTCAGATTCAAAAAAGCATTATACAGTCTAGAAACATAATTAAAAGTAACAGTACAATGGGCGGTCTTATCGCAATCTGCGATCTCTTACAGACAACCTTAGGATGGACTATACTGCATAGTAGTAGGTAACTCGTGGTGCAGAACAACTAAAAAATAATAAGACAAAAAAAAAACAATTTATAGTTAACAGTCTGTTTAAGTAAACTAAAATTTATATTATTTTCTAAAGAATACATATACATAAAGAAATATACATTGTATACATGCATACACTAGACATACATAGTATATAATAAATAGTTATTATATTGCTATAATATATAGCTATAATTTTTAATTGTTTTAAGCTTATCCAACCCGATCATTACAATCGGTGTTGTAGTGACATTTACAATAATTTAGTTCCGTTTTTAATACAAGTTTAGTTTAAAAGCTTGACGTTTCTCCTGTACAGGAAATAACACCCAATTAATAACATTATATGATCTGATTATATTACAAAACAAATGTATAATAGATGCCCGTGCTATACACAATGTATTCAGTGATTAATGACCGCAAGCTGTTTGACTACGAAAAATTTGTGTTTTGTTTTAAGATAAAGCGTTAACTTAATAAATTATAATAATGGGCTTGGACTCAAGATGAAACGGCCGGCACACTATATTTGATAAATTAATTAGGCAACCTTATTTTTTTTTGCATTTGGGTTTGTTATAGGAACCGTTACTGCTTTACAACTCACTACTACAACGGTACAAGGTCTCAACTTTTTAGAACTATGCCAACCCAGGCAGACATACCTAGTCTGATATTTTTGTTCAGATATTTTTTTTTTAAATTGATTAATGGAAAAAACGTTTTTCAACTGACCTGATGGATAGTGACGAAAATGGTACACGCCTATACAAGAGAAACCTTACCTAACCTAGACGTAGGCAGTTCATTCCGGACTTTGGGCGACTGGAACTAAAAAGGAGCTGTAAAAGCGTTTAGTTCGTAGTGAACGGGTTGAACCTCTGTCTGCGTCTAGTAGTCCGATGAAACAATGGTGTTAATTTTCTTAGTCTAGTGTGAATTTAATCACTTAACTGAAATATTTAATAATCTTTTATTTACGATGGTTATTGGGCATTTTATTACAGTGGGGAAATTGAAACAAATAACCCATAAGGAGCACGATTAATTTTCATACAAAAAATGTCCTTTATTGTAAGTACCTAAGTATCCTAATGGCCGAATACTCATACGTTACTAAATTATAATAGGTTTAAATCTAGTCTTGTCGCTACAGTTCACAATAAAGTAACAGTGACAGCTTGAGGCTTAACGACCTTTTATATTGAGAAACGTTTGAATACACATATATTTTGTAATAAAAGACGTTGATTGTAACGCGCCGTGATTTTAAAAACAAGTGTCGCGGTTAAACCGCTTGCAATTTAGAAGTATGTATGGTACACAGCTCAGACTAATAAAAAATATATTTACGTAAAATATATCTTAACTCTTTGATCTCCATGCTTCTCTGTATGAAAAATTGTTTCTTTTTACGTTTTACCGATAGGTGACACTAGGCGCAATTTATAAAGCTTAATCTTTATAGTACAAAGATAGTAGGTATAAAGACAGTAAAGTAACATTAATTAAGTATTAAAAAAATAGTAGTAGTTTTATTGTAAAAACAAACATGGATTAACTTATGTTAGGAATGTACGCTTTGCTTCCTAGTTAATGTGGAATTTGTACCAGCATTTGAGATGTTGTAAACCTATATTGCCCTTAGAACACATTTCTCTTGTGCGTTCATAGCACAGCCCGCACCGGCGTTGTGCACGGTCCTTCTCTTTAATATAATCAATTCAACTGCCTCCTAGTCTAGTTTCATTTGAAACTCTTAATTTAATAGGTACTCCGCAATTAGAACTCGTAGCTAGTAGTAGCAACTTTAGCAAGCGGTTTTTTCTAAATCACGGATTTCACGACAGCCCTGAGAAATGTTTTCTTTTGATAAGCCAAGCATTTTGGCAAGATGCATCCAGCCCAAAGGTAAAAAGTGGATACCATTTTACAGGTGACACTGGGAATTAACAGATTAAAAAAAACATATTTCTTAAAATATTTATTTATTACAAGGTTTGCACAAAGGTGGACATAGTGACTAAGCCATTCTCTGCCAATCAACCTTGGGGTGATGCAGAAATAAAAGTGGTAGGTGCAAAGACATGTTAAAGACAGAAAACAGAGAAAAGAGAGCGAGAGAGAGAGAGAGAGAGAGAGATAAAATTCCAAAGATACGAATTTAAGTCTTATAATAATTTGGATTGATAAATCAAACCATGAGCTAAATATACACATTAGGTACATAAAATACACACTGTTACATAGGTGCAAAGTTTAGTATCCGTCATTGATAGATAAATATACTACATACTATATACATATTATAAACATACATTTACATACACTATACATATCAAGTCAGAGAGTTATGTACTAGCGCTGTGTCAATTCTGCCAACTCATTGTGGAGGAGATCACGTACTCTCCTCTTAAATATAAATCGGTTTGTGGACATCCTCATTTCGAGTGGGAGTGCATTCCAGAGAAGAACTGATTGGACATAGAACGAAGAGTTCACGAAGTCAGAAAATGAATGAAAACAATAAGGAATCTAATTTCACTCTGTCTGATATGACACCTGATTTGAAGGAGTTCTGTTAAGAGAGATCATATTTACACAATATTTTTACATAGTTATGCCTTCTGTCGAGACGTTCGAGTTGACAAATTTTTAATTATGATTTAAATTTTTGTATTAGTACTGTTTTGTGTGATCAATAAATTTATAATTAATATATATGACAAAATGTAGTTGAACACTATCCGATTTACGTTTACGGTTTTAATATTCTGACTCATTATAAATTTGGTCTAAATAAAAGCACTATTGCTGGGAATACACTTTTAAAAAATTAGATATAAAATGATAAGACACTTTTTCTGTAAAACGGGTCTTATCATTAATATCTGTAGTGCGGTAAGTAACGATAGTACGTAATACAAACACGAAAAAACGATATGAAGTATCCATTACATACATTTTAAATTAAAAATATGTAAATATTATTAACATATATTTTGTTGTAGTCGGCAAATGTATAGTACTTTCCAAGTTATTTTTCGTTAAGAGCATGATAAGCATTGAAATAGTACTAATTGAAATATAATTAAACGTAATATTTATAGGTATTAGAAATCTGCTCCAAAATCTAATAACAATAATAAAGGACAATGTCTATTATCAACAAAAATAGCGCTGGTGTGCGTTGGACCACGCACTGGGAAGACACGATAAACGGTCGGTGGGCAATTCAGCTCGTGCCTATTCTACAGGCGAATTCAATTAACTGTACAAGGCACGGGAGTAATAAATTCTCTAAACAATCAGAATTCGAGCCCTGGTAATATGTCCGTCCGGTTGCATACGCATTGCGGCCCTGGATATGTTTAATCAACGAATAAACATGGTGTACAGCGACGGTTTCGAGCCGACACATGTATCTATGTGCGCGCTCCCTTTTTTCTGACCACCCGTAAAAAGGTTTATGTGGCCATTGTTACTGGAAAGATTACTTTTTGGCATTTATTCAGGGAGAGTTAATTAATGCGAATTACAAATGGCTGGTTATTGCTTCTGTCCTTTTTTTTCCACGAAATGCCTATCCCCCAGTGTATTTGTGTATTTAGTATATGTATGAAGTAGATGTGCTTGTTATAGATGGCCGTTATTTTTGTATTCATGATTAGTGGAAGGTTATCTCTCTTGTCAACATTGTTTTATAGATCAAGGTTCGATACACTCCAAACGTGGCTCAGTAAATTAACATAATACCCTAATAAACATAATATACAACACTGGGAAGTTGGTAAGCACCCTTTACAGCGGAATGACGTGTTCGGTGCGGGAGGGAGAGAAGCGGCCTAAGGCGCATCTCCGCAAAAACGAAATACATCTCTTAACAAACGTTACATGCGAGCAATACATTACCACTACACAGAGCCCTTTATCTATATCTCCGTTAGAACATAGCATCAAATTGTAACAAAAGGATTATTCATCTAAGCGGATTTAACTCGCTCTTCTAATTTATATCCATGACTCGAACATCAATAAAACGAGTTTCCTTGTTTTACCGAAACTAACTCACTTTTAGTGCTTTGAAGGGAAATGAGTATTAAGAATGGAGTCAACCCATCAGCAAAGGCGGTTGTGCACTCATGGTAACCTAATAATAATTAATTGTTCATAAGAGGCGGGTCGCGACCGCAGCATCTCGTCTCCTTCGCTATTATACGTTCGACCCGCGGAATACCTTCTTAGTCGCTAATTTAGGTTTAATTAACCTTTATACGAGTACCAGCCGAGACGCCGTCGCCGCCGCGACAAGCGTATCGCTCCACCGATCCCGTTATCTGATCCATCGTAAAAATTAATTACGTACACATGTTCATAAATATCTAAACTGTTAGCATTTACAGCCAACGTTTGCCTCGACGGTTCACGCGAACGCTCACGCACCTACTGTTGCGCCCGCGTAATTAGTGAGCCGGGGCAAAAACTAAACATGTCAACCACTACTTTATTTAGTGTTACTTTTTGTATTACTTCCTGTCGTGAGAGCGAGACGCCTGGGCGCTCTCCAATATTCCAAAAATGCAAAATTGGCTCAAATTGCTTGTTATTAACGATGACAGATGTCTTGGCGCCAACCCTTGCGGCCGGTCTATTTAAAATTTAACCTTAAGCAGTAGACACAAGGAAGATTTTACAATATAGCACCCTACAAAATCTGGAGGCGACTGATCGGATGTGTTGATACCAAAGCTATGGATATGCAATTAGTGACACAAACTTCTATTTTTTGTTCATAGGAAGGTAAAATAAGATGTTCAGATATGAACTTAGGTAAGAATCAACGCGTTCTTCGGTCAGTTTATGTTCAATATCATTAGTATGAAATGGTGAACTTATCATATGAACTTTAAACAGTTTTACTTTGCCACGACCTAGAACTTTGTTAATACCTACATATATGTAACTATAACCTAGCTCTTAGTTGCTAGTTCCAACTTAATAGTTTGCAATGGTTTCAAACGCTGTAATATACCAATAGTCATTTGAAGTATATGTATTACAGCCATTAATTTTATTTGCATGTTAGTTAAGTAACTAGCTGTACCTTCTTCAATTTGTACAGTTACTACACCGCTTCGATCTTGCTATGTAAAGTTTCTGAGGCATATTAATATATAACCTGAGATTATAAGGAACAAACAAAGAAAGGCAATTATCAGCTCTATAATATTCTTAAACATTAAAAGGCCTACGTGCCCACGTACGTGCTTCAATTTATAAAACTTTAGACTTCAATGAAATGAAAATAAATCAAAACTGATGAAAGGCAAAATTTACATTTACATTTAATACCTAGTTAGCAATGCAATAAATAGAGCCTGCGAGAAAAGAGCCCGGCCATAAAACCTCACGGCGCGGTGACTCTTTTCCAATCGCACGTTACAGTGCTTTGTTTTTACAAACAAGACGAGAATAAAGTGTTACAGTCAATATATCGAGTAACAAAATAATATTTATATATATATATATATATATATATATATATATATATATATATATATATATATATACATAAGAAGTGAGAAGTGAGAGCTTCAAGATTACTTAAAATAATAAATTAAATTTTCGGAATCTATGGGTGTCAATGAAGTCTCCTATCACTCGCCAATGAGTACTCAGCGTCTTATAAGCTAGCCTTCCACTCTATAGCATGACGGACGGATAGAACGTTAAGCTTTGTCTCAACTATTATGACATATTTTACTATGTTAGAAACTGATTAAATTTTATAAGGTTCCGACCCTCAAAAAGAAAAAAGGTACCCTTATAGAATCACTTCGTTGTCCGTCCGTGTGTCTGTCTGTCCTTTTTGTCAGGAACGCGTATAGGTATCAAGTTGAAATTAGCATCAATTACTTATATACACAGACCTTCGAATTTGTAAGAAAATCAAGCTTCAAGCTCAATGCAATCAAAAGTTACGGACGTTAAAGCCTTATATTTTAACTAATTTTATCACTTCGCAGGTAAATTAAAACCTATGGGGTCAATGGGGTCCCATTGGCCTAGAATAATGAATTTTGGCGACAAGCAAGGTCTCACAGCGCAAATAAAGGAAATAATCCCAAAGACATTAAATTGTTGTTATGACTATATGGTATAATGCTATAATATTTTTTGGCTGGCCTGTTTGTCTTGTGGATAGTGACCCTGACTGCTGAGCCAGAGATCGTGCCGACAAATAATTGTGTGATGAGCACGATCATTTGTTCTGTGTCTGGATGTAACTTATCTATAATATTTATGTATGTGTTTAGAAATTTATAAGTATGTTTATCAGCAGTCTGGTTACCATAGTACAGGGTTTGCCTAGTTTGTGATCAGACGGCTGTGCGTGAGATGTGCCTAGTTATTACAAGCTTTTATTTTGCGACGATAGACGATGATGGGAGAGTATTTTTAGAACCGCAAAGTTAAGTTTGTTTATCAATAAAAACGAGCACAAATGTTCGAGAATCGATTCCTGAAATGGACGAACTATATAATCGCACTTTTCCGTTTTTGTATGTTTGATTATTAAATCTTCACCCAAATAATTGTGAATAGATTTTAGTCTAACTATAGAGTTCAAAAGATAATGTAATCAATTCTCTAGATTTCATAAAAAATCGATAAAGAACGACTGTAGATAAAGACTTACCTTCGTTTTAAAGGACAGGCGAAAATTAGTATCCAATAAAATTGATCAATCAATGTGGTCAAGTAGCAATACCGCAATCACTTTTTTATAAGCGTATTTAATAACAAAAAGTTTAACAACTGATTTTTTTCCACGTAAAGCCGTCGGGTTTCCCTCTATTAGACGGTGTGATCGCGTAAGTGAGGACTTTAATACAGACGAATATCGCTCTATACTCAACATTAAAGACATATCTGAAAACTGAAATCTTCAGGAATACCCACATAAGAAAATCAACGGTAGGAAAAGATAGTGCACGACCCAAGACAGCGAAATGTTAATGGAAAAAAATCCTACTAATATTATAAACGTGAAAGTTTGTAAGGATGTATGGATGTTTGTTACTCTTTCACGCAAAAAGTACTTAACCGATTGTGATGAAACTTGGTATGTAGATAGCTGGAGACCTGTATTAATACATAGGCTACTTTTTATCAAGATATTCCCACGGTACCGGGACTTACGCGTTTGAAACCGGGGGCGCAGCTAGTACAAAATAATGTAAATCAAGATTTCCTGGACCACTGCTTCTTTTAGAAACGTATCCTCAAAAATAATTTCAAATTTCTTATTGTTAATTATTTTGTGACCTAATTCATGTTCTATACTAGTAGAGCCTGTTTCAAATGACATAGGCGCCGATATATATGTTATGTCTGACAAATTTATAAGACTTACTCTGTGAGTGTCTTACGAGTTCCTCTCATGTTGACGCAACATGTTTGAACGAATTTAAGTGCCTATGAAGCCTCATAAAATAGAGTATTTTCTTTTTTTAATAGTCATTAAACAAAGTAGATAGCTAGAAGAAAAGCTTTAAAAATTTATGGCCACGAAAGGTCTTCTTACATTTGGACACAGCTATAGTATTTATTAAGTGCTGAAGGTGCTCATAATAATAATTTCTATTTAAATTTATTCAAAGTTATTGATTTTTGTTATGACTTGATAAAATTTTTGTTCAGTGGTTTTCACGCCACGCATATCTGTCAAAATGAATTTACAATACATGGACGTAATAGTAATTTAGTAGACATACAGTAGCATAGACCCTTTGATAGATGTTGGACACACAGGCAATTCCAACTGGTTGACAGCAAATTCAGCGTCGGGCGGCCTAATATATATTTATTATCTATCCATAGTTATCGAGGCGAGAACAATGAAGGTCCTACGATATATGTAGCGTTTGATATTGAAAATTAAATATTAATTTTAATACCCATGCCATTATTTCTTAGTTTCGAGTTGTTGTTAAAAACTTAACTAGTATAGCTACAGGGTAAACTTCTCGGTAATCTATTAATTTAGAAGTTTATAATCTTATCATTTGTGTTTAAAAAGTATGGTTTAAATAATTATTATCTAAAATATTTTTATTAATACAGAGGAACCAATCGGTAACTTATCTATAAAACGCAGTTTTAACTAGTACTAAACCCGGAAAAATCATTTCAGAGAGGTAACACATTGGAAAGTCCAAGGAAGGAAATGCGACGGGTAAGGATATCTGTAATGCCCGGTTTCTATAATCAAGAAATGACGCTTCGTTTTGCTTACGGACGGTAAAATTTTCGTTGAAAATTCAACGAAATTATAATGATTAAAATTATAGGAACCGGGCATTAACCTCTTACTTGATGGGACACTATTGGTTTACATTGGAACAAGAAAGCTCTCGTACGTGTTGTATTTTTGCATAGTGGAGAAAGACGCATTAGCTACCTCCGCAAGATATAATTAAAAAAACTTACCTTAACTAAATGAATATGTTGATTAATATTTTCGATAGGTAGAAATGAAAAAGTAGGCATAAGAAAATCATCTATTATTGTAGTCTGTCTATTTAATTAATGTGTTGAATTCCATTTGTAAAAGTTTATAGCTAAAATTATTTATTCCACTGGAGTTTGCGAGACTGTCTGTGATGCTCTGTCAGTCTGTCTAACAATGTAGCGCACAGTAGATTTTTGTTCGAATCAGAACCGCTCAAGTGAGGAAGTCTCGTCAGCCTTACGTAAACTTGTGTACTTATTAGTGAGCACAATTACCAGAAGTTTCAATGATAATGATACTTACCTATACAAATGATATAATTTGATTTTGCTTGTTTGCCACCTTATTCTTATAAATAGTCAATAAAAAGCGAAACCTAAACTCCTAGGTTCCTCTCCCTACCAATACTTTACCTTCTTCCTTCTTTCCCGTCTTTAAACCACTACATTCCAAGGAGGGTTGGCGTCAGGCCATGAAAGAAACCAGCCATAACTCAACCCAACCCTAATGAAAATTGGGAAAATGGGATGGACATGGATGGGATGAGTCAATTAAACGTAACCCTGGGACCATTGTTAATCTATTTCCGTTTGGTTTTTAATTATAACATTTTCAAGTTATTGTCTCTCTACGTATTGCCAAAGCTATAGGCACATTGTTTTATGTGATTTCTTACTCATTATTTTGTATGTACGTCTCAGTGTCTACTTATAGACAGGTTTTTTTATACTACGTTGGTGGCAAACAAGCATATGGCCCGCCTGATGGTAAGCGGTTATCATAGCCTACGGACTCACATGCGCATTGCCGCCCCTTTAAAAACCGATAGGTACACTATTTTCTTGAAGAACCCCGAATTCTAGTCCCTCAGGAAAACCTCGGCATGGTGCTCATTCCACAGCCGGAGCGTACACACACACAGGTAGATACATGGATTTTACCTACTTTCCACGTAATACTTCAATACTTTTAAAAGTCAAAAACAGCTGACACTCGGGTTAACGGGCACCCGGGCGCTGAACTCTCGCGGCTTTCTGCGCCCGCGCATCCTTTAACCCGAGCGTCAACTGTTTTTGATTTATTTTTGATAAAATTATCGTTTCATTTAGCTGTACTAACATGATGGAGCTTGAAAAATGCTAAAAATGATTTTTTTTCTCATTGTGATCGATTTTTTTTCTGACCTATCATCAAAGGTACCATTAATACTATAGTTTGCCTTCGTTTTCGGGAGCGTTTCACTAACACCCTGTATAGGTATAACTACGTTAAAGTGCCTAGGTAGATGTCCCCGTCTCTGATAATGCTGAGTATCGATAGTTTAGTAAGAATGAGAGACTGTCTGAGGCTGTCAAAGTTCAAACAAGTACCTACTAAGTCTAAACTTATTGGCAAAAACTCAGTATATCTAGGTCAGTTATGATACAATTTCAACTAGAAACAAGAATTTAAAGTCAGAATAATAACTCTCCGAACACATTTATCGTTTAACATCGTTTATTACTAGATACACTTAACTAAGCCCATCTAAAAGAAGTTGAAGTTGTCGGACTTTAGCCGATTACATCACACCACATCATGTTAGAGAAATATGTAGGACTCCTCTAAATACATTTTTTTTTTTAAAAGACAACTCCCGCATTTGGAATTACTCCTGTGTCGCGTGGGACTTTACAAACATACAAATAACGGACATAAAAAACACCCAGACTCGGGTGGGAATCGAACCCACAACCTATGGCATAGCAGTCAGGGTCACTAACCACTAGGCCAACAGGCCAGTCAAATACATGTCTGCTGCGAGTTCCAAAATGAGCCTTTTACATATTTTGTTTCTATGAAAAAATTATACCTAGTTGAAAAATGATACCTAATTACAAAATTCAAATTACGCTTATTTTAAAAGAGAATGTGTTAAAGACTACAGCAAATTTACCCTAATCTATATAAATAAAATCAATATTTGTATTCTACGCGTTCCGATACCGATGATCAGATTGTGATGAAACTTTGGTAGGGTGTTCTGGGGAGGCCCGCGAAGTTTCCTGGCCCAAAAATCTTAATACAAAAAATGAGATTGCAGCGCATGCCGGGTGCAGCTAACATTATAAATGGCGAAAGTGAGATTTTTGTTTCTTTGTATTAACTAATAAGCCGATCATAATGAAACTTGGCATATTGGCGGAGGTATAGAAATGGACATAGGGTACCTTTCACCTTTTTTTTACTGAGAAAGTACTGTCCTCGAAGGATAGCAAAATAACTTTATTATGAACAAAGCCGCGGGCATAAGTTAGTCCCACTAATATTATAAATGTGAAATTTTGGATGGATGTATCGATGGATGGATGGATGGATGGATGGATGGATGTTTGTTACTCTTTCACGCGAAAACCACTGAACCGATTGCGATGAAACTTGGTATGTAGATAGCTGGAGACCTGGATAACGCATAGACTACTTTTTATCCTGATATTCCCACGGGATCTGGACTTACACGGGTGAAACCGCAGGGCGCTGTTAGTATCCTACTAATATTATAAACGTGAAAGTTTGTGAGGATGTATAGATGTATGTGTGTATGGATGTTTGTTACTCTTTTACGCCAAAATTACTGAACCGATTGCGATGAAACTTGATATGTAGATAGCTGGAGACCTGGATTAACGCATAGGCTACTTTTTATCACGATATTTAATATTCTATATATATATTATTAATATTTTTTCTTTTTAAGCCTTCATTTTCGTACGTTATTGTTCTCCTGTAGAAGTTTAAAATTAGTATTTTTTCTAAAATACTATAATTATTTAAATCAAGCACGTGACATAATGACAATGATTTAAATATTTCTAGTTAATTTTTAAGAGATTCGTTAAATTTTTAAAGACTTTTATGCTGCCAACGACGACCCGGTATCACCCTCCCGTACTGTGCTGTCTACGTTTTGTGATCAACGTAGAATGACTATTAGTTAGGTAGGTATAGTTTAGTGTAAAAAGATTCGTATAGGCTGTATTTCTCAGTATTACTTTACAAAAAATAAATATTATTTCTGGTACGTATACCTACCTACTATAACGCTTAATACTTACTACCCAAATCGTTTTATTTCATACTGTTTGTTTGGTACCTAACTATATTTTCACAAGGTATCGTGGTTTATTAATTAAAACTACCATTAGGAAAATTATCCTTTAATATTCGTAGAATATTTAATATCTAGTATAAGTTGGTACTTTACTTATTACATTACTTATACCTACTAATATAATAAAGCTGAAGAGTAAGTATGTTTGTTTGGTTGAACGCGCTAATCTCAGAAACTACTGGTTCGAATTGCAAAAATCTTTTAGTGTTGGATAGCCCACTTATGGAGGAAAGCAGTAGGCTATATAACATCACGCTACGACCAATAGGAGCGGAGCAGTGGCCATAAATGCAGGTAAAACTGCGGGACGGTTAGTACAAGTATACTTACCTAAGTATAAATTTCATGTCAAACACAATAAATATTAAATAGGTATAGCTACGAGTACCTACTTACCTATAGGTAGATGCTTCGTTCAGGATTTTTTGTAAAGTTTGATATACCTACCTACTATTGGATTTTAGTTTTCAGTTAATAATTTTGAATTTCTTTTCTTTCGAATAGTTACCTACTAAAACGTGCACAGAATTCATCTAATTCTTAAGAATTAGTTATCCACTTAAAGATTTTGTCCAAGCCCGTGCGACCACATTTTCGTCAAAGGCTATTTGTAATCGTTTCTATAATCACTTATCTATTTGAAAAGGAAATGTTTTCAATATTATTTTTTAGCATGAAATTTAACATAGATAGCTATACCTACCTAGTATTTTATGTGTTAAATAATTATAGTAAAACAAACTTATCATTATCTTAACGCTTTTATACAAACTAGAGATCGCGTGGTGGTCGAATTTCGACCTTGGTTTCGATATTGGCCAGTATACACATAGATATAGGTACTTGACGCGTGTACCTAATTTCATTATCTAAGCCGTTTTCACGTAATTTTATAAGTTGTAAGACATATCTATTGTTTAAAAATTTTAGCTTTCTGCTCTTCTTAATATCTACCTACTTATAAACTGTAAATAATTCAAAATTCACGTTACTACGTTCGCGGAATTTTCTTAAAAAGCACAATTCCAGATGAGCGTTCAGAAACTTTTATTCACTTTTAAAATTTACAACACTTAGCATCTCAGCTAATGAACTCTCTTCATTTGCTTTTCCATTCCAACTTTTCTACCCATACCTACAGAAAAGCAGGACGCGTAGGTTTCCTCCTCAGCATAAGGATAAATTTTAATGTAGGTACACATACCTTACACCCATGATCTAACCTATTTTCATTCACTAAAATTAATGACAGCATATTTAAAAAAGCGGGCTTTTTAATATACCTACCTATGTTCCCATTAACATATGTCTTTTTACACATGAATAGGTACCTAAACTGGATGGCCCCAAAACTGTAAAACAGATTTTATCTAAACATACTTTTGTGACTAAAAGCCATCGTGGTTAGTCGGTATACCGGCTTTTTAAAAACTAAACGCTAACCAAATTGGTCTAAAATTCAAAATAAACAATTGCGATATGAAGGTACTCATCTAAATGCAACTAAGAAACAAAACACAAATTCCAACATAAGTATATAAATTATATACAGTCTTTCCCCTATCTATTACCAACAAGCGAACGCAGTCTGTGGAGTCGTTGGGCGCGAGCATAGCGCCACCTGTGTTCCGACATCTAAATCACTTCACGTCTCCCTTTCACCCGTATTTCAGTTAGTACCGCCACCAACCGCCAATTTTTCTCACAATACCTTCATCTACCTACCTATGTGCGAAAAGCCTCCAAGTGACTGGCAACTGTGTTGAATATTTTACACTAACAATTTTCAAATGTCAAAAGCTACTTGTCCGTAATCATTTTAAACGCCGCGATGACTTGTACCAACAATAAATAATTTCCAATGTTAGGTATATTAGTAAACTAGGTACGTCTGTAATGTCCATTACTAGTAAGTTGTACAGATATCTATATAACTACGATAATTGACTAGGTACATTAAAAAATAATACTTTTGTAGATATATCTACTATTTCTGTATCTAAGCCGTCGTGTACCTACCTAATAAGTTAATAAACGATGACCAAGATATAAAGTTACCCTGTAATTGCAACTAATGCACTTGAATAATCTTTTTGCTTGAATATTAAATTTGATCTTAAAAAGATAAAAGATTAAGATGAAGGATTATAACGTATTGCTAATCGCTCATATTAACATTCTAATCTTGTATCAAAGCCAAAGATATGTCATCCTTAATGATTGGTTCTTTATTTGTAACCAACTTACTTTATCTGAGTACCGTCGAACAACATAAAGCTCTACCCAATATCGTCGCAGGTGGTAGTCTCTATAGTCGATCCTTAACTCTGTGTCGCGTTGTTCGTAAATCTGACGAGGTGAAACAACTTGTCCTCGGCCAAGCCATTTTTTGCCACTAGAGATTTGTTTGGCCGTGGTACAGGGCTGGCGGACTGTCTCGACGGAAACCCATAAACATGATCAAGTCGGCCCGACTCTGCCGCTTTTTTCCAGTGCCCCACCCGGATGTGGGCGGACGTGAGTGTGTGGGCGGTGCCGCTTTATGGAGGGGATGGCGGGCACCAATGCCGCACCACATTTCCGTGCAACGTTTTGAAAAGGACAGAAAACTGATCCGGCGGTTGGCGGTCGATATAAGGCGCCGCCCAGGGGGCGGAGCGTAATTGGCCCTCTCCTACGGCGGAGGGGCGTCATGCGAGTACGCGCGCCAGTCGGTGTTTAGCCTCGATCGTGTACAGAAGGTATAGGCCGGTCGCACACGAACACGAACGCCCGGCATGCGAAGCGCGCGCGCACCGGCCGGCTGACGCGCAGGAATGGCAGCGCGCCGCGCAGTCGCCGCGCACTCAACCAACTGTGATACAACTTATTAACTTAATTTCTTGCTAGGAGAAGTAGAAATATTTATAGGAAACTAATACGTCCGTGCTATAGACTTCGAGAGACAGTGTTAAGTGTGAAACCGCCCATATGATCGTCCCGATGGCAGCGTATGCGCAATTTGGCTATTCATATCCGCCCGCCTCGCAGGTAAGTAAACAATATCCTGTAGGAACCCTACACATACTAAATCTTATTGGACTGTTTGTCCACTTTCACTGTACTATATCTAGCTACTATCTAATTTCTAGTGAATTATATCCCTAATTTACCCATGAACCTACTACTTATTACTAATAGCGTTTTTCTCGACGGTATTCAACATAAAAAGTCATTTACATACCTACCTGTAGATCAGTATCTCTACCGTAGTATCGCAGAACAGAGGTTAGGTTTGCCGTAATATCACCACTAATTAACTAACAGGTACCTATCTATTTATTTTAAACGAGTACCTGTACATAAATATATGTATTCAGGTAGATACATACATAAATTTATTTACATTTTAAACTACATTTTACATTTTAACAGTTATCAAAAGGACGAGTGAGAATTTGAGATGGTTTAATCAAACTGCTATTGCCACCGATGACATCATTGTGACGCTATCTAGGCGTAGATCTTAAGGAACGTCCACAATAATGTTTTAATTAACTCAAATACAGTCATTTCAAAAATATATTAGGCCTAAAATAACACACTGAAATATACGAAGACGATATCGGATAAAATCAATCTGACAGAATTGAATGCGAATAAAAGTGTAGGCCTAAGTGTGTTTGTAGGTTTTTATACATTTATAATTGTTTTTTCCAAGAAAAAAACATGTGTTGACAAATACCTAGAATAATTTATTGTAGATAGGTGTCTACCTATATATTAATATAAAGAACTAGGTTACAACCTAAAAGTAAATATTATTAGTAGGGTAGAATTATTTTGTTAATTACAGATTAAGAAACCTTAGTAGAGTAGTTTATCGCTCTGTCACTTAAAGACTCAACAACAAGACCAACTCACTTAATCCCAACTTAACTAAACAAAGCCGTATTACCTACTCAAATAATAATTTGAGGTTATTCATTTCGGGGTCGAACTTTTTAACATTATTAATTAATTTTACAAGTCATAAATGTTCAATGTGATTGATTTAGATGGGTCCTTATTCATACATGCTATAAACATTTTTATAGGCTGTGTATTTGAAGTATTAATAAACAATATTGTTGACATGACAAACATCTAATAACATTTAAATCAATGTATGTTGTATACGTATATAGATACCTGGGTAGGTATCGCCGTGTCATTATGTTTCCATAAGCTAGACTGTCATTTCTGTGAATCAAGAACTAGGTAGGTATATATCCCTGAATAGCAAAATGCCTACTAACTAGGAATGTGTCACCAAGAATCAGATTTCGCTTGCAACGCAATTGGATCCCCTATCTACTGGAATAGGATCAGCCGATTATATTCCCACACGTTTGCAATTGCAAAATAATAACCGAATAGTTTTAAATACATAACGAAGAAAGGAAAGAGATACATGAAAGAGACAACATACTAAGTTAACGACAATTTATTGAAATGTTAACAAAGTCTTATGTGTGCGTTCGATATTTAATATATTAAACGGCCATATTATTTACTAATATCAATAAATGTTCATGTACTATGAGTACCTCACTTAACTGTAAAAACTATGGTTTGCCGGTCAGAGCGACTTTCTACTACTAAGCTTAGATTTTAGCCAAGAACTAGTGTTTTTACAAACAATAAGATAGAACTGTATAAATCTTTAAAAGTATGTCATTTCACATTGCTTATATTTATGATATTACCACTATCAATAGGCATAACAGGTAATTGAAATTACTCCACTAAAGTACACACAACAATTGTACAGTAAGTTTATTTAATAATAGTAATAACTTGACACATTTCACACACGGCCGTCTGATCCCAACCTAGGCAGAGCCCGTACTATGGTACCCAGACTGCTGATAAACATACTTTTCTTACATATTGCTAAATACATACATAGGTAGACAGACACAGAACAAATGATCGTGCTCATCACACAAACAACTAATTATGTCATCAAATAAGAGCCAAAAAATCAAGGAACAATGATGATGTTGATATTATATAGCTTGATGTTTTAGTCCTGAATTTCATAAATATATAAATTTGGATACACGAACACATAACCACTACATATTATAAAACAAAGTCCCCCGCCGTGTCTGTCTGTCTGTTCGCGCTGAACTGAAAAACTACCGAACGGATTTTCATGCGGTTTTTACTAATAGACAGAGTGATTCATGACGAAGGTGTTGGTATATAATGTGTACCCGTGCGAAGCCGGGGCGGGAGTGGTTACTAAGAAAATCTATTAACATGCATGCGTAGAAGTTTTATGATTTAGAAACATTTTTAAACAAATATTGACAATTTTAAAACTATCTACTAGCCAAATATACAGACAGTATACACATTAGTAGGTAAGTGTAAAACCATTACAGAGTCAATGTCAGCTGTTTTTGGGATATAAAGCTAATAGTCCTTTATAAATAATAAGGCCTAAGTAACTAACATATAACATAATAAACTAGTTTATATGTAAGAAAAATGTACCTAATTAAAGAATACAAAATCCATTAACAACGAATGAGAATTCTTCAATACTATACTTATTCCGGTTTTGAACTGGAAACTCCACACTGTCCGTCTGAGTAATTACTGAATAACAGGCGGAATAGGCGCTTTATACTAATGCCAACATACTGATATTCTTTAAAATGTTTAAGTATAGGTAGATATACCTATCTACCTATTAAAATTACACTAGCCGCCAAGAGGGCGAAATTCAACAATAGGTAAAAAAAGCTGGGCTTCAAAAGAATAAAAAACTTAGCCCGTTCTTTTGATAACGCTATTTTTAATATTTTTTTACTAAACAGTACGAAAAAAACAGAAAAAGACAATTAACAAAAGAGAAAACGGTTCTGTTGTTGGATAATGGAATAGGCGTTTGTTTTCCAACTCACCTGATGGAAAGTGACCATGGAGACGAAGATGGTACACGCCTATCCAAGAGATACCTGTTCACTCTACTCTTGGATGATTTTTTTTTTATATACAGACAGATATATAGATTATTTAAACAAATTGTTTCAAACAATTCATATTATATTTCATATATAGGATTGTTAGATGGGCCCAAAACTGTACTAAACAATTTAGGTAGATCGTCTTTGTCTAATACACAATACATGAATGTTAACGGCAGGTATCTATATCACGTTTAAGTAACCGGGCACTAAGTTATAACAAATTAATTCTATTAAGTATATGTGCTCACGTATACATATATATTAATGTGTTAGTCATAGCAAAGAATACATAATAGTAGTGTCATAGGGTTGTATTAGCGCTAAAATATTTTAACACAATGTTTTCCTAAAAAAAACATTCACACAATTTTTATTATGGACGTACATGCATAGCATACCTCATTTGGTATATTTGATTAGTATCGAACATTAATACTTACCGTGGTTCGAGGCACATTCCGAGTAGTTCTGCAACTGTTGCTGTTATCTGCACCTGCCAATAAGAACTTTATGTGAATCTAATAAGTACAGAATTAATTATATCTTTTGAAAAAAAAAATAGTAATGTTTATTTTTTTTAAATATTGCACTGTAGTTTATTTACTTTCCTTAATTACATTCTTCTATATTTACATTTATTGAAATGTGAATTTATAAAGACTGAAAAAATACCATGTCCAAATAAGTTGGTTAATCATAAACATACAAATATGTAAGTATATAAAAACCACCCTTATTAAAGCACAACGCCTGCAATTATTAAAAAGGCGAAAGGCACTCAATTAAAAAAAAATTACAATAAAAATAAAAATTGCTGATAAACAATATGCACAGTAATAATTTTTTATTAGATTCAGATTGCGTTCTTATTGGTAGATACAATTAACGAGAAAAGTTGTCGAACATTTATAAATTTGAAATCATCTAAGTAACAAAACTCAATCGATACTAATTGCCCTACTGCTGTATTAGAAGTCTAGTAAAATACATATAAAAAATAAGAATGATGTCCAATAAATAGCCTTAAGGTCGATAACGAGGTACAACTGTATCAATAACTAGTGGTAAATTAATACTGATCGCTTACTTTGTATTGACGGTGTCCACTTATTGATGCACCCTGTCCTATTATTAGATAAATACTTTTAGAATATACTGACCAAAGGTGTACTGATAAAGACGACATTTTCAGTGCAAATGAGATAACTATCTTCCATAAATTGAACACTGACGGTATTGTTGTATAATTTTTCGCATTCGCAAATTTCTTTTAACTTTTTAAAGTTTAATGTTTATAACAGAAACGTTTACTGCATACCCCTTTTTGTGTAGAATCCCACTGTTACTTACCCAACAAAAATATGCAATAGGCTTTGACAAATTAACAATATCTCTACCTATCTACGGTGTTTCGTCAAGAGAATTCATTTCCGGATTTTGAAGTACCTACATCCTGGGACGTAGTAGTTCAAAAACCCCGACAGGCTTTTTTATTTCACTTTTTTTCATTTAAGGACTTTACTTCATTCGGTACAGACCGGCGCCCGCGTGCACCTGTTATATTTTCCGGTCATAGGTCTGATAGGATAATAGGCCATTCTCGTGATTTCCAGGCCTGGTCTCAGGAAAATTAGAAGTAGTTTAGAATGACTCGGCTCCTTCCACGTCACGTGCTATAAGAATGGGATATAAGAATGATGGTCATATCTAGTTTCCTTTACGCCTCTTTGGCGTCAATCTACTCACAGTTTCCATTTTTTTATACCTAGATAAAACTGAAATACGAGCGAACCTATCAGTTAGAGAAGAAAATAAATAAAAAAATTCTTTGTATCCAAGTAGGTAATTACTTTAATAGGTATTTCTCTAAAAAGTTTTTAATTTGTTTTTCAAGAATTAAAAAGTAACCAAGTATTAACATTCTATTTGTAAATTACATGACTGATGACCTCGTCGTGATAATATAAAAACTTAAAACCCACTTTAGTGGTCTCACTATCTTTCTCAAGCCGGTTCTCTCACTCACAGATAGTCCACCGAACTGAACATATAACATCTCTTTCAATGATGGCTACATTAATGTACCTATTCATAATATTAGACCGACTGATGGTTAGAAAGCCGAATCTGTGTAGCTCAGTAGGTACATATTTTGTAAAAATATTATCACCTGTCTTTATAAATTATTATTATTGTTCTTAAAACACATAACATACATAAAGTAGCTGCTATATTCCAGATGCAGCTAGCTTACTGCTTGATTTAGAACTACAATGTTTATAATACAACTTAGGTTTGGATAGTCATGAGTCGGTTTTGTATTCTTTTAATCAAGAATATTACTTGCCAATAAATAACATGTAGTTAGTTATTATCTCCTGACATTTTCATCACCTGCTGATGTTACAAGTCGACGCGACGGCAGCCTTAAGTGCTTACTTACTGCGCGTGGACGGTAGGTACTACAGTGTATTTAAAATTATTTATCCCACTAATATTATCCATGTGAAAGTTTGGATGGATGGATTTATTTATATTGTTTTCATTTCTAAAGCCAAATGATGAGTTAAATAGAGATGTCAGAATGTGTGATGGTTATGAAAGCTAAAAGTATCGCTAAAAAGCATTCTGTCCCTTTTACTGTGCTTCGTACGTAGATATGATGGTTCAATTTGTCTTTATAATTAGAATTTTACGACTCTAAAAAGTTTTGAATTTTTTCTTTGTGGTTTATTTATTGTGGTACTGCAGCCCAATCTTAAATCATGTACATGATCTGTCTTTTAGGTTCAATCATTTTTGTGATTTTATGTGCAAATGCCTCCTTGGACACACTGAGTCACTGGTCGTTCCCACTTCGACCAAGTGACTAAAATATAACACATTTTTTCCTAATATCGCTAACTATGATTAGATTGTACAATTTGTTAATTTACTAAATGTTGATAAGATCGGATAAGGCATATTATCTGTGAAAGCAAAATATGTAATACAAGTATTTTACTTTTTACCTACATGCATTTCACTTTGTTAAATGCCGAGGGCTTAAATCCAAACCACAAAATACATAATAGTAGTGTCCAAACTCGGATTTATCAGCGCCACTAGCTTACCAAACCACAATCCATTTGCTTTTAGTCGCATCCAATAGGTATGTGCACAATCTAAATGTCAATCCTCATTCTATTAGTACCAGCTAGAGTTGATAATTAGCCGTGATAGAATGGACTGCTGCGTGTTACTATCGTCACAGAATACTAATAGTACCTAAATAATAGTACCTAATAATACGCTACTAGCAGCGCCATACGGCTTCACCCGCGTAAGTCCCAATTCCGTGGGAATATCGGGATAAAAAGTAACCTATATGTTAACTCAGGTCTCCAGCTATCTACAGACCAAGTTTCATCGCAATTGGTTCAGTAGTTTTGGCGTGAAATAGTAACCAACATCCATCCATCCATACTTACAAACTTTCGCGTTTATAATATTAGTAGGATATAAATGCACTAAAATAAAAAAGAAGAATGTACACCCTAGCACGACTACAGGAACCTTGTTACCTAAAAATTAATATGTAACTACGGGTGCAACGCACAAAACGGCATTAATAATGTTGTAGTGTTTATGAATTATTTTGCCACTAGCAGCGCCCCGCGGTTTCACCCGCGTAAGTCCCGATCCCGTGGGAATATCGGGATAAAAAATGGCCTATATGTTAATCTAGGTCTCCAGCTATCTACAAACCAAGTTTCATCGCAAACGGTTCAGTAGTTTTGGCGTGAAAGAGTAACAAACAACCATAGATACAAACATCCATACATCCTCACAAACTTTCACGTTTATAATATTAGTAGGATATATTTTAAGTTCTATATTGACGTTTTATTTTGAGTACAGTCAATAACAAAGGTTAACACATCAAAATATATTAAAGTCATGAACGTTACAATTTTTTGTCACTAGCCAGAAACCACATTAAATTAATCTCTCCTCGGGATTAGGGTGTTCATTACCCATTCGTGATTTTTCTATTGAGTTCAATGAAGTTTTAATTTTAGAATCGTACTTTCAAGGTTATATATTAATATTTCAAATTTATTATAAAGCTTTATAGGATTGTTTTCGCTGGCTGTCCAATTGATTGCTTATTTTGTGATTTATATCTAAATAAAAAATGAACCAATAACCGCAAAAGCTGTGCCCATATTTCTTATAATAAATGTAGAACCTATATAATTAAGATATATTTTTTTGTAATCACTTTCATATCAAATTTCGAAGAATTATACGACTCAACATACAATCGGTTTCCTATTTCAAGATTCCCCTGCTAAGTTGATAATATTTAATGCACGTGTTGCATATCTAAGGCGGCAGACTATAAAAGAAATATATAATCTTGTATCTTGTACACTAATCAGTATCTATGTATAAATGTAAAAAATAAGTTATCGCTTATAACTGTAGGTATGTTGTGATATATAATATCAAGTTTTTTTGGAAAATCTTTGTAAGTACCTACATGTTTCTGACAGACTTGACATATCTGATTTTACTATATACTATATCTAGTCATTATATCGGAAATGAAAGCGGATCTGAAAGGCAACTATCATACCTACTCAATAAATGCTTGTAGGTAAGTAAGCGACGGCATCATCAATCACACCGTTATGAAATAATAAATCCACTACTACGGCAACTTAGCATTTTATGCGTCTATTTACCCGATGAACAACTAAAAAGTCGCACTTTTTTATCTTTCACGAATGCACATAAACAAGTACTCGCTAATAACCTTTACATCACTCACTAGATTTTATCTAAGAAACACACAATTAGTGAGGAAAATTAAAAACCGAGTATGTACATAATTTGCCTTGCCTCCAACACTACAAAGTGGTTTTTAGTATCATGCAAACTATTCCAAAATACATATCATATTATTGTTTTCCATAAATTTCCATTTATTTTATCCGTCTAGAAGTAAACGCTTCTCTTTATTACATAAACACGGCATAATTGTATTATCAAATCGTCAATAATGGTGCGTAGAAAACGTTAATTACAATGCTAAAAAGGTGATGACTTCGATCGTCTCGATAGATAGGATTGAAAGCTTTTACATATCTATTATATTATATTTATGGTGTTTATGGTTTAGTGCTCACGTCTTTAATAATAGAAAAATATTTATTTTATTTTACAATTTTAGGAAAACTTACAGCTAGAAATAAACTTAATATAATACATATAGGTGAAGGCCAATTAAAAGTTTTCACGGATAAAATAATGTAAATAACCCTGAACATGGTCGTATAAGTCAAAAGTCGACATAGGTATATAATTATATGTATAACTTGTTTGTTTATACTTGCTCGAAGAAAGCGCACAGTTGTTTTTTTAATTTAGTGAGACTAGTAGAGAAAATGTCAATATCAACATCCACACTCCGGTATGCCGCGTTATACATGCGGCTCGTTCTGATCAGGTATAAGTTTTGTCTGTATTTAGAATCTACAGCGGGAACATGTAACAAGTTAAATCGTCAAAGATATTCTATAATATTCCGTCAGCACGACGGAATATTTAAAGCCATTTTGCTCACCAGTTCTGATGAGTCTATCGCTCCTTTCATAAATGCCAAATAAAAATGAGGATTTTCTTCTCTCAATGAGTGGAAGGATATAACACATGATATCATAGACATTATCAGTTATTAATACGTGAAGATAATTCTTTGTACGCCTTTTTGTTAAATTTAGAATAATTAAAGTTTGTGTATAGAAGAAGTGCAGAAATGTACTAATGTGAATATGTTACAAATTTAAAAAAGAAATAGGCAGTCACGGGACTGCTGACAGAAGTGAAAACTTAAACGAAACGACGAACTTAAAACGTCACATTATCAGGTTGGTGACATTAATTAATAAGGAGCTGACAGAACTCAATGTTTACTCGTAGATTAGCGATTAGTGGATCTATATGTGTATTATTAGCGTGACGGTCACGAGTTCAGTACTTTTTCCCCATAGCAAAAGTGCACAAACGTGCCGAAAGAAGTTTTCACTTCAAAAAATTACGTGAAAAGTGCTAAATCAAGCTACACGCGTCCAGTTTATGTATAGGTTCAAGTTATACTGGCCAATTCAATAATTCAAAAAATGAATTATGGTCAATATTCGACCTCCAGGCGTTCGGCGATCTCTAGTTTTTTTAATGAAGAACAAATATTTTGATATGTTAATTTATGGAAACTTTATGTTAGACACTGGTGGTGTTCGGGAACTTCATTCCTAGGGTATACCCGAATCACTTGTGACGGAACACCGTGTGGTTTTAGTCGGTTCGATTCTGACATACCACTTCACCAATAGCTTGCTTCAACACGAAAAAGAAAAAAAATGCTTTATAAGTAGGTAATGCAAAGAGGTTTACCTTTTGAGTATGTACCTATGTAATTATTATAATCCAGCAATATATCAAAGTATTATGTAATAGTTCTTAAGAAATATTCTTAAAAAATATTTTAGTAAAATGAAGTAAACATTAAATTGTTACAGGTAAATCCGAATTCAAAATCATTCAATAATCGATTTTAAAATCATCAAATCATTGCATATTTTTTTACCAACATGCATATAAAATAAAATAAAATATTGCTTACCATCGAATAAGCAACAAACAACAAAAGAAGTAAAAAAATGTTCCAATTGTAAATAGATGACTCGGTGACAGATGAATGGCCAGACGGGTTGATAAACGAGTAATCCTATACACTGTTCCATCGTAGCCTTCACGGGGTCCCAAATAATATCAAGATGGCGCCTCTGTTAACAAATAAGATCTGATAATGTTTTAGGAGCAGGTAAAGTTGACCCTTGCGTTAAAATTTGGGTTTTTATTTACTAAAAAAAACACCCTAATAAAATTACAATTTTAAGAGTTACATATTTAGCGCTTTAGCAACGATTTACTTTTTCAAGTTGCGGGTCGATCTAAAATGTTGGATTATAAAAAGTATTTAATCCGTTTATCGTATCGTGATCTGAGTGCCAGGCTACTCAGCGTTTCCTTATTATGATCAACGATAACAACATCATTCATACCCTTCATGTATTCAGTCTGTATTAATTATATTTCTATTTTATTTGGATGGACGTTCCCATGTTCAGTTTTCTGTAGCGGTTTATTTGTATATCTAAATCACAGGTACGAGTACTTACGTGAAGCCTTATGAATGACAGCAACGCGTAATTTTTAAACTTATGTTTGTTGTAGCCAATCCTTTTCATGTTTTATGGAGAAGTAAAGTCAAACCGAGGGCCACCGTTTTAGTATCTATAATGGTGTCTTCAGTCTTTGGACCTTAGGTACCTACTCTAGCTTCCCATCAGGTGGTTTAAAGTCATTCTGACGTGTCATTATAAAACAGAAAAAAAGTCTTCTGTATCTGGTTTTCAAGTAGGTAAACATATTATGAAAGTATTTGATTATGTATGTTTAATTGGTTATAAATATTTCCTTTTCTAAACAGTCCATTCAATCATGTGTTACAACTAACCACAATTTTCTTTAACAATAAAGTAGTCTACATTTAATTCATTGCACATTAAAAGCGGATTTGTTCACAGGTAGAAAGCACCAATGGACCAGTTTGTGTCGCTCAACACGAGACCAGAAAGGCACATGTGCAATCCCCACAACAATTTTCCGTCTAATTGACCGAATGCAATTGAGCATTCAAGTTGATTCGATAGCAGTTAATAGTTAATGGCATTCTGATACGGGTGCCTTGCTAGAGAATCAAACAAACTTGAAAGAAAATTACACTGGGTAACATAAACTTTGTAAACACTGCCTTTTTAAACAACGCACTGGTTTATTCTTTAGTTTTTTTTACTTTTTGAGTTCTCTTCATTTTAATTAAATTTGTATTTTTCATTTTTATTAATTTTGTTTTGAAATGTTTGTGAAGTGTAATTTGATGTAATTTGATTATATTGCCAATTGGCGTTGTTCAAGACAAAACAAGATTTTTTTACAGTCATCAGGAAATACTTATGTTCAGTAACAAACTGAATAATGATAACTACGTCAAAGGTATTTCATTCTCTTGGTAATAAAGTCCGTCCACTACTATAAATACTTACGTAAACTAATTTCCATTGCAGGCAACCAGCTATAAAGTTCGTGCTATTTCTTCAACTCAAATACGAGTGTATACCTACAAAATGTTAAGAAAATGTCATGATTTGGAGAGAATTAAATTATATATTTAACTTAGGTAGGCACTCTTCTTTATAAAATGTCTTTTTGATTTCCTATACCTACTTATAATAAAACAGATACATAGGAGATATTAAAATTAAAAAAAAACTTGTTTCTTTTTCTGTCTAAGCAAATAAAATTCTGCACTGTCAATTTGTCGTGAGTTATAGTCCTTAATACGAGGCAACAAGGTGTTAAACGAGATACATTAGTCAGGCACATCAGTAGTAATAATAAACCGAGGTCTGAACAATAAATTTACTTTCATACTGACTTTAATTATGACATCAATGGGCGATACACTAATAAATAATTTTCATTCAATTGATGATAGATTCATTTGCATAATAGTGATTTTTTTCTTTCATAACTAATAACATCAAATCTTATCTTATATACACACTAAATTATAAGTTCTGGCTATTTCATGATTAGCTACAACCTACTTAATTTATAGTAAATGTTATGATTTGTAAATGAAAATGTAGAACTTAAACAAGAACAAAATGAGACCTGGGACGAATCTAAAGACAGCATTTTTGTGAAAATTTATCAAACGGGTTAGGTTGCAAAATTTGCCAACTAAGATACATATTTACAAACATACATATTAAAACAAAACTGTGTTGCGGTATTATTGCTCCACGCTGAGACTATGGCCAAAACAGACCATCCAAGACTAAGTCTGCAACTGAATCTTATAAACTTTAAATTGTTGGTATCTAAATTTGCTGTATTTTTCAATGCAGATGTTATTGTCCTACTCTGGTATATGGAGTTGTGTAGAGAATAACCTAAATAAATTATAGGTCGTCAGTTTCGCAAAAAAAAAATAGGGAATCAGACTTTACGTGTGTTTTTTTATATACATATTCAGAGGTTTTCTGTAAGGTTAAGAGTAAATATGTGTATAGTTACCGGATTCCTAACAGTTTTAAATAAAAACAAGTAAGAATAAAGCAAACACAAATAAATTTTACCCTTTTGTTTAGGTATCAATCTTTCATATCAACAGTAAAGGTTAAGTAATAAAAAAAATACAATTTTTCTGATCCTTTTAAAGGTTGAAGTAAACAGCTATGGCGACGCGGCGTTAGCGGTTGAAATGTAAGAGCGCCAAGCACGACGCGGCTGTGTGACGTCTTCTATATTAACCATAAACTTAGTATAATAGTATATAAGTTTATGGTATTAACTAGTACATTACAACCTGCTCATGCCGCGTCGCCGTCCCGCCCCGTCCGCTTTTTGCCTCAGCCATTAGTCTTTTAGTAGCAGTAGTCTTCAGTAGAGTGGTTAGGCACTCTACGAGGTTTTAGGTATTAAAAATTAACAAAATTGTTACTTTGTCATCTTTTCGTAAGTAGTGAATAAATGAAATAAAATACGAAATATATAATTGCTTTTTTTCTAATAAGAATATAATTTAGCAAACCTTACGGCCAGGACCAAATCGTGGAATATGCTGTTCCCAAAACGGTGTTAAGGTGCGACGCCGTGATAGAGTTGACGAAAGCAATAGTGATCACAAAAGGGGACGGTTCTAGACACAGATAACAACAGCGTTATCAGCTTATCACTCCTACGAATTGTTGTGATACTGAAAAATAATTAAAATGATTGTAGTTAGTTGTAAATTGAGGCGTTTTATTAAAAAAAAATGTACATTAACCATCATTGTACTTACGAAAAACATATATATGCCGATATGTAACTCTCAGTCGTGAAATAACCACAGAAATGGAAAACCCGGGCAAGCTGACATTCGAAGCGTCGATGCAACTACTACGCCCACAATGGAAATGATAAAGTATAGGTGTTTTATTCCCATCCTATTCCTATAAAATCATCTGTAATGTTACAATGAACATGAACCATTTTTTATCTGTTCACCTATAGTTTTTAATGTTGAACCCTCCGTAGATAAGCCAACAGCAAATGATTATGAAGTATCCCCATAATATGTAATTAGGTAATAATAAATGTAAAAAAGTATATGATTAGGGCCTCCCACAAAGAGCAAAACAACAAGTTCCATTTTGACATTTAAATAGTAATTAATCATTTTAGTCTCTACGCATAAGCTAATGTTTAACGGAATGTTTAAAGTTGTGTATTTGCTAATTTTACTGAAAGAATTCACACCAAGGTATGCAGTCTTACTTTAAATAGGCCGTGGCATGTGCCTACTAATTTGTGCTTAGGTATTTCTTGTATTTGTTAAATTGAGTAGGTATTCTTGTAACAAGTAATAAACTAATATGAATGAAGACAATTCACATTTTATAAATTATTGAGTTTTCATTACATTTTTGTAATCGATTCAGTAACAATAGTAACGTCCTTGTTCATTAACAAAATATTTTTTTTTGATATATATATTTTTTATATTAAATATAGATTAATGTAACTCCTACAGTACCTACCTACTATTGTTACTTTTGAACGCGAGTTCCATTGTCTTAAAATATAAGCAAATACTTAGCAACCAATTTAGTGCTCACACCCTTTTTAAATAGGCAATTCTAAAAATATTGAAAAGTTTTGAACTAAAGAAATGCAAATCAGATTTTCAATTTTTATTTTTAGCCACCGTCACATAATAATCAGTTGACATTGTAACTTATGTAGTACGAAGAAAATCCTCATTAATTTATTTTACAAGACCTAGGTCCTAATTTGTATGTATAATGATTGGTATTACATTAATTATGTGTACCTACTTACTCGTAAATTCAAACATGGAATACCCAACTTTAACAACTCATTTTTTACTATTTAAATTATCTTAGTATAAATGGTACGAATTACTAATTGTTATAATGATAGTAGATATTTCAGGACGACATACCTGTTTTTTGCGTTAATTAAGTTTTTGTGATCAATTTAACATCACTGAAGATGTCGTACTAATTAGAGTTTTTAAATACTAGTAGAAGTTTTGATCGTACATACATAGATATCTCTCATCGTCTAAAATCATAAGTAATAAAAGTCTATCTAGTTGTTACACATACGGCCCGCTTGCGGTGAAAACATTATCATTAATTTGCCTAAGTTCTGTGCGAACGCCAACGTTGTGCGTAAAGTGGATCCATTTATTTGGAAATCCGGTGGGAGGTCACGGCAAAAGTCCACAATAAAAGCCGGGTCCGGTAGCACAATTTAATTGAGTCCTCCGACCTCATAATCCGCGCCTCCCGCCCCACCCGCTAAATGTTATTTATAAGCGAAACTCCAAACAGCCGGCGGCCGCCGCACCTATGCCGTGTTTAAATTTTAGCCTATTGCACCCCGTACTGGCCGGCAGCTACTGGCGAGTTTCAGCGACGCGTCATTACTTTTAGTGTTTTTCTTCGCGCTCGCTCTAAGCTGGTAATTAATTTGCAGCGATTATTGCTATTGCCTTTACGCTTGTTATTAAACTTGTCGATAATTTAAGATGGAACACGAATCTTAAATTGCGACGTCGCGGCCGATTGCCCTTTTGCATACGCTTAGATTGTGTTTTGTCGGGAATAATTACTCGACGCGTTTCCATTCGATTTGATAGCGATGTACAGCTCGCACACGGAACACCCGCGCCTTCATATTCGTGTGAGTTTTTTCACTTTTTTACTCTTGTTTTTTTTTAGTTTTCGCCATCATAAGTGATGATAATTATTTTATGCCAAGTTATTCCAGTCTTTCATTATTTAATGTACCTATTAAATATTTACTGATTTTCTTATTCCGAACATTCAAAAACACACTCAAGTTTGCATAAACTAATAAATATTTATATTGAGCTGGAAACTCACCGGTTTGATTTGTAAAGGTTAATTTGGACAGAATTATTTTGCACAGTAATTGCTACGCGTAAAATATTCAACATTTTATTAAATAATGTAACATTAAGTAGCTATTATGTGTATCCAGAAATTGTTAAGGCAAATTACCTTAGAAATTTGATTATTAATCATCGTGTTATCGCTATTTTATTTTCAAATAGTAATTAATTATAACACTTACATAGTGGATGACATTTTTATCCGTTACTTTTAGTTGTATAGTAACATTAACATACTTTTACGCTCTGTCGGCTTTGAACGTTGCAGAATTAATGTCCGATGAACGCCGATTGAACATGTGGAGAGTCCATTGCTCGCATGGCAAAGGCTATAAATGAAGTATCCGTCGAGTATTAACTACTGGGAATTTGGCCATCAGAATTATCGGTGCAATCCGCTTGACGATAATTGAATGGCAGTGCGTTAAATAACCATTAATTGCTGTTGCGAGCGCGATTGATATTTATCGTGCCTGGCAAACTGTGGGCCCCAAGTCGGTTCTGTGTGGTGCATCTCTAATAGTGCGGTGTCCCCACGTCCACGTGTGTCACAACATCCACATACGCTGCGACGCGTCATTTTGTCGTGTTTCGTTCGCCACGCACGCCGACAACCCGTTTTTCGTGACAACGCGCGTCACGCACACACCTCATTTTAATTTTACTACAAGAATCGAGTCGTTTATCGCGCCCTAGCCATATCATTGTTTTTGCACACGGTGATATTCCGACTTAGTATGCCTCGCTAGTGTGACAATAGACATGACATATTGTATATAACATACAGGTCGCTATACTCGGCATAGCGTACTGAGCGTTGGTACATAATAATATTACATATTATGTTAGTGCAGAGAAACGTACACTTGACGACACGTACACTACCAGTATGTAGAAATGTGTGTCCCTCAATAAAGGATATTTCGCAAATTATTTAATAGCCTTTTCGGCTTGACAGATCTTAGTATATTGTCATCATAGTGGTTAGTTGCAGAGATGAAATACGAAATGTACATATTCAGTTTGAAAGGAGCGTGAACTTTGCGCTCGACTGTACTTAGGCAGACGGACGCTCAGTGTGAGACAATTTTTCCGCCGTACCGCTGCAAAGCGCCACATAATATTGCCAAGGAATGGCGCTTGAAGATTTATGTTTATGATACGCATAATAGTGGCGTCAATTGAAAGCTGGCGGCGAAGAAGACGACGACCCCTTTTGTGTTCCGTCTCGTTGCGTGGATATTTTGTGATGACTCCACCCACTTCTGTGATTTTTAAATAGTGTTTCGTTCCATGATTGAAAGATGCTACTGCGCTTACCTACACCTTGCGGCCGGGATAATTTTTCTTGTCACAGTTACCTCCTTGTAACAGTTACCTAAACATTTCTATGTGAGTAGATAACGTAAGTAGTCTCTGTAAAAATGAGAAAATTTGTTATTTAATGATTCAACCTCGCAGAGAGGTCAGGTGGAGTGAGCACGCATGGAGAGTCCTCCCGCGCACCCACTGCTTGCCCCTCGAACGTCCTTGCTCAAATTAAAATACGACTCCCGTTCGTCAAGCGTCTCAAAAGAAACAAGAGTGGCGTTTACAGCCCAATCATTATAATGATCGGTTATCGATTTGCTGTATAGCGTGTTTTTCTAAAGGACCAAAATTTAGTGCGTCCGATTACGCGCCGCCGCGCTGCCCGCCGGCTATTCCGTAATCTATTCCTACCGTCGTCGTCACGATATCGTCGACTTATCTTCGTCGTTCACTCTTATAATTTTGGAAAATTCATATAATAATATCTGATAACAATCTAATTATTATAATGTCCTCTTTAACATATCCCGTTGGTCGAGGCGAAATTGGAACGAGAGCCGGACCTTCGGGACGAGATAATGCCTTTGCTAATGTAATGGAAATTGTGAGATCATCTTTATACCTCTTAACTGTGCTTTAAAAATAAACACATTAATCTTATTTTGAGGTTTGGATGACCGCGTTTATAGCAAAGCGTTTCGTGTGAACCACGCTTTATATTCAAATGCGTTAGGTACCTACATAATATACTCCGGTATATTTTTACATTCGTGTTTGAAGCTTTTTACAAATTATAATGAGTATTATCAAGAACTAGGTCCAGGACAGCGGAAACCTTTTCAGTCTTTATTTACAAGTTCAACATTTATCTAAGATCTAAGTAAATCATCCAAGTAGGTAACACAAAAAAGTGATGCTGCCAAAATAATATGTTTTTCGGGTTGGAAAATATTTGTAAAAGTAAAATATTTTACAACCCATTTTAATAATAACAATAGAAAAAGAAGCTTAATAATCTGATATTCTCTTTTTGGATACTGTTTTACCTACAGAAATCTAAATAATCTTACCTTATTTAGATTTCTGTGATTTTACCTCTTATCGCAGCTATGACATTAGGAATCGAATATTCAGACTGTCTGTCGTGCGGTTTCTATTTCCCGAAGTCATCAATATGTATGGAGACTGACAACGAATAGGTATGAAGGACAGCGATCTGCACGGACAGTGTCGAGTACGCCCTCGTCCGAAAATCATCAAATATTGACGGTAGACTGAAAGCTTCGCGGCTATCATGCCCATCGTACATTCGTCCACACTTAGCTCTGTATATAACAGACGCATACGTAATCGGCCACGCCTCGTTTCAATTATGTTTCACACAGGATTGACAATTTGAAATCAAATAGTTGTAACAATTCAATTTTGCTATGATTTCCATAAATAAACAATGTGTTTTGTAGTCAGTGTTAGTGTAATTTAATTCTGTGTTTGAGCAGTACCCGAGACGTAGAAATATGCTTTACTTGGTACGTAAATTTCCCAAAAATTAAATTTTGATATTGCTCAAATATTATTTAACGTTCAAAACTAAGTTGTCTTTTTAATCGAAGTATTATAGAAATTTTCAAAAGGGCTTCAACAAATCAAAAATCTTTTATAGAGGTGCCTATGTAGACTTCGCTTCGTGAAAGTCGTTAGGATGTTCTTGTGTTCAACAATGGATTAATATTTATATTAGGCTACGGTACATTAGTTGTAAAGCCGCAATCTGTACCGAATATACAGAACACAACTCATTACCTCTAAGGAGCACAACTACAAAAAATAACTCACAGATCACGCACAAGCACACCTTACACTATCAATTTTTTTGTTCGTTAAGTTCACGTTATTACTTTAGTGTTATTGTTGAAGATTTCTTTATACTCACTTGTTGCAAATACCATTGAAAGCTATCCTCAAAGGGCTAAAATACATTAGTAAATAAAAATGTAATAGAGTGATTTCGGGTGATGGTAAGAAATATCGCTCTTTTACAATTCTTCCGAATCCGTACTTCTGATGATAAAAGGAATTACTATAGGATCACGCTGATATCTATCTTTCCAAACCTATGACGCCCATTATTTTCTCAATAACTACTGATTAAAAAGCTTAAGATGTACGCAATGACCTTAAGAGACCCAATAATGGGCATATATCAGGCATTAATGAACCAATGATTTACGATCCCGACTCAAGTGACTGAGTTTAAGAATTCAGTGAGTGTGAATATTAAGTTAACGAAGGAAAATAATAGAAAGACCTTGTTAATTAAAATATACATAAGCATTTTACTGGTCAAGGTAAGTAGTTTCTAATGTCATCATCAACAATATCACTGTCCCAAGGTTTTCTTACAGTGTTAGTTTTTAAATACTACAAATAATCATCACCACCATCTTTCTGCTCTTTTCCCAATTTTATTTGGGATCAGCGCAATGTATATCTAACATTGCTAAGGGTTTTGCTAGTTTCCTTTATCTTCAACCCTCCTTGGGAATGTAATTGTTTTCAGACGGGACAAAAGAAGAAGGTAAATTGGGGTTATGAAAACGGATAGAGCGAGGGAGCTAGGGTCCCATCCCATCATAGAAACGGGACTGATACTGCAGTAGCTCGAAGAGGAAGGGGTCACATACACGTATTTCCGTCCTGTGATTAGAGAGACCACTAGGACAGGACAGGGTCTTCAACTGACCATATTATTATATACAAATAATATCGATATTAAGAAACTACTGTGGTTGGTGAACCACAGTTAGTTGTTTCTTTGTCTTACACGTTTATTCTATTTTTAATCTACCCAATATTGCTATTTAAACATTTTTTCAACGCTACTTAAAATTTCACCAAAATCGGTTTAGTTAGACATTTCGACGAATACGAATGTTTCTAAAAAATTCTTTCTTTTAAACCTAAAAACACAACACAAACACCTGTAGACTTCGTGCTCTAGTAATCGTAACGTGTCGTCGATAAGACTTGTCACTGGATCTCGTGATGACTCACAACAAAGACGTCATCAGACAAGACTTTAGTTTATGAGATATTTTCTTTATTTTTTAGATTATCCAACAATTTGAACATTACTATACCAACCGTTACCATTATTAATATAATATAAACTAAGCAAGTGTGAGTGTAACAATCACTTATAGTACACTACTATTTCCCTTGGTCACGGCATCACGCGTGAACGGCTGGACCGACTTCGCAATAATGTTTGTGTTTGTTATTGTAAGGAGAAGGTTCTTATGAAGGAAAAAAATAAAAAAGAAAGTTGCGCGGCAAATTTGAAAACTTAACAAAGGACTTACGCGGGTGAAACTACGGGGCGCAGCTAGTCTCGAATAAAATTCTTAATATATAATAAATTAATTTACACGTTAACTACAGTTAGATACATATATAAATAGCAAATACATACCATCCAAAAATATAACACAACAATAAATATTAACAATGAATTATTAAACATGTATAAGTAAATAAGAATAATCTATATATATTTTTATATATATATTTCTTCTGTACCTGTGTATGTCACTGAACTCCTCCTAAGCGGCTGGACCGATTTTAATGATTTTTTTTGTGTGTCTTACGGTGGATTCGAGAATGGTTTAGATTTACAACTGGACCCGGTAGATAGCGCTGCGATAGGGTTCCAGGAATAATATTTTTTAAGTTCCGGCAGGACAACGTCTGTCGGGTCTGCTAGTATATATGTAAAAATGAATCCCTTTTTCCATTGGTCACGCCATAACTTGAAAACGACTTAACCGATGTCATTCATCTTTTTGTTTTGTTTTGTTTTCTAATACATTGTAGAAGGTGCTTACGCGTTCCGTAAGAAAATTTTTTAGGAAATTGCACAGCAAATCGATTACCGTGGGATAAACTTGAATTTCCACGCGAATGAAGTCGCGGGCAACAGTTAGTTGATAATAAAGATTAAAATCAGAAAGGTATAGATTGACAACAGTTTTGTAAAATTTGACCATACTATCCATACTTGGCAACATTTTAGATGAAGATTTCATTAGTGGTTGGTAGAATAAAAAAATGGCTGCAAACAGGACATAAGGCTATCTTCTACTGGTTGACGTTAATACATTAACTAGCTACTCTTGTAGTACATCGAATACCTACGTCGTGGAGAAGAACAGTGCTTGACCTAGTGGGGTATCTCTGAATTCAAGTAAGGATGTTTATAAATATTTCTCAATAATTTCATAAAAATAATTCTCAAGTACTAAACGCTTAGTAACCTTAATGAATTAAATATTGAGAACACTTTTTTCCAACGATCTTCGTTAGAAAATATTGTTTGATTATTCAAGAATACTAAAAAAAAGAAGTTTGGTTCAGATTGATATTTATGTAATAGCCGATATACTTACTCTATGATTACTCAAAATTTCCCATTCTATTAAATAGTTAATGTACAAGTTTATAAACAAGCAAGATCATACAATAATTATATTCTACTACAGATCGCCTGCTGGTCTAATTTCGAGCATATTTCATTTTTGGTTTACTTTATTGGCCAGCATAACCTGAACCGATCAACATATCTATAGATATACTGTACACGTGTAGCTTGATGAAGCCGTTTTAACGTAATTTTATAATTTAATATTATATAAAGTTTTTTGCTTTCTGCACTTTTTATATATATACTTTAATTATTCCAAATTTCACGTACATACGTGAAATTCTTCTAAAAATGCGAACAAAAAATTCTCTTCACTTATTAATCAATCAATACAAACTGAAAAATCGCAATTTTTGACACGAGGATGATTCATGTTCGGCATGAAGCGATGCTTTTTAATGTTTACTTATTTAATTTTTACATATGCTTAGATACTCGTAATATTATCTATTATGTGTTGCCTATTTCTGCTAGATGTTAGAAGTACGTCGATGAGTTTGGCTTTTGTGGAGACGTCAACGACGTCAACCATTTGTACAAGTAGCTATAGCTATGCCATGTTATAGTACTATGGTTTTAAGTAATTACAAAGATTTCAAATGTTCCTGCTGAACTTTTTTAGTAAGTCAAACCATCATCAACCATCAAAGTTACAAATTGACGATTTTTATTACCTTACCTCTTAATGCATATATTTCTAAAATTCGAATAGGGTAATCAATATTTAAATTCAGGAACAAGCAAGCTCATCAAGCTTCATCAAGCTGAACTTCTGAGGTGACCCACTAAGGGAAATGTCAATAAGGTTTTGTTTGACTTTTGAAAGTCTATCATTTGATGATTCATCAATGAGACGATTTAGGTATGTATAAAATTAAATGTTCTACTAAATACTTTTCTGATAAAACTTGTTTTTGTAAAACTGTTCGATAAAGTTTTCAACAGTCAATTGATTTTGTTAATGTTTTGCCCTTCTTCTAAGCAGAGGATTTTAATTTAGGTTAAAGGAAACGAAAGACTAATCCTAAAGTTTTGTTGGTTAATGAATAAAAGACCGGAAGATCAATTTTGTTATTCGGTGATCCTTAGATTTTCGCATATTACAATTGACTGTTGTCCTAATCAACTATTAAATCTTTAGATAAGTTTTATTGTTATTTAGTATTTTATTTAAAGTTTTAACTAGAGAAAAATGATAAGCATTGATATATTGTTTACTATTACTGTACTAAGCACCTCCGCAGAATGCTGCGCAGTCGCAGAATGCTGCGCAGTCGCAGAATGCTCTTAACGCTCTTTCTTTCCGCAGATTATTCTTGTGGACAAAAAGGGCATTAAGAGCATTCTGCCATCGAAATATTCGTAGATCGTATTTCATTACCTATTGAATGATATCATATTCAGAGTCATAAAAATCATAATTTGACATCTAAATCTTACAATCGCCAAATATGTAATCAAAATCAAATGTAAAGATTTTTATTAGTAATCAATGGCCGTAAGGCCTCCTAGACTGCAGCGGCAGGGTGGCGGGAGTAACACACACGGCAAAAGTGACGATTTAGCTAGGCAAAAATCGATAGTTTCGATGTTTGTTAATATTTATAATAATATTCGTCAACGATATTTAGTATTTAGTTACGAAGTATTTGCTTATCGATTGCGTACGCATTTCATTTTGGCATGCGTGATAGCCCTGTTTTATTTTTTTTTTTTCGTGTGGTAACCCCCTCGGGTCATCACCTCACCTGAGCTAATGGTGAAGTGGTATGTCGGAATCAAACCGACTAAAACCACACGGTGTTCCGTCACAAGTGGGCCAATTGCAGGGGACCCGGGAATACCCTAAGAAGGAAGCCTCCGGGAACTCCTGCAGACCTTGGCCGCCTCTTAGTCAGCAGGCGGCCACACCATAGAGTACGGGGGCCTTGCCCCCGCCGCGTCCGGTTTAGAGAAGCGCACGCGGAACACGTCGCGCCACCTTCTCAGGCCTGCTTCTGCTAGGGTAACGGACAGCCCTAGCCGTTACCCCCAGGCCACGCTCATGGAGGCCGGAGATCGTTCTGCACTCTCCGGCGCCATGTGCGTCTTCTGCGAGACGGGAAATTACTCGTCCTCTCCCGTACCCTTTCCACAGCCTCTTTAGCCAACATCACCTCCTCGCGTGATAGCTCTGTACTACTTTTACTTTGCGTTGATATAACTTTTTGAAATATAGTTTATGATAAAGAAGGACTTCTTATAATTATATTTTTCTTTTTGACTACTTTACATATAATAACTCTACAATTGTAAACGACCGATGAACTGAAACGACCGAAAACAATTACTTAAACTTTCTCTTTAAATAAAGTTATTCAGGAGATAGTGTTTTTGCGAGATAGTGTATTTTAATACGGATCTTTGTAAGTTGATTGTGCTAAATTTTGGACGTATGATACTTAAACAATAAAGTAATAAGGTACTTTGTAAAGTTTGTATACAAAAATATCGAAAACCGTACAAGGGTCCCGCTGTCGTCAGATAGATAGCTATCTATCTGACGACAACCTCCAACCTCATTGTATAAAATTACCAATTGGATAATAATATAACATTGTATTAATAACATAGGACAGCATTCCTTTATGAACGATGTTTAATTTCGCATTGAGGTGCATGTTTATTTTTATCTCCTACAAAGCTGTATTAATAATCCTTAAACATTTAGGTGTTAGCATAGCTCGTATAGTGTGAATGCGGTTTCCCAAGACCGGGATAGTTGACGCCCCTTGGGGGAGGCCTTCGTCCAGCAGTGGACGGCGATAGACTGATGATGATGTATAGTGTCAGTGTTAGAATGAATAAGTATTTAATACTAGCTGCGTTCCGCGGTTTCACCCGTGTAAGTCCCGATTCCGTGGGAATATCGGGATAAAAAGTGGCCTATGTTACAATACAGATTTGGAGCTATCTACAAAGCAAGTTTCATCGCAATCGGTTCAGTGGTATTTGCGTGAAAAAGCAACAAACATCCAACTATCCATACATCCTCACAAACTTTCACGTTTATAATATTAGTAGGATTGGAACGAAATTCTTTATCGCAACATTACACTTCAGATATATGGCTGATGGCAGCTAGACGGAAATAAGTGTTAGCGCAACGAAACATGCTGACCGTGAGTTGATTTATTTTATTTACACCATCTGTGGATTCTGCGTGATACTACTATACTTTGATGTGGGTCGAATACTCCGGGCAACTTTTTTTACAATATTTACTATATTTTGATACAATTTATTTAATCCATTAAATATATTTATACATATAGCGAAAGGAACTTCGTTCTAACCGGGTGTCCCAAACACACCTCCGCATTTTTTTTTAATTGCGGGGGTCATAAAATATAACAATCTGAATTAACAATTCGTTAAACCGCGAGAGCTAAAAAGAAAGTGCGTGATCAAACACGTTTATGTTACGGTGACAATAGTCAAAAAGGGTCCAGTTTATTTATTTTTTTAAAACTTTATTCACATAGAGCACAGAGGCGGAGTTAATGATATAGGCATTCTCTGCCAGTCAACCTTCAGGTGATGCAGAGAAAACAGGAAGTAGGTGCATTAAAAATATTATATTTTATTAGATAAATATGCAAACTAAATATCAGACAAAATACTTTAATAAAGTATCTAGGATAAAATACATATCTTAAACATATATACAAATATGTACGCAAACTTTTGACTCGAATAGATTGTCAAATGTAGGGACTCAGGGCATTGGAAGCATTTATGAGGCGTATGGGGCGTTTTGTAATCGGTCTTCTCTGATCAGTTTTTCTTGAACGTGGACAAAGTGTTAGACTACATTTAGATGCACTAGACGCACTACCTTTACTTGTAAATAGAAGTACCGAGAGAGGATTCGAAACCCCAAATGATAAAAAAGACCTTTTTAGTATCACTTTATAGTCCGTGTATTTGTTAGTGTGTAAAATGTTCTCTCTCAAGAACAGTCAACCCAGTTCAAATTATGCATAGGTTCACGCCTGGGCGGAAGCCCAGGGTATTCAGAGACTAGGCCCAATTCACCACGATCCTGATATATAGTCTTTTCATAGAAGCTCGTGTGTTGAAATTATATCAATCAGATACTGATACAATTTAAAGATTAAAAAAATCACTCTACACAATAACACATTCGAAAGATGCAACCAATTAACTCTGTCAGCAAAACATTTAAAGTACTTCCCAATGACCTAGGACCATGAAATTTATCTAAGCAGTTTAAAAAACCGGAAATTGTTAATTTGCTGGTATACCATTAAAATATTTTATACGGTAATAAACTTCCATTTGAAGTTGGCACGGTTGGCACAGCATTTGCACACCAAACTGAAGTTTGGTCTTCAATCAAAAGTGACTCTCTGATTGTTTATTGTGTATCTTACTTATCTATTTTTTGTTTGATTGTTTGTTTGTTTAAACGTGCTAATCTTCGGAACCCTCCGGAGCAACTGGACAGATTCGCAGCTGGATACAAAGTAACACAGTTAGAGTCCATGACATATTTAAAAAGTGGTTTAGATTGGAAATCTTCTCATGTTTTTAACTCACGGTTTTTTTTAAATCTGAAATTGATATGGAACATCAAATACTAATAAAATAATTTCTATACTTACTTACTTCTGAAAAATTTAGAACTACTAACGCTATAGAAAGTTGGTACCGGCAAATTAATGGCACAATACAAAAAAGCCACCCCTTTTATCTACAGTTTTTAAAAAAGTAATCGAAAATCAGTGATACCAAAATAAATAAATGTTCTTATCACTGTGAGGAAACAAAACGTCGGCCGAAGCAAATTTTGATTGATAAGCAGATAAAAAATATATTATCGAACTGCGTTAACGAAATAAAATTCAGTGATGACAGGCTTAGAAAGCCTACGGTCATTAAAATTATCTCGATATTAGATCTACTGTCGTGTCTTTATATAGACTTTGACTTTCTTGAATAATTTTTTACGTTTGATAGTTTAACTTTCTTTTCACGACTATACTCTGTCCAGTTGCTAATCGTTTCAGCTGAGAATCTGTCCAGTTGCTCCGGAGGGTTCTGGAACTACCAGTTGAATTTGAAAAAATGTTTTTGTATATGATGGCTGGATTCATGAGGAATAGTATAGGCTATGTAACATCACGCTGCGACCATTACGAGTGGAGCCGTGACCATAAACGCGGGTGAAACTGCAAGGAACAGATAGTAATTTAAATTTTTCAAGACTGGTGTAATTTTTGGGTAAGCAAATAGCGAGATGAAGCGCATGTAACTTTTTTTTTGTTTTTTTATGTGATAGCGGGCAAACGAGCAGATGGGTCACCTGGTGGTAAGCGACTACCACCGCCCATGGGCACCTGCAACTCAAGAGTCACAAGTGCGTTGCCGGCCTTACAGGTGGGAGTAGGAGAAGGGTGAAAGAGTGGAAGAGGGGGGGTGAAGGGTTTGGGCCTCCAGAAGTTTACCGGAGTAAACTCACTCACTCGGCGAAAAGCAATGCAACCATTGCTCCACTACCGGTTTTCTGTGAGGCCGTGGTATCACTACGGTCGAGCCGCCCCATACGTGCCGAAGCATGGCTCTCCCACGATTAGAACTTTATCTTATTGCTTACATTGTTATACCAATCTATTGAATCGACAAAATCATTTCGATTCGATCGATTCATCATAAGCGTAAGTAATAGAAAAATTATTTTGTAAATCAACAAAAGAAATTAAATTAATTGAGATGTATAGAATGTGTCCAACTTATCTGATTTAGTGGTGGTACTACAAGAAATATGTTCTAAAATCATTTAAAAAAATAACATTTTTTTTTTAAACACTGGAGTAGTGGTCCTGAAGTTTTAATGAATTGGATTAACGGTTTTCTACGTAATGCAATAAAAAACTACAGATCTGTTAAAAGCTAGATAGTACAAAGTCAATAATAAAAATAAATTTATTTGCATAAAAAGTGGTACAAATATGATAAGTAGATAAAACAATGAGTACAGGTACAGGACATATTTCGTCATGAAATAGCATGCTATTTGCTTACTCAAGTCATCGCAAATCAAAGGTCTTGTTCTTTTTTTGTTAAACTGTTGCCTTATAGTTTTTCGTAACACTCAGAATTGATATTCACAATTTTATCAGACACGGGTTCTACTTTTCAAACATTGACAATAACATGTATTATATAATCTACTACCTATCGATTGATATTTTGGGAGAATTTACGTAGTGGTATGTGATTATTTTTTACAAAAGGACGTATGTACCAAAGGTATAGTTACTAATATTTACTCGAAAAGTCGCAGCATCAAGATGTTTCAAATTTTCTTTGTCAGAAACACATGTGTAATTCCTAATACCGAATCTTTATCCTGTAGTATAAAGTGTAAAAAAGAATGAATTTCACACTAACCTATGTATATTAACAACTGGCTATGTTATTTTCCTCCCCTCCCATCCTACCTCTTGAAAACATCTGATATCGCCCACATAAAACATTAATCTGAAACCCTCTCTTTGCTCAACACTCTTCATTTGACAGATTGGACTAAATTACTGAAGCTTTTTTATTTAATTTAAGGGTAATATCAATCGCTGGGGTAATCTCTTTGAGAAGTTGTTTGTTCTGTATCCCAGTCCAAGTAGTTTTTATTAGAAGTTTTGTTGACCATAGCAGTCAAGCGTTGGCGGAGCTTTGGCCCCTTTGTATACGGTGACATAACATTGCTTATGTTTGATTTCATCAGCCCTCCGGGCGGCCCAGAAAATTGCTTCTGCCCTCGCCTTTTATTAGCTTATAAATGGTTGTTACTTCTCTCAGCTAACCTATAATTTAATATTTGATTCAATTAGCGAATTAAGCTGGTAACGAATTCAATTATTAATCGTTAATTCCAGGCAAGATATGAGTAAATTAAATTAAAGGAAAATAAATGAGAACGTCATAGAAATAAGGTTGCAACCATAAATCTAATGAAAACTTATAAACTTAAAAAAAAAAACGTGTATAATACACGTTTGTTTCTGTGTGATACACAATAAACAGATATTTATAAAAACTTTACTCCCATACACGAGCATACATTCATACGCCTTGACACAAATGGTCAATTATGACACCACATCACTGCTCCCTACATCACATTAGTAGTTCCATAAATAATGGCTATGTAGGTAGGCATCTAACTGTATACTATAGTTCAGGCAGCATTACAATAACACACATTACATCGTTTATTTAATGTTTTATGTATGTATCTATAGGATAATATCACCCATAGTCAATCGGTGTATTTATGCGGCGCGATTATCGAGCGGCGCGGCGCGCGATTGATATCAAAATCACAATTTCATACCTAAATATCGCCGTTATCCATAATTACACAGTGTGTATGTGTGTTATCTTGGACTATTACTAATTACACGAATGCACGCAAGCAGTGATAGCGCTGTTTATACAAATATGGCGGACCAATAAGCGGTTGTTTCTTTGTAATTGTAGCCCGGATTAATCGCGGTGTGTTGTTCGCGCCAACGATCGCTGACTCCAATTTCAGTTGACTGAGGGCACTTTTTTCTAATAATGGCTGTACTATTTAAAAAATGTTCGCACAAAAACACTGTTTATTCAGATTGCGAATATGATAAACAGGTGAAGAGAGCAAATAAAGTAAACACTAATTTTATGTTTTACAGAGAAAATCTATTATTTTAATCTATAAATAATTCGATATAAACCTTATGTGTTGCATCTTATGAGGGCTCCCTAGTTTCATTTGTGACAAAATTCCCATGTCTAGCACAAAGGGCACAAACCAACAAAGGTAACATGGACCTTTGAAGACTTCACTCTGTTTAAAGAATACAAGTTGATGCTCTTAAACGGAGCGTCATAGGTGAAGTGGGGTCCAGTGTGTGCACAGTATCTTATGGTATTATTTCTAAGTCAAGACAGCCGCAATGTTTGACGAAATCTGTTTACGTCCCCATTCCCTTTAATCTTATACCGCCTATACTACACTCATATTTATTAAATAAAAAAATCATATTGATTTTGTAAAGGACGCTCCAGTCTGTTTTTAACCGACTTCAAAAAAAGAAGAAGGTCCTCAGATCGTCGGGATCTTTTATTTTTTTATATATTTAACCCGGGTACCTACTCGAAGATGGCTGTACCTAATGATTTGGGAAATTCAATTTTTTTGTTTAAAAGGGTAGGAATACTTACTAGTTGGTTCCGTTGTCACGAGGTCAGGATTTGATTATGGGAGCCTGGAGAAGTCGAGAGAACTCTTCAAATATAATAGGCAAACCTTTAGCGATTTGGTTTTTTTTTATAGTTACTCATGCATTTGTTTTCGGAAAGCATCATTTGCTGAAGTGGAACTGATGGTGAAGATCTCAAGTTTGATTATTTTAATGTGGTTGTCAAGCAATTTATGCTTGTCAAAATGCATATAAAGTACTTGTAACTAAGATAAATTACAAACCTACCCACTCAAAATCGAGAAATAGACATTCTAACGAAATTTTTAATATGTACTTAAAAGCGACTGCAGAAAACCAGGAGGTCCTCAATTCGATTCTTTTTGTGTGTATGGTGTATGTAACGTGCTATCTTCGCTTTACAACAATCCTTTTTTTAATTGAGTTGATTAAATTCTAAATAAATAATGTCAAATTAAACTTCTTATTGTAATTAGCTTTATAGTTGATTAAGTCTTTCATTAAATAACGACGTTGAAAAGGGTTTGCTGATGTTGAAGAAAAAGAGTGATTTAATTCCGACGTTGTTTTAAAATTATACTTGAATTTGTGCGAAACCAATTAGACGATTTCCATTTATTTCATTTGGAAACGTGTGAAACTAATCAACTGCATTTCCTGTTAATGAAGGTACAATAGGTGCTTGATTATAATTCCTCATCGGTCAAGTTAGCAAAACTAAACACCTAATTTTTCGCTCGTAAATCTCAATCCTTTTGCGTATAAAATTAGTTAGTAACTAATGAGTTAACGTAATTTGATGCACTTTAAGGTCAATTACATGTCGTAATAAATTCCGAGAACGAATATGCAGGAAGTGAGCGAGAGTCAACTAGGTATTTATAATATCAACACAAAATTACTGTGAGTTAAACAAGACGTTACTATTAACAAATTGTGCCGATCACGTCGTTGCTTTGATCAACAGAGCGCTAACTCGCTTTTCATAATATGTTTACTAATTATTTCCACGAAGTAATTTGAGAGGTTCTGTAGTCAGACGGGACGATGGGTGCGTCACAGAGATGCTTAGATTAAACGGATGCCCCTGATATTATCTTACCGCTCTGCCCTAGAAATGGAATTAATTTGCATTCGTTTAAAAATAAACGTCAAGAAAGCGCTCCACTTGTTAGGTGTGCTCTCAAATCGACCGAGTAACAATCTTTTTAACTATTAATTAGTTTGTGGTTGTAACGAATTAAATAATCATTTCAATATATTTTAATCTTTTTCGTTGGCCGCATCACCTTTACGAAAAGTAAATCAGGAACCATGTTACTTTTTTTTTGAATTAAAGTACTTTGTTAAAGTCTTATATCTCTGAGACTGTCGTAATGAACATTATTCCTAACATATCCTTTACTAGGACTCGCCAAGGTTTTAGTACCTATTACATTCTTCCGGGTACAAAGATATTTATTTACAGACAAATTAATTTTTTCCTTCTTTTATCTGCTGATGTGTTTTTTATCTTTTGTATGAACTTTTTCTTCACACCTTAACTAAAATTTAGAATAATAAAGGGCTGTGTAAATTTATTATCGACGCCAAACATGATCTAGTACTTGTAATTACTGATGTTTATATTCCGACAACGATAACAATGTCCTTCTTGTGTGTTGTACAGTTGTTGGTGGGCAGCAGCGGGGCGGGTCCTGGCGGCGCAGCCACCTCCCCGGACGGGGGCTCGAGCTCGGCACCGCCGTTGTCTCCGGGTGGCTCCGGTGTAGCGGGCGGCGCACTGTCGCCAGGCGCTGGTAGCCACGCCAGCACTCCTGCCGCCTCCTGCTGCGATACACCGCGGCCCATCATCACAGACCCCGTCTCTGGCCAGACCGTCTGCTCGTGCCAGTACGATGGAGCTCGTCTCGCTCTCACTTCTTACCCGCGGCTCTCAAGCGCAGCCGTTGGCGTTTATGGAACACCGTATCCGTCAACCGACCAAAATCCCTACCCCAGCATTGGTGTTGACAGCTCAGCTTTCTATTCACCCTTGGTATGTAAATCTTGAATATATATAAAAGGTTACAAAATTTTTAATTGTAGGTCATTTTATTTATTATTAGAAAATGTTAAGTAATACAGAACAACCTAGCGATTCATTATTGAATTTCATTTTATCAGAGAACAAATTGCTGTCGACGTTTATCGAAGTTAATTGAGAAATACATGACGTTGTTCTTGGTACTAATACGGTACGTTCGTACTAACGTTAGAACCGGATGTAGCTATCAGTTATGATACAGTTTATTTCGTAGTCACTGTTAACTCGTCGTACTGTTTACCTTCTAAAGGAGAATAAACAGGCTGCAAATTGGTACGAATAGGTCGTTTGCCATTTGCCCGTATACGAAGCAAGGTTTATCGCTCTCGACTGCGATACGTGTTTGGCTTTTCTGGTGTGGCGTGCGAGCCACCGGCGAACCGGTCCGGGCGCGCTGGGCCAGAAAACCACCGACACCTCGCAAACCCCGCCGCCGCCGCCCTGTCACGAAACATTAATATTTAAACTCAAAAAATAAATTCACAGATGCGGCTGCCTTTATTATACTAATTACACTATTTTGGGCCAATTCTGAAGGAATTATATTTGAAATTATTCGTATTTCGTCATTTTCTTCGGCTTTTCCAAATTATGATAGTAGGTAAATGTGTTATCCATAAATTGTAATAATTATTCAATTTGTGGTTAGCCAAAGAAGCGCTGGAGCTGGTCCTCGGTTAACACCTTGTCTAGGCAAAGGGGACAAATGGGTGGTCGGTTTATGCGGCACCCGTAATCCTTATAAGGCGCTACAGTCGCCAAAGAATCGAATGTAGCGAGCTACTGCGTGTCACGGTCTACCTTGTAGCGCAGTGTCCAATGTTAGTTAAAAATTAATTTGTGGTGTATTTTCCTCCTTTGAGTCGATTTACTTTCTTACTCGAAGCCCCATTTCAGTTTTATCCGTGTAACACATGTGAAATCCGTTAAGCTATGAAAATCCTATCGAACCGTAAGATGATTCGTTTTTTTTTTCGTTTTTCAAAGGAAGTTTTAAAGCTTAATCGTGGACTGCTGAAACATTCACACCGGAAGCTTCCACTGAGCATATGAGTGACGCTTGGCACGATTATGACATTATGCCCCTTGAACGTTTTCGTCACGGCTATTCACCCAACATGCATGTCTTTATAGAGAATAATATTCTAGTTAGTGTGAACTTCACTATCCTTCTAAACTTTTGTATATGATGCGTTTGAACTCTTTGGCTTATTAATTCTATTGTTTGAATATCTAACAAAACAGTTTTTATCTTTTTTATCTAAACTGTAGAGACATTTTAAAAATTATAAGTGTTTGTATTTATAAATAAAATTGAAAAATATTCATGTAGCATAATTTTTGGAAATAAGATTACTTTTTGTTAGCTGTCAACACTAAGCTGAACACATGCGTGATTATCGTAATTAAGTATTTTACGAAAAAAATATTATTTAAATGTGTAACAAACGTCTAGCTAAGGTGCATATTTCAAAGTAACAAAATGTTGAGTTCATTCAACTCCTAATTATAATATAATGTGGCAACTTTTGTTGATGTTAGTAATTGTGGTCGCATCCTAAACCGTTGCGCCGCGCCAGTGGTGAGATCTCTATCTGTCATTTTATTTAACGAAGTTGGTACGAAGGTACCTACGCTCTGTGACCCTGCATGTTTAATAACAGGTGTTTAAATGTATGTATACTGTCATTGTGTGTGCCTTGTTTATACCTAACTTACGACAAGCCCGGCCGGTTCCGTGCAAACGACGATTTAGCGAACAATGACGACGCTCCACCGCAAATACACTTGTGTCTGATTCTGGCTATGTAAGTCTTCATATAGAAACAAAGAACATTGAACCTTAATTGTAAAGTCACAGGGAGTAGTCCAGTTTATAACTACAGTAAACCGTTGCGAGGGAAAATATTCAACTGCCATTTTTGTACACGAACAACTCCGGTGGCGACGTCTGTTCGAGTTGTGACTTACAATACGAGCAACGCCATCTATTGTATGCGTTTGATAATCAATAATAGGGGTTTGTTTTTGTAACCGCATTTTAATGACATCATGATAATCTGTATTGTTATAATTTACTGATTTATTTTGAAAATGAAATTTTGAGAGATTCGCTTATGCTTCAGTTGAACTTTGCCTTAGAAAAACTAGTTAATTTTTTAAAGTACCTCAAACAATTAGGGATCCATAATTGGCTGCGCTTTTTATGTATTCATTGATTTCTTCGAGGCCCTGATTAGTGGAGGAGACATTGATTTGCGTAATTATTGTTGATCGATTCTCTAAAATACTTTTACGTTCGTGGTGACTCGAGACTTGACAAGCATTTTTTTTATTGAATCACGTTAACTGTAAAATCGGTTAACAATATTTTGACATCATTTTGGATTCAATGATTTTTGAAATTATATTCTTAAGCATTTGTTAAAACTATGATTGACATAAAATTAATATTAAAAAAAACACAATACTGACATTGCCTTACATGCTGTTGACTTAAATGAAATGGATAAAAATATTTCGTCACATTTTGACTGATGTTGAGTAGTCGCAAATTCGTTTGAGATCTTCTGAATGTAAATATTTTTTTTAAATGTCAATGTCTTATAAATGTCAACGTAAGTTTCAGTAAAATACTCAATGAATTAACTTCCGCCAATACGGTTATCATAGAAACTAAACTTAAAGCTACTCAGACACAAAGGCACAGTGAAGAGGTAGAAAGAACGCTTAGCTACTGCTAACGGGCCTTTAATGCCCGACCGTCATCTATGTAAGGTTAACTTTTGGACTTTCTCCTGTTTCATCCTAACTAATATTATAAATACGAATGAGAGTTTGTTTGAAAGCTTTTACGCTGTAACTAACCAATATATCATCATGACTGAATTTTTCTTACAGGTTGTCAGGGGTACAAATTAAGGATATAGGGTACTTTCCATCCAGAAAAAGTACTTTTCTCTAGGGATAGGGATACTTGAATTTATTAACCGAATCTAGTTTATGCCTACCGCATACATCTTTGAAGTCTGCGTCATTGGTATCTTTGAAGTAATTATTCACTGCTTGTATTAACTAGCAGAAGGTATGGTTTACAACTTTACAATAACGACTTTAAAAGAAAGAAATAGTGGTATAAAAATAAAAAGAGCCATATAAAAGAGTAATGGCTACGTGAGTATACACGCATGTATTTAGAAGACAGCCGTTATCGTGTAGACATATAAACTAATGTATGTAGGTATGTGAACTGGAGCTTACTTTAGTATTCGTTTTTAAAGTATAATAGTAAAACCAAATAGCTATACTAAATTACCTACATTCATTATACGGTTTATAGATCTCCAAATTAAAAAAAATATATATGATGTAATTCCTTTAAACATTAAACGTTTTTACCCTGTATTTTCATTTAAGATATACCTAGTATAGTTAGGTATAACTATATAAAATATAACTAATCTAACCTTGTAATCGTTAGGTTAGCTATAATATAATATACATCCACCTAATACCAACTCATCATCATCAAAATTTATCTTTGACAAAACTTAGACAAAAGTTCAAACCGCTTTGAAAGACCAGACTCAGAACTTTTTATTATAGAGGAGAACCAATCTTCAAAGAAACCCCCAAAAATCAAAAACGATAATTTCACGGGGACGCATGTAAAGTGAATTGCGAATAAAAGATGACATTATCAAATCTTCATCATCCATTGTTGCCCGTGATACACATTTGATAATAAAGTCGAAATTTAATCTGCAGTGATTAATGAACAAAGCGAGCACTACAGCAGACCACCCACGGGGAGGAGACGGCTTAATAAGACCCTCATTAACACCTTAATGGCTATTCTCAATTCGCCTGATTTCTCTTGACTTTTATATTTATTTTTTCTTTCTCAGTCCCACACAGTCCGTGCGCATCTTGTCTCTCACTCTTTAACCCTCCTTTAATTGAATTTCTGGTCTCCTTTTTCTAAACTTATTCTCTTTTACTTAAGATTAGTGATGTATTTAAATTGTCGTTTTGTTACGTTTTTATAGTCAGCAGAAACGCGCTTTGTTTTTTTTTTGCTTCCCTGTTTTCTTATCAAACTTTTAATTTGATGGTAATAATGAAAGACGCACGGAACTTAGGGCGTAAATATCTGAATGCAATTCTTTAATACATGTTAAGTATAAGACTTGCGATGTGTTTTTCTTATAGTCGCTTGTTAATATCGCATCTCGCATCATGCGTCTATCAATAGATTTTAATACTGGTTGCCGGGATGGTCCAACGGAAGTTTCCGTTTGCAATAAATGAGAAAGGGACATACATGAAGCAAGACACATGCTCTCGATCGCATAACGGCAGATTTTATTGCCTCTCTTCACGATTCACCATCGGTTTGTTAAATGATAATTAATAGTTTTATTACATATTACGATGTGGTGTTGCTCTATCTTTAAAGACATAAAACATAATTATGCTGTAGAAGATCTAGCTGTAAAAATAGATAGTGGCTATCAGAATCTAACTAGCTAACAGAAAACAAGAGCATCTTTATTTACATGATAACGAATATATTAAGATGTGAGCGGATATTAAAATAATAAATAAATTAATAAAAAGAAGCACGCACGCGGCCTGCCTGGTTGCAAGCGTTTATTAATTCACGTGTAAACAACTCCATAGGCATAATCTTGAGAGGAAGAGTGGCCTAGCGCTTCGCTTGGCTCGTTTTGGTGGAGTCACTACCGTGCCCCCAGATATTTGCTATAAATCATTGCATGAATGCGACGATCAATATATCCAATGATGTTATTTCAGAACTCATAACTTATGAATTCTATCAATTTTGTGATCCAGACAAAATATCTGCAAAAACACCATCACGACTGCCATCTAAAGGATATAAACAGAGGTACATTCTTAAACGTCTTTAAAAAAAGAAAATATTGTTAGGTATAGGTTAATACTATGTAATACATAACCTTTAATCATCATTGGCGGATTTTATTGTTGCTTAATTTTGCCTAGATGGCGCAGCGAGTAACTTATACGACTGTCATGCTAAATTCTTCTGTTTCATTTATTTTATTGTTTCTTGGGTTGACTGGTAGTTACCTACTGAGATTTTGGCCTCAAACTTTTTATATCTGCAGTACCAGGGGTTGGGGTTGTGCACAACAACTTATAAGAGATCAGATATGAGATATAAATTGAGATCTAATATAACCTGGTAAAACGTGGGCACCGTACGCCTCTGCATAACCATTCGGGGAAAATATGCAATGTTCATGTTATGTTACGCATGTAACTGCTAAAGGCTCGTACCTGTTTTTAATTTTTCTATCTTGATTTGATTATCAAGGAATTGTAAAGGCTTCCTAAATAAAAGGAGCCTTTTTGAGCCCACCTTTTTTATACTACATAATCGATGAAACAGCAGTTACCGGAACCTCCGGTCCCTGTTAAATCTTTTTATACGTGGTTGAAGAACCTCATACTGCCTTTAGGAAAAACCATAGCATAGAAGTCTTTCCACAATTTTACACAGTTTTACAAACAAACAAAAATCTTTCCTAAGGGTAAGAAACTTCCAGATACTGGCTTTGGATAACGATGGTTGATAATCCTGAAGACTCGTCTTTAAACCTATAATAATAATAACATCACATATCTCACACACGGCCGTCTGATACCATCAGAAATACCTTCAAATCATGAAACATTTTTGGCTATTATTCCAACCGTGCAAAATCAGCACGTAGCCTCATTGTGTCACTCTGTTCACCTGAGAGTAAATTTTGGTACCGCTCCGAAAGCTTTTGGCTATACAATCTTCCCCTTCTAGATTGAGACCTGGAAAATTTTCATTATCACGGACATTATTACGTTGATTACAAAACCACTAGAGTAAAAGACATAGACATAGTTCCATTAAGGTGTGTTACATCTTGAAAATGATCTTCGTTGCGCCAAACAACGCCGTGCGAACTTATGAGCTTAAGATTTGTAGATATTATTTTAAATAATAACTGGCGAAGTAACTATTTAGGTTTATCTAACTAGCTACTTAATACTTTTAGTATTATTGAAATGTCATAAAATAATGAATTGAATCCTTTCGCATAATATGATCGCGAGAGTTGGGTTTGATAGAAAAAACATGAAAGTTGAGTCACGGTAAAACAAGTGTTTGGCTTAGAGGGAGGTGTGGCTTCAAAGAGGATATACAGACATTGTAGTTGAAGAGGATATGTGGACGTGGTTCAGACATGTAGAACGTATGATAACTGAAACAATGGCAAATTAAGTAGGTACATAAAGTATGTAAGTAGGCAAATTCCTCGGAGTGTACGTTTGAAAAACATACACTGATGAAGGCAATAGGTTTGAGTTTAAGTTTACGATTATGAAACTTCAAGGGATGAACTACGATTTAAAATTAACCCACTTACAAATGAAACAAAAATACATTCTACATTGATTTAGTGATAGAGATCCGATAAACTTTCTAGCTAGCTTTTAAAAAGTCTGTTCAATGTTGAGCATGTTTGACACTAACGTATTCTCGGAATTAATAATGTCGGATTAATGTCACTTGGAACAATAAAATGCGCCTGAAAATAGCCACTTAATCTGAATGTGGCTACTTACTAGGGTTGCCACAATGTATAGCATCGTATTATATTTTGATCAATTGTACTAAATGTTATAGAACAATAATATAGTATGAAAAATACTATATTTTTATTGCTAACTCAACCGTCGTCATTTTGACTGAAACTGGAACACACTGGAAACTGTTTGTAATGCCTTCACAACTCAACCGATCATCATAAGTTTTGGTTACACGTTGTCAATGGTATACAAAAGGACATAGGATACCTACTATCCAGAAAAAAAATTGTTCTTGAGGAATGGAAAAATAACTTTTAGACAACAGTTTTATTCGTGGGAGAACCATGCTTCGGCATATATGGGCCAGCTCGACCGGAGTGATGATACGGCCTCACAGAAAACCGGCAGTGAAGTGATGATTTCATTGCTTTTCGCCGAGTTAGTGAGGTTACCGGAGGCCCTAACCCTTCCCTCTCCCCTTCTTCCCCCCTCTTGCTCTATTCCCACCTTAAAGGCCGGGAACGCACTTGTGACTCTTGAGTTGCAGGTGCCCATGGGCGGCAGTAGTCATTTACCATCAAGTGACCCGTTTGCTCGTTTGCCCCCTATTTCATAAAAAAAGCAATAAACGTAACGTTAAAGATAAGAACGATAAATGTGTAAGTAGTTACTATTTATTTTCTGAATTTTCTAAAAGTACTATATTTTTGCAAGTAAAAAAAAAATATATTTTACCCAAAAAAAGGTGGCAACCCTAGTGCTTACTCTGAATGTCCATCGTTCGAATAATTGAGTTTTCACATTCGATTACCGAATACTATTTCTTAATGTATTTAATGAAAACGTGCTTGAGGGTTATTGTAATTTTGCGTTTAGTTTAGAACTCGACTATTAAATCTATTTTAAATAGATAGAATACGCTTTATAGCATAGTATTATAACTAAAATAAACACTTGATTATGCGGTAAGTACAAGGGAATGTCTTATCGCTAAAAGCTATATTTTAAAGACAACCTTTAGATGGAATAGCAGATGAAACGACGACAAGTAATGGCATAGGTACTTTAAATAACTATAAGTTACAGAATGATATTGCAACAACTAATTAAGTTATAAAAGAGGAATAGAGATATGAAAAGAAAAGTAATATATTGAAGAAATAGTATTATTATGTAAGAGGCCGTTATTATTTATTATTATCATTACTCTGATGATGACACTATTAAGTAAGAGTCTTGTATAATAATGTTCTTGAGCTAATACTAATCTGAGAGTAGTTAAACTTGAAAACTGCTCACTTCTTACAGAGAGTGCATTCCACAGATGAATTGTTGTAACAGTAAACAGTTTATCAAAACATGTCGTAGAATGTGTAGCCACTATAAAATATTTTAGTGAACTTATATTATTACCAGTCGTACTCTTTCATCAATTAATTAGTCAAAGCGACCTTGCCTCTGAGTAATGACTACACTTCATTTTATTTTCTTTTTAATTAGCTTCGACAGGGAAAGACAATTTGACAATAACTCAACAGATATTGTGTTATAAACTAACCAGCATAAGGTTGCAAATCGCTTAAACATCAACAGTTAAACATGTGTGATTGAGTAAACATGAGTGCGTTTATCTATACACAAGTAGGAGTATTCTGTAAACGGATAAGCTATATTTAGATTGGGCGGTTTACTTAGATATAAAATAAGTGAGCATAATGGCTGTTTTATTTTGACACGAGGGCTGTACAGATTTATTAAAAATCACAAAGTTATATTAGAGCAAGCAAAAAAACTGTTTTTGGAACCGTTATTATCTCAATTAAACAAGAATATTCAGCGGTTCTATTTATTGAATATATTGATTTGTTTAATTGGTAACTGTTTATTATAATTATCCAATAATAATAATAGACATTTAAATTAATTTGTATCTACAAATAAATTTAGAAAGGTATTTTACCTATGATGTAAAGGTTTTAGGGGTAGACTCGATGCATAATTTTATTATAAAAATTGAGAATCACAACCAAAAAGTGAATCACACTTGTGGTTAAAGTAAATCACAAGCATTGACTTTAACCACAATTCCTGCCTTGTTTCCTCTTGACTTTTCAATATGCGATTATATAATCTTTCAACCGTAACGAAAAATTTGCAATAACGCTATTTTTAAAAACATATAAAATTGACAATGATTTATCTGTCATTTTCAAAAGGCTTAAGTAGAATATATATATATTTGTATTTTTTTTTTTGTATTTGTAATAATGACAATGTACACACATAATAGGTATATTATGTACATCTGCATAAGTGCTATAGTACATAATATCAACCGCCATTGCTTTAATGATGCAATAGAGAGCCGGTGAAACGTGGGTGGGCTTATCAATAGGTACATCGAGGATTTGACATAAATGCGTTATACTTAGATTACCTGCGACAACCGATAAATGTTGTAAAGCGCCGCCTAGCTGTGATTGACACCACACATATTTACACTTGGATATCCTGACGTCGATACACCTTCTGTATCGGCCGCCTTATCTAGTGAACACATATGCGTTTAACGATAGGACACAAACGAAAGATGGTGGAAACCAAATGCCGTTCAAAAATATATATTATAACTTGATAAAGGTGACAGCCGCTTCGTACGGTCGATTCACAAACAATAACCGTGATTTAACCCTGTAACCCTCATCTCACCTCGAAAGCGTTAATTGGTTAGCAAATATACTCATTTTCGTAGTAAGCTTTTACTTGCCAACTTTAATGAGTGGTCAAACAGAGCAAGCGGTCGCGTGGTCAACCGCGCTGGGGCTCCACCGCTAATAAATCTTCGGATTTTCCCCGATTTCCCGACGTCCCGCGGTGGCTGGCGCCCTACGTCCACTCTCGTGCCACTCTTATAAATTACCTACACGCTTTCGCTATAAATCACACAATGGTCGGTCTAAATGCATTTACTATTGTTTGAATACACCTCGAACACCACTATCGTGAGCGATATCCGTGTGTGTTGATGCATATTTCATTCGGCGATCATTTTCGGTTTGCGTTCTCGTACCTACATGCGGCAGACGTTAGTCAGCAATCTTGACCGGTACAGGAAATTTGTTACGTCCCTTTGTTAGATGAACAGAACTGGAACAGAAGGATATTATGATCGTTCCGTGTGAAGGCGTTTGCGATTAATCTTAAAAGAAAAGTTTGCGTGTCGACTTGACCCAAGGAAGCAGTCTAATGTGCGATAATTGAATGTTACAAAAAAGGAACTGAGGGATGGCTTAGCTTGAAAATAAACAATTATATTGTGTGTGCCGTTTACCAAGCGATCTGTGACCACTTAACAATATAAAGGTGCTTATTTCGACCGTTATCTCGGCCGGAAGTAAAAAAAAACGTGATCCAGGCGTAATTTTTGTCCGCGCCCGCGCCGCTCACATCGCCCAACTCGCTAAGCATTAGTGGAATAAAAAACAAGGTGTCGATTAAACTTGAGATAGCTTTTAACTACGTTATTATTTAATTTTAAGTTGGTTTTAGAATGTCTTGGCGTCGTGTTTTTAAATTCATTTGCATAATAAGAAACTTTATACAAATAATATTAGTATAAATGATGTTTAAATAAAATATAATGTAAATTAAACAGTTGGTACAAGTTAGTAACATGTTTCATAAATATAATACCTAAACAGACTTTTGTATTTTTTTCCCAGTTAATTTCAAAGGGTTCATCTCTAACATCTTTTAGGATTTTACGAGAGAGACAGCTATTATGGGAAACTCACGGGAGTTTTTAAAGGCAGAAGATTGTATATATAGGTTTCCCTATGCTGTGCGATCGACTAAACCGAAAAAACCCTTCCCCCACCCTCCAAAGAACAAGTTCGCTGCTACTCCCGTTACCCAGGGTGCACCACGTGGTTTTTTAAAAGTTCTCCATTCAACGGCACATCCTATTTTGCCTTTGAAAAAAAGTTGTAAGACTAACTCTACAGTAGAGAAGACTCTCCTGTTTTTTGTCCTCACCATTTCTTCAACATCTCTGCATACATTATTGTAATGCTTTGTAACTTAATATTAGAGACTTTATCCTGAGCGTCACATCGAGATGTCACTACGTAATACAATTATGTCTTAATTTAACAAAACAGCTTTAACACCTTATCCTTTTATGACAGTTTTGCACAAAAAGTAGACGACAATACAAACGAAAAGGCAAAATTTAATGCCATTTATAATATTTTGACACGTCACGGAATCCTATTTTGCGTTCGATTTGGGACCACCGTGCTAGTACGGACGCTAATTCAAAATGGAATAAATGATACGTCACCGACAACAATGGCTCAAAGAAGACATCTCGGCGTGCATGTAATAGATTGGTACTTTTAGTAAACATTGTGTATTCAGCGGAAAATAATCACGGAGGAGCTCTTTGCAGTTGGTAAATTTCGAGTGAGTTTTTTGCGAGTTATTGTAGCGATTCGGACAGATGTCACGGGCATGGAATCCACGACAACAAAAGCGCCCCGGGGGCGCATTGTCCTCTCCCCCCGACCTCCCTGAGTCGACCATTAACGCTGACACCTCTAACATTTATTTTTGTATCAAAATAATACACATAATTTATTCAATGTATTTATAGCTATATTCAGTGTATAATAGTTATTGCTCTAAATGGTTTTTAATGTCCTTATTTTATAAGTAGGTAATTTATAAGTGCAGTGGAGCTTTTACAGCTGCGTTTCACCCTCAAATGACGGCTATTAGCAAGATATCAGATAAATACGATAAAGGCAGGGTTCCGGAAATTTTATGAGCTCTTCTACTCTGTTTTATTTTAATTTAATGCCCGCTCTCTTATCAATTTATCATGTGTCCGACATTTAAGTGTGTTATATTCTTGTTTATAAGTAATATTGGACAAAATGTTCAAAAATAAATAATAACAAAAATAGTCAAAGATCAAAACAGATCAAGGACAAGTTGCGTATTCAATACTTTAATTAAATGTGTGTTAATTTCTAAAAAGTTACCTCTATGAAAATAATAAGTTGAAAAAAGAAATGATCAGAATTTTGTCATTGTTTCTAAACGTCCAAAACTTATTACATCACATGTTTTCTTAATGGATGGTGAATTCCAGAATGTAGGTAGCGGAAACAATTTTAGTACAATTAAGATTTGGGGAAACAAGGATTAAGAGTAAGGTGTCGGTGGTTGGCGCGGCGGACCGCGGCAGCTCCGCGAATCAATCACGGAGGCTCAATAATTGATCGTCCTCGACGGCTCCGCGACCGGCACCGAACCGACTTTCCCCCGACCTAATTACCTCTCTCGCCCTCCACACGCGCATGGCTCATTAAGAACCGTCTGTTGTTTGTTCTCCTAATTAAAGTGGAGCTTTATCGGTCTTGGGGCCCCGTCTAATTGATATCATTGCGAGCGTTTACGATCATTGAATTACGTCGGCCGCGATCGGTTACCGGCGGGTTCGGCAGTTAAACGTGACCGCACATTGTCTGTCTGAGCTCCAATTGACTTGTTTAATTCTGGTTTATTGTTTATTTATTTACGGTAGGTCGACTGACGCACCATTTATTTATTAATGCACACCTATGTTCACAGATTTTATGACGGACTCCTTTCCGCAATTAATTACTTACAGGCTTTTTCATAAACGTAATCGTTATGATTATTTAGTAATCACAATACTCACTAATAAGCTTGCAAACTTCCAACTTCGATGTTTTAATACTGCCTACAACTCAATTCCAAATTACGAAACTCCACTCAATTTTCAATAATAAAGTATTGTAAAAAGAAGTGTTTTTGATTAAGAACACAATATCATGCATAATAAAATAATATTAATTCAATACCAAAGAAATAACTTTCAGTTCTCGAAGTGGAAAATAACCAATTTCGTTTAAATCACAATCTAGCAATTCTTTGATACCCGTGAAATTGCCGTAACGAAATAAATGTTAAATAAAACGTAAAATAAAATTATTGTGCCTCCGCAAACAAATAATTGGAACGGGAACGTAGCTAAAACGCCCGCGCCCGTCGCCGCTCGTTTTATGGCTTATTTGGGGGAAAGCTTTATTGAAGTTAGCCACGTTGTCTGCGTGACTAACAAATACAGCCCTTAACTCGACTTAGCCACGACTCAGAGTGGCATGTTGGCCGCTGTTGCGTCACTGTCGTGCGCCATGAAATGACTTTTTCGTTTGTATTCGCTCTTTATCCACTTAGAGTTATTCTTTTTTCCACTCGCTACAATTCACTTTTAGATTTTGCTAGTAGGGTTTCTACCGGTATTATTTTAAAGCGTGTTTTCTTTGGCGATCATATCGAAAAGTTCATCATATTAATATTGTTACTAGTGACTATTTCTAAAGCATATAAGTAAATAGATATATAAGCTTTGATTATAAAGTAGGTACTGTGCGTTTGTCTATATTGTTTTATATGACGTATTTATTTTTAGTTAATTGTGGGGAAAATGTGAAAGCGCTATCAACACTGAAGCCATGCCTTAAATGGAGTACAGTAGCCAGAAAGCTGCATCGCGCTATGATGGAGTGCCATCGATTTGGCAAGTCGGCGGGTCGGCGCGGCGCCTCGGGCGGTGTCGGAGCGCGCGCTAGCTCAATAAGCGGTTCTAACCACCGATGGGGTACGAATTTATGAACCGTCAAATGACTTATCACCAGTTTAATGCAATGAAATAAACGAGCCTTATTTATGAACCACACAGATCAGTCGAACGTGAACTTTGTCTTTTTGTTTCTAGGGTCGTGGTGGTAGTTGGCTTTTATTTATGGATCTAGCGGCGCGTGTGAATAACGTTAATAGTGGGGCCAGCCCCTTTTCGCTACTGTTTATATTTATTTGGGGTTGGTGTAATGAGTCTATCTGGCGCGCTGACTCGCGGAGTCTGTGGAGAATTGATTAAAATGTTGTTAGATCCAGTCTTACGGAAAAGGGGGATGAATTGGTAGGAATAAGATTTTTTGAGAGTCAATAAATGAGTTTTATCACCCCAGTTAAATGAACACGATGATTTGTGTTATGAAAATATGGTTTAGACAAGTAGATCGATTTGGGTAACTAGTTGTTTGTAAATAACTTATAACTATGTATGATGATTTTCATTTTATAATATTATCTAAATTATATGAATTTATTAAAGTGCCACTAAAGTAAGAAGCCTAAAATTTACCTTAGTTTTATCTGGTAGGTATTTTAAATGCATGTTATAAGTATCAGCGGTCACTCAGTCATCACGAATACATTAATAGTTTGTTAGTAAGACATTTTATAATATATAGTCCTATTTTAGCATTGACACAACTTCTAAAAAAAAGTACTTAAACAAGGAAAGACAAAGGTATTCTCTATAAAAACATGCGTCCAAAGGTCGGATATCTTCGAAGTCGTAGGTCGTCGTTGTAATAATAGCATAATCATTAATGTTAGGATAGGCACGTGCTTTCTCGAGTCGCTAATGTTGGGGGCGAGACAATCATCACTCATAGTTAGTGAACCCCGGGTCCCGACCTCGGAGGGAAACCTCACTACCCTGTCACTGCCAGGAAAGTGAACAATTTTTATCACAGTCCCACAAAAGAGTTGCGGATTCGAATTTGTCACAGGCTTATTTGCTAGGGAACGTCGTAAAACTGTTATGTTCATTTATATGGGGATAGATATTAATGGCGTAATTATTTAAAGAGGATTCTTCATTTTCTGTAGCTGTGTTTGACTTTGGATAAACATTTGTAGGTATTGTAAAGATAGACCGTGAGTACCTACTTTTGTAAGTCCGTGATTTTTTTATGTTATTAAATTGGCAACAAATTCTTGGCTCGCCTGAAGATAAGCAATTACCGGCTTCTATGAACACTAGCAACATTAAGCGTCTCTGGCACGTTTTTTCTTTTTTCCTTTTTTGGCAATTGACCTTATTTACCAGCAGAAAACATATGGAATTTATTTCCTAAACCTATAGTTTCTAGGTTATTTACGACTACTGACTACAGCTGCTACTACTGCTTTATAATCGTTAGGTACCTGTGTTAATTACCTACATACATCTGGCTTACTTTCAATCTTGAAACTGGATATACCTAACTAGCCGTCCCCGCAGTTTCACCTGCGTTTATGGACACTGCTCCGCTCTTATTGGTCGTAGCGCGATGTTATATAGCCTATAGTCTTCCTCGATAAATGGGCTATCCAACACTAAAATATTTTTTTATTTCGAACCAGTAGTTCCTGAGATTAGCGCGTTCAACTACACAAACCAACTATTCAGCTTTATAATATTAGTACAGATATCAGAAAATATACATAAAAATCCTCTGTTTCACCCTTTTCTACTACTGCTCATATGGTCAAAGTAGATAGTAATTGACAGGCGTCACTGAAGCTGATGAAATATTGCTGTAACCACAGCGATATAACTGGGCTTAGTATTCGGTAGAATCGTGTTTCTGCTCAGAGTAGAAAAATTAAGGTGCATCGTCTATTGGTTTGTAGTGACATCCAGCGTATTTTTGTTGACTACAGTTTTTAAATACATTTTTAGCAATCTATTAGAAGTAGATAAGTGGATATATGTACAGAAAACATTAAGTAGATCAACATCACTTTTACAATCAAGATCTTTTAGCGATTAACCATATCAGTACAACAAATATGGCGTTCAATTGGAATGCATATATCTGTGTAAACGCACTAGGATTTGCTGACTGTCTTAATGTCAAAGTTGACCTAATAGGTGGACAATATCTTCATATTGTCCATATATACTACGGTTAACAGTAGGCGGTCTATTCCTAAGCGACCTGACAAACGGTAAAACATCATGCTATCCACTAATAAAGGTATTTCTTAGCTTTGATTTAGCCGGTTGCTATAATTAATTTTGCAGTAATAAAAAAGTACCTCCAACTATTGCTTTGAATTAATTTATGACAAAAAAATTCAACGCGCCGTTAACGTTTCTGCCCGATCAACGATATTAGAATAGATTCAATAAATATTAATGTCTAACACGCGTAATAAAAAGTACAGATTGACAGACTGGAACATTTCGCGTTTAGCTCAGTTAATTACTTCTCACATAATACATCACAGTTGAAGAAAAAGCTTGAGTCAGAGCAATTGTTACACGTGCATTGTATGTATAACACAAAATCATGTTGTATTAGTAGTTGTATTGTGCGACTAGGGTGCTCTAGTCATTTTGGATGCACTATCTTGACATCTTTGGTGTTTGCCAGCGCGATGAGCGATCACTCATTTTATATTATAACTTGTTGTCTTGCTGTTTTGGTTTTTAAACCATCTAGGTAGGTACCCTACCTACCTTTTAGCTACCTACTTTTTTTAAGTAGATTCCCATTATAGGCGTTGAAAATCTTATACCACCTTATTACAAGACGCGGTCTAACATAAGGACCAGGTTCAAATCATACGAAAATAATGAAAATGGTAGTTTAATTTGAACCAATTTTTTTTAGTCCGTGTTTTGTTGGTAAATATATTTAAAATATACTAGCCACCCAGCCATGCGTTGCTGTGGCAAGAGAACTTGCAATAAAAAAAATTAAACTATCCTATCTCTCAAGTTAGACCAAACTGCAGACATTGCACAAAATGTCATTAAAATCGGTTCAATAGTTTAGGAGTTCATCGCGAACAAACAACACGACAAGAATTTTTGAAAACCGTTCTAAGTTCACATCCAGATGTGACTTGGAATTTGAACATAAATCATGTGATGTTACGAACCACATAATTACATATGCTGAACAAATTGTCTGCACAATCAACAATCAAGCAGTTTACTGAGTACGACTTAAGCTCGGCTCTGTACATTAATTAAGCTATTATCTCACTGATACCCGTTTGTTACCATTCTAATATGGGATGTAACGATGTTCGTTGGTTCTTCTACTTTATTGTTACTTTTTTCTAAGTATATTTGTTAGCCATACTTTTTATTACTTATGTTATTATCATGTATGTATATCATTTCGCTTATCTACATACACCTGTAGATACATGTTTACATCCACTTTAAATTCTAATAATTTTTAAACAATCATTTGGTATACTATTGAACAAACAATATGGTAAATCCAACAAAGAAGCACCAGGCCATGACATTCTATCAGATCTTAACCGGGTGAAGAAAGTACCTATAGGGCAGGCGTGGTAATAAATTCCATTTCTTCATTGCTATCTCAGGATAATTGTGATTGGCAAGGGCTCTCCGTTAATATCCATAATCTAATACTATCCATAATTATAATGTATGTATTTAGGTGTATGCGTATATATATATATATATATATATATATGTATGTAGTGGTATGTATATGTATATATTTATATATGTTTGTGTAAAAATGCATGTGTGCATATACTAGCAGTAGGTTCATATTAGTACACTAGCAACGCCCCGCGGTTTCACCCGCGTAAGTCCCGATCCCGTTGGAATATCGGGATAAAAGTAGCTTATACGTTAATCCAGGTCTCCAGCGATCTACATACCAAGTTTCATCGTAATCGGTTTAGTGGTTTTTGCGTGAAAGAGTTACAAACATCCATCCATACATACAAACTTTCACGTTTATAATGTTAGTAGGATACTTATTATATATTTGACACCATATCCACCCATACTAAATCATTACAGTAAAGGTTGCCTGGAAGATATTACTTATTGTGATAAGGCCGCCCATTGTGCATTTTAGTTTTAAATTGTTTTTATATGTATAAATGTACCTATTTGGTGTACAATAAAGAGAGAGAAACAGAGATACTTACTTACTAATATCTTGACAAACTTACTTGAAAAACTACTAAAACTATTTCAGTTTAAAAAATGTTGCTGACTGCTAGTCATTGCCCTGTGGCATTGTCTTTTATTATGCATACATATACTTATTTGTATAGTGTAAGAGCATTATTGATGTGAACGGGCGTAGACATCGATCACACTCTGGGTGTCTCTATAAAATGTACGAAGACGCTCGCGGTACAGAATCCTTGAAATGATTTCTTAGCATTCTATATATTACTATTTTTACTGAAAATTATTGAAGAAAGAAACCTACAATTAAAATTTGTGTTTAACAATTTAATGTGTGTATATTTTAGACTAAGTTATTCTCTCATGTTATGATAGCTACAGAAGATCTATGAGAATCGCTTCAAAATGATCAAACGTGAAACTTTATAATTTTAACTATACAATAAACAATTTTACTAAATAAAGGTTAACAGTTACAGCCAATAATTGCAGCTAGTAATTTTATAAAATCTAGGTAAATACAGTAGTGATGATGAAGGTAGAATTAAGTCTTAATAGCATAGAGGAGACTATTCCACTCCCAAAGTCAAGACTCTTATTGGTCCCTTAACAGAATGAAGAAGAAAGTCTGAAAATATAAATATACCTATGTACCTTGTGTATACGTACTAAAAAACAACAGTTTCCTAAGTAAAGAAAGTTGCAACATGGTCTGTTTTTATTTTATAATAATACTAACTGAGTGTTATTACAAAATAAAAACAAATTACGCAAGACAAACACAACGACACATACTTTTCTTACTTAAAAATAGGGGAACAAATAAGCTTGGTCTTTTTATTCAGTTATCGCGTCACAACCAGTGCCATACGTATCATAATGCTTTTCATTTTATTATCAGAGGAGTTAGGGTGAGACAAGGGACCGACTCCCGAGGCGCGCTCGTATCGTTCACACTTTTAATTTAGTTGCTCCTAATGTATGCGAATAACTGAGTAAAGAGGGTAGCATCCCCGCACTCACTACCTCGCTGTTAAACAACTATCACGCGTAGGGAGCGTTAGGCCTTAATAGTTTTCCCCTCTGCTCCATACATTATGCAAATACGCCAGTGATATGTCAGCCCGTACACTTGGGACTTTTATTGTTGTTCGCCAGTTTATTCCCTTTTATTAAGTTAACTTTAATTAAATTCAAGCCGACGTATTTGTAAGGACGATTGACTGAAAGGTATTAAGCGTCGAGATTTATCCGCTTACATGCGAGCTTAGCGATGCGAAGTGCTAGCATTAATGGTTAGTGAATTTAATGACGACCGATATAAGAGCGCGTTTATCCATAGGTGCTTCAATAAGATAGTTCCTACTTCGCATCGCTAAACAGCAAACGGCTACAAACGACTAGAGAAATACCTATAGCTGATCTTTTAATTTCATATTAAAAGTTCGGTAATTGGTATTTCTCTTAAGAAGAGGTTTATAAAGTTTTTAAATTATTATCGTATCAATGTTAACGGGCCTAGCTATTAGTTTAAGATGAAATAAACTGTATCAGAAGTATAGCTACAACTGTATTTAACCGGCGGCATGTTTGCTTATTGTGTCGTGCGGTATTTCAGAGCAACCCTTACGCGCTGAAGGAGGGCGGCGGCGAAATGTCTGCGTGGACGTCGGCTGGCCTACAGCCCTCCGGTGGCTACTACCCCTACGACCCGACGCTTGCTGCCTACGGGTAAGTCCCCAGGGTCCGAGAGACCCCGCAGGTCCACGGCGCCCGCGCCACTTTAGATAAAGCCCGCGCCGCACCCGGATTAACATAATACCTCCCTATCGAGACTTATCTTTGTAATAGATTGCAATGCGAAAGGCTCATGTTTCTATTTGGCGACTCGTTTTGACTTTAATCGATTTTGTTATGTTGTGCATATGTAACCCCCTATAATGTTTTACTGTAATTTAATTCGGACGCGTTTTACTGAATGGTGGTCTTTTAGTAACAAAATACATTACGGAAATGTGACTAAATGTACCCGATAAGTATGTTTATGATGGCCCCTGTAAAAGCTTCGTTAAGTTGATAAGTTTATTAGTCGTTTGATGAGAGTCCCTCTAATTAATGCTCTTTAGCTCTTCAAATGATGGTTATAAAATGAAAATAAATATGATCTGTAACTACGTCCTGTTAATTACCTTAACGTTTTATTTTACAATCGTAAGTCATACGCGTTTCTCGTTCGAATATTTTAAATAATGTCAGCATAAATGTTGACATTTTATATTCAGCAGACACTGGCAAGAAACTATATGCCTAGGCAAAAACCGTGTGACACCGGTGCCGCGTTAAGCACGCCACACAATTATATCTAAATGTTATACAGCTGGAATGCAATGAAACAGACGATAGTATGTCGTTTGCGAAATATAGGAATGTGGATAAAACAATTTTCATTGTACATATATTATATTACATTTATATGTTCTGTAGACATTGGTGCTACTTTAGCATCGTTACGAAGTAAATTCTACACTCACAGACTTGTAATAAGATAAACATAAGGACAATAGATGCCTAGAGGTAAGTGCAATAATAACGACTTATTGATAATTCAGTTTCAGCCTTAAAAAAGTCGGGTGCATCAGCAAAAGCATACACACGTAGTTGTTTGCTAGCCTGTGCGTGTCGATCGCAAGGGACAAATGACCGAGTAACCACTCCCGGTTGTTCGCCGTCCTGTTTCGACACATACACAGCCACGGCTCTGACAGAGACGGATGATACTACATCCATTCGCGCTAGTGCTTGATTAATTCACAGTTTTTCTTTGAAACGCGATCACTCGATGCGTTGCGTTGACGTTTTCGCCAAACTTATCAACCCGTCTGACTTGTCGGCGAACAAGTGTGGCCTCGTATTTATTCAATATTATTTACATTGTTTTTACTACACAAATGCTACGTCTATAAATCGGCAGCGATCGTCATAAGAGTGTCACAACAATGTAAGTATTATGCGGACGCATCAATTAAATATACGTTTCACGGCGTACTCGAAATTTATCCTACCATGAATCACATTGAAACTGCCAGAAAATAAAAACAAATCATGATACATCAAAGCAAAGTTATGCTGACAATTCGGCTGCGCTCGACTTAATATATAGCAGGCGGTGCGTTATAATCTAAAAATAATTAGACGCGACATTAGTTTTTATGCGTAAAAAAGACACGGCGTTACGGTATCGTGACGGGACGTGCACGGAAATACACTGTGATATATAGCGGCCCCGGTGCTCCAAGTTATTCCAACACAATTGTTCACTACGGTGAGACATGCATAGGATGATCACGTTTACGTTTACCGATACCTAATAGTCACTGCAAAAATAAAAAATAGCACTTTACAAATATACCTACTATGTTTTCAAAACATACTTGACGGAAGCAATTAAACAATTTATTTATTTGAAAGAGTAATTACACAGGGTTGCCAACTAAATTTGTGTGTATTCAGTTCAAAATAAAAACGTCATAAGGGGCTTGTAAAACCTTCCGAGCCGCAATATGTTAACCGGACAAAATAAATAGCCTCACAAAGGAACAAGCAGCTACAGTGAAAAGCGTACATAAGCAACAAAACTTGGCTGCGAGTATAGGCGCACTCGAGTTAAGTACCGTTGGTGTATTATTTGGAACAGCCTGTAATCTGCCACGCCCGCCGCGCGCCGAAATGAAAAATTACTCAGCTATTTTTAACAAAAGTCTCGAGCACAGAAAACGTACAAAAATTAGAGAAAAGAGACGAGGGAGCACTTGTACCGCACCATTGAGATCAAAATGCGCAGGAAATTACCGCGCCCCGAGCGCGGAGCTCTGAGGGAATTATTTGTGTGCCAACGATTTGGGTTGTTACTTTTTAAATAAGCCGAGTAAGGGCGCTTGTTAACGAGACACGCAGCTTGAACGACATTTATGGCCGTTTAGCACACGTTACGTAATTTATTTTCAGAGGTTTTCATCGAATATTATTTGTTCCATCCGGAACGACTATCGCGAGAATATATTCCCGCGACAGATACCTACAACTATTAAATCGTTTGGTAAATGCTCCTAGTATTGTTTGTAAAGGCACAAATTAAAAACCTACAAGAAATATAATATACCTATTAATACAGTATAATTCGCAATACAATGCTCACATGAAATAAATGTCATTTAACAATATATCTTATACAATGAAGTAAAATTTAAATTAAGTTCTTATTAAGACGTGCGGTGTTAAGTTAGATTTATTTAATTACATTGTTAGTGCCAAAACCTACAAAAAATTATAAATTCTTAATGTTAAAGAAGACAATTACCGGTGCGTGTAAATCATAATTAATACATTATACACCGAGTTCCAATCAGGTGTAAGTTATTAATAAACGTATCAGTGGATTGTCGAGATGCGGGGTTCGATGACACCGCACCTTTCCGACCGCCTGAAAGAAGCCGTGGTAATTAACTAATTACAATATGATTGACATACACACACACTCATCTGCCATAATATAAAATATGTTCTTGAACATTTTTGACGATCAAAAGGTGTTCATAAGTTCCAACGTTTTTAACATAGGACCTGTTCTTCGCTTGATTTTTTTAATTTACCAGTTCATAATAAATAGTTTTTTTTTAATATTAAACCAGCCTGTTATTGGCAATAAAACAGATAAAAATAAAAGATTTTTTTTTTGTAATTAGCAAGATCCAGTTTTTTATTAAGAATTGTTACTTGCAAACATACGACGAAATATATTTTCCATGAAAACTTCATTTTTATCTACGTTTAACAATTATATACATAATTTACGTGTCGAGCGTGCTTTTGTAGATGAAAAATTTTGAGAATATTGTCCGTAGAAACTTAAATATGCCTGGTCATTAAACCAGTCAGCTGACCTCAAATATGTATACCTAACATACAGGCAAGAACAAAGCAAGCGCAACAATCTAGTTCCTAAAGCGCCTACTTGTCTCGCACTTGAGTTGCGAATCCTAATTCTAATACGACCCAAGCCTCCCCCATGTCGGGTGGCATTACTTAGGTATGTACGCATTCGTATATAGCTGTACGAGTGTACGGTTTACGGGGGAGGGCACGTAGAGGCCGCAATTCCCCCAAGCGGGTAGATCGTAAACCTTCGATACCGCGAATTGAATACTCGGCAAGCGCAAATATGTAGCAACGGTTGTAAGCGCCCGCCCTACAGTGCTTTTCATCGGGGTTACCTAATGTATCCATCTACATATTTTTCTATTTAATATTCTGTCTACATTTTAGGCCACAAATATGTTTGTAAATAGTTTTAGATATTGAATCCAAGATTAATCAACATAATCTTAAAATAAAATATTAATTTTTTACAACGAAATTAGTGTAGGTATGCTTTCGATTGCAAATCATCCATTAAAAGGAAATTATATTAAACTCCATGCAGGAAATGTCACTGAAAATTAATCCATACATTTGTTTCGTACACTAACATGAAGCATTATTCAAACCTCGGCCATTGGTTTACGTTCGCGTCCCTAATTTAACAAAGAAATAAAGTATTTCCGCCCACGAAAGTATTAACATTCTCAGAGCCGAGTGCATGTGTTCTCACAAGGCGGGCGCGACGAGTAAGTGGACTGTCTAAATTAATTAACAAAGCTTAAAGCATTCAACCCCTCGCAACAGCTTCACAGCTGTGATCATAACCAAGCGTTGCCTAATCAATAAAACGTTAAAGCAATAAAGCGCTGTTTTTCCTGTGTCGCTCGGTTGTCTTCACTAACTGCCGTAGATTTCTGAAGAGCTTATTCATGTTCAAACTAATGCGGTTTGGTTTCAGCGGCTTTGTGTGGAAATCCGTTTGACACATGTATTAATATAGCGCGACGCCTGTTATTGCTATATTTAAAAGTATCTACCATCTCATTGTATAAACCGAAATATTACATAGAGCTTACTTTTAAAGTAAAATTGTGGTCAGTGTGACGTATACATATTATGTTTAAATCACCGGATCGGACGTTGCGTGCAGGCCTTGTCGCTGGCCGGCGGTCGTTGAGCGACTAGCAATGTCAGTGATGTCCGGTGAGCAAGATGGCGTCTCGATCGATTGGTGGTGAGTACGCCCACGCAGCCCACGCCTGCGCTGCACCGCCCTGCAATTGCAACTGAGATGCAACGGACCGCCCTCTTCTTTGACAACAGTTCTCAAACAACAGTTCAGTCTTTACAGCCCTTACGGCTTAAATACATATCTACCATTATTGTTTACTAAAGCAAATACGAAATTAATCATTAAATTATTTTACAATCGACCATTATTGTGATCCATTCAAGTTAAATCAATCCTAGTAAAATCGTAACAAAAAAAAACGAATACCGTCAACCCTGCAAATCTTATTTGTGTCATGCATTACACGTAGGCGAAAAACCGGTAGATTTTTCAATATTGGACTCTACGCGAAACCTTCAACATTGCAATTTGTGTGAACATCAGCATCGGTAGAACCATTTTTTAACTATTTTCACGCGCGAAACCTATTTATTGGGCCCCTTAGACCGCGCCTTTGTCATGTCGGCGAGAAAATCGAAGTCAGGTACGACTACTGGCAGCACTGGGGGAAGCCACAATTACGATCAGAATGCGGATGCAAATGGGACCGTGGGCCCTAAAAAAGTAGCGAATGTGGCTCAGTGCTACGATAGCTTTATTTTTGCTGCCGTTACGAGAAATCTATTGCCTCAAATAAAACGCCTATCTGCTACGAATTTAAACGCCAATTTATTGCTCGCTGTGTAGGTACAACTCGACAAGTGAATTTGTAACTGTTATATTTTATTGAAACTACTCGTCATATTAATAATAATTTATTGGATTTATATTTTATAACAAAGTCGGTCGGCTAAACATCGCAGTCGTTGCCATCATTTACAAATATTTTCGATTTAAATATGGTAAAGGTTTAGATCGTTATCTACCCGTCTTTCTGTTGTATTCATTTGATAGTAGTTTCATAACTTACGAAGGCTACGAAACAATATTTAAATCTTGCCATGCCTAACATGTCTACATGCAAACCAAAGTTAAGGTGTATCCAGATTAGATTATCTCTCAGTAAAACGTGTCCGAATCCTGAATTCCCGTGTTTAATCTATGCGAAATTTTAAAAGCTGTGCTGAGGCCGGAAGCGTGCTTTTCTCATTAGGTATATGTAAGTATAAACATGTTTGTCGACAGATATGGAGCGGGTTACGATCTAGCTGCCAGGCGGAAAAATGCGACAAGAGAGTCTACAGCGACGCTGAAAGCGTGGCTGAACGAGCACAAGAAAAACCCTTACCCAACCAAGGGAGAGAAGATAATGTTGGCAATCATCACCAAGATGACGCTTACTCAGGTGTCGACGTGGTTTGCGAACGCACGCCGCCGCCTCAAGAAGGAAAACAAGATGACGTGGGAGCCCAAGAATAAGACAGACGACGATGATGACAACATGCTTTCCGACGAAGAGAAAGATAAAGACGAGCAGGAGGAGAAAATAAAAAATCACAAAGGTTCGTTGAGTTTAATACCACACAATGTCCGATAGTCAATGGAATGTCATTATTGTTATGACAATAATGACAAGTTTTCGTCATTAAAATTTCACCATTGACTGCCGGATGTTGATTTCGTTTCAAAAGCTTTTATTATTAAAATGTATGTTTCCATTTCGAAATGCGTTGCGATTGTACTGTCGATTGTTTGATCTATATGTCACATTTTTGCCTATAACTGCGATTGCGAATAAAATTTACACTAATTTACCTACTAATTAGCCTTGAACTGTGAGTATTGCCTGTTATTTCATGTACGACTAGCGCCGCTGTTGTTAGCCGTTTAAAATTACTTTAATTTTGTCGGTGTATAAATCGTCGAGTGAATTGACATAACGCGGCTGCGGGCCGGAGGGTGTGCGGCTCATGAGGAGGCGAGGGGCCACGAGGGGCGTGCGGCGCGCTGCCGGGCGAGGGAGGACTGGGTCTCAGGCGTGTAACTGTGCGTAACCGCTCCTCGCTACCGGATTTCCTATTCGTAGTAAAGTGGGCGGCGCCCGGGCCCAAATTTCATATAACGCGTCTTCTGTTCGTCGCTACAACAGGCCGACGCTCGGAGGTCGCGTTCAGCTTGTCTGACGATCTGCCCTACTTCATGTTCTTGCCAAAGGATTTGTCGAGTTCGTGGATCGTTTCTTTTATGAGGATATTCCGCTGGAACGTAAGTAAGTACGGTTTTGGGGATTTATAATGTACTAACCGATTCAATACAATGTAGGGCGGGGATTTTTCAGCATCGGGATTTGTATTACTTTTGTTGTTTAAATTTTTCAGATATTCTTGCTTTGAAGTAGTTATGTCTCCAATGTTTTTATCACAGAATAAATCAAAACACCATATATTTAGGGGCATATTTTGAAAAGCTTAAGAGCATAATAAAATCCAGATCCGTATTGGACACGGTACGTGAGAAAAACAGCTCGAGCGGTAGTTAGTGCCGGTTGTCACCAACATAAATTATAAGTAGGCATTGTAACAATAAAGATGGCTTCTAGCAGAGTGTTTTCATAGCAAAGTTCGCGGCGCTAATGGTGTCGCGAGGGCGTCACGCTTAACGCCCGGCATACGCTCGTGTAATGAAGCCCACTATTGTTGGGCCTCAAGTGTACTTAATTTGCGGTGTACGGCGAGGGCCACTCTCGACAATGTTCATAAAAAGTATTAGGATGTATGTCAGAAGTGTGCCCTAAATGGAACTGATGGAACGAATTCGAAATTTGTAGTATTTCCCTGCACATTTTGTAGCAGACGGGAATTTTTAAATCGCTTAGAATCTCTTTAGGCAACGTTAGTAAGTATATAAGTTACTACACTACTGTATTGTATACAAGGTATATCTCAATATTGTGTGGCTTTTATTACCAAGTGCTTCGGGGTTCAAATTTCAAACACAACACACCACTATCAATATCAATCAACATAATATCATCTATATGATCTCTCTATTATTAGATGAAGGTGGCACGAGTTTTTGGAAAAAAGTACCTGCCGAATATCAATAATTACAACTTATATTTCAACAAATAATCTACTCTTTTAAAGTTACATCACTAGTACGCTCCGAAAATACTTTTGTTTCCATTGAAGGTGCATCTATTCATCGACGCGCCCTATTGCACTTGCTACAAAAAATGTAAGACGCTGCGGGCATTGTATGCAGGATTATATGAAAGGACCCCCGCGGCGACTTCCCAGTGACGGCGCCGAAATACAGGGTGTCGTGCAATTTTTGTAGGATGTAATATTTTTACTAAACACGACTTTGATTTAATTTCAAGTACTTAGTAGTAACAGTATACTTTGTTTATAATGCAGACTTAGAGCACGTGCTACAATATTTATTCTTTTACGTCATATTTATATAATACGATAGGCTCCCATCTTTCTTTACATCATCCTGCTCACCATCTGCAGCATCTGTTTACCCTTTTCCCAAATTTATTTGGGGTCGGTGCAATGAGTTATCTTCTTCCATTCTAGTCTATCATTGGTTATTTCACCCTTTCTAGCCATGTCCTCTTTCCCGCAGTCCATCCATCTTTTCTTTGGTCGTCCGACTCTTGTATCCATCAACTTCCATACAAAAAAACTCTCTTTACCACATTTTGTTCATTTCTCTGCATCACATGTCCATACCACGATAATTCATTGCTTTTTAACTTTTCATCCTCCGCTACTTTCAGGCACCTTCTAATGTATTCATTCCTCGCCTTATCCATCCTAGTCACACTACTCATCCATCTCAACATTCGTATCTCAGCTATATGCAGGCGTTTATCATCCGTTTTCTTGGTGGGCCAACTTTCAGATCCATACAGGGTGGCAGGTCTGTTGTCTTATAGATCTCTCTTATCAGTTACGGAAACCTGGTATTGGTGATACCAGGTTTCCGTAACAGGTGTTTCTGTTTCTTTACGCCACTTCATCCACCCTGTATTGGTTCGATGCTGTACAGTCCGGTCTATTTCGCCATCGCTGTGTACTTTCCAGTCATTTAAAAATAGAAATAATATATACTTGGTTAAAAAAACTAAGAAACCCGACACCACATGCAAACCAAAGCATGCACGAATCGGTTTGCATGTCCGATACTAAGAAGACAAAAATAGGCATTGAAGAATTTTAATATCTATTTCCCGGCTTTATTATCAGACCCTCGTCAATTCTTTAATATAAATCAAGGAAGCCCAAACTCAAGACATTTCTATTAATTATCAGAAAGTTTAACTTTACGTCTCCTAATGCCATCAGTAGACTATTGTCACCAAGTGTAAGTAATGTGTAGAACTTGTTAAAAAAAAAGACAAAATGTATTATAAACTCTCAGGGTTTACTGAAGTCATTAAGGATTGATGATGTCATAATATTGAATTGTCATCTGAATAAATGTCTATACCGGATGACAACTAAATCCCGAATAATTTTTATCATAATTTTTTTCTAAACGTTCACATATGATAGCGCACGTACATGTCGTAGATATATAGCCGCAGCATTCCACAAACGAACAGTTTGCACCGTACAAAGTATGTCGAAATACTTAATGATTCTAAACTTTGAATCGCCTTTTTCGATCAACTTCTGACATACTTAATTAAAATAGATAAGGAAATTGATATCGAATAAAGAAAAATAGTAGAAATATAGTTATGAAAAAAATTTATTCTCATAAAGCCGCATTGTGAACTTGAGCACTGTTAACTACCTATCAGTGCTCAAGTTCACAATGCGAATATATCATACATAGTAACATACATACAAACGTTCAAATTACAGATTCAAACTTCTATTTCTTACTTTTGTTCTGTCTATTGTAGACGCATAAGTGATGTTAGACCTAGAGTTATAAAATGTAATTAAGTATTATGTTATTATACATATGTCGCATGAAAAACTCCTAGGGACTTACGAAATGTTTGGCATATAAATCTCTTCATTACATAAATAATTTAAGTCAACTTAAGTCAAAACCTTCGTGATTAGTCAAGTTTCGTGAGAACAAATATCTAATAATAATAGAAATAGAAGATTAACACTAACCACACAACTTTCCGATTAAAGTAATCCCAAAGCCAGATCGCAAACAAACCATAACATTTCTTTCTAACGTTTATAGCTATTCTTTTACAAAAACGTCAATGTTAGTGACGTGTAATATATCATTTAAAGTCACGGCAAACAATGCCAATATAAAAGCTTTCACACGCGATCCCTAGACTGTCGTCGTCGGCAAACAAACACCCAGAACTATCCAAAGCTAAGCCACTCATGAATAAAAGCTTCATTTTCGGACCCCACCAATAAATGTTAATTTTTGTCGTGAGCACTCGCATTGTAAACAAAATATTAATCCGGCGTGCGTTAATGGAAAACGAGTAGAAGTAACACAAACAAGTGCGCGTTGTCGGGGCGGACGGCGCGCGGCGTTCAGCGGAGAGGAGCGCGCCGAGCAATAAATTGCACTGACCTCAGCTGTAAAGTGCAGGGCTGCAGCCGCACGTCACAGGGTGTGCACACTTAGTTAGTGCTTTACCCTTAAGCGCATGTGAACTCGAAGTACAAGCTCTTATAGAATTTACATACATGCAAGTTTCATTCATTCTACATAGGTATACCTCGCTCGTGTATTTGACTTCTAACCGACAATCATTTTACGAAGTTATTAAATATCTATTCCCTCATCTTAATGCCTCTAATTCTAATTTGATATAGAAACGCAAACAAATCTTGGACGAATTAATACACCCTAAACAACGAGTTTTTGTAAAGTGGCAACACTATGGGGAGAACGGGACAACGGCGCCCCGGGCCACCGAGACGGGTTTTTATTATGTCTCACTTCACCCCCGGTTTGTGACTAAAGCACACAGAAGGGAAAACCACTCAATGCGAAGTGTGCAATGCCTCAATTTTCACATGTATGAGGGCCCGACAGCGAGCGAGAAACATAACTGATTCACGTAATTTCCTTACAAATGCATTGATTCCTACAAATACATACTCGTACTCATACAACACGTTTCAAGTTCCAAGACAAACCATCGTGCCAGGTAAAGTGACATTAAACAAAATACAATTAGATAAGTTTAGAGTTGGTATTAAATGTGTGCTTAGTGTAGGTACTAATCACTGTTGAGGCATGGCACTACTAAAGTGTTTATCCTTATAAACAAACAAGTCTCGTGCAGTAAATGTAAATGGCGGATTTCCTTCGGTACATTAATTAAATTACTCCTTGTTTATGGTTTAGTTATTTAATTAAAACAGAGTTACGGAGGTATTTACATTCCGTTTATTTTACTGGTTCCATCGCGTTGAATGATTCAAGCATTCGTTTATTATTGCATTGATCAATAAATACTTCAGTTTATTCCTTTGTGTTATTGGAGTTCAGTAGTTACCGAGACTTATAGTGAGTCTTTTAGAGAATTTTAAAACTAAAGAAACGTACAAACAACAAAGTTTATTTGTTATTTTTCCACCCTTATGGTGGTAATGTAAAAAAAAACTCCATGTTACCTTTTTTGCAAGTTTTACCTATTTAATATCCAAAGAATACATTAAAATCAATTAATAAACCGTAGATATATTTGACATTGCTATTGTATTATTAGATCCCAGGGATTATATAATATTATAATAGAATATACAGCCTGTAATTTAATTTCATATTCGTTCTAATGTAATTTTTCTTTTAAATTTTCTAACATTTTAATCATTTTAGTAAGTTTTTTTTTGCTGTCCACGACAGCCAATAAATAAATTGTCAATTATGTACACTACTTGTTAATCAATATTTGACGTGTGGGTACTGTGGACAGTAACCTATTAGTTCACTATTACCGAAGTGCTTGTTAAGAACAATATTCTATATAATAGTTTACAAATCATATAAAATAAGGTGTAACCTTATTTTATATTAATTTAATTTAACTTAATTTTGAATTCATCAACACAAAATGTTTAAGGCAACTTCAGCCGTAAATTTCAATATATAATATAGTTACATCGAAAATCGAATATACTATACGCAGATAATTGAAAAACATTAATAAAAAAAAATCTACGTAAATAATAATCACCTTTTATTTTAAGCCAGTTACAAGACGACGAAAATTTTCATATTTTCTTTGGCATAACAGTTACAGTCGTTATTAATTTGTAAAGAAATTAACTTGATGTACACATTGCTTAAATAAAACATTACGAAATTGCCTATCGCTCGCTTATCTACCAACGTTGTGGGCTTTTATTAGATTAATACAATGAAAATTAAAACAATTTGCCGGATAAATATCTTCGCGCGGAGTATCAGTTGTCCCTATTTATCCTTAGTGAAGGGCAACGCGGATAACCCCTCTTAAAAGCTAGGAGCAGTCAGCATTAAATGGAATAAAGAGAATGAAGTCGAGCGGTGGCACAACTCCCCCGCGCATCTTGCGCCGGCAATCCTCTCCCCCGTGCGCGCCCTCGCCGTGCTTGCGGGCCTCTGAATTTCATTAGTGGCCCCAGACCCGCCTCCGCGCCCGCCGAAAGCCACTTTACAACGGAAAATGGCATTATGATAATACTTAGAGCCTTATAAAATTCACTGAATAAACAATTTTGTGTAATTGTACAGTAACATCATTTTTTCAACGGAGCACGTTAGGATCACATAATTTCATTGAAGTTTCATTATCATCATGAATTTTGAAATAGAATCTTAATATTTTGAACAAACTATTTTAAGAGTAAATCAAATATAACATGAATATATATAACCCTTTTATAACATTAACTCTCTTCCATAGCTTTGCATGTCTTGTCTAAGACATCTTTTTTCTGAAAGAATACAAATTTTGATAGAGAAAGAATATGTGAAAATCGTGGTTGACCATTAATTGTGCCGCACACATTCGCGCACCGGGAAATGCGAAATAAATGGGAACCTTAAATACGAAAGGGATCGGGCTACGCGCCCGCGGCGGGGGTTCGCGCCCCAAAGTGGTATTTTCACTTCGCTAATCGGATAACCACTTAACGAATGGGTCACTGCACGCCTAACGTATTTTCACACGACTTTTCTGGAGGGAGCCGGGCGATTTTGCTTTTTACTAGTTAAAACTTACGTTCTGCTTGTAACGGTCACGTGGACAATTCAATCCGTAATATATCGACTTTATTTTTTGGGAATCCTTTAAGCCCTATTTATTCCTATTGTTGGTGCATTAGTTATGACTTCGGCTTTGCGACTAATCTCATTGCAATAACATGTGCTCACGTGCTTATTGCTAGTTGGACGTGCAATATGATAGATGAATACGATTATCTTTACAGATGAGGAGCGGAAAAGTGACGAATTGCTGCAGGGCATGCATCACCAAATGTTGGGGTACGGTATAAAGGAAGAGGCCAAGCGCGGTGCATCCGACTGCGGCGTGCCAATCCCTGCGTCAAAGCCGAAGATATGGTCATTGGCTGATACCGCAGCGTGCAAGACTCCTCCACCAGCCGCACAACCTTGGCCGCAGCACGCGTATGGGCCACCAGAGCGAGCTGCACCAGCGGATGGTAGTGCAAACGGCTTTGCGCTGCCAGCAACGGCAGCCGCAAGTCCAGCTAGCGGCTCGTATGGCCGTTACGGTGGCTTCGCAGGCGGACAATACGGCGGACAGCATCCCTGTGTACACCCTGCATCGTTCCCCGATGTGCAGACTGACACACCACCGCAAACACCTCCAAACATGAAGGTGCCTAGCGTCGCAAACCCGCTAGGAAGCGGTGGTGGCTCCGGCTACTGTTTCCCTCGGCATCAGCAATCACCACAGCGAGATCCTTACCACAACCCTCACCACGCCGCCAACAGTCACCAGCCCAATCAACCACACCACAACGAAGGATCTGCAGCCTTCAAACCCTTCTATAAAAGGTTATTATTTTTCAATATAAATTCTTAAATCTGTACGGATACATATGTCATATACTTATAGGAACCCATTCGACAAACCCGTTCGTCAACACGCAGTAGGGTTAGGTTAAGGTGACTCAGATATTGCTAACGTCACGTGAAAAGAGTGAATGTTTCCTATTCCAGCTCTCTACAACATCCCAACGGTTTCGTGTCGGCCGTCTGAAAGCGGGCCGCGCATCACTGGCGGTGAGTTTCAGATTAATTCAGATTGACGAGCTTGAAAATAATCGCGATGCGACGCGCACATGCAAATGAGAGCCGCGCACCTTAATGGATGATCGTGTGTAGATATCGGAGGGTCATAAACTGAGTTGCGGTTTAGTAGCCCAGACTCGCTTCGGGTTGTCATGTTGGTAATTGAAAACAATGGAGTTGAGCCGAGGCGGAAGGGCGACGAGATGCGCTGTTGGAGGGCGGCGAGATTGCAATCTTGCGTCATTTGTCATTGTCAGAGCGACGCGTTCCATACGCCTACCCGCGTACAGCTGACCTGCCCAAATTAGCTCTTTCTACAAGGAGATATGTAAAGTCACTTACGGTGATGGTCTGTCTGCTCCTAAAGGATTAACATGTACCTGAATAGACGATAATCTTAGGAACTAATCTGAGTGGTGATTCAAAAGTAATTAATATTATACATATGCCTCTCTTGGAGTCAGAGATACAAGAAAAGATAACATTCATTTGATTTTAGTGTAAACCGAACAGGATCACTATCTACAACCAGTTTAACATTTTTAGGCAACTATTTCCGGTAATTTGATTGCTAAACAACAAAAATCAAGTAAAGACAGCTCGCGCTCGTGTGAATAGGCTTGTTGGGCAGTTTCCCGTGTGGAATATTTCTAAGAGTCGTCAAAGATTTTCTAAGAAGAAGTAGCGGCATCCGCGTCTCCTTACAATAAATCGTATCTTCGCCGTCGCCGCACAAGACGGCATCGCTAAGAATTTTGTTTTAGCCAAACGCTCACAAATTCACGTCTATAAACGTTTTGTATTATTTTGGTTTTCACGCCTTTTTGTCCCTCGAATTCCTTGACGCGAAAATAACTCCTTATCGCGGCTATCTTAAAGAAGCCCAAAAAGAACGGATTTCAATCGACAGATTCCTTTTTACCATAAATAAAGTTAATAACATTTTAAACGTATTATTTTGTTAAATGATCACTGCCAAATCACAGGGCGATTCATACCCATATCCCACTTATAAAATGGTACAATATTTATTTCTTAAAGGTGGTTAACTTTTAAGAAAAATAAGGATAGGATTTGTTAATTGTTAGTGATTTAGTCTCTCAGTTCTAGTTTTTATCCAATGTAGCTAATTCGAGTACAATGTGATATGTATCGAAAGACAAAAAACGGTGTATTTGAAGGATGAATGTATGTAGTTGATGGGTCAGGATGCGCGGAGCATAGGTGCCGTAGTGGCGGCATGGCCGTGCGGCAGCCGGGCGGTCCGGTGTGCGACGATAACGAGCGTACCGCAAGCGTGCGTGGGCGCAGAATCTCAATGGATCCTCTTCATTCACAACACTACCTCCGCGTTAAAAGCAGCTTTACTTTTTTGAACGCCCTAATCTTTCCTCTTATCTCTCGATCCCTGACTTGGGTCCTTCTCTGTTTCATTCAGTCGCGGGTCGCTTGGACAACCTGTTTGACTTCTTTTTTCATTGACGCCGTACAAACTTTAGACGACCGCGGCCGAGGTCGAATTTTTATTTCTTTCACATTTTGGTTTTCCGGTCCAGGCGATTCGTTAATAAATTCTCAGATAATGAGACTGAACGTTTCGTCACCTCATCTCGATTGGTTTAGATTTTTTATTTTTCGTTATATGTGTGAACGCGGCGGCAGGCTTGCACCGTCGACGCTGCGATAGAATCGGAACAGCTATCGAAATGGGCCTTTTTTTTTGTTAATTTAAATACCGCTATTCTTTTTAAGAGATATTTTTACTGTTTTAAAATAAACCGAAATAACGCAGCCGTTCAGAATGGGACCCTTCTTATAAACTTTATTTGATATACAACGGGGTAAACGAAATATAATGTTCTGTTCATTTGTTACAGGTAAAGCATGTGAAACCTGGGTCGCTGCATTACCCGTCATCTTCTAAGGACTGTCAGACATCACAGTGGCACAGTGTTTTAGTTCTACAATAAGATCAACGACACAACTATACATAGTTAAATAGGTTCCGGCTGATATACGACTACGTCTATAGATAAAATTGATTAATTTGGTGACAATTGTACTTTTATTTGTACATCACGTAGTGTAACTTTTAAATTTCTGAAGTATAATGCACACATTGTAACGATGTATGAAGTGTTTCGTTAAGTAAAACTACCTTCTTTGTGTTCGATGTGGTTACGAACTTGAACGACTACGGTTGTCCTTTAGTACTTAACGAATGGAACATTGTATGAAATCGACGTTGCTCAGTATTTTTATAGATATAAGAATATTACGGAAATAATATCCAAATTATTTACTAGATACACAGAAATCGCAATGATGTGTAATAAAACTAGCCTCTATTGGTTTTAGTGAATTATTGTAAATTAAATGATCTATTCCACAAGTGGAAAGTTCGTCATACTATAAAGGATCTTATAATATGTTTTTGCTAAGTTCTTCCAAACTTATTTTAAAATATTTGAATTAATTGAAGCAATAAGTTATTCGTTAGTACAGGTGCCAGACTTAACTTTGATTAGATATAAGCGTAATTGTACATTGAGAGAGTAGACAATGACAGGTGTTAGGTTTGGTATCGCCCTACTACACAAACTATTGTTTAATTTTTGTTAATAACTAGATGGATAGTCGATAAAAGATCGTCGATTTGGTTATTGTTGTTGTACTTGTATATATAAAAATGTTTTGTAGATTTTCTATTTTAGTTTGTCGAGATATGTACAAAGTAATTACTATGATTTCGCCACGTTCGATCTTGTTGACGGACAATTTGACAATGAACATTATAAATATTGTTTAAAAGTATTATTAGTATACATATACATGTACATACATCTATTATGAATTATTTTTATTTTTAAATCGGTCACAGCAACTTTTCGAAAACAACATTCTAAAATAAGAACTATTATTATCTGCATTGTTTTTACTTTTCAATATTGAAGTTTAGTCATGTGGGTAATCTAAGAATTAAAAAGAAAATGCTTTTAAAAAAGGAATTCGAAACAAAGATGTTAAAACAGATGGATAGTTTAGAAGATTTGTGGCCATATTTGTATCCTCATAAGTAAACTTATATGTGGCAAATACGCTATTGGATTTGACGTCTGTTGGATATTTTGTTTTATAATTAGCGCTGCAAATGAACACGAGAACAGAGTGGGTGGAGCGCTGGCGCTAATTAAACGGAGCTGTGAATATCTAAGAGACATGTTCAACATTGCAAACTTACATCGATCGATAATATAAGATAATTTATTAAGCATTCTATAGAAGTAATAATTCATTTCCCACATTAAGAGAAGTTTAATTTTATTTTTGGGTCACAATGGCGAGAGCAATAGCTTTGAGGCTTATAATATGGAATTTTCATCTGACGGAAAATCATAGATGGGAAAAATTTAATGTGACCAAATCGAATACATTCGCTTAATATTAAATGTTCTATATAGATATTTATAGAATATATACCTATTAATTATTATTATGAGTAAAATTATGTAACAATTGTAATTAAATCTTTATTTCAACGGTGTCAGTTTAATTTAACAAACATTCCTTAATACTACGAAGTAGGCGCTTATCACGCATGAATTAAATATTAAAAGAGGAACAATACCTTCAATCTTTAATTATTTAGCAACGTCCACTTTAATTGATTCAAAGTCCTTCGATATAAAAGTATTAGCAGTAGGTAACTCGTTGGTATTCTGCTAAAACATCTGTAACAAGATTAAAAAAGACTACAGGTAGTTCCCCTACCTGTGCACGCCATAAAATAAACAAATTAACATCAAGGGTTTTAAGCTTGATGACTTTGCTTTTTCCATTTGTTTCTAATTAATGGTATAAGAAGCGAGCTCTTGTACTACCCTTTACTTAAACATCACTTAATAGGAATAAAATTAAAAGAAACCCATTTAGAATGGTTCGATCTTGAGGTAAATTCAGAGAAAATAGGGGAAAAAGTGTATAAATGAGCCGCTAAAAGTCGTTGAGTGTAGAGGGCTGCCTCCCTTCCTCAACACTTAAACAATGCTTAAAAGCTAATAAAATGAACCTTTTTTTCGAGATTCTAAGAGTATTAACAGCGTCCATTTCGGATTTAGCAGATAATATTAATTAAAAGGGTTTGTTGTACCTTTGATTTTATCTGCATTTGGGAGACATTTGTTTTCATAACATGTGCCTTACGTCTTGTTAGTATGTATGTTATGGTAAGTATTGGAACATCAAAGTCGAAACCGCCCAATAATAAAAATTTATATAACTAAGTTGAGAACTTTTTCTGGTTCTGTTAACTACTTTGTTTGTTTGTTTATTCGTTAATGGGTACATTAATGCCTACTGTGAATATGAGCTCTGAGGTCATAAAAGACAGCTTTAGGTACATATGAAGCACTTCTTTAGGCGGCGATCTCCACGAGAGAGACTGTAATCACAAAGTCTCACACGGGCCTCTGGCTACTCGACTATCCAACCACAAAATAAAATAACTTGATTAACATCCTATGTAATGGTACGAAATTGATACAAAGACTTTTTATAAGACTCTAAATGATGATATTATTATAATTTCAATATCACTTAAAATTAAACATCGTGGGATGAATTGCCGCATCTGAGAGATTTTATAAAAATATTTTGTGCGTATATACGTTGTAACAGAACAAATATCCTTACGCTTCTGTGATTCAGAGAGAATAGTTAATTAATTTTAGTTAATTAGTTGAACCATTATGAGTTAGTGAGTATATCCAACACTTCCTTTTTTGTAAAATATGTAAGTATATATAAAGTTCATACAAATAAACACTTGTGAAAATAATAATAATCTAACTTTGAAGTATCATGCTGTGTAGCGAGATTATAAGTAAGTACTGGAAATACATATCTGAAGAGGTTTGCTTCCGTGCATAGAACGCAACTTAGGGGGGCGGATGTCGTCATTGATTTATATGACCATTCAACGCTCAATGCCAATGATTTTAAGTAATCCACTGGTTTGAATTTTATAGACTGAACATTACTACCATAGAAATGTTTTTCTGGAAGACCCTTAATTAATAATTAATTTAATCTAAAACATAAAATTAAAGATTTTGAATTTAGTAAGGACATTCTGATTGTTGGAAGATCATTTGATAGGGTCAGTGCATTTTAAACATCAAAGGTTAAATGTTTTAGTGTCAAACTTACAATTTACAAGTCACAAATTAGGTAAAGATTTGGAATAAAAAATTAAAAGTAATAGAAAAAAGTAAATGTTTAGTGTCCACGTATACCGTGTAAACAAATAGAGACAGCACCAACATGATCACATTCGGGCATTCAGATCATAAAATATACATTTAATAACAAACAAAACGCACTGATTGCTTTACTTAATCAAATCCGTTGCTATAACAATTGAATCTGCAATAAAACCGCCATCGCTAATAAAACGGTCATAAACATTGACAGTACAAATACCGACTAATAATCTACGGAACCAATCTTTACGCACGAATGTGACACAAATATATTTTATACGCACCTTTATAGAGATTTGTTGTAGATGATTGCCGCAATAAAATTGTTTGGTGTCCCAGCTTTCGTTTAATTATATTTCTGATTACCAGTTACAGTAACAACATTATGTTCTGAATTATTATTAATAAAAATAAATTATCTAAAGCGGCGGCTGTACATTGTTGACACATACGAAAAAGTCCTTATTCTAGAATTAAATGATGGCCTATTAAAGTACTCTTTTTCATCAAAGTTCAAGACTGTAATTGGGAACTTAGTAAAATATTACGTAGGTATGAGTGAATAATCAGGTTGCATTGCTATTAGACTCCTCTCGTTCCTGAGACGCGTCAACGATCCCACGTATAAACAAGTTTAAATAAAAATGTTAAAGTACCCCAACGACTAGAAAAGAGCTGGTTATCTTCGAACGCCTGAACAGATTTTCTTGAATTATAGCTAAGAACCCCCTCGATCCAAACATCTTTCAAACAAAATTAATTGAATTAAAATCAGTCATTCCTTTTAGGAGCTATTATATTACAAACAGACACACAGATACATACATTAAAATTATAACACCCTCCTTTTTGAGTCGGGAGTTAAAAGAAAATGAATGAAAATATAAAATTTGAACATTACTAAGTTTCGACATAATGCACAAACTGAATGAACGAGTAAGTATTTATGGGCGGACTATATGACAAAGATGGAGCTTAGTAATAAACTTAGTAGGCTTAGTAGTAAACAAAAACTTTACATAATTATACAGTCAGAGTCAATATAAAAGAATATAGGTTATATTATATTATGTATCTTTGATTATATTGGTATATAGATTCGACTCAATTGAAAAATAAGTTGGAATATTTAACATATCCTTGACACCCCATTGTTTATAAGTGAACTAATGTGTTGGTTCGTTAAAATCATGGAATTACATTTCTGCAACGAGGAAGTCTGGATATCGTTTAAAGAGCTTCCAGTATTCTGCGACAGATGGCATACTTAGTACCTTGAACCCAACCAATGCTCTATACGTCTGAGTTTGTGAAGTCAACGCCAACAAAGTAAGCTTTCAGGTACGATAAAATTGTACCAATTGATGTTTATGTAATCAATTTCAGTCAATTGGTTAATACTTATTAAAATTTGTTTGAATATCGTTCAACGGGTGTGTTAATATGATCATAGTTGTTTATTCTACATAAACTGTCTTGTTAAGGCTTGGCTGGTGACAAACGGATACTTATAAACACACATCTTTTTTTATGGGATATGCAAACGAGCAGACGGGGTACCTGATGGTAAGTGACTACCACCGCCCATAGAGACCTGCAACTCAAGAGTCACAAGTGCATTGCCGGCCTTTAATGTGGGGGTAGGGCCTCCGGTAACCTCACTCACTCGGCGATTGCAGCATTGCTTCAATGCCGGTTTTCTGTGAGGCCGTGGTATCACTCCGGTCGAGCCGGCCCATACGCACTGAAGCGTGGTTTTCCTACAAATAATCAGTTCTTAGGGTGGAGGTCCTGTCCTGGAGAACTTGAACTGAAACCTCTTGTAACTCCTCGACTTACATCTGTTATTGGTAAGTAATCATATGACATACAAAGCAGATTAAAAAGAGGCAATATGTACTAATTTTGGATCTAAGATACTTCAATGGTTTCCCAAGGTTTCGATCCATTTGATTTTTCAGTTAAGTTAGTCAGTAGACTCAGAAGTCAGTTTAAGTCGCGAACATACAAAAATAAATAATTAAATTTAAAAAAATGTATTAGTTTAGGGGAGATACATAATTATTGACTGACTCCTCCTGACAATTCAAAAATACTTACTGGGTTTACTTGAAATAAATAATTTTGGTTTTGATTTATTATACTCGTATAAAGCTATTATTCATTATCACCAGCAACATCATTCAATAAAGGAACTAAAACCAATTGTAGCATTAATGGCCCTACAACTAAAGAGGTGGATGTCTTTCGCCACAACCTCTGACTGGCCTCGAGCCGCCTATCGATTCCTTAAAGAGCAATTTTGTCACACAAACGCGTTTACGTTTGCTATCTTCATAAATATTTTAGTCTCGTCTTCGGTTAACCCCAGCCGCGCAACGCGTCCAGTTTGCGGTCCGCGGTTGAAACTTAGAGTCGGCGGTGCGGCCGTCAACCGCGCCCCGTGCCGCCCGTTCACAGTAATTCAAATAAATATTTAGATTTCCAACATCGTTTACTGCTTTGTGAATGTTATTCTGCTATTGTTCGCTGAGAATGGCCCTTATTGCGAGTGTTAGTCGAGTTAGCTTTTTTTGAACTTGTAAAATTTATTAGGTGTAGGTACCAACGATCCTCGAAAACATCTAAAACAAAACGTATAGATATGTACGCGCACACATGCGATGGTGATTTAATACTATTAAAGAGTTGATTATGACATCGTAATTACATCGTAAACAATGTAAAAAAGGCCAGGTGACGTCGGTCCACCTGCTTCACGTCAAAGGTGTCGAATCTAAACACTTCAGATTTCGTTGCGAAGGGGCAAATTTATTCATAACCTCGCATTTATCACTGCGAGCCGCTTGGAGTAGTTTTTCGCATGTATGAGAAAATTGCCGAGGCGAAATTCTATCACGCCGCGTTTTGAAGAGGGCGAGAGCCGTTAGAATTTCGTGCACCTTGCCGAAACCTATAAATCAAACTATTGCGTAATACTGCCCCTATATGCATGAAGATCACTGCGGACCTTCAGGTTTATTTATTGCGCTACTAAACAGATTTTTCTGAACGATTTATGAGATGCTTAGATATTCGATTTGTTATGCATTCTAATATAATTCACAAGAACAGTTGAATTACCTAATAACGTAATTGGTGACGGAAATAGTTAAGTATTGACTGACCGCACCTCCCTTAGTAATTTGCAGTGCACTCCGTACCTGTGTTTTTACTTCTTAAACCCTTCAATTATGAGTGTTGGTAACTATATTTTATAATTTAATGTTTACTTATGCTATATAGATGCTTGGGTACTAACCAATATACATTAACATAAAACGAACATTAATAAATTCTTGTCATTTGCCAGGCCGAGATATAGCTAATTATTTATTGTGACATAATGTGTTAGACGTCATGTTATTAACTAAAATAACCATCAATAAATCTCTATGACTTCGATAAATAGGTTTGGCCGACGGTTCACGCCGATAACAAACTAGTGGCTACCAGATGTGTGCCGGGCGCGTATCGGAGCATCGATCGCTCCCTACGTCCGAGATGTGATCGTCGGCATTCCTCCATCCTGACATCGGAGATAACTGAAAACATTACGTTTAATAAATTTATCTACAGCAATTCGTCTGCGCTCGGCTCCCTGTGCCTTGCGTTCGATGAGCTGCGTCCGGCATCTTACCTTACTACGTGCATCCACCAGTTAGATAGTGCCCTTACAAATATTAATGTCTTAAAAGATAAGTCAGTATAAGTTAAATTTACTGCAGATACTAAACTGATTATAAAGAACTATTTTCAGAGATCTAGGTACTTTTATTTATTAATAAAAGTTTTTCCTACCGAGACTTATTATTATAGACTTAACCTAACAGTCAACTTAAGGCGATGAAGAGAAAAACAATTTTGTTTCCGCATTTAGACTCATAGTCAATCTATTTTTCTTTCAGATATCGCTGGTTAGTTGAGCCAGGCTAGCTCTTTCCAGAAGGTCAGAAGCCTTTTGTGGCGTTCACAGGATTCTATTCAGTTTGTTATTTTCTAGCATAGCACTTTATAATGCAATGCGTCTGTCAGAACAGTGAAGGTCTTTGTCATGTTTGGAGCTTAGATACTAAATGGGAGATTATAAGTATATAACAGGAGTAAGAGTATTAACAAAAGAGCAATTTTAGTGAGCGTGTAAGTAGTCATTTAGGTTGACAACGATTAATAAATAGAATATTGTTCTCTTATCTCTTATAGTTCTGAAAGAAATCGTTTAGTTCTGTTGTATTTCAGTCCCCGCGGTTGCTTTAAAATCATGTCTCAGAATTTAAAGCCGTGCAAGAAAGTTACGTATTGTAAAGATTAGCGCTTAATACGTCAAAGGCACTGAGAGTCAAAGCACTTATTCAAGGAGCGAGAAAGAGACAAGGCTAAAGATTTATTTCATTAATATTTCTATCGAAATCAAATACCTGACTTGCAAATACTTTCACGACGCAGTCAACGCATAATCCGAAGGAAAATCAATGAGACATTCCTACACGGCGGTCGAGGGTTCGCGATTCAGAGGAACTTTGGAGTTTAAATGAGTTCACCTTTAGCCGTGATTCTGCCATGATGTTCTCACGTACGCATGCAAATTGCTTTTCACAGAGATTATTGGAACTAAAGTATTCCACCATTATGTTGAATCTGAAATACTATTTATATGTCAATAAAGGAGCTACTTACAAAGATCATTAAAGGCTCGACGGTCATATTTGCTCTACATTAACAATTCTATTCTTCAAAATCTACAATAATTACGAATTATAAGTGTACCAGCTGCTTGGCAAGAACGATGACGGAGCTAAACGATTGAAGCAATATGAAATAACAAAAATAAAAGTTGATTTAGTTTTCACATTAACAAAAGCGGACAAGACAATATAAAACAACATAAATTGAATCCCGCCGCGTGAACTGCGGACTTGCTTCACTCATGCGCCGAGAACATGAACAAATACTTTATTGCGCTCATCGAAACGTCCCTGAGAACACGTTGCGCGATCGATGAGTTACGGTACATTGCGGCTGTCAATTTTGCGGTATAAAATTCCTCTTTAGACACGACAAAGGCAGCTGTCATCGTGTAGCTTGAAGGGTCGCCGCATCCCTCGAGGCTAAGCCCCTGCCGTCCGGTGGAGACACGCACGTCGTCTGAAACTCGCCTAATCCGCACCTACTCCACACATAAACCCATCTAATTGTTAATAAAAGGAGGAATTCGGAAGCGTGCGGTTACATCACTTGGATGGACTCTCTAATTGATTTTTACTGCTCTACTAATTTAATGCGAGTTTATGGGGTTAATCGGTGCTAAATATTGTTTAGCGCTAATGTTGTGCTGTCTGCTATTGCGATCGTCAAGAGTGTCTACGAGGGAGGCAATTTTGCAGAGGCTTTGTTTGAACTGCTGTCGAGTATTTGAACATTTGTCGACTCTTTGTTGATAGAAATCTATAGGTTTCCATTATAATATGAATAGTTCTGCTAAAATGTTAACATCATATGTTAGGTAGGTAGGTATATAATTATACGTAAGCAACGTTTTTATCAAATTATTTTGCAATCAAATTGAAGTAGTATAATATATTTATAATTTTTACAAGTAATAGAAACTAATAATAATATATCCATGCAAAATTCGTGGGATGCTGTTGTAGTAAAAAAATACAAACAGCTTGTTAAAAAGATTCAACTGTGATAGTAGCTATATGTACATATTACAATAGCATGTGTCAACTAGACAGGCAATAAACAACCAAAAGACAGTGTCCTGTATTCCACAGCGGGATGACACAGAAAAATTCTAACATTATATTCTATTTCAAACTCGTCTTAATAACTCGAACAATATTTTTTGTGAAACATCTTATTTTCTAGTGAGTAAGAATTTGTTGGGACTCCTTGAACGTGTACAACATAATGTTATTATAATTTATGTCATACTAAGCAGGTGAAGATATATGAGCGGGTCATTCATTTTATTATACATGTTTGCTAAGTCGATTTTGTTATTTTTTTGTCGCTCGTTCGTGGGCATCTATCACGCAGCGTGCGGGCGCTTTCTCGCGCAGCTCTTTATTACGGCACCAATGATTTCCGGAGGTCGAGCAGAGTGGCTACTCGGCGCACTCCTCGCTCCTTCTGACTCCTCATACACCACACGATACTGCATTTGCATAAAAACAGATAAACGCCAATGTTGGTTTTATGGCATTACAGGCACTAACGTTTATATAATTATTTAGCGATGTGTCACAAAACTGTGATTTATTGCGTAAATCATGAGTCAAATCGCGAAGTTAAATTTCACACTGTATTAAAAAAAAATTACTGCAACGTTAAATTAAATATGCTTACATACTCTTAATCTTGGTTAAACCTAAATAGGCTCTTGCAGAGCTTATATTAAAGTAGTTTTCAATATAAATTATACGGATTACTCTCAAGATTATAATCTAAACAAAAATAGTTGGTGTACAAGACGATCCTAGAGCGAGAGAATAGCGAATAAAAGGACTACAAAAGCATCGATTCTACTCTGAAAGATATATTTTGCGATATAATAAGAGAAACATTTGCGCAAAATGCGAACACCGGGACCATCCATTATACGATGTCACCAACAGAACGACCACCTCTCGTAAAAGCACTTTGTATTAAGTCAACAAATCCAGAACCATTCAAAGGACATTTGTTTCCATGAATAATAATATGTAAATACATTATTATATACACGTTTGGAGAGCTCTCGTGACTACTTCGTGATACAGCGGTGTCCTAAACTGTAGGTACAATTAGAGTAAATTGGTATAAACTGCTCTTCTGTGATTAATGTGAAATTTTACCAAAGCACGTGTATAATACACTGTTAAGAAGCATTTGATTAAAAGAGCACTTAGAGGTAATGTAAGCTATTAATATTTCTAATTTGGAAATGAATAAAATCATATAGTCTGCACTACTTCCTCAATTATGGGCCGTCTTAACTTTAAGTAGTACATTAGGATATTTTCAGGATATTTATTGTAATTATATTAGGTATATTTTCTCATAAGAAAAAAGTAGATTTAGTAGTAATGTTTCTTAGTTTTGTTGCGCACGAGTGAGTTGTACAAGAAACAAATAGAGAAAACTACATACATTTTGTGAGATGCAAGTACAATGTAGTCTGAATTCAATCACCAAAATTATTTGGCTGCATGTAAGTGTAAAATGTTGGTACGAGAACCGTCTCGTGAGTTTTACAGATTTTAATTTTCCTTTTGTCTTTATGGATCACGAAATGTTTTGTGTAGTTGTGCCCCGGGAGGCCATGGCCGGGACCCCCCGCCGCGGCTTCCTTCCTACATCGCCTCACTACAAAAACGCTTGTTATAAAAATGCACGAGGAACAAAAACGCTTACGTCGGGTGACAAGTGGTCTTTGTTTATAATATTTGTTGATTTGTTTAACTTGTTTATGAATGTTCATAACACCTGATGACTTTGCTCTTTTGCAGCTTATAAGCGGGCCATCCATGCTTGTCTAAAAGCTGTAGTGTAAACAGATATCCGATAGCTTTGTGGTAAGCAAAGGCTGTTGGGAGTAATGACCTTGATTATGCATACGAGTCTATTAAAAATACAACACATCACCAACCTCCGACACTCCACAGTAAATCTTAGTTATCAATCTTGTGAATACATTTTGAGCTTTAGACCTTGTTTGCACAATGATTAGTACAAGTACCTAGTACCTATATTGCTGTGTTCTGCATTGATTAGATAACTCTAAATGGTGGATATTTAGTGCAGAACAAGCAATGTGTGTACCGCTTAACACTCACTAAAGTGAAAACAGGCCATCAAACTTTTATGTGGATACGAAAATGTTTTAGGTTGCATAAAGGATATATACACACATTTAAAAATATTACTTGACATTGGGAAGAAAGGTGCTCATAATTTTGGTTTCTTATTTTGAGTTAAAACTATGTTGTGAAATATAGAGTGTGTACAACAGACGTGCAAACAAGTTGTAAAACACGTGCATTCGGCAAGCGACAGAAACAGAGAACTTTATTAGCTGACACCTCTGTATAAAACCGTGTCGTTATCGAGTTATCATACTAATGTAGAATGTAAAATTTATCAAATATAAGGTATTTGGATGAAAACATACAAGTTGACAACACGTGTAGTCGCTATCTACGCGGACGGATCGGACGCCCCGGGGCGCGGGCCCGACTTGCCAGCATTACTCACCGTGACCTAATGGGCGGGGATAAATCATGTGTGTATGTTAAAAAAAATATACAAAACAAACCCAGAAACGAACCAATGTTGAATAAACAAAATTCATGGAAATGGGGACAAATCTGACAACGCCAATTCCGGTGGTCTGCGGATTCACCTTGTGATCTAATTCCCCCAGACTGACGTCATAGTATCTAGCTCTGGTGACAAACATAACATTTCTAACATTATCTCGTAGTCATTTACTGTAAATGCTGTACTAACCAGTCTTTGAACATTTTAAAGTGAATAATTTAGTAATTTTATTGCTGCAGTATCTGAGATGTAAAATTGTATGTACCTGTACTTGCTACATTAAATCTTCTCAGTATAATATTCAGCTGTTATATTATCTTACTTAGAGATTGTACAATCAAAGACTGTTCATTTAATCCAAACTTAAAAAATTAAAAAAAAATCACAGAATAAATTAGGTGTGTGTTAAAAGTTATAAATGTAAACTAGTACGTATCCATTACTCCCCTTTTATTTCGTCCAGATTTACAAACAAATCCTCTTATTACAAACAACAATTTTAAATTACGATGTCACTCAACGCCTATGCAAACGAACGATAAGGAACTGTTGCTTTGACGAAATAAAGATATGAATACCCTCTAATACGATTAAACGAAAAGTGCAACAAATTAAATTCTCCCACGCGAAACGTCCCTTGTATAAAGAAAGACATTACGTCGGGCCCCAAATAGGAGCAATTCATAAAACTGAGCGAGCCCTTTGATATGAAAATACAGCTAATCCGAGGCACGCGCTCCGAACTCCGGGAGGTGACCTGTGTTTGTTTGTTTGTTTCACGATATCATGTTGTTATTTATTTATCATAACTTCGAACTTTTCAATACTCTAGACTAAATTTATTAATGCTTCGATCGTACGCCATTATAAATTAAAATTTATCCCGAGATTAATGAATGTTAGTATGTTGTAATTATTAAGAGGTATTTATTAAATATCTCCCTGGAATCTTGGGAATTTTTGTATGTATTACTATATTAGTTTCCTGTTCGGCAAGGAGTATTATGAAGACACATACCACACCAAAATAAAACTATTGAGTCAGAATCGGATTTTATAATCTATGACAAATAATATTAGACTATTTAACAGTAGACATCAGCCAAGGTTTTTGTTGCTTTCTATTTTAATATTGGGAAAAAATGTGTCTGCTGAATTGGAATTTCTATAGGGTTTACTTACTGTAATTAATGAGAGTCAGAATGTTTATGTGCCAACTATTGCAATAAAACATACTAATGTGTGTTACAATTTAGTTTATAAGCCTTTAGTACAGTTGTTGGTAAACCGGTCAAATGAATAAAGTAAAGTACGTAAGGTAGGCACATGAAAATTTATGATCTTCGTTAGGCAAAACAATAATCGTAACATATATTATGGTAACAGTAAAAGGGCTGGACTATTCTTTTAAAAGGGTATTATTAAAGTCATTTCGAACACAGTATTACGAGAAATAATAAACACCAAACGAGTATTTGGTCTTTTTGAATGTTTTTGATATAAGCGCCAGATGATTGGACGTTGCGGTCGCCCCGAACGGTTTTATTAATTTTAAATTGATTTCGATTGTAAAACCCCTTTTTGTGTTGTGTGGAGATCCACAAAGGATGAATGAAGTTATTATTGCTACCTACAAATATTTTTTATGGCTGTGTGTTTCTCGATGCGACTCGTAAAAGGAACTATTTTTGTTAAAAATTACTGTAATTTTATATTCATCGTGGACAGATAAAATTACGATGTGAACCGAATGCAATTTAATAAACTGTATTTTTTGTAATGCTTTTATTAATGTGGGTCGAACGACAGGAGACTGTTCTTGTGAAACAAACTGACCTAGCTCCGCTGAAAAGTGGGTCCACATCAACGTTATGTAATTGGGATGGTTTAGGCTATTCATACCTAATACTTCTGAATGATCTAAGATATTGATTCAATAACATATAAGAGGTTCGTATTAAATGTGACTATTGTGAATTCATCTCAGTGGTAAACTCTTGGATAGTGCCCCGTACCTTTACTAGGTAGTCATTACTGTATTGCACTTTGCACACACGACAAGTGAAACAGATCAATTCGATGATATTTCATCTTATAAGAATTTTTGAAAAGACTGGATGGAGATATAATTATGTGTGTGTGGGCGTACATGCGTGCGTGCAAGGTGCGTGTGGTGTGTTTGTGTAGTGTCGACATAAAGAAAAAGTTTGTAAGGCTTTGCAATATTGTAACTGTGACATACTGTTAACTGTTTGGTAACTCTTCTTACAAATCAGCAACATAGTCCTAAAATCTTTAACAACACTGGGAGTGTCTTACGCACCTGTAAAAATCAATTCAAGAAACGTATGCTGAAGTATCTTGAGAAAACCTTGGGCATAACGTATCTGCAAATTTTTATTGTACTGACTGTGCTATTCTGTCGACTGCTAACCCATGTTGTACTCTACCTCTCTATTGCAATTTGTTCAAGTTTAGAACTAATGAAATCAAATCATAATTATATGTAGTGACGAGAATCATCATTAATCCCGGTAATGAGAGTTGAAACTACACGGGGCGTTCATGTCAGATCTAGTAAACATGACGTGGAGCCCGCTATCGCACCACGATCAATGATGTATCGATATGTGTATTTCATTAAGCACGTACGACGAACATAGATGTATATTAACTAGATGTGCCATTAGTAAATTGGTGTGGTTATCGTGTCGCTGTCCATATGCAGTGTTGCGGGCTAAATCTCTACACGGACCAAAATATTTCAAGAGTTACAGATTTAGTTTAGTTTCAATAATATTGGTAATAGTTATAATTTGTAAGTTTGTAAAATGTACTTAAAGAGCTATAAGTAAAGTAAATTAAGAAACAAGTTTTTTGGACACTGTATCAAAATAAATTCATTATCGTGGGAGAGCCATGTAAGGCAGGTATGGTCCAGCTCGACCGGAGTGTTACGAATAGTGAAGATTGTTGACAAAAAAATATTTTCTAGTCCTGGAAATGAATAAAGATTGCAATCTAGCATCTAAATATTTATATTTTGACTTAAGTTAATGATGATCTATTAAATCTAAACTTTTGAATTTAACATATTAATAATATAATTTTTATTGGTTATACATCAGTAGATTTACCAAATATTTGTTATATTTATTTATTATATAAATAATACAAATTTCAAAGATATATTTCATTTGAAGTTTGATTAATTGGTAGGCATATATTTTACCAATCATTACACTAGTGCCTAAATTCATCAAATCGATTTAACACAAATTTAAAATAACAGAGTTTCATCCTTGGTTCTAAATAAACACAATATTTTCAAGTTTTACTGGCCATTTTTCTAACAAATAAGTTGTGCAATGCTGACTCCATTAACGTAATATCTTATTTGTACTTCTTCTGATAACTAAATATTTTTTAAAGATTGACTAATTATTGATTTTGTCCAGTGATATGGTCTAATTAAATATGTGCCATTTGCTGTGAAAGGTTATCTTTTATAGGGGTTATCAAAAATATTAATGAAACTGAAGACGTTGAATGATGTAATCAACATAAAAAGCAATAAAAACTAATTGATAATAACCTTAATGCGACGTTAAAAATATAAATGTTTTGAGGTACATATCTGCTTTTATTGCAATCAGGAAGTAAACTATGGAATATTTTTAAAAACATCGTAGCTTTAAAATGCATCTTACATTTGAAATTAAGAAAGAAAGAAATATTCAGATCACGCTTATTAATACAGAATACAGGACAGGTATATTCGCGTGTCTGAAAAAGCGTCTCAGCGTTGTGCTGCATGGCTTATAGCTATGCAGCAATGGTTTTCTGATGGTGACGTCACAAATGTAATACATAATTATTACAATACTTGCTGCACCCTGCGGTATCAACCACGTAAATCCCGGGGTAGTGGGAATATATAGATAAAAAGTAGTCTATGTGGTAATCCAGGTCTCCAGCTATCTACATACCAAGTTTCAGCGCAATCGGTTCAGTAGTTTATGCATGAAAGAGTAACAAACATCCATACATCCTCAGAAACTTTCACGTTTATAATTTTAGTAGGATAAAGATAAATCTGCACGAGTACTGTCTACACATTTATCACACAAAATAAATTGAAATTATTAAGAACAATAAATGTACTGATATGTATTATATATCTTCTGTAAATAGTTCCCTATTTTTAACCCCGACGCAAAAAACTTTTTAACAAAAAATTAAACCGACGAAAAAGAACTAAAAAGCAAAAAATATATAAACCTTTTAATTCTTGAGTATTGAGCTTATTTACATAAACTATAAAATAAAATATAAACTAATTTTGAGTCGGCGCCAAACATTAATTACCTACGTAGAGCCTTCGTAAAAAGTTTTTATTTTATGATTGTTTGTCTCTCGCGTTATCTTTCAATACTCTGACAACTACTACATATCTTTTAATACATTTAATGCTAAATACTTTAAAACATTATCAAATACTAAACTAAACTAAACCTCTAAACGTCACTAAAAACACAGTTTTTATATCTAACTACTAACAGTGTAGGAAAGGTATAGTTTCCATCATCAGCTCAGCTTCATGATATGATGATTGAAAAGTAAACAGAAACAATATTCGTGGTCACAATTTTCGAGGGTTACTCTCAATTTTATCAGGATCCCATCATCAGATCCTGATTTCCTTGACATGCGACCACCCTTGAGGTACACCCTAACTAACAAAAAAGAATTATCAAAATTGGTTCATAAAGAGTAATGACTTAACATACTTAAAAATATATATTTATATATACGGTCGAACTGATACTCTCCTCCTTTTTTTCGTCGGTTAAAAAGAGGGGTGTTATAAGTTTGAGTTGTCTGTGTGTCTGTTTATCGCATCGTAGCTCTCAAACGAATGGACCGATTTAAGTGCAGTTTAGGGTTCCGTTCCTCAAAAGGAAAAAAAGGAAGCCTTATAGGATCAGTTTGTTGTCCATCTGTCTGTCAAGATGCTTTTTCTCAGGAACTCGTGGACGAGATCGCATCGCATCAAACTGAGATAATTATCAAATATATCAGTCTGCGGTCCTTGAAGCTGTAAAAAATCAAGCTTCTAAGTCAACGCAATCAAAAGATAAGCCTTATGTTTGACCTAATTTGAACATTTCGCAGGTAAATGAAAACCTAAAGGGTACTTCTCATTGAAATAGAATCATGAAATTTGGTAAGAAACAAGGTCTGACAGCACAAGTAAAGGAAAAAATCCGAAAGTCATTAATTTATTGTTATATCACAAAAAAAAAGATTTTTGTAATTACAAACTTATATTTTGAGGTTGGATTGTTGACTTTGTCGTACATCGCAACCGCAAAGTTAAGTTTGTCTTTCGAAAAAGACTGACAAAAGTCTTCGAGAATCGATTCCCGAGATGGACGTACTATCTATCGACATACAAGTTTGTTTGCTTACGAACCCTCGGTGCGCGAGTCAGACTCGCACTTGTCCGTTTTTTTTTGTACTTGATTGAGAGTGCCTTCTTAGATAGGTAAACATAATTCAAGAAAATCTGATCAGCAGTTCGAAGACCATCACAGCTCTTTTCTAATCGTTGAAGAGATTTTCGAGACGGGGGTATATTAAATTTATGATTTCATCATAACTAAATCTATCGTAAAAACAAACACGATAATCATATTTAAATGAGGACCTCCTCCTTTTTTCGTCGGTTAATATTGAAGCGCAATATACACAACAAATATTAAAACAAAATATTTGATGAGCCATTTCCAGAATCGATTCTAAATCTCTATGGGGATGCATGGGTGGGTGTCCTTGGCTTCTCCACTCATCGATCATATCTGAGGCTCGTTCACTATAGATGCTCACTAACATAACACCGCATATAAATAATGGTATTCATTATGCATATTTAGATAATTAACAAATGATTTTATAATGTTAAAGGAAACTTTATTAAAATGTATGTTTTATTCGCTATAAAGTTATTTTACGCCAATTTACCAGTCTACTATGAAAAGGATGAAATTAGTAATGACATTTTTTGGAATTAAAATACCCAATTTTCAAAGTGTAAGTAAAAGAACAAGAGAGAAAAAGAAAGAAAAGAAGTATGCCCTAGTTCCGAGACAAACATAACATTCCTAGCTTCCCATACCGACTATTTAATACCAATCGTACTTCCTTTTATATCTAAATACTATGGTATTAATAATAAACGAACTTATGCCAAAAAACGTTGTCTATTTAAAATAGTCTTTCGTATTTATTAACACACACAAAATGTGAAGATCAACAGTGTTTACTCAAGCGCCTAAACGTTTACACACGGCAACTTAGAACTGCTGCAGGGACGACTTTGTTCTTTTTACCAGGCGCCATGCGTTTGCGTCACATTCTACACCAGTTATTATCAAAGCGTTGTGTGAGTTATAGATTATACGTACAATTACATATCAAGATTTTGTTTTGTTTTGCTTGCAGAATCCTCTGCATGAAAGTGCCCTATTACCTATTGATTTTAGTGACAACTTTAGGAATAAATAAATAACTGTCCGATTAGAGAATAGGATAGTTGACTGTCAAGCCAAATCAGTATGAGGATCTTTTCATAAAGCGATGGGTTTGATACAATCCTACTAATATTATAAACGTGAAAGTTTGGGAGGATGTATAAATGTTTGGATATTTGTTACTCTTTCACGCAAAACTACAGAACCGATTGCGATGAAACTTGGTATGTAGAGCTGGAGACCTGGATTAACACATACGCTACCTACTTTTTATCCTGATATTCTCACGGCATAGGGACTTACGTGGGTGAAACCGCGGGGCGCAGCTTGTTTTAGATTTAAGAAACAATGTATGTTTGTTCGTATTTTATGCGCTGCTATACTGTTCATTCGATCGTCACGAAAATAGGTATACACGTTGCCAGGGACACAGAAAACGACATAGGCTATGTTTTATCCAGAAAAAAGTACTATTCCCGTGGGTTGGAAAAGTTACTTTTCCGAGTGAAGCCGCGCTCATAAGCTGGTTTTGTATAAATAAAATGACAAATAAAAGCCTTAAAATCAATTTCAAATTTCAAGAAATCACACACAATCCCCTAATCTGAGTTTTTACAGTTTGCTATAGGTGACCATTCTCAAATCTTTACATATATATATATATATATATATATATATATATATATATATATATATATATATATATATATATGTATATATATATACTCCTCCTAAACGGATGGAAGATTTTAATGAAATTTTTTGTGTGTCTTTAGGTGGATTCGAGAATGGTTTAAATTTACAATTGGACCCGGTAGATGGCGCTGCGACTGGGTTACAGGAAAAATATTTTATACGTTCCGGCAGGATAAAGTTTACCATAGCGCTTTTGACATACATAACTGTCAGTCGTTTGACAGTTGGCGGGATTAGCAGAATACGCAGTGTAAATATCGTTTAAAACAGATGCAACGGTCGGAACTATGTTTTTGGATTTTTTTTTAAATTAATTATGCCAATTCGAATTCAATATTCATAGTTAAGACAAGACCGTCTGTCGGGACAGCTAGTTCCCTATAAATTTGCAGACAGCGCCGCGCCCGTATAGGTGGCAAACTCATACAATGTATGAAGAGAACCTATAATAATCTTGAACGTATGTATGACGTAAACTGTGAAAATTTAAGTAGGAACATTTTACTGGAATATCGAGCAATGCTGTTACCACTTGATATCTTATTTTTACTGCAATCTTTTGTCCAGACTTTAGTTATTTGTGACATAAAGGGACGTCCGCTGTGAGATAGAGATCTAAATAGAATGGGTGGACTCGGACTGCATTTGTAATGATGTATATTCACAGCAGTGTCCTTGACACCTACCGCGTGGGTAACTTGCGATGCAACACCGTACACTGCGGTTATTATACCTCGCAGCGTCATCCCATATGTCTCGACTGACAATATTTTACCACCGACCCTTATTTCACGGAATCCGGACATATTACGGCGGACAACATTCGGACATGTAAGCAAACATCTTAATGTTTACTAATGAAACATTTCTAAATACATTGATTGATGATGTTCGCTCGCACGGTTTTGTGTAGGCTCGCATTATTCTATTCATAAGTCGCGCTGCGGGATGTTGAACATCAGCGTTGGTGGCTTCGCTATTGTTCACTGTGGACACAATTCGGCAAACATTCTCTTGCTATTTTTTTTCAACCGCTTTCCTTTTGAGTGGGTCATTTAAATTTCATGCGTATTTTAGCGAGACAGACGTCGTTGATGGGTTTCCATTAGGAGTGAATGATTAAGAGGTCGAGTATCGAAATGGCGGGGGTGTCAGAGCGAGGGCCGTTGTCTCAAGGGAATATGTGGAGCCCCTAACACCAGTGTGGTGCTATACTTGCAATTAACTCCTCTGTAGGCTATTATTCCGGTATTATACTGTCGTAGTGATGTTGCCCTATGCTCCATAAGATACATATTTCTATCTACATATTCGTAAATCCTGAATCCTCACATTAGATAGCAACATTAAAGCCATCATTGTGATGATGTGCACACCTACTCTTCATAAATAATCAAATTAATTTTTCTTCAGATCAAATAACACAATTGAATATGTTCGTGTGGTAGATTGTAAAGTTTGGTATGACAGGAATAACATATAAGTCGAATAATAACACATTATAGTAGCGTTTGTAGAGAACAAAAGGCCGAAACGTCAACGGTTGTGATTGCCAATATAAAAGTTAATCATGTTAGTGCACCAGGGTGGGCCGGGTGTCGCGATATCATTGTCCCAGGTTAGAGCCCGTCCACCCCCTGCAAAGATTCGTTGCTTATTTAATGCAACGATGCACACGTAAACATCTAAATAACTTTTGTGTGACACTTCTCCCCTACCCTCTAATTTTACTAAGTAGCCGTATCTTTACAAATGTATTGGGGAAGAAACATTCAAACCAAATGTGTTTTAGGAGTTGATTTCTTGTTTCATCTTAATTTTACTAACCACAAAAAATAACAGTGTTATTCATACTTATAACTGTGGATTCTGTTAGGTATAGATATGTGGATGTAGTATATAAAATAATAAATAATGATGCCTTTATTTTATAATATCTATATTACTTTAAAGTATCGTAATGCCATTAGGTCCTGTTTTAACAAAATCTGTAATCTAAGGTTTATGTGTTACCTAAATTTTTTTAGTTTGAGTGTTTTTGAAACGAGTATCAACTGTGAAGCAAGTTTTGCAGCGAACGCTGTCTGATGACTGATAACGCTATCCGACAGGCACACACGCATAGAGACTGCACTGCAGCACTGTGAGCCCTAAGCTCGCACCCCACGGCTGCTGCCACTCTCCTGTCACAGCTTACGCAAGCGACTGACAGCCTCCCAATAATTCGTTACGAAAATGTGTTAATCGCTAGCGCAGCACTTTCACGGTTCGCGACACTGAATTAGATTAGCGCGATGACAATAGCTACATCTGTAGCTGAATGAAACTCGTCATATTTTGACAGGTATCGTCACATGTCCGTACCCTCGTCTGCCCACATACACGTGTTCATTCGTCCCGCGCGGACTTGCGTCCGTCCTAACGTTCGATGTCAGCCTTTTTTCCTCACAAAAGTCATGATTTCACGCGGCGCGAACATTCATCCGATTGTCGTGAATTTCGTTATCTTGTATTAGCGAGCGTGTGAGGTGATATTGAAAAAATAATACGTTTGGGATTTGACGGCTCCCCATGTGCGCACGGCAGCTTCCTTTTCACTGCAACGCTCCTATAAATGAAACGGGATGATAAATTTATTTAATGTATACAAATGTTTGGACATTTTTATTTTGCTGTCGTTTAGACGTAGGTAACATAATTTAGTTCACCATATGTTAAGTCGTTACAACGCTTTGAGTAGGAAGTGGAAAAAATGTTTTACGACTTGTGAGAGATAGTATGACAAACAAGTCGTACTCTGTGGATCATCTTGGTACCTCGATAAAGTATATTTTTTGTAGACTCGCAAAAAAAGTTAATAGATGAGACTTTCGAATGGACATGACGGTAACATAAAATGAAGTCAGTAACAAAATATTCAATTATTTTAACTGTGCTTATCTTCAGGTATGCTTAAGATATATCATAATATTTTTAGCGTAATTTGTTGATTTTGTTAGTCTCTTTAAGTTAAGAATTGATATAATATTGTGTTATTGCTGGCGCTTGCGTAAAGTTTCTGTTCTCCATAACAAAATAGGAATGTTAACAATCATTGCACTGAATTAGCTACTTATTTATAAAATAGTTGTTATAACTTAATTACAGATTAAAGGACATAAGTGAAATAAAAATTTGCCGGCTCATTAACGTAGGACTTAATTCGAGGTTTCCGTCTAATTGATCTCTGGCCGGGGTAATTATTCACAGGGGGTATATAAAGTAATTATTGCCGGGTAGCCCTTTTTCCTTGTCGCCGTACCCCCCTTCCCCACAGCTAATCACCGCCCGCGCCCGGTGTCAATGACGGCTCGCAACTGTGTCTTGGATCGCGATGACAGGATTTTAATATATTTTGTTGTTGTATGTAAATGGCGGCGCAGATGTCGCGTGGAGTGTCGGATGATACACATAACTCCCCACATCGTTTGTAAAATTTCCGTTCGGTTCCAAGCGCAAAACAGTTCTTGTGATGTACACTGTGGCGTTAAAATATTAAGTGTTAAGTAAAATGTTTAACATTTAATCTTACTCAATATTTAGATAAAACATCTTGAGCAGACTTGAAATAGGTTATGAGAACAAAACACTCGAGAATATTATGAGTAGGTACTCGACCGGCGAGGTTAACAGCAAACAATTACAAACCATAAATTAACATTACCCTTAACTGCCTCAAAAAACCTACGCAGGATGAAAAGGAGATTTATACTTGTTAAGGCGAAGTTGTTCGTCTTCATAAGGCTTGACGTTTCATTTCTGTCTAGGCAGGCCGACAAGTGCTAACCCTCCTTCGCGCTTGTCCCCCGTACCCTCGCCCTACCCCGTCCTCGAAGAGCTCCCCTTGTTATGCATAAAATTTTGTCTTATTACTTCCAACTTTGCTATTATATTTGACGAGACGGAGTTGGCAAGTTATTTTGTTATTAAAATTTTTGCCTGAAGAAGGCGGCGAGATGAATCTAGTTCGAATGTAAATGCGAATGCTCAAATTATAAATCAAGAACTTATTTGATTTAACAAACCTTACGATCTGGGGATTAATGTCGGAAATTGGAAGAGGCGGCGTCGTCGAGATTCGCGAGTTGTACGACGGCACGGTGCGGATAAGAGACGACAAATGGGATTGACGAACATCGCTTTACTAACTTCGGGAGACGAGCAGCAGTCCTCTTGAAACTTATCAGCCACGCTTAAACCGCGCACATGCATACTTGTGTTAACTTTCTATGCACCTTATTTTTAAGTTTGTGTTTTCTTTCTATGGTATCTTCCTATGTATCGACAATTTTTGTATCTATCTAAGATCGGAGAGAGGACGTTTAAGCGACGCAATGGTCCTCATTCCCAGGTCACGTCACAAACTCAGCACCGTGAAGGAGACTAATGAAGCCTAACAATGTCAATCACAGTACCTTCCAGTAGAAGAGAGCCTTTAGGTGGTCCTTTTCCAAGCTGTTAGAAAAAAGAGCAGGTTTCTAGGGAGCCACCTGATTTTGGAAACGATAAGGGTGTTTACAGAATCCATGCAGTGCCAGTGTCCTTTAATCCCGAAATTTAACGCACACCGCGAAACCGATATTTCGCAAGAGAGGTCGTTGTGTAGAAAGAAGCCTGCTGAACATTGCAATACCTTTCTCGCCGACCACATATTACCCAAATACAGTAAATCTCGTCATCTCGTCGGTAGTGAACCGACACCAGGTTTATCAAATTGTGTTTCCATTTAAAATATAAAATCCTCAAAAGATTATAAAATAGTTCGGGCCATCTCTATGTTCAGTATTTTGTCGGTAGGTACTAATAAGCACATGAATGTTTGACAACAAATGTTTAGAAGGATCATAAGTTTTGTTGGTACTTTATAATAATACAGTTCGCTTTTACTATCTTTTTATTATATTCTTTGTAAGACGCCACGATAAACTTTTGGATCAATTGCAGTTTGTTCCTTAAGAGTCGTAAGCATAAATTCGGTTAATTTACAGCTATATATTTATAAAGAAGTATTTAAATGATGATAATATTTTAAATATAATATTTTTTGTTGAAAAGCCCTATCTCTTCGTTAAACCAGTTCCTGAATTCGACTTTAGTTTGAGGCTGACTTTCCTACTTTTATTTACAAGTGTAGGTGATGGGAAATACTTTTAAAATTTCTATAGTTAGTACGAAACATGTTCCTGAAAATTTTAAAACGATTTATGGGTTAAAGTTACGTTTGTAGAACGTACCGTATACCTACTGTTAATATAACAGACTTATGCTATCTATAGAGAAAAAGACATGAATTTTTAAACTATGTTATTCTTCCGATTTTGACAGCTTTTTTTTTTTACTATAGTTCTGACGGTCCCGGCAACATAAACTTACATTTAAAGCAAACTTAGGAATAAAATTTTCCGTTGATAATGGCGAAATCTCTACAAACCCACAACTGAAAGCAGTATTAGTAGGTATTTGCTACAGAAATGCTACAATAACTTTTATGCTGCAAGGTCTCTTTTGGTTTGCCGCTTTCCCTGCCTCTTTTATGTTAATGACAAATGTGCTAAAGAGCACTGTTGCTTTTATTGACAACGCCTAACAAACTTTCCTCAGTCACAGATTTTTGAAACTCGTACAGTTTGATAGGATCGAGAATTTTAATCATCTGTCTTCGTTGAACTATCATGAACCAATATTGAGAGTAAGTGGAAGTGAAGCAAGCAGCGGTAGCGCCGAGCGGCGGGCGCGGATACGCCGTATGTAACATCTGTTCCTTTTGTAGCGACAAATTAACACCGACTCAAGCAAACTGAGGCAATGCAACGACCCATTTTCAGCTCGGAACGAGCCCTAAAGCTTCCCTTAAGCGCGACGCCAGCTGCTCGCAGCACTAAATTCCACGTTACAATGCTTTGTTTTAAAATTTGTAATCATTCTCACATTTTACGACGGTGAACGGTCCGTTTCGGAAAATTTGATACGACTATAAAGCCTGTAATTGTGTTAGCATTCCAGTTAATTAAAAGTTATGAATTTAAAGGCGCACAGCTTTAGTGCTCTTTGACGCTCGCCGTCTGAATAAAACGCTCATATAAAACGTGATGAATTTCTTTTTACTGCACGAAAGAGAGTTTAGATAACATTTAGCTACTGTTAATGAGCAAACAAAAACATTATGAATCTTTTTGTCTATCAGTTTATATCTTCAATTATTACAGCACGCTATTTAAATTATAACGAAAGCATTCTACTTTGTGTTCAAACGAGCCTCGTAATGTAAATTGTGTGTACTGAGCTTATGTTTCAAATGGTAAACTTTCTCTATAAGCATCTGCTTACGTCATAAAAGTGTATTATGTCAATAAATTATAAAAAAAAACTGCAAGTCAAAACATTAGTTTCCCACAGCGATTAAACGGGAACGAATAATAAAGGGCAAACTGAAAATACTGTGTAGCAGTGAGTTATGAAAACAAATACACATTACGAGTACGTACGAAATCTCGTACAACTAATGACGTTAAAAGCGAGGGGTAAGAGTAACATTGTTAACAGTCATAGTTCGGGTGTGTGTGCGCCAAAACTTGGGTACTGCGGCCATAAATACCGCGGCGGGGGGCCCACGGCGCGCCGGGCGCTGGCGCGGGCGTCTACACAATAACCGCGACGTACGGCGTGTTAACATTAGCTCCGTACTTAATTCCTTGTAGCCCTAAACTCGCTTAAGAGGGTAAGACTCCGTGACACGGTGTTAATTAAATAATTACTTTAAATAATAACTCGACGGCCTCGACCCGTACTCGCTACCTTACAAGCTATCCCTTTGCGCAGTCTTGTATTAACCCTGTTTCAGTTGAAATTGTTTACGTAGAACAAGACTTGACACATGTTACGAAAATTATAAGATTGCCTAAAATATTGAAGGGGTCTAATTTTGTAACGTTTGGCCAGAACTATTGAGATATTTATGTAGAGTTCCGTAGCCAAATAACAGCCATTGTGTTCGAGTAAATATATGTAAAAAAATATATGTATAGATCCACTTTGAAAGGAAAGTCTATTCTATTAACCAAAATGTATAATGTATTATATAAGTCTATAAGATGTAGGTTATCCGCTTCTAATAGATTGTAAAGCATGGCCTTTTCCCCACTTTAAATATTCAAGGTAGAATAAATAATGTAAACTCAAGTAAACTGTAAAAATACTTTAATCTCTTTAAATATCAGTTTTAAATTAGATATTTATTCAGTTAAAGAAGGGCCACAGCTTGATATTACTGTAGTTATTAGTGAAAATAACACAAAACCAATTACGTGTGTTTAAATTTAGGAACTCGAACTGATGTATCTACTACAGAACTCTTAAATTACTCATTGCAGGTACCTACTTAGTTACTACTGCCACAAACATAATTAAAATGAGTAATTAAGTAGGTACAACAGAAAAAAACGTATATTTAGCAATTCTCCCGCTTTGTAACAGTTTGTACTATAGGGATGAAATGGTAGTTGTTAGTTTATATTAAGAGTACTTACACCTCTACTTGCTTACTTCTTATTCATTCTACTATTTACAAATAAGGGAGGGATTTAAATTACTGGATAATGGCAAAAAAAATTACTGTCAATTTTTATCCTGTACTGTAGTTAAGACTTGGGATATTTTTAATTGCACGTTATTTATATTACCTACTTCCCGACTACTGAACCCCTTAACTCATGGCCCGGTACTCACCTGATTACATTTTACATTACAATTTAGTGTAATATTATTAACAGGATTCTTGTGTTCTAAATGACGCTTAGAATTTCAAACGTATTTTTATGGGTTATAAGAATTCGTGTGACGTCATCAGTACTGATCTCAAAATGGTATTTGCCTAACTAGAAGCACAAATTTAAAATGATATTATACTGTTTGTACGTACTGCAAAATAAATGCTGGATAACAGAAAACTCAAAACTGACGATCTAACTGCATTATTATGTTTTGGTTTTTAATTATCTTTTATTTATTTTTACTTACTTATGTTATTAATATTTTATGCTGATTCTTAGAGAGTCGACTTTTATTAGCATGAATAGCAGCAGCTAAATGTAAATAAATACATTGTGTTACAATGACTAGTTAAAATAGATGGCATTACACGTTGAGTCATGATGGTGAATTTGTATTTATTGCGCCTGTTTTTAATATTGACTAACAATATTTTTAGTTGTTTCTTGCAAAATGTTTTGTAATTTCCTTACAGTTTATACAGTTATAGTATAGTTAAATCCGCTTTGCCAAAATACGTATTTGATTCTTTTATTATGAAGAACGCTAACAACATAAGTTAAACAAAAAACCAAGAACTTTTATTTAAAAAAGTAAAATGACCAGAAATAATAAACAAAAACAATGTAGCTTTCAGCTAAAATCTATCAAAAGTATTAGTATAAGCAAACATGAAACGTAAGTTAACAAAACATTATGTTCCCTTTATAGCAAAAGGCAGAATTTAATGGAAGAGCTTAGCTCAGAGGTCGCTCTTTACAACCTTACATTCACATTAAGCCTGAGGGTAATTTTCAAGTGACTCTTGTAGTTTTTAGAATGTATTCATAGATGGACCGACCTATGCCACCATCCTTAACGTGTATGATATCATTTATGCATTATATTTTTCCCTATTATTGCGTTTTGTGCAGCATTATCTAGATTATTCTAGATAATTAAAAAGCAAACATTCCTTTTCTCCTAAGAATACTAGTGACGTACTTCACATATTACTAGTGTTCTTGTTAAGCCATCCAACCAAGCTAAATGATTGTGCTAGGAGTGAGTTCACGTCGTCGGTAGCGAACTGGGTGGGGTTTGAACCCGTAATCTCTCGATTACAAATCCTAGGCTTTGGCCATTATTCTACCACCGCCGCTCTGACGAAGAACGTGGGTCAATGAACACAGCCAATGCCAGTTATTGACAACCACGGTTAACTCAGGTGATAGCAGGCTTTTATAAGTTACATTCTTCAAGATACTCAACTTAACCTCGTTGTGTTAATAATAATAAATTACAAATAAGTAGTTTTACAGTGAGTATAAGAAATACTAAATTATTAGTTACATACGTAAACTCAACACTGTACTGTGAAGCTTATGGTGTACTTAAAGATTTGAATTATAGAGGTAAATACATCTGTATAAAGAATTAGTTTTTCTTGTATTCATTTAAAGGTGTATTACTTGATCAGTTTGATCACTGACCCCTTGTAATATGAAGTTTTATTGCATTCGCATGTATGTATTTAGAAATATATTTATCAGCAGCCTGGTTACCATAGTACAGGCTCTGACTACTTTGGGATCAGACGGCTGTTGTGAGATGTGTGAAGTTTTTATTATTTGCGGACCTGGTGTACAAAATATCAAGTTCTGTTAATGTTATCTTAACAATATTTATAAGCACAGTAGAGAAGTTTTACTTGTGGAAACACTCACCTCCTCCTCAAGAAAGAAATGTCTCTGTCGGAACCAAAAGCAATTTTTTAGTTAGGTAACTTGTGTAATGCGTTTAAATTAAATTGTATAGCGTATATTTTGTATATTTATCTAACACCAGCGCCTGTTAACAACAAAATCAATCAATACTTTTATGTTACGGTTACAATATTATAAAATAAATAATAATAAATCGTTAATATTCAAATACTTGTAACATTATAAATGAAAATGATTTAAATGTTTTATAATTATTATTAATTATATCGGTTATTGCACGATAAGGTACTAGGCAATAACCATAAGACATATTTAGCTCTCTCCTGTTAAAGTGAACAGGACAAAGCTAAATAAGTGGCCAGGGTACTTATTCGCTATTGAACCTGAAGGTTTTCTTTAGCTCTGAAGTTCGTATGTTTTATTACTCGTGCGTCAAACAGTTGAAATCTACTGAAACAGAAATTCAGATAAAGAGTCTTCTTAAATACATTGATATTTACCAAGAAAATTCTCAAAACTATAAAGTACAAAAAATTACTTTATAAGGCACACTTCTTCCTGTTTCATAATTGTTAAGTTTTACATGAATAATTTTTTTTAGAAATCAACAAGATACTATATTTGTCCTGGTTTAACATTTGTGTAAAAATAATAAAGTATTGTTTGAGGCTAACGGTACCGCAAATCTTCAGCACGTTATAATGTTCATACCCAATAGTTTTATGACTTGATAAATACTGTATAGGTACAGTTGCGAAAACGCTAATCTTACATATTTAATATAAATTGCCTAATTAACTCCATTGTTCATTCCTAGGAGCGGAGTTTTATCGATCGTTGACGGTTAAAAAACGCGTTATAACACTTTATTTTTATGAAAACAGAGAATAATTTGAATGGGGAGAGTCGCACACAGTCGGCACTCGGCTGTTATTTGTTCATTAAGGCGGGGCGAGCGACGCCAGCGCTGTGTAAAGCCTACCCTCAAGCACCTACTCTATTGACTTTCTTCCGTCACTTTCTTATCGAGTTATGATAAATGGTGGTAGGTGCGGTAAGAATGCGACTCTGTTACCTACTTGCAAGCGTACATTTTCCTATGACCCCAGCGAGTGAGCATAATTCGTTTCACCGCATCGACGTTACTTCTTAAATAATAAAAGCTCTTTGTAAAACTTTCCCTCCTTGAGCGTTCTAAAGCTTTTTGGTATCCAGTAATTAATATTCATGGAGGCTTGTGCCGGAGGGGCCGTGTAATTAATAAACTTATATGATACTTTTGTTTACAGTGTCACTCCTGAAACGCAGGGGAGTTTTGGAAACGCCTGTTTGTCCCTGTGTTCAGTGGAATCGCGTCCCTCCTTCTTATATACTTTAGTTGTCGGTCACAGTCAAGGATATTCAAATTTTAGAAAATCATAAGTCAATCTCTTTCTGAGCCGTCAGTATAAAAGGAGGTCCTTAAATAAATTTATGTTTCATATCAACGAGAGGCAAGTATCGTTTAATTTAATTTGAAGGCGCAAGTAAATCGACAAAACTTCTGTAATAAAATTATCGAGTATTGACCGTGGTGTGTGATAATTCGGCTAGTGGGTGTGGAGAGGAGAGACGCGCGACCGACACAGCTCGGCATGTTAATACACGTAAACCGAGATAATCCATAAAACTTACAAAAGGTGCCGAGTTGTCTTCACAGCCCACTTATGTCGGTCGCACAGAAGCCGTACCGTACCTTTAATCTACGTTTTGTTTTTAGATTAGCCGAACTTACGCTATTAATTAAGAGTTGGAGAAGGTACCTACAGTGATTATTAATGTAAGTATGAATGTCATCGTATTATATTTAAAAAAGAAACAGTCAGTCGTAGGACTGCACGTCAGAAGTGAAAACATAACTTTACAATGTATTTGCATATACATACACACACACACACACACACATCTGTATATATATAATTAGGTTGAAAATAAAAAGTAGGTAATAACATATCTAAATATATAATAAACTCGGCTCCGTCTTACGAATTTTCGATCAGGTCACGTGTCTGACGCGAGTTTAACATTTTTTACCCATCCCAAAAAGTGCACAACGCCGCTAAAGAAGATTTCACTTCAAAAAAATTCAGCTCTGTGTCATATTTGTACGCAGAACAATTTAAAGTGTTCAGAAGTAAGAAGATTTAGCGATGTAACGAATTGTGAAATTCGCCGATTGTTAATAGTGTGCATTGCTTATTCATCAGTGAAATGCAATCCCCTCGAAGCACTTAAGCACTTAGTGCAAACATATCGATTCTCAATATACGACGCTAACGCCCCGGGGACACCGTGACAATGTAAAAATGCGAGTGCGTAGAGGACTTCATTCACTTATTTGTTCTCTTGTGCAAGTGAGTGCCAAACATGACCAAACGAGAATTAAACTAGGGTTAAAAGTGTGGAGGGCCCTCCGATCTCATAATATTATAACGTGCAAGGAGTAAAAGAGTCGGCGCGCGTTATCTTTTACACAAGCCCGATTCCTGACCACTTTAATGGGAAAAGCATGTTAGAATTAAACTAAACAAAGACGACGCATCAATTAGGGGCTCTTCTCGTTTTTTCCCTTTTTCAAAAAGGGCTTAACTTTTTAAAGTTGTTCGTTGACCAGCCGGCGCTCGAGATTGTTCGTTATTTTTTACCTATTTGATTAGATCAATCTCAATGATTCTTGTATGGATTTCAATTAAGCCGATAAACCGATAAGCGGGTGCAAACATTAACTTACGTTTATTCTTTTGTTAACTAGTTTAGATAATGTGATTAAGAGGTCTACTTATACTAAAGCTGTGCTAAATAGGTATATTTTTAAGCTTACTGACAAATACGTGAAATAAATTTGAAAAGTTGGTATATATACTTACTTCTTCTTTCTTTAAGGCACTTTGTATACCTATATGTGTATGACGCACATATCTGTGTTGTTTCGCATTACCGTCTTCTTTTGATTACATTAATAGCCCCCTAAAACAAAATATTGCAAGTCAAACATAAAGGTTGTCGTCTCACCACTAAACAGGACTTTGATTATACCAAAAATGAAGTGTAATAAAACTGAGAGGATAACTCCTCCGTAATTAAGACGAGGTAAATATATGGAACGCATTGACGGATCGTAAAGTTAAAGGATTCAAAACACAAACTGCAAGGCAGTGTTTACGACGACGACCGAACCGCTTTTATTGTTGTTGTAAAATTCACGATCCATTATTAATTATTACAGACATCATTAATCTACTAATCTATTTAAGGGCGTGCGATAAGAATCTCATTTAAAGTATTGAATGAAGAGTGTCCGTAGTGGACTTGAGATGGCTTAAATTAGCTTCCAGGATGATGGAATAACACACTACTTTTCTCCATGCTAAATTCACTTTTATTTTTAGGTAGCTAAAGCTTTAATTTCTTAATCACAAGTTTGAACTTATAATGTTTCATTGCTTTTAATATAGTGGCTGATTTATTACAGGTCGGTGTTTAAACGACAAATGCATCGAAACAGATAGGAGCGACATGTCCGACATTGGAGGACCGATGTTGACCACTATACAGGGTCTACACACTGGGATACGTGCCCAACGATATGTCATGAGATTTACGCGCAATGAATTTATATTATTAGATATTGTATTAATTTTTAGATAAAAAAGATTTAATATTTTAATTCTATCGAATGTTTAAGTTTTATGAAAACAAACCTATCAACAAACCTATCAAAATATGAGCAGCAAATCACTTGATTTGCTAATACATAAAAATTTACACTGGTTAATAGAAATGTTCAGGAAATGTTACTTTCCATGCATTAGTAAGTACTATTTTATTAAACGTATCCAGCCGATTTCTGTCGTTTTTAGTATCCCCATAAAATTACTGGACAAGCTATTCCACGCAAAATAAGCTAAATTCAGTTGAATGGATTGAGTTAAAGTTTTTATATTCATCCAGTTTATTTTCTTCATAGACTTTGGGTTTTACGAGAGTTTTAAATTCCCCGACGTAAATACTTAATTTGTCAAATACACGTTTATTAATTTGTGCTAAGAATTAAACCTATATGATGTACACATTAGAAATGTCTCTTTCAGCGAAAATAAAAAAAAGTACTTTTTAGGAAATTGTTCGTGTATGTTTCTACTTAGTTTACTAACAATTATTTAAATTCCCTCAAGTTAAGTAAATTTTAACGATCACTCACCAAATGATCATAAAATAGGTATTGCCGAAGTTATAAAACGAGACAGCACTTATATACCTACATCACCATCAGTCGTCACTTATATACATTTCATTACCAAAAGATATGGTTGCATTTTAATAGTGTTTATTTTATATAAATATATACTATAACTAGCTGACGCGACAGACATTGTGCTGTCTTAACTATGAATATTGAATTGGAATTGGTATAATTAATAAAAATAACAATTACTGATGCATTTGTTTTAAACGATATTTGCAGCACGCATTCTGTCAATCGCTCCAATTGTCAAACGACTGACAGTTATATCAAAAGCGCTAAAGTTACATTAGAAAAGTTAATATGGTCGTTAAGATTTCTTAAATTTTCAAATTTTCCGTGCAACTTTCTTAATTTTTTCTTTCATAAGAACCTTCTCCTGACAATAACAAAAAAAAAAAAAAAGAAGTAGGGATTCATTTATCCCTACTTCCCTTGGTCACGGCATCACGCGTGAACGGCTGGACCGATTCGCTAATTCCTTTTTTTTTGTTATTGTCAGGAGAAGGTTCTTATGAAAGAAAAAATTAAGAAAGTTGCACGGAAAATTAGAAAATTTAAGAAATCTTAACGACCATATTAACTTTTAACTAACTATATATATATATAAATATATAAACACCTGAATAAAAAAACTCGTGATTTGGAACACTATTTTGCACGGTAAGTAACATTGTAACATTGTATGATGTAAAATAATTCATTGGAAAAATATCTTACTAGAATCATAAACAGACTGATATCACAAGATATTTCCGTATCTCTCGTGTACCGACACCACCCAAAGACCGGATGGGAGTTTCTTTAGAACATAATCTTTACAACAAACTGTGATCGGATCACACACTAACGAAGCAACGGGACACAGGAGATAGATTTAAGTAGCCCTGGATTGTTAGAATGAATCTCCGTAATCACTATCAGTTCTCTTAACGGAGCCTTTTGTTATTTTGTTCGTATCTTTCAACTTTAAATTGTTAAAAATTTATTTGTGTTATACGGATTCAATTTTGAAGTTATCTTTTATTACTGTGTATACATTAGTGGAAACGATAAGTCAGAATTAGATTCTACTAGGTAATGTTAAGGCTTATTAATGGAGTTTTTGTAATATTCTGCTATTTAATTCAGTTAGGGAATGGTTTTCTACGTAAAACATTTAGTGGCGGACACATTTATGCTACATCATCCCGTGTCGTTCGAGGTTGTTCAGGCAGCACTTCTCGGAGCTGTCTCATGGAATCATCATCATCATCGCTATAATTAGGTCCCCAGCGTTCCCTCCCAGGCTGGGCATCATCTGCTATTCTGTGCTGTGCTGTGTTGTTACATTCTTAACAGACACGAGTATTAAGTAAGACGCGAAATTCGTCGAGGTTGACTATCAAATAATCACAAAATACCTTTTTTTCTATCGTGTGAGAACCCCCACGGGTCATCACCTCACCGGGGCTACTGGTGAAGTGGTATATCGGAACTGATTAAAAGCACAAGTGAATCTATTGCAAGGGGAAACGTAGGTATTTCCTTCCTAGGGTATACTAGAGGTATACCCTAGGAAGGAAATACCTCCTTTTTCCTCTTTGAAGAACGGAACCCTAATAAAGGAAAAAAAGAAAAACACAAAAGACGGAAAATAAGAAACATATATTAGATTACATTACATTTTTATTACTGGTAGGTACATATTTAAAATAGCCTGTGAATCTAAAACAATTTAGTACCAAACGTTTTTATTATCCATATATTCACTATTGAGTAATAGCCCTTCAGGTATAGTTGCCGTTTTACTGTGGACTTAAATTGTTTAGACGTAAAATTTGTATATTACTCGTATCTAGGTATTTTTAAATTGCTCATTTTGGCATCGATACTGTTATAATTTTTGGTGCCTAAAGACAGGTAGGTAAGAAGTGTATATAATTTTTTCAAAGAACTGATCTTTATTTTTATGAACGTTAATCAAGTTTTCATAAAAAAACTGACATGCCACCGTCATTAAATATCAATACAAATAAATTAAATTGAAGTGGCTGTTTGTAATGTCAAATTAATAGTTCTTTTTTAAGCTCCTAAAGTTATTTGCACTATATCTATGCCTAAAAATAATATACCTGTATCTATCTGTCTGTCTGTTTGTTCCGGCTTATCTCCGGAACGGGTGGACCGATTTCCACGGGACTTTCAATGCCAGATAGCTGGTGTTATAAGAAATAACTTAGATTACCTTTATTTTGGAAAAATAATAAGGGTTCCGCGAAAAATGTACACGCGAGCGAAGCCGTGCGGAGAAGTTGGTAAAATGTGGGTGCTTAATATACCTCTGGCTACGTCGTCTGTCGTCCATTAATCACGTGATTTTTTTGCAACTTTTGGACCCCCCTCCTCTCCCCTGGAGATACGAGATGAGGTTTTAGACTAGCCCCACCCCCCTACCCAAAATCACGTGTATTTTTTTAAGCAGGTACAAATTATCTTAAAAAAATTCAGAATATTATCTTTAAATACAGATAAATCTAAAGCTGGAAAATTAAACACTCAGAAATCGTTGCCTGGCAACAGTGAGTCACGGTCATGCACCACTTTTTGGTTTAGAAATCGAGCGTGCAAAGAAAAAATGAAATAATACACGTGATATCTTACTGAACCCGCCTCCCCCTTCTGATATTTCGTGATTTTTCTAACCCCCCCCCCCCTTTCAAGCCTCACGTGATTAATGGACGACCCCCATTTCGTGTGGCAAAATTATTAGAAAATCTATAGTCTATATTATATTCTGTTTATTCATTCTTCATTTATTAATTAAGACGCTGAGTGAGGGAGGTATATTCAAATATTATCGGGTGTAAATATTCTGTTCGGTGTAATATAACCGAACACCTTAGTAAGCAATAAGCGAGTCACGCGTTTACCTTTATTATATACAGATTCACATTCCATTATAACTTATAACATTCGTTTTATTATTTACACAATACTGAGAACAAGATATCCAAATATAAATATTTGTCCGCTGCGGAAATCGAACTTGCCGCACAGGGCACATCCGTTCCGCTTCTAAACCATTTAGATTGTCAAATATTAGATGTAGTAATGACAATGTAATGTACAAAACAAATAAAACTGTCAAAGTTTCACGTTCAGATTTATCACTTTTTTTGAACATAAACTTATGAGGTTTTATTTTTTTTAATCAGATTTTGAAAGATACAAGAAAATTTTAAATACTTATTGGTCCATTAGCTGCGTAGCTCGACACCCAGCTATAGTGAATGGTTTTTTTTTGTTGAATTTTTAATGTGCTGTCCTTATCACTAAATCACTACAGATTATAAAACAAAGTCCCCCGCTGCGTCTGTCTGTCTGTTCGCGATAAACTCAATAGCTACGCTACTCAAGTACTACGTACGGATTTTCATACGGTTTTCACCAACAGACGAGTGATTCACAAGGAAAGTTTAGGAGTGTAATTCATTATGGTTTTGTGTAAAATGGCTGAAATATGACGATAATTGTTAAAGATGTCGGAAAAAGTCTATATATGCTTTGCTACCCGTACGAAGCCGTGGCGGGTTGCTAGTACTAAATAGTTTACACCTTATACCTTTGCTAGTAATATCCATTTTAAATCTACAGAATAATTTAGATAATATTATATATATAAAGTACATAAAATGACAACAACCAACCTTGAAAAGTAGGTATTGCAGGTACAGGTAAAGATAGAGGCGGATGTGACAGGTATAGTGGAGTTCACGAGAAGCACCTGTTTCTCCGCCCCGAAAATATTTTAGTCTCGTGTTTCTGTCCACGTAGAACGTTATTTTGAATATTTCTAATGTAATATTTGAAATGATGTATGAGCACATCAAATCATCATCACAACTTCACGCGTATTTAAGTATTGTAATAATTCATCGTTGTCGGAATATACCGGCATTGGAACTTGGAACGATAACGGCATTGGAAATTCCGCAAAAAAAATTAATTAAAATCAATTCACTATAACTAGGTACCGTCATTATTCATTTATAAATCCTAATTGCACTCGACTATATGACAAAAACTAAAACATTAAATAAATATAAAATATTTAAATACATGCCACCAATATTTTAAACAACAGCAAAGAACGAATAGTCGTTATGGTTAAATCATTTTAAAAAACCCTACTTTCGCGGTTTACATAAAAAATATTAACAAAAAAAAAAGATGGACGGCCTATTTTATTCTAAAGAGGTCTTAAACTAAATACACCGAATACCCAACACTATCGACCCGTTAAATAAAGAAGTAACCGGTTGAAGTTTACCTAAGTTTCGTTACGTACCTAGTTATTTTTCCTTAGATAGTAACGAACATTATACTTGATAGACACCAAATTCTTTTAAGTGCGAGGCTAAGGGACACATTGTATTCTGATTTATGTGTAGAATTGAGAAGATCCTTATACTCAAAATGAATTATTTTACCAAGTCAGGCAATAAAGTAACTAAAAATTGTCAGCAAGTTTTACATTAACATTTTTAATTTATTTTATAATCGACGAATCAACTTAAAAGATAATGATTTAACAAGTAAGATGACGTCATGCCAGCTATTTTATAATAACCGAAGCTAACGTTTTGACAATAACGAAAAAGATAAGTACTGATTTTAAGTGTATACTGGTGTCTATTGCCACAACAAATATATAGTTTATATGTTGATTGCATTTAGAGAAAAAAAGAATGTAGCACTGATTAACCAAATTTGATAATATTTTATTGACTTATTTTGTGAGGAAATTATTAGTTACAGTTACATGTGTTCATAATTCTCAAGTGGATTTATAAATCAAAAGATATTATATAAGACTGCCTTAGTTCACTATAGAAAAGTAAAAAAGACTGTATAAATATACAGCATACTTTCAAAGGCATATTATTTGAAATATTGATTTGGTTATGACCTTAATTGATAAATTAAAATACCAAACTCAATAGAACGTACAACTAATTTATTTCGCAGGAAATGAATCATTCATTAGAAAAGCTTTGGGTGAAGATTTATGTTGATTAACTCATATAGATTGAATATAAAAGAAAACATCAGCAACATTAATAATTTTACAATCTCAACTCATGTTGTTAATAAATAAAACTTGATTCTCATAAACGTAACCATTCACCTACCGACACAGGCGAGTTGGCGAGACTCGCAGAAACTATTGTGTTGTGAACTATCTACAGAGTAGTACAGAGTATTGTACGGACGAGATTGCTGTTCACCTCTATGTGTACCTGGGGGGGCGGCGGTGGCAAGCGGGGTGAAGGGGGATGAGGGCGGTTGCATTGCTTGCTTCGCTATTCCGCGCCACCACATAGTTTTGTTCGCAAGCTCTCATCGGCCTCGAGCTCATACTTAAGGCTCAGCCCTTACTAATTGGACATTTTCAAGTGCCTGTAACCGGTACCAGAGTTAACAATGGCATACAATGCGCTTGTTACAAAGGCGCGCTCACCCACACTCTTACAAGTATTTCTAGGTAGATGTAACAAATTATTTTCAAAGAAATTCGTTATGCTCTAATTATGATGTCCTGGGGCGATTGGAGGGCTAGTGTTTTTTTTTATTTGTTTATATTGCGTGTTGAAAATAATAATGATTTTACTTAGTAGTAGATGAATGTGATAAATGTGTTTCTAATTTAAATAATTAATTGAATCAGAATTTAATTTCTAATTAATATCGTTCCCTTCTTGAGCATGAATGTCTTTCTTAGGTACTGCCCATGTAGCAACATCGATTATGATATGGCGTTTATAAGCTAAACCGTTAATAGTCTAAGCTGAAAGCAGTTAGTAAATTATAAAATGCAAATATGAGTCAGTGTTAATGAACTGGTTTCCAGCACTTGTAGGTAAATACTTCTAACCATAATATTACCGTTATCGTGTCCATCAATACATAATTACATTCCCTAGGCTGTGATTATCCACACCGACTACTTAATAACCTAATTAGTAACTCATGTTGCTTAACAAGGCTAAATATCGATGCTTCTACGCATTTCGATTTATGAAATAAACCAAATATCGTTTGTAATTTTTCGCTGCAAAATTATGTGAGTTTTGCGTACAATTACAGAGAGCGTTGGAATGAAAACTGTTTTAGAAAAATAATATTTGCAATATTTCTCAGTTGTAAAACTACAGGTACGTATTTCAATATAAGATTTTATCTTAATATTACACTGTGTAACAAAAAAAACTCCTTTTTTTTCCCACGCCAACGAACTTCCTATAATTACGAACTTTGGGTAGTAGTAACTACTACCCAAAGGTTTATATTGTATTAATTCACCATAAATGAAAAGTTTGTACGACGTAACATTTTTATTTTATTTTAAAAGTAAATTGCATCAAAAATCAGTATTTTTTTACTTTAAAAATCTTAGAATGCAAAGAGAAAAAGAAGATGTTTCTCTATAACTTCTCAGCTTTTTCTTGTAGGACGTTCCAGGTGGGTCCCTGATAAGATTCCAACAGTAATCAGCAAGCAGGGAGGCTTCCTATGTCTTGAGAAAGCATTCTCCATGCCCGTCGCTTAGGGCACCCATATTTTGAAAACTAAATAAGAATTGAAAAAAAAAAAATTTCAAGTGACATTATGGATCCCAGGTTACCAAAAGCTTGAAGCATTCTCTTGACTATGTCTTCATACTGCGGAAAAACATTTTCCTATAAAAAATTGAGTGATATAAAGAATGTCATCATGATTTGATGGTGAAGGTACATCATCAGGAGGAGAAAGCGGTGCATTAATCTGACTGATAGCCTCTTTTTTTAATATCTTGTATATTTTGTTTCCCAGAAATAACAGTGGTTTACCGACCAGCAAAAGGTGTTGCCACATTTTTTCTTTAAAACCAGTCTTAGGTGCATATCTATATTATCTATGGTTTAACGTGTTATTGACGCGTTCCTATAATCAAGAAACGATTCGTTTTGCTTACGGACGGTAAAATTTTGTTGAATTTTCAACATGTCTACATTTAATCATGACGTATATCCGTCTGGGGTAGGCAGAGATAGCATAATGCCATTTGCCACCATCATGACACACGCTTGCACCTCTGCCACATTCATCAGACCTTTCATTCATTCTTACCGGTAACGGGTCCTTTATACTCTGCTGGTCCGGTCTTTATCGTCTTTCGGGGCCTACCCACACCGACTCGTCCACTCACAAGAGCTTTATAGATTTTTTGGTCATTCGCTCTTCCCTCCTCCTTTCCACATGCCCAAACCAGCAGCATGCAGCATTTCTTTCTCAATTCACAAGAATTACATCTTCTTTCAACCCACTGTATTTATATACTTCTCAGTGAACGCATTGCCACGGCTTTAATTTATTTTCATGTTTCTTCTGCCATAGCCAACTCTCGCTGCCACACATCAAGGTTCACTTGATAATAATCTGTTCACTAAGCAATGAACACAGAAAGACTGTCAATTTTAAAAACATTCGATTCTGAATTAATTGAAGGTAGATGAAGGAGAAAAATATTATTTCTGTTGCTACTGGCAATCATCCTCCGCACCTTTTCCCAACTAAGTTGGGGTCGGCTTTCAGTCTAACTACGATACGGCCGAACTTTGACATTTTTCGTTAAGCGACTGCCATCAGACCTTCACAACCCAAGTACTAGGCCATATCGAAGTTCTGTTGTTAGACTAGGTTATCGGACTTTTTGGGGCTCCAACTAGCCGTATCGAATGCCACAAGTGTTTGTATGGCACCCGGGATCGACGGTTTTATGTACTCTCTGAGGCACGGAGCGGTCTCAATATATTAAGAATGGTCACCCATCCTAGACTGACCTGGCTAGTATTACTTGTTGTGTACAGTTACTACTGGCTATGACATACATATATTCAAAATTGTATCAATTTTTTCCCGTAGGATTTTTGGTGTTGCAAATGTGAGTTTGTTTGTTACGCTTTCACGCATTAACTGCTCAAGCGATCATTATGAAATTTGGCATTCACATTGTCTTTTTTTTTTGAACACCCAGACTCGGGACAAATATTTGTGGATCACACAAATTTTTGTCCTGTATGGGATTTGAACCCACAACACTCGTCGCGGCGTAGTGGCGAGGTGACCACTTAAACCATTGCGCCATCCGTGCAGTCAATTGTCACGGTACAGTTAAGGACATAAGATACCTATTCATCATACAAATCAATATAATGGAAGTGTGTGTTTGTTATGTCAAAATAATAGTTTTTTTAAGTTATTTGGCACGACACTTATGCCTAATTTTTTGTCCGGCTAATCTCCGGAACGGGTGGATCGATTTCCACGGGACTTTTACTGGCAGATAGCTGGTGTTATAATGAGTAACTTAGGCTACTTTTATTTTAAAAAAAGAATTAGTGTTCCGCACAAAATATATAAATATATATACGCGAGTGAAGCCGTGCGGGAACTGCTAGTTTAAAATAAAAATACTATTTTCGAGGGATACCTGAATTTATTGACAAAATCTGTATTAACGGGAGCGAAACCGCAGGCAAAATTTAGTCATTCATAATTCCATGACTTTAAAAAAATGTTTTAAAAGCGTGTTTTGTCCTTGGTATTTTTTTCTTCTGTCATAAATAACATAAAAGATATACCTACTAAGTTTTTAATAGACAGACGTTCTACTATTTCTTTACATATATTTATCTAAATCAAATAAGTGAAAATGTACATTATTTAAATGCAGGGTACATTCTTGGCCTTAAAACGGAACTGAGCGGAACTTCGGCCGCGCAGGTTCTTGTTAAACGCCGCCGCCCTGCAGCTTAAAGCAATTTGCAAGAGTTCATACCATAGCAGAGCTGTTTGTTCCACGGTTTTATTAAAAGCTCGCACAATTTGCGCAAATGCAAATTGTTTGTCATATTAAAATTTATACCTACTAATTCGAAACGGTCACTGCCGAAACTAATTAACTAATGTACTTGACATCTGATTGCCTTCCACATTGTTTGGTGCTTGATTAATGTTTTATTGAAACTGGCTAACAGTAATTAGTAAGTAGTTCGATAAATATTCGTTAAGTACGATTTTTAATTAAAAAATCTGTGTACCCTTTCGTTACTTGACGAAAACCGTCTCTATTGGTCATTTTAATAAATAAATTAAACAAATATTTACCACAAATGATGAAGACAATATTCAACTTAATGGACAAAACGCGAACTCACAATACCAAGAGAGAGAAGAAGGTCAAAAAATTTTTATTTTTATTTTATCAATTTTATTCAGTCTCCACTGCAAAGTGATACATAAGATATTTTAATTAATTAAAAAATAAAATTTACAATATTTTAATGTACCTATTTACCATCTTGAAGATTATGACTGTGACGAAGGGATGTTATTTAAAACAAAAATATTACATTTGTCATAGAATATCTTGAAATGTAAGAAGAAAAACTTGAGCAAAAAACACGATTACACTTAAGAACTAATCCGCAGTGAATCGAAGTGAGAGACATGAGTGTGAAACGATAGTTCATGCTTGACAGACTGACGAGAACCACATCCGACAAATAGTGTCACTTATATTTAGGAAGATAGAGTATAAATTTCTGTGGAGAGGATAGGTTAGCGCCACGTGTAGGGTTCCAGACAAGCCGAGACGGGAACTTTTCAGATTCGCAATCACGCGGCGTGAAAGTTTCAAGTAAGTATTAAGTTTAACGTGAATGGTGGTAAGGTAGCTCCATATTGTTTGTTCTGTTGTAAACCATTTTGTAGGGTTATGCACGTTTTCATTAAGTTCATTTATAAATATTTGTATTAAGTAAAATATTACGTTATTTAGGCTTTAAAAGGTCAATGTCCATTCTCAATTTATAGGTAAATGTTTGGTTTATTGTCGTTCGTGCAATTTCCAAGTGTTTTTTAATAATTTTGAAAAAGATGTTTGATTTTAAATACCTGTCTATGCCATAACACGTTAACACGCACACACATTGTTTAGTTTTATGCTTTTGAACTGGTCCCGCGTATACGACTACCGACGTCGAGTGTTGTGGGTTTGATTCTATGGGACAATGTTATGAGTATGGACGTACTTTATATCGGTTACTGCATGTTTATAAAGTTCTAATAAATATAAAGATTTGACAGGGACATGGACAGGGATAGGGGCAGGGACAGGGACAGGGACAGGGACATTGACAGGACAGGGACAGGGATAGGGACAGGGACAGGGACAGGGTTAGGGACATTGACAGAGACAGGTTATTAGAAAAACAGTAGCAAACAATACAGTTTTGTGCAAGCAATTCAGCAATATTTTTCTCCAATCGGGTGTTGAAATATCTGCAATCCAGTCTTACAATGTACAAATGTTATTAAACAGGGAAGTTAGTAACATGATACTAACCAATTACATCATAAGATTTATCTTATTGTCTATCTAATGATATACTGTAATATAAATTAACAATACTAATTAACAACTTGCAACACATGAGGTAGAATTACCAATTTCAGTACATGATTTATTGTTAACAGGGATTAATTGGCGTAAGATAACCATTAAGGTAATGAAAGAAATTAACAACAATATATTCTTACTTTTAAATCTTGGTGCATGTGTATGAATATCTAGTCATTATTATGATCTAACCTATTACTTATTTTTACCAGAGACCGTGTTTTATAGATATTCTGACATTTTCAGGAGAAAATATGGATTTCTTTTTATGGTATAGCGGGCAAACGAGCAGACGGGTCACCTGATGGTAAATGACTACCGTCGCCCGTGGGCAACTGCAACTTAAGAGTTACAAATGCGTTACCTCTCTTTAAGGTGAGAGTAAGCGAAGAGGGGGAAGAGGGGGTAGAGGGAAGGGTTAGGGCCTCCGGTAACCTGGTAACCTGACTCACGCGGCGAAAAGTAATGCAAGCATTTCTTCATTGCCAGTTTTCTGTGAGGCCGTGGTATCACTCCGGTCGAGCCGGTCCATACGTGCAAGCATGGCTCTCCCACGAGATAAATTCTGTAAAATTAAGAAATTTAAATTTTTACGATATCCACAAATACAATATTAATTCTCCTTACTAAATGAACCATTCAATTAAAGTTGTAGCGAGGGTCTGCTGACCCTTTCGCTGTCAGCCAATTCTTAAAAAAGTCTTTTGATTATTTTCCATGTCGTACTTCATATTTCATTAGTTCTTTCGTCTGACTGATAGTTTAAAAACATAACTTTTATAGTGTAGATATGCTCGCTGTTCGCTGGCTGCTTCCATCTCTCATATAACTATGTTTCTATTTTAACAACTTGGTACTTTAATTCAATTATCAACTAAGAATAAACTATAACATGGTACGGATGAAAATCATACCTTATTTTCCTGATTTTCATGATGCACAATCAGTGAATGTAAAACGCGTTTACATAACAATATATATATAATTAATATATTTAAAATATTATCTTTGGAGCCAGTGAACAGTGATATTCTGAGGAGAGCGGAAGGTAAGAAGAGGAGGTATTGTTTTTGTTTAACCAAGTTGTGTAATCACTTTAGGCTTCTATTGTACATACATATATACATATAATGACGCCTTATTCCCGTCTGTGATAGGCAGAGACAATAAGACTACCATTTGAAACGATCCTGACATAGAGCTCACGCCTCTTCCACATTCATTAGACTTTTTATACAACCTCTATAAAATAGTAATAATATTCTTCTATTGTATAAGATTTCATTACATTTTTCTTGATAAAATAACCCTGTATGTAGGACACCCTAAACAAGCAATTGAGTCTGTCATGTCTGTCAAGTCTTTAAAGGCGCAAACAACTACTTTCTTTTGCTCATCTTAGTTCAAATGATCAATAATCGTTTACTTGAATTTTATTTAAATATAATAATCTACTTATACATATTTACAATATAAGCTAAATAAAAAATTCCACACTCAGTGTAATGAGTTACATAAGTACTTCACGTAATCGGTGGTTTGTATTAATTATAGATAAGTTACTATATCTACTTTATCCCAAGTTAGTTAAACATACAATTGGCTTACATACCTATACACTGTTTTCAATTTATGAAGAACTTTATGAAGAATACAGAATTTGTATTTGATGAAGGTATTTCCCATATGTCCACGTTCCATCTTACACTTGTCAGGTTTTATTTCGTCATTTTAAAGGAATAATTACTCCCTGTGGCAGGTAGGTACGTCTATGCCTAGGTATCTTAGCCAAGAGCTAACTTTGAACTGCGAGTTCATGGTATACCGCAAAACTTCTTCTTTAGCTTTTAGCAGAATAACTTTATTTATAGCAGACCAAATAGCATTAACTATTCGGAGCACTATGTTTAGACGTCCAGTAATTCTATTATTCAACCACTTCAGTGGTTAGTAACTGTGTCCTGATCTTCCCACAACAATGATACAGACTCAGTTTATATTAACTTTCGGTTTGTAAACGCGTCTCGCGACCTCTGTCTGTCTAAACTTTCTGATTGTTCTCCGATATTGCAACGTGAAGTCCTTCTATTAAAATTGACTTTAGCATTCCTGGACGGAGTAAAATATCTGAACGTCTCTTCTTGTTTCAATGTGATAACTTACCGACTTTTAAAGCTTTTGTTTCTTAATCATCGAATATCCTAAACAAATACCGCTAGCCATTAGCCTGGACTGTTTATTTTTTTATATTGCCGCTTTTTAAACACTCGTTATCTAAACTACACTATTAAATATTGAACAGTTCTTAAGTTAATATTTCCAAAATGGTGATAACCCTTCCATTAATAAAGTAAACAATAACATTTATAAATTGGACTGATAACGAATAAAACCTAGCTTAATCTGAAAACTAGTTTGATCAAGAAGTTAAAATAATTTTTACCTTTTTTTATAGCAGATAAATTAAGAATAAGTTAACCATCGACATTCCACTATGTTTATAGACCATGTTCCGCCTAGTAACTAAACTCTTGATCCACATCTCATATCCAAGTCATTATTCATTCAATTCATTAGTCAATATTATCCTTAACTTTTAGGAATATTTTATAACAGATACAAAAAATACAGTGATTTATAAAAAAAGTGGCACTTAATTCAAACACTGTGTCTGTCACCACTACAATGGTGGTAATCAAAAAGTTAAACTACGTAAAATAATCCCTGATCACAGTACCTCTGGCCACAACGAGAGGGCTATATTTACCGCCCTTATTTTCCATATAATTGCTGGCGAGTGTACGATCTAGTGGCGTACGAGGCTCACGGAATTATTAACGTGCAAAAGTAAGTACATTGTGCGCTACCTGTAATTAAGTTATTATAAAGCGGTGCAAATTCGAAGGATTCGTAATCTAGTAGATGATGAGCGGTTGTCGACCTCACCCTGTTATTATCAGTTGTTTTAAGCTATACCTTCTTTACGTTTAATGTATCAACTCTTTGGCAGGTGACCACGCGTGTTTAAGTTCCCAGGAAGTTCGTTCCGTAAGTCCTACGTGATGGATCACCGAGTTGTACTAAAAATGCATGATGTTTTTTTATATTGTCTTTGTTGTTCCTGATGTTTAGGGGAAATTTTTGTAATTACAAGCCTCATTGCCGTTATATGCCGTGACTGAACTTGGATTTGTGCAATACCGATGGGGGACATATCGAATATCTAATATTTTTGATAACATTCAAAGCTATTTATTACATACCAAGTTGAGGTTATATTTGTACTAGTAATATCTATTAATATGTTTTGAGGTCAACGATCGGTTTACGAATTGAAACCCCCTATAGGTATTCTTCCCCGATCCACTTGGTGCCTCCATCAACGATGACCGGCTAGAGTGCCTCCAGGATAGAGTCTAGAGCTGAGACTACTGTTAAAACACCATGGATTAATGTAGCGGACTTCTGACGACTATTTGTAAATAATGGGTGAAAGAATCTGAACTAGAAGATAGCTATTGATATACTTATATATCAAAAAGGAAAACTATAAAAATAATACTGTGTGCGTCACAAAGAATGTGAAAGTTACTACACTTTTTAATTTTTAATAAAGCTCTGAATGTCATAAGCAGACTTAAGGCTTAGTGTGTAGCTAATTGATTAGCAGTTAGGAGTAAGATTATTTCAACGAGATATAGAAATAACATTAAAATATGAAGACAAGTAAGAATTTAAAAATAATGTGTTAATTTGAATTGAATTGAATGAGTTAATTCACAATAATTTAACAAAGAGACACCTTCTGTTGGAAACCGTTTGCCATCAAGTCACCAATATTGCCACTATCCGTTTCACTCCAACTAGTAATAAAAATACAATTTTAAAAAATTAAACTTCCATTTGACGTCGTGTGTGTGACGAATGAAAATCGAGCAAAAGGGGTCGTCAACCCCTTCCTTTAAAGCCGACGTATTAGTGCAACAATCTGTGTCCAAAATTATGGTGACAGACACTTTTTATAGCGGCCTCGTAATATTATATTATGAAAGTAAATTAATTTATTGCTACATTAATAAAGAAAGACATAATTTTTAAATTGGTTAGTTACGTGTTGAGTTCCATCAATAAAGTGTGACGAGACTAAAAATGTCTATTAGTCCAATAAGACGCGGGATTGATGGCGGCTTATAATTAGACACGCATTTCGTATAGTAGGTGTGTAATATTAACTTTACCAAGGTGACGATTATATGACTGTTTGGTATCATATTTTATTTAAGACAAATTTTAGTAATAAGTCTAAGACCGAGGTAACGTATTATACCTTAAATTAAGGTAGGTATTTTGAGTTATCGTTAGCATCATAGATATTATACGCACTATATTGCTTCTCATAGAACTCAGCTGTAATAAAAGTCCAATCACGTAGTATTTTTTCTTTTGCTCTATATAATAATAGTCTATATATAGTATATCTAGTATTATAGAACGTTAAATGTAATTACTATTTCATATGCACGGCATGAATAAACTACTGTTGAAATTCAATAAATCTAAATAGATAAAGTGTAAGATTAGTGATTGAACGGCCCCTTTCACAGCCATAAACAACCACATTGGCAAATAAAAGTTCCATCCTAATTCTCACACGAGCGTAAAGCAATTGGATCGAAGTAATTTACGAGTTAAATCTAAAAATATGTCTTTTCTATGGCGTCCCGGTCTCGTCACAGATGGCTACACAATAATATCAGCAGTAAGGCCCCTCTCAGAGGGGAGCGCCACTTATTTTATAAAGTTTGAATAAGATTTTAAAAAGCTGAGTGAGGCTTATAGAAAGATGTGGGTGGAAAACGTTGGGATATTGTTTTGGAAAGTTGGTGAAAATTCTGTTACTGTTGCCCCTTGACTCCGCTCGACATGTATGCGACGAACCTTTTCTCTACTTTCATCGTTTAATTTAGAGGACGTATTTGAAGCGAATTGGGCAATGTATAGTGGGATAAGGGGTAACAAGTTTCAAGGGTTATTTGAGAATGTTAGTTGTATCGCTTAAGAATTTAAATACTTGGGGTTTATAGACCATGACGTTGATTTGCATGTTATTAGTATATATAATATAACATTATGTGTAGCCGCCCGTGAAACAAACTAGAACAATCTCTACACCAATGTTGAAATCTAGTTTAGAGCTAACGTAGCATCACTTCCAAATATGGCGTTCATAAATTATCAAAATAAGTATGGTACGTATGTATATAAGTAGACGTTGACTATCCCTTTGGGCTGTCCACTCGATCCAACGATCTCCATTTACAGGGGATCAGTGCAACCATACGCAATAAAAGTACGACGTACTTTTTATTTCCTTACCGCCGCATATTTCCCTGGGCACACTCAGGATCAGTTTGCGAGTAATTCGGTAACGTTACACTACGTGACTGTTTGACGATGTTCGCGACGTGTTCTTACTATTGCTTTAGGCCTCCCCTATTCAAGACGCCAGCGAGAAGTATCACTTTGGGTTTTATATGATAAAGATTTTAGCAGCGGTAGATGTTCCAAATGGAATTATTATTCGTGTTTTGTTAGAGGTATTATCAGTAAATATGTTTTGTTTCAATTTATTATCCTAAGAGTAGAATATATCTATATTAAATATATTAAAAACATCAAGGTAAAATATCATCCCGTTTGTCAAAGATGAGACAGAAAGCAAATATGTGACTTGATATCATGTTGATGTCAGAACGTTCCCTTATAATATTATTGCTCAGTTAAAGCGGTTTGTTCAACTCTCGAGTCAACAGTAGTTCAAGTCAAGTAGATCTTCTTTATTTAAATATGTAATATGTACTACGCAACTACTTTCTAAAGGCATCAATGCAAAAATCATTAGTTTTTAATATGCAAGCGTTTTGAATTGACTAACGAAGTAAAGTCTTATTTATCCTGTGAAAGTGATCAATAGTGTGAACAAATAGCCTTATGGCAGCTTCTCCTATAATATTCTGCCGCAAGTGTCTGTTCTGGTGTCAGCTCTGGCTACCGGTCGAAATCTAGTCTCGAATAAAATTAGGGCCTCGAGGTATAATATGTTATATGACAGAGGGATTGAAACTTCCTACTGAATGCAGAGGTTGTATGACTTTATTTTTACCGTGCTGAAACCTTCGAATGTAACATTGACTAAGGCCCGACGAAGTGATAATTTCGGAGGCGAATTGACTAAAATGTTTTTCCCTCGATACCAGCCCCAAGCGTTTTGACCATAATTCTAACAACCCTGTTCACTTGGAGTTCAACAAAACCTGTTCCCCTGAGGGTTTCTTCCTCTTAAACTCTAAGATCCACCGTCTCTATATGTTGCCTGTAGGCTTGACCAGGTGAATTTAAGGGCCACATCGTGTTTACTTCCTCCGAACGTTTAAGGGTAATAAAGATGAAATCATATTTTTTCTTTGACATGCCATTTTAAATATTTATATTTGAACTACACGTTTTGGATGATTACTTATCAACGTAATTAACATCTCTTTAATTAGAATTATTCAAAAGTAGTTATTTTATTAATCTGACTTCATTATATTGCTAATATCTATCAAAGAAAATAAGATCCAATTGTGGTGTAAATAATAATTATTATTGCGTTTCTCACAATATGACAAATATTTCATCCATTATTATATTTCTAATTAACAGCCATGTCCGTAAGATTCGCAGATATCAAACATGTTCACAAGTTATTCACTGCAACTTTTATGGTCCCATAAAACTGAATAAATAAATTTTAATGGTCCCTGCTTTTACTACACGATTTTAAAGCTGATAACATTGCATTGCACTATATTCTACGCAGCAAAAAGCACCAACCATGACATCGGAAGAATAATTTCCGTTTTTTAAGTTGGAATTAACTTAACCAGACACATAACTGAAAGCAAGATGGACAATTCAGGAATAACAAAAGTTTTAAAGTTCAGTTAGATTGACAAATCACAAATAATTAATGCGGAGACGGATAATGCTTGAAATATCTAGGAATTGAAATAGATCATTCGATTTTAATTTTGTTATATTTTATTTAAAGGTAAAGATGTTTCAAGTGGTCGAGTCTGCGAGTTTCCACCGTCTACGGTTAGTACATTTGTTATTCTGCGTGCGTTCATCGGCGCGGCCTCATCGCGCGCCCTTTGCGCCGATGGTCTCTGTCATTATCATCGCTTTTTGCCACACAAAACTGGCCGCAACCTCGAGAGATGTTCGTATTGTGCCGTCGCCGCGTCGCACCTACGTATTAAGTTTATGTATTAATACATATGTTGGTAAATATTACTTTTTAAATTCGATTCTTGGATAATGTAGCTGATTGTCAATGATTGGTAGCCAATGACATGATATTTTCTTTAATTGAGAATTTAATCGGGTGCAGCCCTTTAATTTTTCTTTTTCAATTTATATACTGCAAAAAGGGTTGCATAACATTAGAATCCCAGAAAAATAAAATCACACTATTTCACTTTAGTCAAACACTAAACAAGATTATCTAAGGTATTTCTGGACAATACATACTGAATTAGGTTATAATAAAAAAACTACAAACTTCGCATGGACATAATACGTGATAAATAGTGTTTATGGACATAATTCGTGACAAATAGTGTACGTTATCTAAATCTACGAGAGAAATTCGTTAACGGTCTCTTAAGGCATCATCATGTTGGAAAGCAATGGATTTTTCGAAATAGGTAATTAGGTCCCATATTTAGCTCAGCACAGTAGTTGCATTCTGAATCAAACATCGTGAAAACAATAAAATAGTATAAGTAAAACGCTTCGTTATTTAGAAGGTTATTTCAAGGAAAATGATGTTAGCTGTCGAAACTGACTACAAGCTCTTCTGCTTCTACACCTTCAGCTTTTGGTAAGATTCAACCGATCCATCACTGAATAAAACACGTTCAAAACCATATTACCAAGACGGTAGATGTTGGTGCCGAAAGAGCAAGCTATGACCTATTAAATGGTCAAGCTCGTCAGCTCTCTGAACATTAATCAGCTATGACCGTTCACGTTAGGCGTGCTGGTATTTCACGTTCACCCTCCTCGAATAGCCGGGGGCTCTAAAATTGAAGCCAGGACCTACAGTGGATCTTGACTCCGTTGATACGTCTTAATATATCTGCGTCTTTTGGCAAGAAATCTGGTGACGGTGACATATTTATTATAGTCACGCAAATTACAGCATTCCTCATTTGATGATGCTCAATTTCAGTTTTCACAATAAACATACATAAAAAAATACATGCAGCCGAATATAGAACCTTCTCTCTTTTTTGAAGTCGGCTAAAAATACCTTCAAAGTATTTTTTTTAATATAGTCAAATATATCTATAAAGCTGAAGAGTTTGAGAGAACTACTACTACGAATCGAAAAATTCTTTTAGTATTGGATAGCCCATTTATCGCGGAAGGCTTTAGGCTGTATAACATAACGCTACAACCAATAGGTGCGGAGCCTCAATGCAAAATTTGCAAAAACGGGGAAAATTTACAAACGCGGACGAAGTTGCGCGTGTCAGCTAATTTTGAAATAAAACGCCTTGATTGTGTAGTTTCACAACTATCGCTCTTATCGTATATCAAAACATTTTCTTAATTTGTTATTTATTTGTACTAATCATGGATGTTCAAAATTATTTATCTTGATTCATATAACACAATGGACACTAATTAAAAGCCCTGATTAAAAATATATCTTCACTAAACATTCTAGAACACCAGGATAAAAACATTTGAGCATCACATGAAGTGTTTAAAGTGGAAATTGTCATTTTTGATATATTTTACGATTGACTCATAAATCAAAATATTTAGTAGATACTAAACGATAGTCCAACTTACACGTGAAATGATAATATAATTTTTATGTTTCCTCCACTGTAACTGAAGGCAGTGAAACTATTTCATGGCAAACGGTAACTATAAATTTGACTTTTGATTTATTCGTAGTTATTGCAACTAAAAACTAAGTCGCACGCATGAAGGGACGTAATGTGCTTCGGTAAATAAGAATTTTTATTGCACATGGCTATTTTAATTCACGAATACGTATTTCTCGTGTAGGCAGCTTAATCTCTGAAATACTAGAAAATAATAAATAACGATAATAGCAGAAATCGATCCGCTGTCATAATCGTACCCTTCTATAAATTAGTTTACCGGTTTTCGACATTTTCTCTTTGTACAGATGCAGAACATCATGACTAAAAAGCAAAGAGTCCAATCTTTTCTAAAACAAAGCCAGGCTTTCGCCTTTTACCATACTTGCAGGAAGTTGTGGGCAGCATCAATGCTTAACTATACAATATCCGTCCCGTACGGCGTACCTTAAAGTTCACCTGGTCTTGTTTAAATAATAAAGAACCTAAATGTTAGTCCCAATTAAATAATTAATAAATTCTAATGCGATACATCATTGTCAATGGCGGAACCGCAACCGTTTCAGTTTAGTCATAATACCACTATTCATGTAAAACGAATTCCCGATGGTGTGACATGTTTATTTCCCGGCACTGAAAGCCTGGCCGGGGAAAGGAGTAAAATGAAAAGTAGACACGGGTCCGATAAATAATTGAAGGCTTTGATAGAGCATCGGGAATTCCAGGTCGGAGTACCGCCCGGCGGATCTAGAGGGAGCCATCCTTCAAACCACCCTCCCTCGCTACTGAATTATTCCGCAATAACACACTTGTTATAGACATTTCTCGAGGAGTGATACTTTTATGATTTACTCCAACTTTTATTGGCACTTAAAGGAAGTATACGATTTATTTTCCGTTCAATATAAGGTATGGAGTTTATCATTTTTTTGAGTTGGTACCAAATCTCTAAGGGCGCGAGGAGCGTTTGGGCGTCACACACCATTTATATTTGGGGCGTTATGATGTTTCCAGGCATTTTACAGCTATGAATTACGTCGCCGTTTAAAATAATAATATCGATAAATTGTACAAGAACAGCTACTTGTTACCGACTTCATAAAAAGAGGATATTACTGTTTGTCACGTGTGTTTTTAATTTCCTCCATTCGTGACGGTTTTCGTTCGCGTTTAATTCAAAATGTTACTTTAGTTGCTTTGCGTACTTGCTAGTATTTTAACGGATGCGCTGACGTTTGACGCTCCCATGGTAGTGAAAACCTCAGAGTTTTCTATAGTGTTCTCAAAGGATTATTCTTCTTTGAAACTCATGAGCTGTGACTATCTTTTACACTTTTCGTTCAAATAACTTTCTTTGATATAAAATTTCATAGCGTCAGATGTAATATAGAATTACTTCCACTTAAATAATATTAAGTGGAAATATCAAAAGAAAAACCATTATTTAAATAATACACTTAGACTTATAATAAAGTAGATAATTGTTGTGCCCTACATCCCTAACTTCACCTTGTGGCTTGAAAGCGTTTTAATTAGGGAGCATTGATTAAGCAGCTAAGTAGTTTGTTGAATTGAATTACATTAGCTGTTTACTAAAACTTTATGCACACTTACAAGTCTTATGTCTTTAAAAGTAGCCGGTAAGTAGGTACTCCTATTGACACCGCTGACGAGGAGCACCAGTATACTACTTTGACTCTGTACAAAAACAGAAGTTGTCTTTAAGCGGTATCTATACAAATAAATAAAATTGAAATGCCTGTTTGTAATGTCATAATAACAGCATTTTACTAAATGCATCCAAAAATCAATTTTTAAAAGTTTTGTCTGTCTGTTTGTTCCGGTTAATCTCCGGAATCGTTGGGCGGATTATCACGGAACTGTTACTGGCAGGTAGCTGGTGTTATAAAGAGTAACTTAGGCTACTTTTATTTTGGAAAAAGATTTAGGGTTCCGCTCAAAATATATAAATATGTACACGCGAGTGAAGCAGCGCGGGACACAGCTAGTATATTACTTAATCGCTTAAAGCGTGTACACCTTTAGCCCTAGTCGAAATTGGACCATAATTCGTTAAGTTTGCTCATTAACTTCCCGTACCAAGACAGGTCAACAATAGTGGACGCCTGGAGCTGCTTGTAGCCGTTTTCACATAATTGTAACATATATTCATTGATCAATCTTAGCTTTCTGCACTTATACATACAATCTTTAAATATTCCAAATTTAATATTTCGAAGTGCACGATATTTGCTTGAAAATGCGGACAAAGAAATCTCTTACATATTATTAAATAGATTATTTATATTGTGAACTAGGAGTATCCGCGCGGCTTCGCTCGCATGTACGAATTTATATATTTTGCACGGAACCTTAACTCTTTTTTTCCAAAATAAAAGTAGCCTAAGTTACTTCTTATAATACCAGCTATCTGCCAGTGAAAGTCCCGTGGAAATCGGTCCACCCGATCCGGACATTAGCCGGAACAAACAGACAGACGGATAGACAGACAAAAAATTTAAAAACTGATTTTTATGCATAGGTATCGTGCAAATAACTGTATGAGTTTAAAAAAACTATTATTTTGACATCTATATTTTTAGGGCTCTATCGATCTCGAAGTTTTGAAAAGTTTTCATTTATCTTGTGATATTTCAATATCCTTAATTTGGATTCCTGAAGTAATATTCAAAAAATATTTTTTGTTCTGTCTAGGTTACATACATAAAGTTTCCATTTGCATGTAACTGCACGTTACCGGTGGCTTCGACTTATTAGGTTTCAACCTACAAATTCCCTTAATGTTCAATTGGTTTCGAGGACTTTGCTGACTTGACTCGTCAGTGTTTTCTTTTGTAACAAAAGTAATATTTATGCTATTATATATTTGTGATTTTAAAATAATAAGTTCGAGGCGTAGTAAGACTACTTGTGCTATATTGGGACCATATTATAAAGATCGCAACAGCAACGCAAACAGGCTCTCAGATAACTCTAAAATCACTTTAGTTGGTTTTCAAAACTATAATTTCGTTTGCTTTTGGGCTCTTTTCATATAAGCATTTTTTTGATTGGAGTAATTGCATAACTCGTTCCTTGATGAGGAACGATTGGAATCAAATCTATGGTCAAAATATTGTTGATCTCTTAAAAAGAATCACATATGATACCTAAATCGGATAGATTTAGGTATTAAATGCGATATTTATATAGATAATATACCTTTGGATTATATTTCAATTTCAGGTCGTTTTGACAAATAAAATAAGTTTAAAGAAGTCTCTCACAGTTCTTTGCATACGACACATAGACGTCGATTGATTCCAATCGTACATCACTAAGGAACGAGTTATGCAATTACTGAAATAAAAAAAATCCTCTCATGAAAAGAGCCCAAAAGCGAAAACGAAATTATAGTTTTGAAAACAAACTAAAGTAATTTAAGAGTCATCTGAGAAACTTTTTGGCGTTGCTTGTCAAAGCATGCTTTCCGTATTGGTTCCTAATCAAGTAAAGGACGTTTTTAACGCTGAAATCAAATATCATAATATTTTGCAACTGATTATGCAGTCACTATTTTTACCCGAAAATATGAGATCTGTGGTAGAATCTGTTATCGAAAAGAATACTTTTTTACTGTGAAGAGAAAAGTGAGGGTTACTAAAATCTATGTAACAGCCACAAGTTGCTGTAGCTAAGTAATTTGCAATAAAAAATATTGTGACTATAAATTGAGATAAAAACTATCGTATCTCCCGAATTGCACATAGCGTGCAAAATTTCATTAAAATCGGATATTTTATTTTATTTTATTTTATTTAATGAAAGTTAGTTTAGGAATCCATCGCGGACAAACAAAGTGACACGAAATTTTTATATATAAAGATACAGATTTTGGTATCCTTCACTTAAATATTAAATAAATTCACGTTATAATCAAAAGTTTGTAGTTTAATATTAATATAAATCACCTACTTACAGCTTATAATACTCAGACATCACATCTGGTAGGCACCTAGCTGATAACTGTTCTTAAGCTAATGGATGATTTTTACAGTAAGTGCTGAATGTTTAAAAAGAGCTACGTAAATATATCTGTTTAACTTAAAACTTAATTTATGTTTATTTCGTCATTCACTTGGTGTTTTAAAACGGTCTAAAGTAATTCATTCAATTATTCTAAGAAATTTGAGGTATTGAAGTGTTTGCGCTCTATTCGACTCGAGAGGGTAATATTGAGAAGTAGGTAGGCAGTGTTCATAAGAGTTTAAAAATAAAATCTTGTAGTGGACAAGTGCGTCAGTCGGCAGTCCGACTATATCACCAGATGATGTTTGTCAAGAGGCACGGGCGTTTCGTGCCAGAATGTGATGCATATCTTGAATGGATCCGATCAAAAATTATTATACGGGAACATTAAACCGCTGTACATTGTGCTTTATTGACGTCACTTCCGTGGCAATAAAATCGACTTGTCTCGAAAATGCATAATTTGTACGACAGTCACGCGTATTACGCTACTAAACGGTGTCTTTGAGAACACATTTCACACTAAACTCTCCGGGGGCTGTCTTTCGATCATAGATAAAGCTTTGTTTTATGCGTTCGAATTATTATCGTCAAACGCTTGTTTATGGCTGCGGGAATATTAATATTTCTTTATATCGAACACGCACGCACCGGATTCCGCACTGGCGGGCGATGTGTGGCGAATAACTCTTATGAGTCTTTTTCCGTGTTCTGTAATTTCTTTACATTATCACGTAAACAACTCATACTACGAAATAAAAAAAAGAGTTACTGTGATGTAACCCTGTACAAAAACATTTCAAGATATTTTTTGTGCGCTAAGCGGTATCTTTTGTGACACAAACATTTCTAGCAAATCCATTAATTAGTGAGATATACGATACACCCTCAGCCTTTGGCGCTCAATTATAGCCAGACCTTTGACGCTTGATTAATTCCGACACAAAACTGACCTATTACAGTTTATTGATTACGATCTAATCGATTCAAAGGGCCGCGCTTCCCATATGCTGGTTTGAATAAAAGCTTAAAATTGTTCGAATGCCAATCGAGAAAAACAATAACCGAGGAGGATAAGAACGGAACGGGGGCAGTGTCACGTAATAGGTCCAGCTTCCGGTGCGTTTATCAAAAAATTTATTTGGACATTCCTAGCGCGCCTCCGCTGCGCTTGCCCGGCTGGATGTGTTGGCATTTAATTTATCTATAACGCTGAAAATACCGGAGACGGCCGCGCAACCGTTATTGCTGGGGTTCTCTCACCACTGGCAGGCTACGCACTTCCGCTATGTCAATGATTTATAGCCGCTTATGGCATTTGCGGCGTTTAACTGTGTGTTGTCCGAGCCATTGTCCGAGGATCGTCGAATATGGACGAGGATGATTCTTGAATTATATACGGGGGTTGCCATCCCTATCATTTTTGATTTCGCGTCCTAATGCAAAGGGTCAATGCGTGCTTTGTCCAAGTTTAATCTGTTCACGTCGCCTAAAGGCGACGTTGATTTGTTTGCGTTTCGATTTGTTGTCCTATTGTCGTATGTATTTTATTAATACGGACACATATAAATGGATTTTATATTCGATTGTTGCTGCCGGAAGTTTATATAGATAAAAATTTTACAATGTTCTTTGTTCGCTAGCTGTCCCTGAGCAAAGTAACCGGATATTAGTCTAAACTTTAATTGATGGTTGTGTTTTCTACTGCGTACTTTCATACGTTCCCTGGCCACTTATATCCAAAATTCTTTTGCAATCCATACTATTCGTAGGAATGTCACTAATTCTCTCCTGGGTACACTTGTTTTTTTTTTCTAAGTGTGTAACTTATTAGGTATTCTTAAAATTAACAAGAAAGATGCGGTATGACGCATGTTAGTAGGTAAGAGAACACTTGCACAGTTCTCACGCCCAGCTCTTACTCTGTCATCAACTCACTCATTCTGTCAACACAGCACTTTAGTAATTAATATACATACATATGTATCCAACTTTGGCGCTCTGTTACTTGAAATCAGTAGAGGAATTGAAGTTGATCTCTTAACTTAAATCACTATACATATTCATGTGTCATTACATTGATGAATTAAATCCTCTTAAAACGTCACATAGAAAGTGTAGATCGGTTACTGTTTGAAATTGCATCTTCGCCTGAGTAAGGTTGTTATAAGAGATTTGCGGGCTTATTTTCGAAATTGATTCGAATTTGATGTTGATACTGATTAAGGCTTGATTTTATAAATAGTCCTATTCCTAAGCTAAACTGAAAACAAAATCGAGATTGAATTACAGCTGCTTAAAATTGAAGAGCTTTTAATGTGTGTAATTCCACGCATTTTGTGAACGCAGTTTACGTTATTTTGCTACTCCAGTAAAGCTACTAGATATGATAAATATTTAGGTTATATTTAGGTTACGAATTTTTAAACATTCTAAATAATATAATAGCTCCTGCTTGAACTACAGTACTTTTGTATACAATCAAGGATACTTCTTGAATCGGTTGGGTGCAATAGTGTGACAGTAATGCACATGATCATGTCCTATCAACTTCCAAGCCCTTTTAAATTAAATAGTATAAACACATAGAGTAGTATCCATAGTTGAAATAAATTGTTTAAAAGTCTATTCTTATAGTATAGCTATAGTAAAACTACATTCGTTACTGTTTGCAAGTTTCTTATTGACTTTTTAATTGTTAAACCAAATATTAAAAGTAAATGATTTGGCAATAGCTAGTTGTGACGTCATAATTCATTATTTCATACAAATTTCTACAGAACGTACCGTTTTGAAGTTTAATAAAGAGGAACTAATCTGATTTAGATTTGACTGATTTTTTATACATATGTTGTTTGACTGAAGAACCTTTATTCAAAATAGTTTATTTGGGTACAAAGTAACTTTATTATGTGTTTCCAACGTAAATAGTGTTACGAGAGGACTTTAAGAAGGGGTGCTACTCCGATTTCGAAAGCCGTATGCTAGAATGCAACTAATTATCCCCAAGCCTTGTGTGATATCCTTGTATTGCTGACGTCGAAACGCTTGGAACTGATTATCATTAACCCTGCTACTTATTTACTAATATAAAACAAGGTACCTTTTTATATTAGTAAATACATAATAAGTACATCGCATATACTAGTGGCTAGTAATCCTGACTGCTGAGCCAGAGGTTCTGGGTTTGATTTCCACCTAGGACAAATAATTGTGTGGTGAGCACGGTTATATGTGTATTGGTGTATGTTTATTAGCAGTCTGGTTACCATAGTACAGTATCTGCCTAGTTAAGGATCAGTGTCTCTTATTATTATTATTTTCGCACTATAAAAAAAGATTTTTCATACATACATTGTACGTACCTACGTTTGTATGTATATACTCGTACATTGTACCTACACAGTTTCCCCGGATGTGTCCTAGTTTAGAGGGCCGGGGAGCGTCCGGGCGGGGTTTTTAAAAAAGGGTCCGGATACTCTGTGCCAAGGGACAATTATAATTGTAAGATGAACCGTTAACAAGCTAAAAATTAAAATGGAATCGACATTTTTTTTAAGGTGTCCGGGAAAGAATCTCGGTTTCACCCATGTGTCCGGATTTTTTCAAGTTTTTGTCCGGAGTCGGCAATTTAAGTGATGGCAGGCCTACCTACACGTGATAGTCACTGTTTAAAGGCGGTAAAATGTAAAGCTATATTCTGGCGCCTAGTTACAGCTAACCATATTTTAGTTAGGAACTTCAAAAGCCTTCCGCCGCTTTATTTGTGTGAAACATATGTGAATTTGCACACTGCGAGTAATGATGTTAGTGGTTTAAATGGTCTCCATGCTGATTGATCGATGGGCCGTAAAAAGCTGGTGTAGGTAGGTACTGACGCTTAATGCTATATCTATGAAATACTGATTCAACACGGACCATCAACATATTAAGGATTGTTTTTGATTGATTGCAGAAATTTCGTTTACATTTTATTTACTTTTGTCATCTTGAACTACTGTACTACTTGAAGAATAGAACTAGAAAATAATTCTTCTTCTATTTAAGAGCGTAGCCATAAGAATTTTAATTAATTGCTGCCTTCTGTTGATCTCTTCATCCGACTTAACCTCCACCTTTCTCACACACTTATGTATTGTTCTCTTTTTTACTTAATCTTTTCAATATCAAATGTTCTTTCCTATTATCGAAGGTTTTTCAAAAACTATCAACATTATTAAACTTTCCTGATTTGATTTACCTAATCTATATCTAAATAGAGAACTCAAAAAATGTACCTGACCCAATCGTGGGCAATAGTAATGGTAGTGCAATTTTATTAACCAGAACTTCAGTTAAATGCTGGTATATAATTTTATGGACCAAGTGATTAAACATTGCATTATTTATAACGCCCGGGCCATGTGAATAATGGCAAGTGAAATTACGCTCTGTGATGAATACTTAGGTATATAAACTTCGTTATTTATCACATTGTCTGACCATTATGAATATTGCTACACAACTGTGGGGCAAGTTGATAATTAAGCCAACCAAGCTACATAAGGCAGGACGCTAGGACCAAGAACAAACATGGAAGGACCATGATCAGATGCTGGATAGAAAACAACTGTAGAACTAATTCTAAAGCTGGAGGGGTAAACGAGATTACTAGTAATGTGTGACCCACGTTCCTAGTGATCTTTATAAAAAAAAATAAAATAAAATAAAATAAAGGTGGAGGGTTTATACTGCTTATACTTATTATGATCTCGAATTAAAAACTACTACGAAAGTTTGGTAAAGTGTGTTATATTTGGTACCGATGGTTTGGATTGGTACCGAATAAAAAAAATGATATGTTTTTGAATGTACCTCATGAAAGTATGTTAAAATGGCGTCTGGAAAAAGATGTCTAGAATACAGTTGATGTGCTTGTAGTTTTAGTGTGTGTCTGACAGATGTAGCATTGCAAAAAGTGCAAAAAGCGCTATCTAAACCCAACGTAACAGTGCACAAATATTTTCAGTGAGCAGGAAGTGAAGCCGCGGCTTTTGACGTTACATACAGTCGAATACCTACTCTTCTAGTCCGGTTAAATAGACATTCAAGTTTATAATAATTCGCATAGAGCGAAAAATTGGTGCGGATGTTGGGAACATCGTTATAAATGAAATGTGAAAGGTCCCCATCGATCCCACATCTACGAAAAAAGTTATCCAAGGTCAAAGTTTGCAATTGTGGGTTTTCTGCATTTTTCAGCCAAAAGGTAAGTTTTATCATAAAATAGGTCAAAAAATTGTAGGTCAACAATTACCTACGAAAATACACACGTTCCAAAATTCGCACTACACTACTACACTTTTTTCCTAAGAATAACCATTTCTGAGATATATAGATTCAAAAAGTCGTGTATATATTTCGTGATATGCACGAACACTGCCTAAGTGGTACAATATATGGGATTTTGTTTAATATTTTGCATTTTTTTTGCAAACTACCAGAAACCTATTCAAAAGCAAAAAAGCTAAAAACACAACTGTTTTTTAGAAGGCCACAAAATCAACTGCTTTTTCACGAAAAATCACCATTTAAGAAACTAAACAGTTTCTAAAAAGAAAATTATAGATTGTTGCGTCCAAATGACTAAGTTAACTTCCTTAGTTCATTAGCTATTTAAAAAGATACAGATGTTGTTTAAAAACCACCTGGTTAATTTTTAAAACTGTTAAAAAAGTAGGCAACCTGTTTTGCTGGAAGTGCTCTACATAGTTTTATAATGCACATGTGTGGTTTTTCGTTTTTTTTACGAAGCTGCTTTGCACTGGGACACAGTAATTACAATAGGGATCACTAAAAACGATTGCCTCAATTTGCCAAAGTGTCAGTTAGTATCAACTTTCTTCTTAGTACCAACCTAACGTTGAATTCTTACTAAATTTTTAACATTGACCGGCCTTAGAATGGCTTCATTCAATAATGAAGAATACGCACAAACTCAGTTTTGCTGTTTGACTGTCAACTAAGAGAGTACATAATACGGTTTCCTGATCGACCAAATGTATGTGTGTTTTCGGGGACGTGACCGCGCGTCCATGAAACTAGACATTTTGCAGCACAAAAAAAATTATTTGGGCAGACTATGTGTTCACAACGACGACGAAGAAGAAATACTAGATTTACTTTGAAGAGATCTTCCAATATCTACAATTTATTTTTATACAGCAGGAAGAAGGAGTAGGAGGAGGATAAGAAGAAGGCATTACACTTGAGGGTCCATTAGATAATTATCAATCAGACTAATAGGTTGGCCCAATAATAATAATAACTTAACACATCTCACACACGGGCGTCTGAAAAACATACTTTTATATTTCTAAATACATACATATTTTAGATAAATTACACCCAGACATAGGACAAATGATCATATATTATGCTTATCACACAACTATTTGTCCTGGTTGAAAATCCAACCCACGACCTCTGGCTCAGCAGTCAGGGTCACTAACCACTACACCAACAGGCCAGTCATATTACTCATAATTTCCCTTTCATCATTTCCAATAGTACCATGATTTATTTAATACAATATTATTTAATAAACAGGACCACAGTAGATCGTGTAATAGGCCTACCGGGAAAACCACACCAACCAACCGGTTAAATAACGCGCCAACCACACTACCTCACAGCTGGTGTGGAAACGTGTGCATATTGTGTAGAATACGACTTTCTCAACTTTTTGAATCGCTTTATCTTCAGAAATTATAATTCTTAGGAAAACAGTGAAGGAACAGTTTTTATAGATAATTGCATGACCAACATTCGTGGACTAATTTTCAGCCCTATGCGAATTATTATTTTTTAAGCTAAATTAATCGGACTGACCACTGATACTGGCATAAAGGTCAAATATGCCATTCAAAGCGCCAATATTATTTAAAATATTGTAGGTATGTGTGAAGTAAATAATTTAAGAATAATGATACCTAACTGCAAAGCGGTATAAACTTAAAATAATATTAAATTAACTAGCCACTTAAATGTCATCTTTTATAATAACTACGATTGCTACCTTTAACTGTTACTCGTGTGTCGAATGTGTTATAAAACTCTTAATTACCAAGTGCAAAGTAAATTTAGATATTAAAAAGTTGTTGAACTCTGTTTGTAGCTCTAATTACAATCATATAAAGACGTTAACTTTAGTTTAATAGTTTTCATAAAATTCTACACTTTATCAGTGTTATATTAGTGTAAATTCAAAGACATTTACACGTAGGTATTTAAGATAAAATAAAAATATATAGGTATTTAAAAAAATCGATTACAATCAAATTAACTAAAAAATAACAATTGAAGAAATCGGCCTTGGTGATGAGGGTCTGATATTTAATATGTTAAACTGGCGATATTGTAAAAGTTAAATCGTTGAACTTGCGGTCCAGTGATTGTGGGTTTTAACATTTCAACATTTTTTTTTTGTAACGAAGTGGAAGATCCTCATGGATGTTCTCCGCTTTGGGGGGGAGAGGGGCGAAGTAGTCTGTCGGCTTCTACCGCAAGAACAGTTCAACCCTACCCTATACAGTACTGACGTGAACCCACTCCTAACAGTAGCATTTACCTTAGTAGGAGGGGTTAACAAAAACAGCTAACAGTAATGTGTTTCACTTGGAAAAAATGTGATTCGTTAAAACAAACTCAACTGGTTTGATAGTTGCTATTAAAGAGTTCCATTATCCACCTCTAGATCATCAAAACCTCGTCACCTTTAAAGAGTCTCGCGTTGTACTATAGACTTCATGCAATTACAAAATTAATGTAATAAACAGCAGACTAAGGACCTATTTTAGAACTTTGTCAATAAGTAATGTACTACATTAAACGTAGTTGACAAGCAAATTTCTCTATAACTCACAACGTCCTCGAAATTTCAACAGTATCTCACTGTTTTATTGCCTAGTAGGAATAAACTACCCAAATATCTATAAACATTTGACTAGGTACTTATTTTCTTTATTTATAGTAGGAAGCATATCCATGCTTGTATTTTTGAACTGCATATTTTGGAAAAGTGTTGGGTAAGTTTTCCTATTTATTCTTTTAATCTCAATCTGGTTCATGATTGTTTACAAATTTTGTTAAGATGTTCTAAACTACTCCATTACTTGTATTTATAAATACGTGAATAATTATTACTACTTATATAATTAAATCTACAGGTGTAGAGAATAGGGGCTATGATATAAAGTGTAGTGAGGTAAATGAAATAATTTTAGATGGCGATGCCAAATTTGTAAAATCTAGATAAATTTAAATTATATTTTGGCCATCAATGGTCACTTTTACCAACAAATCCATCCATCCAATCAGGAAAATAAAAACTAAAGAAGAAATGTTTCGCAAAGAGAGAAAAATATACAAAATATGTAATTACTAACATGTACGTTACTAAATACCATGCATGTCACTAATTAAATTTTTCACAAGACAAAACACGTAGACGTACAACGTAGGTGTAAGTTACAAACTAAAACATTAATATTTAAAAGATAGAGAAGTATAAATAAGGTAAGGTATGCTGCCGTGCATGTACTAACTAACACGTCGTCATAGCATTAGCGAGCCCGGACCAGTATACGCGTATATATACGCGATTTTTACAAAAAAAAGCTGTTAAAATATATTAATTTTATTATACATGCTATTGCTGACTCTTTTATGGTAAAAAAGATTATTATTACTAATCGAATTAGCAACTAGCGTAATTAAATTCTTTTGTAAAATAGATAAAAACGATTTTACACTTGCCAAAATCTTCTGGGAAATCTAGAAAATTCAAAAATCAGTGGTTGTATAATTTAGTACCAAGTTTCAATCGCGGTTTATATTTCTTCTGCCCAGGATCTCCTTTATATTCCTAAGAAAGATTCTAAAAGGAGTTCCTAGGCAGAAAAGAGAGACAAGTATGGGCAAGTGTCCATACTCTTCTATTAGGTTGACGTCTGGTATCGTAAACAACCGCGCGAGTCTAGTCTAGTACTACCACCAAGCAAAAGGCAAAAGTACATGAGCTTATTTTTTCTGGGTCATGGTAAGAATTTAGATGATATTGCTATAGCAAACTTTTCTTCTTAAGGAGGATTAAACCCCACCATAGCACTATTAACTTCAGGTGGAATCACCGTGAAGTGCGCCTAGGTTTCTTTTAAAGGAGAGGCCTTTAAGAAAATGTGCTGGGAAAATGACTCAATGCCGTTTCCGGTCTGATACTGGTTGGACGCTTGTAAGCCAGCTCATATAGGAGATATAACAAGCCTCAACACATACCTGTATTATATAATACCTATCATTGCTCAGGCACGTCATACACTTCGTTTGACTATTTTAAGCATTTGTTGTTTTTTCATCTCGTCATTATTTGAACTAAATTGGGTGTAAACTCCCTCGCAATAACTTGTTATAATAAAAATATTATCTTAAGTACATTTTTTGTAGGTTATGTTAAATAACTACTGTTTGAAATGTGTTAAGTATTTGTTAATAAAAATAAGCAGTCGTGTTGTTTTTATTGCAGTTTAAACCCGTTTTGCTAAAGTTTTATATATAATTCAACATAATACATAGCATATTATAATTACAATAATTAAACTTCATATTATAGAAACATCAAATTTTACCAAGTACCTACATTGAATTTTGGATTTAGGTATTCACAATTTGCTCTGGGAGTAGTTTTATTTCAAATCATATTCAAATTATTATTTTTTTCTTAATGAAATTACAGACCGTTTTATATATTCATATTTTGCTAAGTAATGTTCGCATTTACAGTAATACTAAAAATTAACTAACCAAAATAAAGATAATACTTAAAGTTTTTAATAAATACCTATGGTATATGAAAAAAAAACGAACTATAAATTTTATTTTTCGCATCGCAATAAAACGACCTGGACCAGGTCCGGCTTTTACAGGTTTAGGTTAGGTTAAAGCCCTGATCTTCATCAAGCATTGCTTGCGCCTTATTTTGAAAACGAAGAATAAATATCGCTTTGATATTACGTGCACCTTTTCTAACTGTTCGAAAAATCTTTTCAGAATGCACCTAGACATGTTTCTCCCTGCATCACCTTTTCTGTTATACTATGTTCACAGTATGAAACGTGGCAATAAGTCTGACGTCGGAGACACCCTAAGGTTTTAGTCGTTTCGATTACAACATAATCACTTCATTGTAGGTAGTAGGTATCTTCCACGGGGTGTATTCTACATGAAAAAAAATAATTATAGGTACAGAGACATAGATATATTACAGCTCTAATAACATAATAATTATGCTGTAAGTAAACACTTAAAAAGGCATAGAAACGAAGTTGTTGCTGATTTCTTTCTACCACCGCGTAACACACCGAGGGTACATTGAAAAATATAAAGCCACACTGTATCTTCGACATCAGATTTATAGCCATGAGCAAGTAAGTGACAATTAAGCTACCAACCCCGACCTGGTTCTGCGATTCCTCGCGACCCTCTCCACTATAAAGAGAGCTGGCCTTACCTTTCCACAAAGGCGAGAGGTGAGAGCGAGCTCCTTCTCTAACTCTACCCTGGCTAACTTGATCGTAGTTAGGTTAATGCTAGACGGTGTCCACTGCGGCCCCATCCGACCCACTGTTTTATTCTCGCAGCCCAACATCTCCACCAAATGTCTCCTTTTTGTTCTTAAAATAAACTTATCTGATTTTTATCAAGATCTTTATTAATCATCGCTATTCACTGATTTTTCCGATCACTTCCACACAGGACCAAAACCTACCTCTAAATATAAGTACCATAAATTAGGTTATTACACAGGTTAATTAATACTGACCATAACAACAACAAAAAAATGTTACTTCTTGTTTCGATGACCAACACACATTAATTAAAGTATTATAATACGAATACAAACTTGTTTTTGTTGCATGTTTGTATGTAGGTAAAAAGTCAGTAATATTACAGAAAACATAATAATAATACCAATTGATATCACCTAGTTGGAATAAGTATGAATATATCGATTTGATTGGCTGGCAAGAATACCTTTTTCCTTAAGTCCACCTTTGTACTAGAAGAATAAAAGAAAATACCACACCAAAACCAAATTACTTTCTGTTACGATAATTTAATAGTTTGGACTTCTTCTGTGGTGCAAGTTATAAAAAGCATTACCGACCAAACAACATTATCTTCATATTAAAAATTAAATCGTGACATATTATTACGAGCATGGACTAGATAGCTCATTCATCAGTAGTCTAGTCATGCAAGGGACAGTAGGTATATTGCACATAACAATGTTCATTTCTCGTTAGCCAGCAATAAAAGGCAAGCGCAAAAACGTCCAAGCATTTCGAGTGCCAATTAAATCGCCACAAACATCCTGTAAGCCGAGATTATCGTATCGTAACAAGCATCGGAAACCTGCCCACTTCTCTCACACTGAATAAATTAAATAAAAACTCAATATAAAATAAATTAGAAATTGTTACACCAACGGTTGAGCACTGTCCTGTCTTGGGCTGGCTCATTAACTTTGCGCATAAGCGGAACTTAACGAGACGAGACTGAGTGGGGAAATATTTATATTTTATTCATATTTCATGTTGTCTTCGAGATAATTTCAACGCGCGCGCATTTCGGTTTCCACAGTTACTTATTTGTTAAGATTAATTGTGTGCTTTCCCGATAGATGGCGGTGTGCCGCACTTAATTACCGCGCGTGCCGCTGTAGATATTCTGTAGCGTCGATACGATTGTACTCTCCACTTTCACAGTTGTAAGACATGCAGTATTCTCGGCCGTTTCTGAATGTGGTCTTATATATTAATAACTTTTCGTAAGAAATTAAATTAGAACTATAAATGTTTCTGTTGGTAGTAGGTACTTTACAATTAACATTTTTAGGCTAGCCAATCAAATAGTACACTTTATCACACTCAAATGTAATACCTACTCAAATATTATTACGTAGAAAAATCTAAAACGACACAAATAGGTAGGTACGTTAATCGCCCTTCATAGCCTAATGATTTTTGCATAATTACCATAACCTTAAAAGCCCAAGGCTTTTATATTGTATCAGTACAACTTTATTAAGGTATTAATAAGTTAGAGTAGTAATGACTGGGGTCCTTGTTAACTTATTAATACATTACATAATTACATAATTAATTAATACATTACAGAGTAGCCACACTGCAGACGTGATCCCATTCCTTAAAACGTGAACGTAATCGTGGAAAGCAATGCTTCGGCACGTATAGGCCGGCTCGACCTTAGCGACACCACGGCCTCACAGAAAACCGGCAGTGAAGCAATGTTGCATTGCTTTTCGCCGAGTGAGTGAGGTTATCGAAGGCCCTAAGCCTTCCCTCCCCCCCTCTCCCCCTCTTCCACCTATCCCCTACTCCAATTTTAAAGGCCCGCAACGCACTTGTGACTCTTGAGTTGCAGGGGCCCATGGGCGGCGGTGGCCCGTCTGCTTGTTTGCCCACTATACCATAAAAAAAAATATTGTGGGATACTTTACCCAGTGCTATTTATAGTATGTAGACCCACACTAAGCATACCTTGACATCTGAGTTCCAGAACACGAATAAACATACTTAGATGTGTTTTTTTTGAAAATACGTACATCTATCCAAAAAACATGCAGGCAACCTGCGCATACCAGACGTGGCAATCCAATGCTCGATTACTACTAAATAGAAGTCCTCAATATAGGTAGCTTATCAAATATAGGAATTCGATAACGCCACTATGGGTTCGAATCCCACACGGGACAAAATTTGTGTGATGCAATAATAGTTGTCTTGATTCTGGGTGTTCTTTGTGTCCGTTGTTTAAATGTTTGTGAAGACCCACGCGACACAGGTATATGCATAACACAGGAGTTGTCTTTAAAAAAAATATAGCCATTTCAGGCTTCACGTCATTTATATAGCTTAGGATACCTACTAGTATCGACGAAAACAGTTTTAGTTATTAAAAACCGTAGACTGTTATTATTGTAGAAAATATGAAAAATCTGAATATGAGAGTGGTACATCACAATTCTGCAAATATACTACAAGCCTTTTTAATTTCCTAAATGCAAAACGTTGTAGCTGGCAGTTTGTGTGTGTTCCAGTTTGTTTTGATGGCGCGAGGATGCAGGGTAAGACAATGATCGAACAAATAGGGGTTTGTCACGCGACGCGCGCCTAATCAGGGATCGACCATGTACCTCAGCGCTACCCGACAACGTTTATTTATGCCTTGCCGATATCGAACGACAGTTTTTATTACCAAACGATACCCGTTATAATTCATACCACAATGTACATTTTTTAACGAGTGCTTTTAAATAAAATATGTTATTTTCCATCTAATTATAATTTTCGATGGATTTTATTGTTTTCTCTTATGGGGTAGAAGTAAATAATGAGTAGGGGATTGTTGTGGATTTTATGAGGTAATGACATTCAACTACTTAAATTAGAATAATGTCTTAGCGTATTAACGACTAGTCGTCACATTAGAATACAATGTTATGATTTTGTAGGTATGAGTTTACGAAAAAGTTATATACATAAAACTTTTTTGGTTAAAAATATAGTAAAATAAATAAATAAATTCTTACGTGAATAAAATACTAGATCTAATTAATCTAGATCAAATGATAAACAGTTAGGAAATAGAAAAATTGTATAAATTAATAACATTACTTAGTCAATTGTAGAATCTAAACATATTTCGTAGAAAAACCAGACAGGTAGCACACAATGATAAACCACTATGTCTTCGTTTCGTGGATAACTTCTTACATAGGTACGTTTTCCAACTCTTGAAAAGTCCTAAACAATTTATTGAGTTCACCGTATCTGTTAGTTTGAACCCAGATATGTTTTTGTACCACTTTTACATTTATTATTAAACAGTGTTGTCCGTTCTTTTATTTGAATAGCATTAACGTTTCCGGTGATTATAATCTAAAATGATTATTTTAATTTCTATTACCCAAATAGTTTTGTTACTACTCTTTAGTTGCGCAAAGTTAACAAAGTGTTGTTCGTTTTGTTAATGTTTGCTTACAATAATCAGTTATTATATTTTGCGTTATTAAAATAAGAAAATAACTCTACTACTATATTATTTCTCTTTATTGAGATATTTTTGCTATTAAAGACATTGTTATAAAAATGCAAGAGATAATAATAATAACTATTTATTAGGGATGGGCCAAAATTCGTTTCACATTCGGTTTAACCGAATTTCGTCGGTGTGAACCGAATTTGGATATTCGGCCGAAATTCTGTTGAAATACCGAATATTCGATTCAAGAAAATATGAAAACATCTCAACTGTTTTGACTAAAATAATAAAACAAAACTAGTTATACAATATAATCGGCATTTATTAATTTTTATTACTTATTTAGTAATACAAACATTATCAGAATTTTGACATCTAAACAAATGGTGTTTTTAATATAGGGTTGATTAAAACTTCATTATAATATAATTTATTATGGTGCAAAAATCCTAAGGATTTGACGTTATCAGGCAGGATTCTGTTGCGTTTTTATTAGTATACATTTCCTGCCTATAAGGAACACTTTGTTGCAGTGACTTCATCGTCATTGCTTGAGTCCGACATAAGGACTGTCATTTACGGCTTTCACAATATTGCGTCCATTGTCTGTTGCTCAGTAAATCTTAAAAAGCATAACATGTTATGGATGCACGTCAACATGTCGCAAGTAACTTAAATCGTTTTAGTTGTAGAGCTGATAACTGATCAACGAAATTTTTTTCAATAGTCCGTATATACTGGAAGCAGTAACGCACTTGTAGTGATGATGACCGTCGACGTATTTGCTAATGACCGTCCGGCCTGTCGTGTAAGCTAGTTATTGTATTATGTATTTATACGGGAATTAACGCGATCACGAAAAGGTATTACATACCTCTGAATTGCCTGACGTTTCGACCAGGTTGCACTGGTGGTGGTCACAGGCTGACTAGTCGGCTGACCAGTCAGCCTGTGAACACGGCCAGTGCAATTCAGAGGTATGTGATACCTTTTCGTGATCGTGTTAATTCCCGTATAAATACATAATTATATCATGGAACGCGAAAGTTTAAAAGTTAGTATAGTTATTGAGTACTTGTAAAATGATTCTTTTTTATAGGGGGCAAACGAGCCGACGGGTCAAGTGATGGTAAACGAATACAACCGCCCATGGACATCTGCAACTCAAGAGTCACAAGTCCAAGTCCCCGAAAACACTCATACGTTTGGTAACCGTTGATCAGGAAACCGGCTATCTAATCTCTCTTAGCTACTTTTTATTAATAATACTATAATAATGAAACGGGTTGACTGCTTTTTAAAAGTGGTATAAATTAATCAGGTGGATTTTATTACAATCATACACATATCTTTTTGGAGAGACGCGGAGATTATTCGGACTGCGAGCGGGGATACGTAACAATAATTTAAGTGAAAGCGTAAATAAGATTTGACCTGTCACTCTCAAGAAAGAGTGGTGTAATAACCGAAGTTCGGGCGAACGTCTGTCGACCTTCGGCCGAACTTTTTATTTTCACCGAATGTTCGGCCGAAGTTCGTATTGGATTCAAACCACATTCGGCCCATCCCTACTATTTATAGCTAATAAGTTTAGCTTCGAACAGTTTAAATTTGTTAAGATATCTTTCTATTCTCAATATTAATTTATTTGTGTACACAATCTAATACACTTACGTACCAAAGATTACAAAATGACGTAACTCGGTACTAGAGTTACTGACCCCCATAATAAGATTGTAATTGTATTATGGGAGTTTGAATCGGCCGAACGGTAAATTGTACAATATATGTTATTATAGGGAATTTCAAACGTGTGATTTGGTAATATATAATTGAAATTAATGTAAGTTGTTATACGTGCGTGTGTACCTCTACGTTCGGGGAATCTAAAGCAAAATGATTTTTGAAAACGGGTTAGTTTAGATAAACTGAGATTAGTGCATTAAAACAGACATATAAATGAACAAACGATGAAAATCATGGACCGTTTAATCGATTCAGGTCAAATCTACTTCCTAGCTACCTAGCGTAGCTTTTTTGGTTGGTCGTCTATGAAATTATAATAATGAATTTCACTTTACAGCTACAGCGATAATCATCATCTTAAAAAATATATTTTTACTGTAAATTTTTTATCTCGAAACATCATATTTAAATTTAAACAAATTTGAGAATCATACTTGGTTCAAGTATTTATTAACGTCTAGGTACATTTGCGTCTGTTTTTTTAATATTTTTAATACAGATTGCACTAATATGAGATTTAGTTACTTAGTTAATGAATATAAGAAAATATAGTGATTTGAACCCCCTAAACCTAGCCAACAAAGCTAACTAGTTAGATAGTTTAACAAGAATACTAATAATAATAATGTATAATCCGACATGAGAAGGTACTTTTTTAAAATATAATTATATAGTAGGTAATGATATTTGATGTCTTATGGCCAAGTCATGTCAAACATTCTCTTCCTATGAAAGACTAATAGAATTAACAGAAGCATTGAAAACAATAAAATCAGACATTATTTGGATTGCAAAAGTGAGACGAGCTAGGACAAAAATAGAAGAATATGACGATTTTACACTTTGCTACACGGGCCAGATATCTGGTGTGGGATTTCTAGTAAGAAAATGTCTTAAATAAAACGTAGATAATTTCACGGGTTTATAAAAACGTGTCGCTATATTAAACCTAAGTTTCCAAGACAAGAAAATATCAATCATACAAGTCTCCGCACCTACAGTAGCAGCAAAACAAGAAGACATTATTCACCTTTATGAGAGAGAAAAGTAGGCTAACCTAAACAAGAAGAATTTTTAGTAACAAAATCATATAAACTTGGCATAAGAAATGACAGATGTCAGATAATGATAAATTGTGCTCTATAAAATAAAACTGAAATATTAAATACATTATATAAGAAAAAAACCCACCCACACCAACCACCAAACAGAGAGTATAAAACTGAGATCGACTACATCCTATCCAACCGACCGCAGATGTTTCATAATATGGAAGTTCTGAATATCAACAAGTCTTCAAACCATAGGCTAGTAAGAGCAAGCATATTGTTAGGTAAAATAAAGACAAACAGGAGTAGGTACAAGACCAACCAAAATATTACTCAGATATAGAAAAAATCTCGAACTCTAACTGTAGCGCGCCTCTAACTGGCAAGAGAATGAAAGTGTACAGACCCAATAAAACAAACTAATATAATCAATGCAATATCAAGAAGCTTACCGAAACGTACAAGGTAGAGCGTAGCACAAAAAAAAACCACAAAATACTATCACCACGAACGGAAAGAATCATGGATAGAAGAAGAGAAAAACAAAAACCAAACCAGAATTGTAAGAAATTAAATATCAGCTCTTACGAACTCAATAGCAAGTATATTAGAAAAGACTATGCATAATACGGATATGATATCTTAACAAGCAACTTAGATCGTTCAGACAGCACTAAAAAACCTATAAGAAGCTAACTCAGAATAAAACATGGATAAAATGACTAAAATCTTCAGAAAAAAGAAAAACATACTATAAAATTTTTTTAACCATATTTTAAGCATGGCAACAGGATTTTCCAATACTGTATACAATGAGAAATCATCCATAAATACCCACTCACCACCAATTGAACACATGAAAGAAATGGATATAAAAGCCCAGGCCCAGGTGTCTCAAACGAAGCTTCAAGGGCATACAATAAAATATTAGCCCAGCCTTTGTCAATGTTACTTAATCATGTACTAAAACTGATGACATTCAGCATTCATTCATAGCTTAGAATGGATAGAATCAAACATTATATTAATCTCTAAAAAGGGCGATGCAAATGATCAGCTTATTACCATGTACTACGAACTTTTCTCGTCAATAATTAACCGTAGAATAAACGGCTTTAGTGAAAAACCAGCCCTTTGAACAACCAGGATTCAGAAAAGGATTATCTACAATTTATCATATCCACATTTTAGAACTTCTAATAGAAAAATATCAAGAACAACAGAGGCCACTCTACATTGCCTGTATAGACTACCAGAAGGCTTTCGACACTGTGTCACATGAAAGTGTATGGAAGGCCTTAAAAATTAGAAATGGCCTAAGATTTTCTATCAAGAAAGGTGTAAGAAAGGGTGATATTTTGTCCCCAAAAATATTTATTACCGTGCCAGAGTCAATATTTAGACAGCTAGACTGGAAGAGCTATGGCTATATATAGAAGGTAAAACTCATTTCCGCATTGCTGATGACTTAGTAAAACTAGTAGGAACAAGCTTACAACTGTAATACATCGTAGAGTAGAGACTAAGTAGAGGCAAGCAGCCAGCATACAAGCCTGGCCTGGTAACGAATACAATAAAAACTACGGTAGTGACAAATAGTGCGAGGTAGAAAATAACAGCATGAAACAAACCATTTTTTTTAAAGTATACAAGCACTATGGGTTACACATTACTAGTATTCTTGTTAACCTCTCCAGCTAAGCGAAGTGCTTGTGTTAGGAGTGGGTTCACGTCGGTAGTGCACTGGATGGGGTTTGAACCCGCAACCACTTGATCGCAAATCTGACATCTTAGCCATTACGCTACCGCCGCTTTCAAAACAGATCAATTGGCAAAAAGATCAGGATTGACAGAAAAAACAATGAAATGGAAATTGGGAGAAGAATTCAGCATACTTGAGAACAGATGTATTTGAAATTACTATGCCAATTAACTTAAAAACAAAGGTTTACAACAAAAGTCAATTACAAAACAATAAGTTGCCAACGGGGAATGAAACGAAGCATGCTAAATATTAGAAATTTAAAAAACCATATGCATTAAAATAAGAATACTCATAAAATCGATAGATGATCTTCGTTATGTCTTCACCAAAATTTTTAAATAGAAGTGGGCTGGCTGGATATAGCAAGACTTCAGGACTAGAGATGGAGTGCAAGAGTGATTTCCTGGAAAGGACCACAAGAGCAAGAAAAGATCGGTTGTCCAATATCAAGACAAGGTGCCGATATAAAAAATATTACTAGTCCAAATGACTGCAAGAAGCCCAAGACCGTAACAAATGGAAGTACTTGGAGTTTTGGGAGTATTTGGGTTCCTGCTGAAATAATTAGCTAAAAAAATAAGAAGATTGCACATCCGACATGGATAAATTGTTGATACTCAAAAAATTATATAATGACTTTTGTACACAATATAAGCAATAAAGATGATTCTATTCTAGTGTTAGGGTTAATTTTATTTTACTATAATTTTGTCATACTATTACCTAAAATAACTTTATCACTTTTTAAGAGATAATTATGTTGTAAAATCATTATGGAAAAAGTAAAAGATTTTTTGAATTTTTCATTTATTTACTATTTATAGCCAAATCATGAAAGGTTTTAGAATGCTAAGATGACATAGGCGTTAAACTCGTGCAAAACCGGAGCAAATGTGTAATACACTGACGGTGTACCGCAACCATTTTCAAATGTACAAATCCTAAGTTCAAATAAGCTATTTACCAAAATTCGTAGTAAATTTATTGGTAGTGTCAGCTCTGTAGGAGGTTTGTCAATATATAATTGCAATTCAAAGTTAATAGGTCGCTGCAGAGTGCTCTAGTGCATAGTAGACTAATAAATCCTTGATATAAAAATAATCACCTAATTATATAGATCTATACAGAGGGATAGGCACTCTATTTGTGATCTGTATTAATGCACTACCAAAGTTTTGCGTCAGCAACGGATAACTTCGAATAAAATTATACTTCTTAGTTAACGAAGGCCCGCATTCAAGACCAATGAAACTATCCCACAATAAGGCCCGGGACTCCAGTAATAGTTAAACTCATTTGCAACTCTACCAAACTCGGTCACAAGAAAAATAGTAAGCCTGCCGAGTACGAACTAGTCTTCAAGTTCATATTTAATACAAAATTTTACTTAAATGAAACTGAATTAAGCTGCTGGACATGCAATAGTAGAACTGAGAATCTTGCAATGCGGTTTGTGTGTACTTTTTTAAGTTGGACATTATTGTTTGATATTCATTGTTCAGTAACTACCAACTACTTGCAAAAACTATACTATAATAATACTTAAATGTTTGGTGAAAAGACAGATCAAACTGTGTAGCTTTTATAAACGACAGAATTAAAAAATGATTTTCAATTTGAAGCATATTTTTTCATACAATTTTGCACGATTAATTAAATAGCAATGATTAGTTTAAACCAGTTCTACACTACGATGTACTGAACTACGTCGCTTACTTAAGTGTATGTGTAACTTGAAGTCAATATACACTTACACTTAGAAGTTGACGCCATTCCCTTACATTTTTTCTAAAAAAGGCTTCGTATGTTAGACATTTTTAATTTGAATTCTATTTCATTTAAAACTGCAGGTCCCGGTTTACGCAGCGAAATAGACTGCTGAGGGAACAAATTCTTAATCGTGGGATGGGAGTTCCGAGGGGTTAGCGAGAAATGTGAAAAATTTTGAGCTGTCTGTGAATAAATGCTCAGACGACACTCATTTATCTAAGTATTTGTATTAGGAATGGTATAAAAAATCACACTGTGTAATGGATCTTGCCAGCGAGGAATTTATAGTAAATCTTGGGCCAACAAATAAAATATTTATCAATGTAAAGTAATTACAATGAATATTTGATATTTATTTATTTTTGAATCACCTTTATTTTCTTTATTTGTGCAGATTATAAGTTTCAAATATCCCACGCTATTAAAACTGCATATCTTTATAACTTACTGTTTATTATACTTAAATTATAAATCTGTTATCACGTGTATTTAATACATTTACGCGATGGCGAAGTAAATAATAAAACGCAAGATGATTATATGTTTTGTGATTTTTTTTTATCAAATATAAAATATATCAAGTAAGGCTATGTACCTATGTTACCTATGTATGAAGAAATTCGGACAAGTTCTTAATTCAATACTTACAGCAAAATACTTAAAAACATGTGTCTTTCCTGACAAAACTGGTTGGACACAATTAATATCGAGTAAGATTCCACGTCTTGTTCGGACCTCTGACTTATCTTCTATTTTCTATTCTACCTTCCAATTTTTAACCGACTTCAAAAAAGGAGGAGGTTCTATGTTCCACTGTATATTTTCTTTTTTTTTATTTATGTTCACCGATTACTCAAAGACACCTGGACCGATTTGAAAATTTGAAAAATTCTTATTTTGTTTGAAAGTGGTCCCATGGTCATCAGGTCAGGATCTGGTGATGGGATCCTGGAGAAATCGAGGGAACTCTTCAAATTTTA